>CM060597.1:22483423-23083423 GCA_030578255.1 Tiaroga cobitis
TGTGAACATCATGTCATCTGAGGCGTTTGATCTGGAGTGAGAAGAGAGATGGAGACCCATCTATAGGGTCGGCTCAGTAAGCAGTGCAGGCATGATGAGGATAATTGCAGTGTTTTTCATGGTTGAACAACAGGTCGTCCAGTGCGCAGAGCATATCCCTCAGCTTTATTCATTGCCTCAAAGTCTGTTTTTCTCTCTTTCTCTCAGTTTCAGAGACGTCTAATGTTGCTGTTGGTAGGTCCCTGAGATGTAGGCCTGTCTGAACCCTCTTGAGCAGCCTGCGTTATCGCTCTTCCACCATCTTGCCATTAGCCTCATTCTCAGCTTCCTCACGCCTTTTTTGCCTTTGAAAAAACCCCAACTAGTTGAGTAAAAAAAGAAAGAAAAAAACAAACAAAAAATAAAATAAAATAAGAAAGATATTCAAGATTCACTAATCAAATAATCTATTAGAATTAGAATTAGAATGAATCTTAATTGAAATTTTTCTTTGGCTCACCAAACATACAAGACAGATAAACATACAGACAACATCTCAAACTATCCAATCTTTCTATGCATACATGTATGTATGTATGTATCTATCTATCTAGTATGTATGTACTGTATGTATCTATCTGTATTCCAGTCAGTCTGTGTGTGCTTACAGTATATATAGGACACATTACCTTCCAAAGAGCCAGAATGAGGAGAGAGAGGAGTAACAGGCCTCCAAGTGTGCTGCCAATGATAATCCAGATGGGAACACGGTAATCCTCCTCTTTCCTAATCTCCAGGATTATCTGAGAAAACACACATAGAAAAGAAAACTATAAAACACTATACTGTCAGAGATGCCTCACATTGCAATTATGATATAGCTGCTTATTATTTGACTGCTGGTAGCCTCATAGCTTTCCCTTTGTATATCTTGCCACTGACACATTTCATGTTTTATCAAATGTTTCATCTGCTGCAGTTGAGATCAGATTTGCTGATGTTAGAATGTATGTCTATTTCCTGTCCTGCCTATAGATGGCAGCACCACACAGTAATAAAGAAAGAACAGAACTCAAGTGTGCTGCTGGTCCTTTCGGTCCCCTTGGCTCCAGGTTCTTTAACTGTGGTGAAACAACTCTCACAGTAGCTCACCAAAGGACACACTGATGTGTAAAGAGAAGGTTCTGGCATGAGAGAACCAGCGAGCCTAATTGCGTAAAGTCAAATATTCAGTAATGTTAACACGAAGGTATTTATGTTTCATGCCTGTGTACGATTGTTCTTAAATCTTTCTGACAGATGAATGAAAACACATCGTTTGTCTCTGTTTTTCTCCCTCAATATTGCCAAGGATGGAAAAGACAAAAGCAACCTCTCATACTAACCACGTCTTTGAGTATTTGAGTATTCGGTCATGGATTTATATTGAGCTATTCTAAACATGTTGTCCTGCAATGTAACGTGGCTTTCTGTAAATGCTGATGTGTACAGATGGTGACTCACATGTCTGACCGGCCTCTCTTCAGGCAGAAACATGGGGCTGGAAGGGTTCAGCTCCACTGAGGCTGTCGTCACCAGCTCAAGGGTTTTGAACTTCAGCTGCCGTGACAAGAAAAACAGTTTTCAGTTTCTCTGACAGATACTTACTCCAGTGTGTGAGAAAGTGTGAGAAAGTGAGAGAGGACCAGCACGAGAAGGGAGAGGCTAGAGGTGGTAGCCACATTGGTCATAAATTGTCTGAATTCCATTGGATTAGATACAAAATATCAAATCAACTGGAATTGACAAACAAATGATGCTAGAGCTTTTCTCAGAGCTAACAATTTTTCTGAACAAACTGATCTCAAGGTGATTTTTCGTGCATTTGTTAGTTGTTGACCAGATTTAGTTACAGTATGTCTCTAATTACTGCTCTAGTCACAGTTTTGCATTGGTTTTGGGAGATCCTCGGAGATCCTCAGATTGCTACTCACCGCATGCAGTGCATCAGTACGAAGGGATCCGCCGATTTTCACGCTGACGTCTCTGTAGGAAGGCAGGTTGACGGTACACTGTACTGGCACTACCAGGGTGTTGGAGTAGTTCTGTGCAAAGGAACAAGAAACATTTCTCTCACAAACAGACAATCTTACTGATGAAACCCAGCTGCTTGTGGTGGAAATCTGACATGCGTTAGAGTTGCATTACAAAACTCCCCACCTCAGACATATGAGAATCTTCAAAAACAATACAATTTCTAGAACTGATTGAAGATGAACCACATTTACCATTAATAAGCTTGATTTATGGCACAATTTATTAAACTCAAGTGGCTTTATTCAGAGAGTGTAAACCAACTATTTTACAGAGAAGTGCTTTACTGCTGTGCATTAAATCAGCACATCTCATATCTGAAAGCCCCTAAATCAGGCAAACTTTAAAACGGCACAAACCAGACTTTTATAAAGTGTTAAAGTGCTAGCCTGACTGTGACGCACGCTTTGTCTGTGATAACAGGCAGACACTATAAGTCTGTGCAGAAAGGGTCTTACCAGTCGTGATGTTCGTGAGAGGTCCTCTGGAGAGGCTCGACTGTGTGCCACATGCTGAGGGGGAATACAATGACTTCCACCTACCTGATGGGAAAATGACACAAATCACTATTAATATCATTCCTGTAGCTCTAACAGTAGAACATGGCACTAGCAGCACAAACGTCATGGGTTTGATTCCCAGGGAATGCATGAACTGAAAATAGTATAGGCTACCTTGATTGTTATGTAGATCACTTTGAATAAAAGACTTAAAGTGCACCATTTATGCTGTTTTAAAGGTTCCTAATTTTCAATTTTCTCCGGCAATAGGCCTACATGCATCCAAGGTCAAAAACACATTAATTGTCTCATAATATACATTGCACATCATCTAATTTCTCAAAGATTCTGAAAACTGTTTGTTCGAAGATTCAGTCTCTTTCAACCCCACCTTTCCATGACCCTACTCTGCTCTGATTGGTCAGATGAGTCTGTCATGACTGGTCTAGCGCTTACAGCGCGTGTCAAAAACGAAATACCTATTATTATACCTAAATTTCAGCTCCGGAGGCCTACTCAGCACTTGATACACAGTGATACGAACGATAGCATCGGTTTTTCTGTATCAATTCCAGTGCAAGTCCTCATTCTTTTGAAGTGCATCAAAGTGGATTCGCAGCACTGAAAACAGCGTTTTCTCGACATGTCACCAACACGAACCAAACTCTTCCAGGCCTCAGCTACAACAATAGTTTGAGGGCAGGTCAAAGTAGACGTTGTTCACCAGCAGCCAATGAAGACCATAGTATTGTAGTATTGCAAATGTATTACATTGGTATGTAGGTATGTAATAAGAAGTAAGACTGGAATTGCTGATAACATTCTGAATTGATTCTTTCGTTTAGAAGACGATAACTTTGTCATGCACTTTGATCTTTAAAATTGTGCAGACCCTTTTCATTTACAAACAGCTATATTATACACTGCATGAAAAGTAACATTTGAAAAAGCCTAATGATAGAACTTTAAGACTTAAAAGACTTAAGGCTTGAAAACACTTTGTGACTTTTTTAATCTAAAACAGATTTTAGTATACTAGGCATACACTTACCAACTTTGTAAATGGTTACAGAGGACAAACTGGTCATCAATAACATATCCTCCAACTGGATTGAATTGTATTCTGAAGCTAAAAAATTATTTACCCATAATACATGCTGTGATTATCTGTGAACTTAAATCAGCAGACTGGATCTCACCTTTGGCAACTAACGTCAACTTATCCAGACTCTAAATAGATACAAAAATCGGATCGAAAGGGCAAAACATTTTTAAAAATCTTAAGGGAAATCTGATGTATAACCGGTAGAGTAAAACTATAGTCTAGTTGTGTCCTCTTCACCTGGTCAATATGGAAATCTCTGATCTTCAGGAGTTGATTGCCATTTTTCGTGACCTCAGGGATTGCAATGTACAGTTGCAAGTCTTGGACTGGAAAATAACCAAGGTTCTTGATCTGTGATGCATAGAAGAAACATGTTTAGTTTTTTGAAACATCAGTTTTTGGGGTCCTGCTCTCTTTAGTAACAGATAGCTAAGAAGTGGACCTAACTTGAAAGGTAAAGTTGAATGGAGGGTTGAAATCACCCGGTTCTTCTAGAGAGAGATCAGGTTTAAGCTCATATCGGGTTGGGTAAAACTCCCTGCAAGAATGAAAATATATTGTAACTATTCTAATTCCCACAACCACGCATGTTGATTAGAGTGTTTAAACAAACACATCTATCTCACCTTGTGAAAAGCAGATCAGCTTCATATTTTAGAGTGTAGAAAATGTCATTGATGTTATCGTGTAGGACAACTTCCTCACCCTCACTGCAGAAACATAAGAACAAGCATGAGAACCCTCCGAGGCAGATACACTCACCCTGTAATTCACTGCGCAGTAACGCTTGCTTGGTAGCGTTTATGAAAAGTTTAACATTCCAGCTTAGGCATCATCGTTGTCCAGAATATTTTTTTTAACCATTTAATAATCCAGTGATCCATTCATATTTTCTTTTCTTTTTTTGTTTTGTGGTCCACAGGATAAAAGTTATATGATTTTCGAACTACATTTTTTAAAGCAAATAATCTGGCTGAAATAGTGCAGAACCGGTTATCTCAGATAGATGTAAGACCGGCTGAATGTTAGCGGTGTCCTACCTGGTAACCTCCAGAATGAGCCGTACGTGATCCAGCAGCACAGAGTGACTGAATTCAAATTCCAAACGAAATGTTACCTGGGGAGTAAGAGACAGAGTAATGTTTAATAAAAACAGCCACATGATAGTAACACAAGTGACTGACTAGTGTTAGTAGCTTTTTTTTAAATATATTTTCAGACCTGCAAAAAAAAAAAACAGTAAAAAAAAAAAATAACCCACTCAAAGTAACGTTGTTTTGCTTTGTTTCACAGAACTAAGTGAATGTACTTAGTGAACTTAGTGAACTAAGTATGCTGTCTTTTGCTTGAACATACTCGTGTCACCTTCGCTCGTTTGTTCATTCAAGTGATTCTATAATTGGAGATACATTTTGCATTTCAAAAAGTAAAGGAAAAAACTGTTCTCTAACAGAAATGAGTTCCAGTATCTTATTGAAAACATATTCAATTTTAATAATTAAGTGCTTTCGAAACACAAGTTACTTCCTTTTTCTTTTTTAAATTTTTGATGAAAAAAAAAAAAAGATTTCTTTATAGTACTGTTTGTCAACTATTGTGTTACAGACACAATAGGCAATGGTAACAGAGTAACAGAGTTTGATGGTAATAGAACTATCAATTTTAAACTTTTTGCCAAAAACTTAGCATAAATGCTAGGAGCTCATGGCACCATAGACAGTAAAAGAAATGGACACAGCGACCCCATAGACTTCAACGGAGAAAAGTCAATTAGAAGCACTCACTTCCTGATTGCCAAGCGCACTGCGCAGGCTCAAACTGAGCTTGACGACGTAGATGTGATGTGAGCAACCTGTCTGACAGTTGTAAGTTTTCAACTGGCTGTGCCAAGAGGAATCTGAATCATTCCCTTCCAATCTTGCAGAGCCGGAGATTGTGAGTATTAGCTGTCCATGAGCAGCAGCAGGAGCAACTTTATGACTCTCTATGGGCTTCTCCCTTTACTTTATTGGACGTTATGCCTCCACGTCCCCCCGATTGCCCGCGAGCTTCTCCTCCTGTCTATATGGTAATTTCTCTACTGTGCGACAGAGAGTCGCGTGGTTATGACGCAATAATTAGCCTATTTTTTACAAAAACTGCTTCTATGGGGCCATAACGTAAGATACAAGGAAATGGAGCCTTTTATACATTGTCATGTTTCTTTAGAAATAAACAGTGGACAAATGGAGTCTTTAAACGCCTCAGATGTAGAGTTATTCGCTGTCAAAGTGACGCCAAAATGAATGGGAGTCAATGGAATGCTAACAGCAGGTGAAGGCTTGCTAGCCAATGGCGGCCCCCGGGGAGACTTCAGTTTCCGGCTGGTGGATTACCCCCTTGCATGGCACTAATCAAAGCTGCAGTCCGCAGTTTTTCCTCTTTGTCGCCATCTCTGTTCGAAATCTGCAATTGCAGTCATAGCGGAATTATCAACTTTACGTAAGTTGTGCCTCGACATGGCACAGCGCGGATGAATCCAATGTTTGAGGAGAATGTGCGTCTGTCAGTCGCCGCACCAGTGTGGATACTGGCATTCAGAATCACAGATTATTCTTTTTGGAAGTATGACCAACATAATAATTTTCACTGGAAAATGTCATCTGAACAAGTAAGAAACATCCACTTTTGTTCTGGTTCTGACCAACTAAGGGAAAAAAATAGTGCGATTTACTGCAATGGATTAAATCGCTTATCATATCACATAAAACCGTGCAAATTATACTTTGCTGATGTTGAACATTAACAATTTGAGAACATTGCGTGACTACATTTAATACCCTTCCAATATTTATCCTTGTTTTCGCATGGGTCCGGTTGCAGTCTCTTTTTTTCTGTAGCCACTCCGAAGTCTTTTGCATTTTACAACGGGTGAATCTCTAGTTGTCACTGGTGATTGTCGTTTGAACCTTTCTGGATCCGCCATCAAAATGATAAGTTTAATTATATCAAGTGGTGTGCGAAAAGGCTATAAATCTCCAACTCCAGCATCCTAACACGCAATATAGCTTATACTAGCCGAGACTCCTTCTTTATGTGTACAGATGTGACGTAATGACGCAAAGACATGCTCGAATCTCCCGCGGAAATCCACAGTACCACTGGAATTAAAAACATTATTACAAGCTTACCGCTTTGAATCGAGCTAAGGCAAGCAGATAGTTTTGAACACTGGCTGGTTATGTATTTGCTCAAAAAATTTATTTTAGATAATTTTAACCCAAAAAAGCAGCTTTAAATCATGATTAAAATACTTTTACACAACCCACAGTGTGATCAGGGATAAATTCTGTTTTCCTTTTAATATTGATGGTAACAGTTTTGATGTTTTAACAAATAACTCTTGGTGTAAGAACTTTTTAGATTAAAATATTTTCTCAGAGAGAGCACACTTACCTTTCAGTGCTTCAGATCTTATCAGTGAGGGAAAGTCACATCATTTCCTGAATCTTACATTGTCGGAGATAATTCTGCCAATTTAAAGTCAAAGTATGGTACGGTAACAGAATTGACGCAAGATTTATGGACAAACATCTTTACAAAATAAAATGTACTTTTAAACAATTTAATCCTGTAGAATTAGTAACATGACTACATGGGGCTTTTATAAATAAAAATAAATGAGATATTACCAAAAGAAAAGTAAAATAAAAATTTTGATTACACAATGATGCATGATGGAAAAATACACTGACTAATTTGGACAACAAGAAATCCTTTTTTTCAGCTATATAAGACACTTTTTACAGGAAATGTTATACTGTTATGGCCTGTAACATCTTGACAATGAGTAACAAATTATTAAAATGATTAAAATAGTTAAAAATATAACCATTTGAAAAAAGCAGAAAAAAATAATGACTTTGGACACCAAATGTTCCTGCAATTATAGAATCACCCACTTGCATTATTATTATTATTATTATTATTATTATTATTATTATTATATGCCTGGAATGTCTAAACCTTCTTCTACTGCGTGTTTCAATTGGCTCATGAAGTGTGTCCGAAAAGTGAGATAACAAACTCCTAATATATGTTTTTTTCTTTTGGTTCCCCTTTTAGTGATCGCTATAATCCCTTTAGCTTGTCACATTTGTAATATATTAGTTTGGACTATCATGTTATGTAGGGAGCAGAGCCATAGAGAGAAAGAGTTGCGACACGCTTTGATGTCGCCGCGACGGCTGTCACGTGGTTCATGCAAGCCCCAATAGTTCCAAAACATACGTGGGCTGTCATGTTCTTCTATGGACAGACAGCAGCGATTGCATTATTAAACGGTAAATATAAAATAAAACACACACACCCAAGTACTTTTTAAGCTGTTATTGAATTTTGTTAATGTCAGTTTTGCATTTAGAGAGGCAGGGTGACAACTTAGATAAGTTTTAGGCTATATTTTTGGAGGGAAAAGCTTAGTGTTCATGTTCGCATGGGTAGTAGCACTGGCTTTAGCGGCTCTAACTTAACTTTTCCATGTCATTCATCTGATGATGGACGTCTCATGATATTTATTTTAGCACAACTGGGCTGTATTAGGCTATTGATTCCCGTGATCTTGCTTATAAATTCCGATTCAGCCATTAGCTTACCTTCGTGATCACGCAAAGAGGTCTGAGTATTTCACAGTCTGCTCAGTTACTGGGATTTTCACGCACAACCATTTCTAGGGTTTACAAAGAATGGTGTGAAAAGGGAAAAACATCCAGTATGCGGCAGTCCTGTGGGCGAAAATGCCTTGTTGATGCTAGAGATTAGAGGAGAATGGGCCGACTGATTCAAGCTGATAGAAGAGCAACTTTGACTGAAATAACCACTCGTTACAACCGAGGTATGCAGCAAAGCATTTGTGAAGCCACAACACGCACAACCTTGAGGCGGATGGGCTACAACAGCAGAAGACCCCACCGGGTACCACTCATCTCCACTACAAATAGGAAAAAGAGGCTACAATTTGCAAGAGCTCACCAAAATTGGACAGTTGAAGAATGGAAAAATGTTGCCTGGTCTGATGAGTCTCGATTTCTGTTGAGACATTCAGATGGTAGAGTCAGAATTTGTCGTAAAACAGAATGAGAACATGGATCCATCATGCCTTGTTACCACTGTGCAGGCTGGTGGTGGTGGTGTAATGGTGTGGGGGATGTTTTCTTGGCACACTTTAGGCCCCTTAGTGCCAATTGGGCAACGTTGCCACGGCCTACCTGAGCATTGTTTCTGACCATGTCCATCCCTTTATGGCCACCATGTACCCATCCTCTGATGGCTACTTCCAGCAGGATAATGCACCATGTCACAAAGCTCGAATCATTTCAAATTGGTTTCTTGAACATGACAATGAGTTCACTGTACTAAAATGGCCCCCACAGTCACCAGATCTCAACCCAATAGAGCATCTTTGGGATGTGGTGGAACGGGAGCTTCGTGCTCTGGATGTGCATCCCACAAATCTCCATCAACTGCAAGATGCTATCCTATCAATATGGGCCAACATTTCTAAAGAATGCTTTCAGCACCTTGTTGAATCAATGCCACGCAGAATTAAGGCAGTTCTGAAGGCGAAAGGGGGTCAAATACAGTATTAGTGCGGTGTTCCTAATAATCCTTTACAAGGCTCGAAATTGCGACCATTTTGGTCGCATATGCTCCTGAAATTTTATCTGTGCGACCTAAAAATATATTTGGGAGCATTTGTGCGAGTGCAAATAATGGTTGTGGTGCGACCTGTTTTCATTTCTCTAAAAAACGTTTGCAAATTACTTCACAGTGTGTACCTTGTGCGCTGATACGCGATGGCCGGACCATCATTCTATCCAACGTTATATAACCAATCCAGGGGGTTTCCAGCATAAAATTTTTTTGGGCGGCCGCCAAAGCCTTATTTGATCGGTGAGTGATGTAGAATAGAATGACTGCTGCGCTTGACAGGGCGCGTCTACCCCTTTTCCACCAACAAGAACTGGGTGCTGGTTCAGAGCCAGAGCCAGAGCTGGTTCGGAGTTGGTTCGACTGACAAGCTTACTAAGAACCGGTTTGCCTTTCCACCGGCTTGAGAGCCACAACAGAGCCAGATCTTACGTCACTGCATACGTGTCATGTTGCCCAGCAACGCTAGTGCGGTAGCGCCAAACACAAACACACCAGGCTTGTTCGAGATGCATCGGCTTCTCGCAGATCGATCGCCGCATGACATCAAAGCACTGTGAAAGCGATCCAAAAGCACAAGGAGATCTCCATGATCTCCAAACACTCCCGCAGCTCCGATCGGTCCGCGCCGCTCCGATGCATCTCGAACAAGCCTTCTATCAACAATGGCGGCCGTTGCATTACTATTGATGCTCATGGCTTTGCGAACCTAACGTACATCGGCATCCAAACACGGCGAATACAACGTGTTCGTGCAGCTCGCCGTAACTTGCATAAACGGAGATTACAATCGAGCTGCTATTAGCTCGATTAGCTGCTAATTCAAAAATGGCGGTCACAAGTTTCTGTTCGTCTTGTTGGCCACGGTAACCCCGCCCCCCAGCTGCTAACGTAAGCGGTTCTTACTTCTAGACCAGGAATGATTTGGTGCTACTTAAGAACCACTTTTACTGGTTCGGAGCTGGTGCTTTGGTGGTTGAAAACCAAAGAACCGATTTGAAACTAGGCTCTGGCTCCGAACCAGCACCAGCTCTGCCTTGGTGGAAAAGGGGTAAGAGAGAGAGCCCCGGCCGCGCGCGCGCACTCTCACATCTTCAAACAATACGAGCGCTGTCTTGATCTCTCCCTCGCGCATTAATCAAAATCATTTGACACGATAGAAAAAGGGCGGAAGACCAACGTTTCACGTGGAGTTTTTTTTTCTCCTGAATTACCGCGGAGTGTGAATTGTGCTAAAAAATAAACTGCCGGGATAATCACACATGTGCCTCATCACCATGCTCATCACACGTCCACTAATGACACGTCCGATTCGCGAACTTATGACTCATTTGAACCGATTCACTTTAATGAATGGTTAAAACAACTGATCTGTCCAACACTAGCCTAACAATTTACAATAATGTTCCATTTATTAAATTCTAGTTAACTATATTAGTTAACATGTACTATTAATAAACTGCACTTTGTTAATTTGTTAACCATTGTTAATGTTAATTTCAACATTTAGGCTAGCCTACTAATAGCCTACAAATAATTGTTTTTTATTTGTTAACATATGCACTGTGAAGTAATATGAACAAACAATGAACAGCTGTATTTTTATTAACTAAGATTAACAAAGATTAATACAGCATATTAATAGCAATAGAGTGCCAAGCAAAAAATGTGGGGACAGGTGTGTGGCAAACAAATCAGGTTCGATTATTAAGGCTTTTAATCGGCAGGATGCTGCTGGTCGTTCCTCTCTATTGGCAGAGCTAATACGTCAAATATAACACCGCATAGGCTACACCATCGCCAAAGAAGAGCTTGCCTTAACTAAATTAAACCTATGTTGCAGCTCATGGGAAAAGAACAATTTAACATGTCGAAGTTGCGTTTAACATGACGTATGCAAATGACAAATCATGTGCCAATATTATCGGGGTGAGATGGAGCCAGAAGACCAAATTCAAAATCTTGGCCACATGATGTGTAAAGCCCCAGTGAAATGAAATCTGTTAATACATAATTTGTAGTTGTGGTGCTCCTAAATTTTTGCTGGTGCTCCTAACTTTTTGAAGTTGGGAACACCAGTGCTACCAAGTAAAAAAGGTAATTTCGAGCCCTGCTTTAGGTGAGTGTATATGAATGCATATATTATGTAGGCCTATATGTAGGCTATAACACAAACACATATATGCATAACCCTAACCCATTTAAATAAATGAATTGTGTGTGTGTGTGTATGTATATATAATTATATATATATATATATATATATATATATATATATATATATTCTATATATATAGAAAAAGCGCTATATAAAATGATATATATATATATAATAATAATAATAATTCGTTACATTTTTATATAGCGCTTTTTCTGGGACCTCAAAGCGCTTCACATATGGTAGGGGGGAATCTCCTCAACCACCACCAATGTGCAGCATCCACCTGGATGTTGCGACGGCAGCCATATTGCGCCAGAACGCCCACCACACACCAGCTTATATATATATATATACATAATTATATATACATCTATATATAATTTTATATATATATATATTATATATATTATGTACATCAGGTTACCGTAAGTTAGCTAACTTTAGTGTTGTAAGTGTTGGTCACGTATAAGCTATCGCTGCAATTAACCTATTATCTTCCAATAAACATTTACTAAAACTGACTACATAAAATATAACTACTGACTAGATTCACGAGAGGTCGGCTAATGTGTGTAAAAGTAAAAAAATACAGTAATTTCATTAATTTACCAGCGAGCGTACTTCGGAAGCACTGAAAATGAATGGGGTTCAATGCTGGAACTAATCAGTGTTTGGAACTATTGGCTGCTCCACGACACGCGTTACTTCCGCATTCCTAAGTTCCTATGGCGGTCTATGGGAGTGTCGCAACTGTTTTTCAACGGCTCTGGTAGGGAGCTGTTCATGAAAACTGTGTTTGTTTTTTTGGGATGGAAGGGATGACATCGAAGGAGTAGAGGAGCTTAATAATAATTAGACATTCGATCTGAATCATCATACAGTAGTAACGAATTGCTTTAGGGGTGTGATCCTTTTGGGTAGAGGTCTGTTTGTTTTGGTGATTTGTGAACACACATGTTTACAAAAAATTTAAAGTGTTGCAAACGCAAGCTCCTAAATAATTATATTCAGAGGTTATATCCAGAACATTCTACAATGGCATTTTAAGAAAAAAGGTTTTGGAAAGTTTGTTTGGCACTTTATATAATTTACAGCATCCTAAAATCTAGTTTTTCTTTGATTCATTGTAACTACAGTTACATGCTCAAACAAATGAGTTCATCCCTAGATTTTGAGTTGCCTTGCCTCCAAAATTCAGATTTAACACCTGATCACATCCAAAAACTTCCATATCCTGCATATAGATCACTTAAAAGTGACAAAACACAGATACAAAAGATATAGTATAGACTCTCTCAAAGAAAATCTGCTCCAGTTCATGAAGCATCTGCTCTAGACACCACTAATGAGGTGATCCAAGTCTCCATACAGTCAAGAATGAATGCTTGTTTTTTCTGTTATTTGATAATATACTATAGATACTTTAGGTGTTGTTCCAAAACTGCATGACATTCTATCTTCTGTGAAAAATAAAAGGCAATATTTTGAAGAACTGTTCTTGCCGATACAATGAAAATCAGTCCAAAAGTCATACAGATTTGGAACGACATGAGGGGGAGTAAATTATGACTGAATTCTGAAAAAGTAAAATTTTCTTGTGAACAATCCCTGTAAAGCGCAGACATGGGCTTTTAGTTAGATTCTTGCTTAGAGAAATGGAAGCACTTGGACACAGCTATAACTACGTGGGCAAACTCTTCATTCCCTCTTGGTGAGTAGTGGCACAAAGCAGCATGGAAAATCCTTTTTACATTCTCTCCTCCTGAGTTATCCTCCTTTTATTCCACTTACGCACCATCTCAAACTGTTCTGAGCTGAACCAGGCTCCCATGTGGGCCCATAAAATCTCTCTGTAGCCATAAGTGTAGCTCCAATGACCCCCAGACCTCAAGAAAATGAATCAGGACTCTGTGAGAAGCTGCTGACCCGTTTCCTATCAAAGCAGTGCCCTAGCACAGGACAGACTTCTGTGGTCCAGGCCATGTGATTGATGGGGTCTGCATGGATGTAGTAACCGTTTTGCAGCAGTATTCTTGCATTACATTCCTGCCTCATGTTTTTCTTTTTCCGGAGAGGGCCGAACATGAGCATAAGTAAAAAAGGACACTAAGTGAATCATTCTGTGACTTAAGGGTGCTGGTGACCTTGTCAGTTTATTTATGCCCCATGGAACATTCCAGACATAAAGATTTGGTATGTCTGCGACATATTCTGACAGTTCTGTAGATGGGTAATGTGAAGAAGTCTATAGGGTTTTTGACTGTGTGGTCCAATATGTGTGTGTAAGCAAGGCTTTCTAGAGCACAGACGGCTAGTGCTGACCCTGGTTTAACCTCTAAATGTCTAGTGTTGCTGAACATGGCAATAAAAAATTCTCACATTAGGATTATACATTATATAATTCTGCACATATGATAATATGCAGTCACTGGCAAATTGTTAGCTGTGTACATATGGCTGGAGTACAGCGTGCAAAAAGTTACTATATTAGTTACATTAAATCTGACTTGGCTAAGGGTCCTGAAAAAAATCACACAAATCCCAAATAATTTTTTGGGCTAGAGGTTTTTGATATGGTTCAGTGTAACTGTCTAACTGTATCAATGTTGCAATGACAACTCACCTGTGTCTTTGCTCTCATAAAGGGTGCACTGATATTGCAAGATTTCTCATATTTTCGCTTGTTCTCACTGCGGCAGTCTATATGTATATCAGAGTTATCCTATAAATAAAGACAGAGAGATCATTTAACTTCGGTAACAATTACTATTGCAGATGCATTTCTAGAACGTAATTAGCATCAATCAAGATTACAGTTTGAATGAACAAAGGAACAATCAATCAATCCTTGTCAGGTACCAAACAACCAACGGTATTAGAGGGATGTACCTTCACTATAAGGCTGGAGAAGCGTAGGTTTGGAGTGAAAGTGATGTTAAGCTGGGCTCCATATGCGTTCTCCCCTCTGTTTTCTAGACGTACATCCACTACCATCCTCCTTCTGGATCCCTCCATAATGCGTTCGAAAGGTTCTGCTGCTGTCGGACTCCGACATATCAGACTGCCTGCCCGAAACGCCTGGGCACAGAACTGCCTGTAGAGCATCAGAGTGGGCATGAGCATGTGAATAAGTGCGTTAGCATGTGTGTGTGCGTGACTTATCCTACTTGCGATTTATTAGATCAGTCTGAGATTGTAACACCAAGTCTGGAACACAATGGTCGTCTTCATCACACCCATTCCAGAAGGGAAGCTGGAGAAAACCCGGAAGAAGAAAAAACAACGCAAAGTGCCATTACATTTATATGTATTAATATACATGCAAAAGAGTTTCGTAATGTGTGTTAATGTCGTTAATGAAAGATATATAGTGTATATATCATCTCCTTTGACCTACAGACACTCACCTGTGTTTTCACAGTAGTTGGCCAGCCATCATCCACAGCTGGGCCTTGATCCAGGTCCAATAGCTCTGTCTCTACAGTGAATATAATGGGCCTGGCATAGTCTGTAGTCTCCTGTATCAACATTACAATATCATAAATCTCTCAATATAAATAAATTGCTATAAAAGAGTAACTTGGAAGAATATAATCTGCTGCTGTAATGCTAGAAAGTGAACTTAATAAAATAGGAATGCTGTTATTTCAATAGAAAATCTGAATGAACAGACATGAAAGTACATAATTAATAGAACCAATAATGACTTGGCAGTTATCGCACATTAAGTTATCATTTTCAATGATTTATGCAATGCACCCTTATGATACTGTAACCTAAGAGGTGAAAGCTAACCATGACATGGAAGTAGATGTGGTCACAGGTCTCCTCTCCAGGAAGCAGTGTAAGATTCTGAGGCTGCTGGCGATCTGGATCATCAAACACGGCTCGAGGGTTAAAGCGCTTCTCCTCAAAGAAAGCACTATAGCTAAGAGCTAAGAGAAGTGGAAGTAATACAGTGAACATACAGTGAAATATTTACTCATCACTTTACAAATTATTTGCAAATAATGCTAGATAACATGTGTTGGTATATACGCTACCATTCAAAGGTTTGAGGTCAGTATGATTTTTTTTATGTTTCTGAAATAAAGTATTTTATGCTCATCAATGCAGTATTTTTTTTATTTTATAAAAACACAGTAGAATAAATTATATTGTTATTACAATTGAAAAGAGCTGTTTTCTATTTTAATATATTATAAAATGTAATTTTACATGATTCTTCAGTACATGTTCCTTTAATATGCAGATATGGTGCTAAAGAAACATTTATTATTATCATCAATGTTGAAAACAGTTGTGCTGCTTAATATTATTTTATGATATTTTTATTTCAGGATTCTTTGGTGAATGTAAAGTTCAAAAGAACAGCATCTGAAACTTCATACATTATATTGTAAAGGTTTTGACTGTCTCTTTTGATCAATTTAATGTGTCCCTTCTGAATAAAAGTATTCAATGCTTACTGACCCCAAACCTTTGAATGGCAGATTTAAGACAGAGATTTAAGACACTCTAGAGGTGAAATTTAGGATACTCCGGAGATCTGAGAGCAATTTAGGAGTTCTAAGGCCTTAAAAGACAGAAAATCTAATCTTAAGGAAAACCCCTTTTAGGAGCCCTGAATGACGAGACGATGTTCGGCTATCTGACAAGGTTCAAACAGAGGTTTTAAGCTGAAAGAAACTTTGAACCTTTAAAAGACACTCTATAAACCTAAAGTTATCATATTTTCTAAAATCTCATAAATGTGAAAAATGTGTACCAATAAATGACACACTCAACATTCATAACCCTGCTCAGCACATGTGAGGTGAATTAGAATTTTTTTTTTCTCTTTTTATAATGTCCCAAATGTTTCAAATCTGATTTCCCAGATGATCATAGAGAGATGACATGTCTTGGTCTTTGAGACCATTACGTTGGTTTCACAATCATGACATTTTTGATAGAGATGCTCGGGGGTCGTGAAGGTTAATTAAAAACAGTTGTGCTGCTCTGTTGTCCCACACATTACACAGGAACCTGACCTTCCAGCACATGACTTTCAAAACAACATATGATGGTCACCAAGGCCTTAAGTCAAACTGCATGTGTCAAACCATAGACCTGTCCTGAGGGACTGAGGCATCTTTCCTTTCATGCCATTCCAGGTTCTATGGCTATGTTCATGGCAAGAGCCAGGTTTAGTTATTCAAAAATCAAACTAAACTAAATATGGATTTCCTTCGTTAAAAACCTTTTCAAAAGTATCAACAGAATAGAGCATTTGCCTCTGCAGTGAAAATTGAACTTTGGTCAGGGATGCAGATATACCCTGACATTGTTGATTTGTTGCAAAAGGTGCTGCCACTTAATTTCCAGATTTAGATCCATCTGTGTAAATTGGGTTATGTTGTGGGAACATTGCTCTTATGTTCAAAAATTGCTGGTGATAATCATTTGGATGAGTTTTTGATTTTTGGTTTTTCGCTAAATCAAGATAGATTTTCGGCTTTTTGAGATTTCATGGAGGAATTCTGCAAAAAATGTGTCTGTTCCAAAATGTTTAAATCCACTTTCAGAACCTCAGATGGATTTTAATGCGTAGACCAAATGGACAGATGTAACTTGGTTTTGTAAGACTGGAGAAACTGGAAGAACTGGAAGAGAGGGCTACTCTCTGAGAATACAAAGGAAATTAACATTTGAACTCTCTTGCTATATTACCATCCCCATTCGAGACACGATCAAACTTGAGTTGATCCCCTCCCAATTACACATTATTTCCTTCACCCACCCCTACCTGAATTCACTCCAAAATCTATATGGTTTAATATGAACAATTATCATTCGGTATTATACATGTTTGGTATCATTTGAAATGTCTCAGTGCGACTGGTACAAATGTCTCATTCCCAAAGAAGTAAACAAAAAGGTAAAAAAGTTCTTAAGAGTTTAGAGATAACTTGCACACAGAGGAGGGTGTGTCTTCAAGGCAAATGGCATCCTGCCCAAAAGGTGTAAACTCGGAATGCAAATTCCCATTGTTAGCAAATGTTCCCATGTGAAAGAAGTTTCTGTCTATATAAAGAAAAACAACGATAGGCTCAGCGCGATTTGTAGCTCAAATTAGCCTGTGATGCGGAGTGTGCGCAAGAAACTCTGCATCATGTATTTTTTTATATTAGATTCACATCTTTCCTCTTTATTCCAGAGCATTTGATGTTTTGTATTTATTATCTTTTAACTGATTATGAAATTGGCATGATACATTTACCTGATATAATAAATTGTTACATTTGATTTTATTCTGACTGACTCTGAAATTGTTTTCCCAAGTAGATTAAACAGATTCGTATGTTACCGCAAGACTGTGTCAGATTAGTGACGACTAATATTTGGCACTAATTCAAGTATAGTTGGTTTTGCAAAGACAAGAAGTGAATTTCCTTTTAGGGCAGCAAAAGTGCTGCTTGACCCACCTAAATCTGTGTGTGTCTTACCTCTGTTTTAATTTAATGTTACTTTAGATAAGTGTGCGTGGGAAACCACGGCAAGGCCAATCCAAAGCTATTATAAGAGAAGTAATGTTGGTCGACTTATATTTGTAGTAGTGGCCATACCTCTGCCTGAAGTAAACGTTACTTTAAATTAAAGTGTATGCAAAATCATGGGGGCTATATAAAAGTATCTTTGATTGTGTAAGCGTGAATGCGACCATCTCAGGTATATAACAAATTACCTGTTTAGCTACCCAAAACTGACAAGCTTGTGATCGTGAGACCAGAATTAAACAGAAGGCGTGAGGACCTCAAAGCGACACAGTTTCCTAATATGAACGGGTAAAATATAAGTAAAGAGTTAAAAAGAATAATCAAACATTCGCTCACATTTAATGATCCTCAGATATCATTAAAACCTTTTTCATTTATAGAGTCAGATGAAATAACGAAGCAATACATTTGAGAAAACGAATTACATTTAATCTTGTTGTGTTGCGAAAAAGGAAAGACAGTAACACGCAGAGACCTTCACCCGTTCAATCGGATACCACCATTGGACCGATTTAGACGGGCTTACAGTTTTCTTTCATCTATTATTGAATGCTGACTTGAAAAAAACTGCTCAATAGGCTGGATTTTCCTTATTTGTTTTAAGTTTGATTGTATATTTTAGAGCCAACTTTAGTAGTCTGATTTCCAAGGCAGGTCCATTGGGTTCCACATATAAACTTTTGACATGCCTTGGTGGTGTACAGTATCCAAAAGTCATATATATGATTTCCTGGCTGATTTCCTGGTTTCCTGAGCATTTGAAACCATTATGCGTTGACCAGGATTGTATTTTGTTTATCTTCAGTTGGATTTCACAACATGTTCTTTCCAAATAAAATCATCACGAATATAACTTTCAAGACAGACAAGATGGTCTGTAGTGTTTCGACCTTCTGAGGCATTTTAAAGCAGTAATGCAGTCTGCCACACTTTGTCACTTCTACTTAGTGTTTTTGCACAGCAATGACTTCATGTGTAGGTAGGACCCATAAAACACAATATTCAAACCATTCACATCTATCATATCTGGAACCATTTATAACACTATTCGTTTGATTTTTTTAGCTACCTGACACAATATTACACATGCTAAAAATACTTTTATACTAATTTAATTTGTTGTTTCAGCCAAAATCATCATACATTGTGTCTACTTAACTTCTAAATTTCCAGAGCTAGCTAAGCAGTTTTTCTTTTCCCCTCCCAAGGCAAATCTTGAATCAACAAAGCAACAAAGGAAAGATCAAGAGATTACTGTATGTTGAACAATTCATCACAACTGAATATTTTTTAGGCTAATACGTGGCATGCTTAGAAGGGAAACCTTAACTGAACTACACTGAATATGCAGCTGGTTGGTGGTGTGAGAATCCCGCCAGCTGTCAGCTTTTTGGTTCTCTTATAATGATACTTTGATCAACAGATTCCATATGACGAGAGGAAACTGCTGCTTTCAAAGCACTACCATAACTTCGTGTTCTCCATTCAGAGTGTGTTTGGGTGAAAGCTAAGTGTTATGTCATTCTTTGACCAAAGAACTGTTGCAATCCAACACAACAACAGATGGATTCAGTGCAAAAAGACCATATTATTTACATAAGTAGATAAATAAGCACCAATTTCATATATGATCAACAATATACACAGAAATTAAACTTTTTATTGACCAATTTATTTATCTGCAGAAAACTTGCAAGACATCAAAGTACAGTATTGTTTATTTATTGAAAAAACTATTTGAAATTTGTATCATAAAAATATAAAAACTGACCTATTTCTTGTGAGGGTCTGATAGGAGTCCGAGCTGTGACATTCAGACATACAATGGCCGACATGCAGGTCACATCTTTCCCTCCTCTCCGACAGTCTTTATTGAATACGTTGATCTTGCTGGGCTCAAATCGAACCGTAGCATGGATTCGGACAACACTTCTAGACCTGTAGCACAGCAAATATTATTGATTTTTTTATTAAGGAGAAACTAACAGTGTAAAGAACCCTGTGTTAGAGACCCACCACAGAAGTACTGCTGCACCGAGGGAGCCCACAGCCAGATCCACCAGGCCATCTCCATTCATATCCATATTGCCATGGATACTACAACCAAAGTACTGCAGACCTGGGGCCAGCTGAACTCCAGCAATCCTCTGACAGAGAGAGGAGATGGGTGTAAAATAAATAACTATTCAAAGCAAACACATTCAAATTAATACACAAGAGAACAGCTGGACACTTATGTGGTACCTGTTTATATTTCCTCAATATTCTGTTGCGTTGGCTGTAGTAGATGTAAATGGCTCCTTTGTGATCATCCTCTAGTGGAGCTCCCACTACCACATCATTAAATGAATCCCCATTTAGATCAGGCACAGGGGCCAGTGCAGAGCCGAAACGGGCATTCTGACCTTGATCTAAAATCTCCAGCGAGCCCTCCAATATGAAACGAGGCTGATGGGAAAACAAGCATAAAGAGCTGCCGTGAGGTAGTAAGACACAATTTAGATACAGGATGAGCCTTGTTACTCCAGTTTGATGGCTTGTACAGGGGGTAAGGCAAAGGGTAAACTAATGGGTTTTACAATGCAAAAAGGTACAGATAGTTTGCCCTTTAATAAAGTCAACTGATGCCACAATGCATTGAAAATGGAGATTGCACTGGGCTGTACTCTGTCTATGTGGGTGGGATACTAGTACTGAATGTTTTGTGAACTCCTATTTCCATATTATTGAATGCTTATCTAACCTATAATTCAATGTTCCTTTTGCTTAAAACTGAAATCTTGAAGTCTTAATTGGACAAAAAATACATCGAGAATGCATTAGGAATCAGGGATAAATACAGTAAGAATAAATATTATGGTTTAAGAGAGATATAAAAGAAGTCTATTTACATTAAGTTTACATTAATGTCTCACAAACATTTTCAATGCAAACTTTTAATGAGGAAGATCATTGTTTATATTTATTTCATACACCAACAATTAAAAAAACTCTGAAAAGATGCTGCTTATGATGTAAATATCCACTTAGGTCATGGACAAGGGCTAAACATTTCTGTAACCAGAAACAATCTTTTGAAGATTTTGTTAAAGATCCAGAGACGACGACAACCCATGCGTTTATGTAAGAAATATGGATGAAACTGCAGCCTTTATCCAACAAAACATAAAAAAACAAATGCTGCATAGATTGCAGCACAACTGTAGCATGATAATAAGTGCATGGCTAAGTTATAAGCATACACATTCACAATAACAGTCCAAACCAGATTCCCAAGGTCAAATGCAAGAACCGCTCCTGTATTATCACTTAAGGTGAGGTCAGAAAGAAGGCATTTGAGCCTCTCAAATCAATTAGTCTCAAATGGGTGGAAAGTTTGAGGGAAAGGTGCAATTTCTCAAAGCAAAAACTGTTCAAGTTAGCCAAGTATTTGGGAGAGTAATTAGCCATGCACATTACTCTCCTCCTAAATTCCTAAATCTCTCACTCGCACTGAAAATATACGGCCATAGAGGACAGACACATGAAATCAATTGCATCCTTCCTAATAGCATCAGATTACAGTAAAAGAGAAGAGAATAGAAGAGAGGAGAAGAAAGAGAGGAGAATGGTTTGCATAATAAATGGATGGAGTATGTACTACATTTATTTCAGTTAACGATGTTGATGTACCCAGTGTCTGGCTGCAACCTGAGGTATAACACAGATTGTGGTCCCCTGGTTAAGGCCACAAGGAAATAGCTTATAAGAGCTAAATGAATAAAGATGGAGGTCTGCTTTATTCACAGCATTGCTCTTGCATGAACTCCAGCTTTTTCCATTTATTAAAGCAGCTTTCTCTCTCTCTGTGCGATTCATATAATTACATTTCAAGGGGGAAATATTTTCCTGCTGAGTTCACCCTCCACTACTCTCTGATGCGAGGTATGGCAGGTGGCAAAAGCCTGTCAGTATTTATGTGAGATCATTAATGAGGAACTGCATTAATGCACAGGCACACTTTTCAGAGCTTGGATCCCTCAGCTTTAAGACAAGAGAAGAGACAACATCTGTAATGTTGCTTTCTGGGTGGGAAGTAAACAGGAGGTAATATAATAGCTTGTCAATGGCTAATTAACTTGTTTTTCACAAGAAACTGTACCTGCTCTGTGACTCTGTATATGTAGACTTTGCCCTTTTCCCAGCCTCCACTGAAGAACATGGGCGCAGCCACCAGCAGGTTATCAGTCACTCCATCATCATCCATGTCCACTGGAGCAATCTCACTGCCATAGTATGACCCTATCTGCACAAACACATCCATCAAAGCCAGACTGATTACTACCGGTCCACAAGGACATGCATTTTGTGCCTATGAAGCACATCACTTGGATATGTATAAGCTAATGTAAGCATACAAATGCATGAGCTGTACCACTTTTTACTTACACTGTCCTCAAGCATAAGGGCATATAAATATATACAGTGAATGGCAAAATAAAAATGCCATAATATGACAATGTAAGTGCACAATCTCATTCCAAAGTCTTTGGAACTCATATACAAGCAGTTGGTTGATTCAAAAATGTATGGCTTGTCTTTAATCTCATACTTTAAGGGGTTATAAAACATATACTGTATATATATATATATATATATATATATATATATATAGATCTAGACAAAGCAACAACAAAAAACAGCATAACCAAATGCTTATTTCTCTCAATCACAATCATCTGTACAGTATATGCTTTCTAAATAAAGAGTCGCATGCATAATTATGCAGTTTGATTAATAGGGGTGATATTTAAGGCAATCTCCTGAGGTAATAATCACCTGTTAAATGTTTACCTCCTTTAAAAATATTCAATAACTTTGTGCTTTGTTTGTGAGAGAATTTATTTGCATGCTTCAGGACTGTGATGAGAAGCACATGGATTTGGGTTTGTAGTCTAGACTCTAAACAGTCCACTCATCGCAAATGAAAGCCAGGAGAGAGATTGAAAACACAATGACCAATTGATCACTGTCGTTTGTACAGTCTAGCTGCTTTTCCACCATCCAGCCAAACCGTTCTAACCGTTCATCGCTAAATCGATCCATTCCATGCTGATCCGGCCCAGCCAATATGGACATAGTTTCATTTTCCACTGTGTGGCTGATAACGGAGCTCTTTGGAATGTAATACAAATGCGTCAGTCGTTGCATTGGTAACGCAATAATCTACAGACGATATGAGACGTAAATAGCGATTGTTTTATGGAGGATGTTCAGATAATTCTTTTCATTTTATTATTAACTTGTGTTTAGGTCGCTCAAATAGCGCACCAGGCCAGCTACAGAGAAACTGGTAGCCAGGCAACAGATAAGTGACCAATCTTGAGTGGTGACGTCACTACGCGCATTATACCAGCATGGTTAGCCAATGGTGCTGAGAATCCCGGGCTGAGAACGGTTTGTAATCGTGCCGTGCCAAACCAGGCTTAAGTGGAAATATAACTAAAACAATTCCTTGCTTTTCTGAAAACCGTTGGGCCTGACAGTGGAAAAGAAGCTTTTGAGTACTTGCATACAGGAGAGCTGTAAACACACAACTGTGTGTGAAGAATGAGCAGCAGAATGCAATTGGAGAATACATGAACATTGCATACAAACACTGTGTGCTGCAAATGTTTGTAAGCATGTTTGTAAGTGCTTTACCTGCTGTCCCTTGAGTGAGTGTAATATAGTGAGCTCTCCAGTATTTTTCAGGGTGAAGATGATGACCTTGCCCGTGTGGTTAAAACGTGGAGCTCCTGCTACATATAACTGACCACTGAGAGCTGACACCACTGACGTCACTGTGTAACCTACAAACACAAAAGATGATAAAATAAAATGCTTATCAATTAAAGACTGTATACTGGATGTATCACTTTGCTTGGTAACAGAGTGGAGATAAAATGAGACCAAGAGAGTAAAAAAAAAATTACAGTAGAATGAATAACAATTAAAAACATTTAGATGTTGACATATCACACTGGGGCATTTATCTCAGTGACAGCCATGGTTGAAAGTATAGGTGTGGATTCTTTACCCAGGTAGGCTCCATGGTTCTTAAGTTCATCTGGAAACTCTTGTTCATAGGAGGACTTTGGTGGAACCACTTTACCCTGACGAGTCTCCTTCAGCACAGCCCCATTCCAGTCATAAGCTCCCACAGCTCCCACTAAAATACCGTCCTACAGACAGAGCAAACAAATATAATCAGATTTTTGCATTTACATACAATTCACTAACTTTACAATTAGATACAATTCAATGATTATATTCTTCTTTTCTGTAAACTCTTATAGCATCAAACTACAGGCTTTGGGTCTTTAAAGGGGTGAATGGGGGCATCTATTTTTTTTAAGTTACCAGTTTTTCTGACATCCAACTGATTTTTATGAGACCCTAGAGCATCTGCAGTGGTTCATTTCGGGTTAATGGGCTTTTGCTTCCAATGGCACTACATTAGTCAAATAAAATAAAACAATTTCAGTGAGACTTGCATAGAATTAATTCTGGAACAGTTGCTGAAGAATAATGGAATCCATGTAAAAAAAAATAAAAAAAGCTCACAAAAACCTCTTTATATTATTTAGCCAATCCATCAATCATGCCTCTGCCTTACTGTAGATTGAAAGCACAGTTAAAAAATGCACATTTTGCAGTTGTTTGTATAGAACATAGTGTAGCTACATTCTTGACCTCATCTAGGTCTCAGTAAATTCATAATACAGTGATTCACACATTTTATCTTATTCAGTGTCCATCCAGCTCATCATTTCTCTGGAAGTCATTTGCATTCAATTCCCATGGAAACCTCATAAACAATTTATTTACTTATTGATGAGTTTATTCTGCCGTAAAATATGAACAAAATGCTTGGCATCCCACACTGTTAATTATAGACAGTAGTCGGAATGAGAGCAAGTGGAATGGGTTCATGTTTAGAGAGAACTTAAATTCCCTGGCGGATGCTTACATATAAACAAACAACAACGTTCCGAGCAATCCCAGCCCAGACGGAACATTCTTACCGAACTTGCAAGCCACTGAGAATGTGCTGCTCTGGCTCAGTGGATAGGCTACTTCAGATCTCAAACATAAACACAGAGAGCTGATAATAATGACTTTCTGGTTTTTAATCAGAGAACAAAATGCACTGTGGATGAAACCACCAATCTTTTCAGAAAGCCTCCTGCTTTGTGTGCCTTTATGGTGTGACTTCATCCTTTCAACAACTTCTGCTTCGGCTCTACTGCATCCTGGCTTTCACAGCATAAAAGGAGTCACATCTAAATGGAACAGTGCTGGCTGAGTGTGATGTTGTGCACCTGGTACCCTTGCACCTCATCATCGCTACCATAAATCCATCATCGCTTTTCATTTCTACTGAACCAGCGCCACATACATATGCAGAAGATGTGATAAAGGACCAGCACAAAGAAACAAAGCAGGACTGCCTCTAAACCTAATGCTACCAGGACTGCAGTGCAGACCTTTACTGGACACATTGTACTGGACATATTTTTCTCATTTCCCTCTTTTGCTTGTCTAATTTTGACCAGTTAAACATTTGAATCTTGTTCCAGCTAACACTACAGTCTGCACTCCCCAGTACAGTGGACGCCAAAATATGGCCAAAGGCATTGCAAGCCGGTGAACAGCCATTTGCAAGAGAAAACAACAGTGTGAAGAACTGCAAAACAGATTGACCATGTAGAACCAATCTATTTGTGTAAAAAATAAACTGTTGCAAATGTCTAAATTACTTGTTGTGTATGCTTACAGTTTTGGCACAATTCTCTCACTCATTAGAGTTTTGCAAGTGTGAGAGGGAAGGCGGGTCTACCTTCTTCTTGTAGTCAATCAAATGAGGTTCTCGTTGACTCTGGATTTAATCTTATCTTGGTTCATTAAACACGCCAGGCCCCAGATGGCATCTTTATCTTAATTTGGCTCAGCATCGTTCTCACTGGGCGAAATGAAGATATATCAGTCTGTTTTTTCAGTTTCAATTACTAACTTTAACTTTATCTTTTTTAATAATCTTTATTGCTTGCTGAATTCACTGTTATATCTAGGCAATCACTTTATATTGTTACTGTATATCTTAAATACCTAGTGCTGGCATGAGACTCTAGATGGTGCATGCTCATAGGTCTAACTCACTTGGTAGCGATCACGTCATTATCTACATACTGTAGCACAGCTGATTGATTGTTGTTGCATAAGCGGCCAATGAGCTGCGGCTCAACATTCAAACAAATACCAATAGTGTTGCTGTTAGCAGTCTTCAGCGTGCTTTCAGAACGAATCTGGAATCAACTTCTAAGATAAATGATTGATGTTTTATTCCACATCTCGGTGCAGATGTGTTTCGGTTATTTAATTCCTAAATGGAGCAATCTTTACAAGTTTTAAACTAGCTTTATGTTAGAAATGTTTTAAACTAGCGTCATGTCAACAGTTGCGTGAGTGAATCACTGAAGCATTTAAGCAGCAGTTTTTACTGCATGCAGCAGCCGCGGTCTATTATATGTCATTGGTGTTTTATACACGCTGTTAGCATGTATATGAAAACAGTTAAAGTGATATAAGCATTTGCGCTTAGAACAGCGTTCACATATTTAGCGGTATAAATTTAATGACGCATTCATTTATTTCCAAGAGCAATGTTTTTATTAGCTATGCTTAATGTGTGTGGTTGATTCAGATCCTTGTGTGTCCGAGTCACGCTAAAAAACTAGGGGTGTAACGATTCTTCGACTACATCGATGAATCGATTTATATTCCTATGATCCAACTACATCGATCTGTGCTCAGCAAGTTGGCCTTCCGGACGACATATATCGATCTAACATCGTTTTAAAAGGTAATCAATCGATTTTATCGATACTAGGAAATAACGCATTGGATTTAAGCAGGTCAGACTTTATATGGATGTTTTTTCTTAGCACGTTTAATGATAAAGGCGTTAAACGTTATTCGATTCAGTCATTCATTCGTGACAAGACAAAAAAGATCTCGTTGACTGTGACACACACACACACAGAGAAAGACTCGCGCCAGTATCGTGCGTGCGCACAAGACACCACGCCAGAATACAGTTCTCTTTCGTGCTTGAACGAACAATAACACACAATTATGCCAAAATGTATTTTTGTCGAGTATCTTAACACAAGAGCAGTCTTACGATGGCCGTAAAGAGTTGTGACTCATGAGAGAATGAGGCGCGTGTGTGATCCGCGTCTCTGTCAGACTCAGGAGCGGCTGGTCTTAAAGGGACAGTACACAGTAGCCACTAATTATCTCTGTCGTTAAAGTTAATCAAAGAACAAAAGGAACAGAGAAAAACACTCAATGCTCTTGACTAAATAACTTTTGTAACTTTAATAAGGATTATTCTATAATTTATAATGTTTTCAGTGCAGACTGTTGAACTTAATTCAATGTCTGTATGTCCTACCTGTTAGAAAGGAATGTCCAGACATTTTTATCCAGACATTAATGGCTTATTGATCATTATAGGTGTTATTAATAATTTAGTTGTTGTTGCAAGTTTGAGTTGAGAAATAGCCTACACATTTCAGCATTATCACTAATTGTGTGCATTTTCCTTGAGAACCAAGCAAGTTCACTCATGAAATCATTTGTTTATTATATCGCAATTGCATATCGCAATCGCAATATTGACCTCAATAATCGCAATATGACATTTTCCCCAAATCGTGCAGCCCTAGTTTATATCTATATTTAATTGATACCTGATTGATTCCCTTACAAGAAACAACATGAATCTAGGAAACTTTACCCGCACTGTCCAGTATCCAGGTATTTATTTCAGTCACACTGGTTGAATTTTTGGCTAAAAAGTTACTGAATCGATTTCAAGTCACTGAATCGTTTCAGATCGTATCATTCTAAATGAACCAATATCGTCCTTGAATCGTATCGACAACCACGAATCGTGATACGAATCGAAGTTAAAACGAATCGTTACACCCCTATAAAAAAACAATCAATACAGTTAAACTAAGCATCTGCTTATAGTCTTGTTGAGTGATTTACTAAGCATAAGCTGGAGAGTAATGCAATTGTGTCTATGAAGCAGCAAATAGTCTATTGTTTGTATCTCTGTGAGCATACACTGTCTAAGTTATGGATGAGAAGGTTAAAGTAAGAAAAAAACAACAACAACATCATTAATTTATTTCAAGAGTAATGTTTTCATTAACTATGTTCAACATGTTAATGCAGTGTGAGAGCATGATCCTGTCATTCATTATCGCTCCTAATGGCTTTTCATTTAGCAAATAGAAGTATAAAGGTTTTGTAATTATTATCAAATCACTTATTGATGATACTTGCTCAGGTGGTTGCTAGGTTCCCATCTCTTTCAGCTTGCATTGTTATTGTATTGTTCACGAGAACACATAGCATGCATTTATAGTGTTAATCCGCTCAGCAAGGTAGTCAAGGCGCAAATAGCCTTAGGTCACTAGTGTTAAGCAGGTTTGCAAAGTAGCCAAGGCTACCTTAGATAGCAAAACGTAGTCCCATGAAAAAAAAAAAAAATGCAGTACATGTCTTGGCGATAGATCTGCTGTTTGTTCTGGATGTTTTTTTTTTCCTATTCCTTCCCGTTTTCTCTCTATGTCATCATGAATGTATGCATATCTGCCGATGCAGCAGCTTGTTTTACACCTCAACATCACGTGTATATTACTTGTTTCTGTCTATTTCTCCTATTACCCTATGCAACTGTTTAGGGTAAAAAAAAGTTGCTTTAAATGTATAGCAATAGTCTTCCTGCCCACAGCTTTATTGGCATTGGCTGGACAACTTGTAAATGATCTGTTTGGATGTTTGTTGAAGAGGGCTCTGCCCTTTTCTCTCGTTTTCTGCTTTGATAGGAGGTTCATTCATGTATGTTACATATGCAGCAGCAGCAGTATGTCTTACATGCTCACAGCAATGTCTGTGAATGTATTAGCAGAATGTAAGTCTCGGCCCTTGCTATGCAGCAGCAGCTGGCTATTCCGCCAAGACCAAATACATTAACATTGCAATATCCATTACCATGCCAATCTCTATTACCATACCAATCTCCCAAGAGTTGTCATGACTGAAATACCTAGTTCTGGCCTAGACACATTTAAACCTAGACACATCCCACACGCTTTAGAGAGTAACATCTGGATTTAGGGGTATGATTTTCTCCTAGAGTGCAAACATTCTTTCCAACAACTTATCCCTCCTCTCAACACTCAAGATGCTTCTGTTGCAGATGTTGTTCCAGGCATCTAGATTTCCAGCCATCCCAGTGGCCATCTGGAGTTTTCCTATCCATTTCTTCCATAAAAAAAGACTAGATATTAATAACTCTCATTGCTTGCCTTCAGGGGACGGAGTGGAAAAATCGGAGGGGTTGCATCAGCAAACTGTGCAGCCTGGACAGAGATGATTAGCGTTACAGTTGGGAGCAGGTCTTGGATGGATACAGACCCACCAGGTACAGTTTGGGCTGATTTGTGGACGGAGCATGGCAGACTGCCTGCCAGAGCACCAGGTACAGTATGCAGTGTCAGATGCTGAGTCTGTGCTGGAGGACAAGCCAGCTCTAATATCAGCTCTGGGTTCAGACAGACAAGAAAAAAATATTCCTTCTCCCCTAAGGTGCGGCTCCTCCACACTTCTCAGCACAATAATCCCTTCCCTGGGAAAGCCTGGGCCTTCAGAAAGAGGCTTGTTTGAATTATCAGGGAGGAATCTTATCTGCTCACCATTGTAAAGGTGTAATATTTTTGTTGTATCATATTACTGACATATAGAGATAACCTAAAGAAAGAGAAGAAAAGAAATGAAGAATGTTTAAAGAGAAAGAAAGAAAGAAAGAAAGAAAGAAAGAAAGAAAGAAAGAAAGAAAGAAAGAAAAAGAATGAAAAAAAGAAAGAAAGAAAAAGAATGAAAAAAAGTAAACCTAAACATTCACTGAACGTCTGACTTTTGGTTCAGACAAAGTTCTTAATCTGATCTCAGTTAAACTGTTTAGGTTTTTCTTTCAGCTGAGATGGAAAAAAGGAGCTGAGATCTAAGGAATAAGGTACACCCAGAACCTAAAGCACATTTATATTTACACCGATACGCTGATAACTCCCAAAAATCAGCTTATTGAATAACCCATAGTCCCAGTTTACGCAGGTAAGCCATGTTTACTAAACTTTATTACAAAATCTGGTTATTCCCTGGTAGTGACGTCAAAACCAAATCATTCGTGTATCTGACTCGGAGTGTTCCATTTGTTATACGAGATGTGATGGTAAAGGGATAGTTCACCCAAAAATGAAAATGACCCCATGATTTACTCACCCTCAAGCCATCCTATGTGACATTCTTCTTTCAGACGAATACAATCGGAGTTATATTAAAAAATGGCCTGGCTCTTCCAAGCTTTATAATGGCAGTGAATGGCCGTTTAAATTTTGTCCATCAAAGTGCATCCAGCCATGATAAAAGTGCTCCACACAGCTCTGGGGGGTTCATAAAGGCCTTCTGAAGTGAAGCGATGCGTTCGTGTAAGAAAAATATCCATATTTAAAACTTTTTTGACTAAAATAACAAAAAATACACCTAGGATGACTTAAAGGTGTAAAAAAATACACCTAGGATGACTTAAACTTAATTTCACTATATATCATATACTGTATATTACAATGTTTTTGGTTGTAGTTTTACTGTGTGCCTTGTTGTATTTTTATCCTGTGAAGCACCTTGGTCAACCTTGGTTGTTTTAAGTGTGCTATACAAATAAAGTTGATATTGATATTGATATTGATATTGAAGGGTGAGTAAATCAGGGGCTAATTTTAATTTTTGAGTGAAATATCCCTTTAAATAAATAAGCAGTGTACCACTGTACCACTTCTACTTTGGCTGCACGAGATGAGAACACATTTCTATAATCTCTTGGTCAAGAAATAGTTGGAGTTTGCAATATATTTCCTACTCTCTTACCGTGAAATGCTCACTCTTTCTGGATGTGCTTATATCTGCAGGACACTTTACTGTCACATATCACACATGCACACTTCAATAAGCTGACAGAATGCAGGTTAATGTGTTTACATGCCGGGCGAAATAGGGGTAAGGTTTCTACTGTACTAAAATCTACCTGTGTTGATCGCAGTGTTAATTTTGACAGCAAATTTTGATTTAGTTTTAGTCTTAGTCTTTTGACTAAAATGCCATTTAGTTTTAGTCATATTTTAGTCATCTGAATTGTTTTAGTTTTAGTCTAGTTTTAGTCGACGAAATACAATACGATTTTAGTCGACTAAATCTACAGTATATTTAGTCGACTAAAATATAATGGGTTTAGTTTAAATGTAATGCATTAATTTAGAATTTCGCTTAAATGTCCAAACCCATATACCGGAGAAAACATCTATTAACATATTAATATGAATGATTTTTAAGTTTGAATATGCAATACAGATTTAACTATTGTGACTTAAAAAATATCTTAAAATTAAATAAAACCACTTTTCCTAAAGTAAAACACAGTCTTCTTTTCAATGAATGATTCCGGTATATGCATTCTTTATAACTTGCATACATCATTCTTTATAACTTGCATACATTATTCTTTATTCTTTCAAGCAGACATATTTATTTGTATGAATTAAATATAATTAATCCTTATTAAAGCTATTAACAAACAGTGAATGCTTTCTCTTTTTCTTTTGTTGCTTGAATATTAAGGACACAGACCGCATTAGGTTTATTACGCACTTATATTTATATTTATTACGCACACATGCGGATACAATCGCACTGATGCACATCCGATACACTCACAACTGTTTAAGACATAACCGACATAGTTTACATGAATACTCTCCAAAACGGACATTTAGACATAATGTTGAGTTTATTTTTTCCATTCAGACACGAAAGAGAGCTCAGTTCAGTAGCTACTCGCGCGCTGATGCGTCTATGTGGCTGCACGCTTCGGGTTAGGTGTGTGCGCACAGAAAACCGCACCGAATAGAGCTCTTTTTTTTGCGTCGTCACTCTTATTCAGATCTATATGTCTGCTCTACTTATTCTCCCAGACGTTTATATTTTTTAACGTTTTATGAGACCGCGGGGTAGATCAAGTAGGCCTACAAATGTGCGCATCTACCACACACGCGCAGGACATCAGTTCTGACTGGATTGCTTTCCAGATCGTCACTATAACATTTTCGTCTAGTTTTTATTCGTTGACGAAAATGTCAATAGATTTTCGTCATAGTTTTTGTTATTCAAAACTAGGTTTTATTTAGTTATCGTCTCGTTTTCGTCTGTGAATAAATCTCGTTGACGAATAATTTTCGTCATTAATTTCGTCAACGAAATTAACACTGGTTGATCGGTTTATGCTTAAGCCATTTATGACCTTACTTTGATAAAGGAAAACAGGTTAACTCGTTTACATGACTACATTTAAATGCACTTCCAGACTGATGGCCATACAGACTCACCTCCACTATGTGTGTGGAGAAGCCAGCCTGAGACATCTGGAGACCAAATGCTGTCCCATTCTTGCTAGTCCCTGCACACAAAGACAACATAAACACACAGGAGAAAAGAGTCCACCATTTCCTACAACAGAGCATTGCAGATTTCAGTGATCTTAAAGAAAGAGTTGGCACTGAGAATATAGCAAAGAGATGTGGTATAAATTTGAAGATTTGGTCCACTGCAATTTACAGTGTAGTGCTGTGCAGAGATTTTACAGGCTGAGGTTCTGGGCTGTGTTATGGATATGATGCAATGCTGTGTGTGGTGCCATTGTGGTAAAATCGCCAACCCTCTAAACTGAAGATCCTCTCTCCGAGAGCGTCCACAATGTCCTTCAAAGCTGCCTCATCTGTCACATTAAAGAAATGCTTATCATCGGGGTCGCTAGCGATGTACTTGATCTCATTAAGGAAAGCTTCAGGGTTGATGCCTCTGCGATTGTAGTAGCCCAGTACCTGTTGTGAAGAAGAACGTCAAGAATCAATCAGTCTGAAAAGAGCTCAAACATGACACATTTCTTCTGAGCGCCCACGACAACATATCAAATCTAAGGCTCAATAAGTAGGAGTGAAAGCATTGGGCCTTTTTCACTGGTGTCAGCAGCCGAATGTGACTTCAAGGACTGGTTAAAAGCCCATTTTAAAAATAGGTCATCACATAATTTCAGCATGAGAGTTGGCATCAATGCCAAAGCAAAAAACGAAAGCAGGAAAGCAAGTAAGGAAGGCAATACTTACAGCGATGGCATATCTGGTGATGCCGTCCTTCTCGCTGTCCTCAATGACCTGCTGCAGGTCAGCGCTGTCATGTGATTCTCCATCTGTGATGACGATCATGACCTTCTTCGCTCCTCTTCTACCTCCCTGTTTAAAGGCCTCTGAGCTGTGAATATCCATAGATAATAATTTATGCTCTGTAAATGTAAGTCTTGGACTCTATTAATAAGCTAAATGTACAATCATTCAAAAGTTTGAGGTCAGTAAGTTACTTCCTTGAAAGAAATGAATACTTTTATTCACCAAGGATGCATTGAATTGATCAAAAGTGACAGTAAAGATGTATTAAAGTGACAGTAAACATTCATAATGTAACAAAATATTAATATTTTTTAAATAAATGGTGTTCTTTTGAACTTTCTATTCATCAAAGAAATAATGCATCAGTTTCCACAAAAACATTCAGCAGCACAACTGTTTTCAACATGGATAATGAAAAGAAATGTTTCTTGAGGAACAAATCAGCATATTAGAATGATTTCTGTGACACCGAAGACTAAATGACATACATTTTTTTTTATTAAAACAGAAAACAGTTAATAGTTTAAAACAGTTTAAAATAATAAACATATTTCACAATACTACTGTTTATACTGTATTTTGATCAAATAAACACAGCCTTAATGAACGAGACTTAAACATAAAAAAAAATGAATGGTAATAAAAACTTACTTTAAAAAAGTGTACTTTAGTAGCAAGAGCTGGATGATTATTAAGTGTTTTTTATTAAAAAAAAATTGTCATTTATGTGCAGTACCGTGCAACACTGATTCCCAGCGCAGTGTTGGTCTCTTCTCCTCCTCGCTGGCCTATTTTACGGGCTGCTTTGACCACATCCTCCACAGAACGGAAGTCATTCAGCTGAAACTCTGTCACCACCTTTTCTCCATATTGTAGTACTCCAACCTGACGGGCACATGATTCACCTCACGTGACAAAAATGAAGACACATTTGATACTTCGCAGTGACATTGTTCAGAAACTCAAAAACACCTGAATCTGTCCCGGTCCAACGTAGAATTTCCGCAGGATGTTGATAAGGAAGTCTTGAACTTCATTCCAGGGGTAGATTGAATTTGAACCGTCCAGGACTATAACTATGTCCATGTATGTCTCACACCCTGATAAGGGAAATTAGATGTTTTTGATGCCTTTGACAGATAAAACTCTTAAACGGTAGTAATTCTGCTCAGAAGCTAATTTTAGGGATTTGTTCTAAAAAAAATTAGGCCTGTGATTCTTTCATCAAAAAAAAAAAAAAAAGATTTATATTCTCAGCTGTTTCTTTGTGAGCAGTCATGATCATTTTCTTTTTTAAAAGAAGATTAATTCCACAATATATTGCATATGACAGATCCAGAAACTGTCATGGCCAAATTCAGCATAAAAATAAAGTCCACATTTAAGACAGAAAGTTGAAACATATTACTGAAATGTCACTGTAAAAACCGTCCTAGTTAATTTGAGGGCGCAGGTGCATTGTGCTTACTTTGGAAGGCAGGAGCGATAGTGCGGGAAAACTTGAAGCTGGCGTTGACTCTGGAGCAAATTCCAGTGCTGTAGTACGAGCTACCACATTCGTACGACCAAAGGGGACCACATGCCTGTGAATTATCACAAAGAGAATTAAGTGCACCATTAATAAATGAATTTAGGATTTACATGAAGATCATGGGCTCATTTGACATACAAATTATGATTCCATAGTGTTCAACAGGGAATAGATGTTGTTTAAACACTTAATAATATTAGTGTTGTAGACCGTTTAAATTCCAGATTACTTTAAATATAACACTGAATATGTATTTTTATTTAACCAGACATTCAAAACATTCAACTGACCACAAAGCTGTTGTCTTTAGGGTTGGACGAAAGGGTCATTCCAAGTCTCATCTTATCCTTTCGTTCAGAGACATTTGTCAAGGATATCCTTCCTTAAGAAAAAAAGAACATTAACAAATGTTTCAAATGTGTAAGCGAAATAAAATGCTTTGCTGTAAAATCTGACCACAGTCCATATGTGGCATATGTAGTTTAAACAGGGACTTCCTCTAACAGTAAACATATTTGTTAATTCTGTCTAGACATTCCTGACTTTATCTGCAGTGTGCATCTGTTATGTGTGTGCATCTATACGCATGCACATATTGAAACTGGCAGTGGTTGTATTGGCACATTTAAGATTATATAGAACACATATGCTTGACATACTGTAGATGTTGTGTTCTGTAGTGAAAAACTCAGATGTGTACATGTAAACTCAAGTTCAGGGGTGTATTTGAATGAATCAATCTGTTCCCCACCCCCCATTGCTTTTCACAAGGCATGCTTGGTAACACTTTACCCAAACCACAACTCTTACCCTTATTGTGGAAGCTTTGTGAAGTAATTATTTGGTGCTAGTAAATAATTACAGTTCCTTTTGAAGTCTGTTTACAAAAAGTATTTATGCTCATTAAATATCTAGTAATTATAATCCACAGTCATACAGTGTTAATCCCATCAACACAATTACTGACGAAAACTTTCATTAACAATGGGTTGTGCAACTTCACCAATGATAACAAAAAGATGTAATATGTACATTATGATGATAATTAAAATTATGATTTTTTTAAATGATGGGAATATGATGATACAAACAATGCTGAAATGCTTTTCACACAAAATTAACAAAATATAAAAACTGCAGTCACCATACCAAGATTGAGTTTGGTGCAGCTGGGTCCTCCAGATCTCCTGCTTAAGGGGCATTTGTACACATCTCCTGTCTGATGCTGTCCATTTGTTTCCAGTGGGGCTCCTACCAGTAACCTAGAAACATCCGCAATCCAAACATATAAATATTATCTTTGACACAGTAAAGCATTCATCTAACAGAAATGTCAGAAATAAAACACATAAGCATAAAGCAGGTGTGTGATCCACTTCCCTGTAAATAATACAGACAGAAGCCTGTTGATCTAAGCTCCCTATGAACACAGGGACGTTTAAAGGAGGTTAGAGGAATTGAATCAATGAGAGATGGCAGGTGAGTGGAATCTAACAGCAAAGGAATGTTTAAACAGGTTTAAGCTGAATGTTGATGTCTGAGGTAATGTATCGATGGAAGCACGCAGGGCGGTTAGGTATGTGGGACTCTGCTGAGATCTGTTTGTGTGCGTGTTGAAATATGTATCCTATGACCCAGACTGACTAAACACATCGCTCCATTAATGCTGACATGCTTTACACATAATACTGCTCCCGCAGAGAGCAATCAGGGACACACACATTATTCAGGTGCAGTAGCAGTCGCACTGTAGGGAGCAGTACATACTTTTCACGGCTCTCGGAAGCATGCAGCTTTTAAAAGCAAAGGCTGTCACTTTCACTAAGTAGCCATGGAGGACTAATTTAACTAGTCACAGATCACTGGAATACTAGGCATCCTTAAACACATCAAGATGTGTACTTTCAACTGTTTATTCAAGAGATGCAGAATTCTTTCATGCTGATAGTGGTCTCGAGGGAAAGAGAAAACTTGTTTGACTTCACATTTATGTGCCTGTGCCAGGTCAAGATGGGCTCTTAAATGTCATTCAGAACTTCAAAATTAGTTAATGGTGAGGTGGTACTATTAAATAGCCATTCAGATGTAAGGCAGTATCTGTACATTGGGGTCAGAGAGTGAAAGTAAAACTAATCATGGGAAACAAAAGTCCATTTACTGCAAAATAGCTATTTTAAGAGTAGCTCTCATGTAAACTGCTATATTTTCTCGTGAGCAGCACAGCATTGCAACTCAGAGGTCTGCTCATAGCTCAAAGTATTATTGCTCAGCGTTATGGATCAGGTAGAACAATTATCCCAACCACTAAAGATAGATTTGCAAATAACCCTCATGATGTGATTGAAATGTGCCAGCATTTTATGATTCAGCCTCAATTATCGCCCCCTAAAGAACAGTTGCAGTGCTTTACAACTATGGGACAGGAAACGATAAAACTTACTGCATCTTAAACCAACAACACGTTTATTAGATCCAATACCCACTAAATTAAACAAGTTTGACACTGAATTGACAAATTACAGACACATATCAAATCTTCCATGTCTAAAATACTAGAAAAAAAGTTGTGTCTGCTCAATTGTGCTCCTTCTAGCAAAAAAAAAAAAAAAAAGACATCTATGAAAAATTTCTGTCAGGATTCAGGACACATCATAGCCCAGAAACTGTGCTCGTTAAAATTACAAATGACTTGTAATATATTATTACAAGGTGTTACATTAGACAGCAACTTGTCTCTTGAAATCATATTTCATGTCACAAAAACAGCCTTCTTCTGTTTTGCTGATGAAGAAAAGCTAGTTCATGCATTCATGACCTGACTGGATTACTGTAATGCACTACTAGGTGGTTGTCCTGCAAACAAGCTACATTTCGTCAGATCAAATGAACATTAAAATCTATTGCTTAATATGAATATTATGAACAGCAGCTATGCTAATTATTGTCCAGTTGCTTTTCTGTTTCAAACTCGGGATGCCCATTACAGATTAGACCAACTCCAGTTGGGATCTTCAGATGATGCCAATTGTGTATCAACATATAAAACTGCCAAATTTCCCATAAATTGTAATCATTATGATCAAAACTCGTAATAATTGCATTAACCAGGCTCATTGTTTCTGCCTATATGAATGCATGATGTTAGCTAACTTCATGATTTGTATTATCGTATAACTACAGATATCTGACATATAGACATTACTTTGACACTTACCTCTGATAGCAGATTACTCTAAATTCTTTTGAATACATGTATTTTTTTGTAAAGCTGCTTTGAAAAGATATTGTGAAAAATAAATGTGAATTGAATTGCATATTTAAGGAAGGGAATCACTCAGAAGGTCTATTTGAAAACCCCTCTTCATTCTGCATCATACAAGAAAGATTCAAAATACAAAGGCACTAACACATCCTGACATAATGAAAATATTTAGAAGCACCACATCTCACAAACACCAATAATCACCACATCTAAAGCTGATTCTGACAGGTGGTGAAGGTTAATTCTCTGAACAGGAGCAATACCCACTCAGGGACAGTGCGATTCAGGGAGCGATATCTGACACTCGTTTATTGCAGATCCAGACCTCAATGAGTGTTCTCCCATAGGCCAGGGGTCAACATCATGGGACCCTTGAGAAAATATTTCTCTGTTTGGCAAGCTTCCTCCAGGGAAGCATTCCAACAAAATCTGGATCCAGCTTCCCAGACAAATGGATGTTACCCATTAGTTAAAATATAATTATAAGACGCCCACAGGCTATTTACAGTGGAATTGGGGAATGTAGAAAAAATAACACTACAGATGTATGTTGACTGCTCAGTCTCACTTAGTCATACAGTCAATACAGCGAAATAAACAAAATGAACTGACAGTGACAGTGTATGTCACTCTTATGTAAATATGAAATTTCTGTGATATAACGATATTTAGATAAACTAATCTAAGTTGACATGGGTTTGAAATGAGCATGAAGTAAGGAAATAAGTTAAAAAACAAAACACAAAAAACACAGAGGTCTCCAGTTAAGAGTTCATCTTAACATTTTCAAATGTCTCTGGAAATAATTTTTCACAGAAGGAGGTCAGACTGTGTGCATATTTTCACTGCTATTAATATTGTGAATATTACTGGTGCTATAGCCGCTTTTGGCACTGCACTTTACACTTGAGTTCAGCTCGGGACAAACTTACCTAAATAAAAAAATTGGAAAGAAGGAAGTATGAAAGAGAAATAGAGAGATGAGCATGAGAAAGAAGGCCATTGTTGCAGTGATTTAATAGTCTAGTCAAACTTCCAGGGCAATGACACAGTGAGCTGTTAAAACAATCAGGCTCAGACTCATTAAGTTCATACTTTTTTTCTCTGTGGCAGGGCTACAAAAGGCTAATAGCACTGAATGAAACAGCCTTGCTAATACACAACCTTTACATATTCAATCTCCCACAAAGAACTGGACTAGCGGCCCAAGTCCTTTGGAAAATTCTAAGAGGAAAGTGTTTGCCATTAATAGACAAATGTTTTTCACATTTGGAGAGTTAGAAAATACTTGGTACCATGGCGCTGAGGTCTATGAAGTGCCAGTGAGTCCACTTATATGCTGTTTCATTACTTTCATATAGGACAGAAAAGCAGAGATGCACCACAAATGCTCTATCTTAAATCCCAGCCTGTGTTATTGATTTAAAAGAACAAGTTAAACATCACGAAAACCTCAGTGTGACATTACCCTGAAACCTAACTCATTTGTGTTGTTACTTCTTCAATGCAAAGGTAGTGAACTATAGCAACACACCCCACATAAAACCCATTATTTAATCATTACTGCTTTAACCAAGAATAAAAGACGGTTTGTGAGCCATATTTCAGATGAGTTTGAGTCTAATGCTTCAACCCTCCTGCTGCTTGTGGAATTCAGAGGTCACAGGCCAGACAAAAGTCAAAACTCAGCAAGGAATCCAAACTGCAAAACTCTCAAAAATAAACAGGCGTATGTGGCCACGTTTGTCTCTATGTTCATCCCTAGGGATCTGTCAGGCCAATTCTGTGGATGTGCAACTGTCAATGGCCACCCAAGGAAAAATGCCACTGGGAGTCAGAGACATCAGAAAAATAACTTGTGTAATGAACGTGTTACTCTGAAAGGTCTTTGCTATACCAAATAGTACAACTTCTCATTGATTGCACTACAAATGTGTACCAAGAATTCATGTCTTTTACATAACCACATTTCTGTATATTTGATAAGGTCATTATTGTAGGCTTTTCACTTTATCCATGGCCACTGATGATGATGGATCAGCACCATCACAGACATCATAGTAATGCATGTCAGTCATTCAAACTAAGGTGTTTCCATTTATGTATTGTCTTGCAGTTGTAAAAGTTTCCTCTCCATCCATGAGCTCTGACCATTTTTCTATCCAAACAGAATTCACACTTCTGCAGAAGAAAGTGAGAGACGGGAAGAAATAGCAATTGAGAATTGTTCTCTTTGGGATTACTTACAGCTGAATGTAATAATGGTTGCAGATCATGTGCTGTAGCTTTTAAGAGCTGTATTATATACAGTTCAAACGTTTGGGATCAGTAAGAATGATTTTTTAAAGAACTTAATACTTTTTTTTCAGCAAGGATGAATTAAATTGCTAATATTAAAGATCTGTATTTCAAATAAATGCTGTTCTTTTAAACTTTCGATTCCTAAAAGAATCCTGAAAATCCATCAGTTTCACAAAATATTTAGCACAACAACTATTTTCACCATTGATAATTAATAAGACTTGATAATAATAATTCTTGAACACAAAATCATTGTTTTAGAATAATTTATTAAGGATCATGTGACACTGAAGTCAGAAGTAATGGCTGCTGAAAATTCAGCTTTACATCACAGGAATAAATTACATTTAAAAAACAACAAACAAACAAAAAACAGTTATTGCCAACCCAAACTTTTAAACAACTGTGTCTAAAGGAAGGATGTAAAGTGGAAAAAAAATCAAAGTGTAAAACACACACAAGTCAATATGAAACCATTACAAACACACATTATGAATACGTCTAAGAGCTCCAATAGGCCTGCGTGTACACCAAAACAGATTCCTGGAATAGTTAAAATATTCAACACCCATAAAAATATTCTGTGCCCCAAAACATCCACATGCTCCCTAAGAGTTGTGCAATGAACTCTGTATGGAGATGACTCAGGTCAGAATTCAGTGTCAGTGTTTCTCAACTGGTGGGTAGCGCATGTTTTTACTGAATCAAGACTTTAAAGCTGTTGACTCTTCTGTCAGGCACAGTTTAAGTAAAGAGTGCCTAAGAAAAACGCGTTGTACTGATTCCGTATCTGCTGATGCAGGCTATGTCAATGTCATTATTCTAACGTTGTTTTCGTAACTTGTTACGACATAACAAAAAAACTGACCTCACCTCAGAAAAACTAACTTTCCTTTCCTTTACCTTCAATTGCATGCGCAAATGCGGCGGCCCATGCACATCCCTTCCCTATATATAATGTGCAAAATAAATTACAAGCATGCAACGTCATAGTTTTTGTCAATTAGCAAGTCATGAAATGGTACCAAAAAGTACCAATAAATTACTTAACTTGTTTTTTTGTGTGTTAGCTGGGAGGGATTTGCATGCTTGTATGATGTTCATTCTATTCATCAGGAGCAGTTTCCATATGTTTCATTGACAGTTCATGTTAGTATTATGTATTTACCATTGTAACTGTTGTTTCCGTAACCCCATCATACGACTTAAAGTGTCCCTATTATGCTATTTTAAAGATTCCTAATGTTGTTTTTGAGTCTCCTACAACAGGTTTACATACATCAAAGGTCAAAAAACTTTTTCATTTCTTCATAATATACATTTGCACATCACCACATTTTCAATGATTCTCAACGACTCATCAGATGAATCAATCTCTCCAAATCCCTCCTTTCCGCGAGCTACTCTGCTCTGATTGGCCAGACAGTTCAGTCTGTTGTGATTGGTTTACCGCGTACAGCGCGCGTCGAAAACAAAAACGGCCATTGCCATAACAACATCAGCTCTGCTTGTCCTGAGGCTTCCTACACCGTAAACTAAAGACAGTAACAAACAATGACGTCGATTTTACCATATCAATGCGAGCGCGAGTCCGATAATGAAATATTGGAAGAACTATTCATTCAACCCGAACCTCCATAGCAAGGACGATTCGAGCAGGACGTTTCTCAGTGATACACTACTCTGTGTGACGGTAACGTTAGATTATAAGATGTTGCAACCCTAATTCCTCATCATCAGCATTAGCAAGTGCATGTCCATAAACAAACCGATTATTTTACTTGTGTTAATTTATTTATCGAGTATTTTTCTAATATATTGCTGTGAACACGTGGAAACTGTATCAATAACAGTGCATGTATGCAATGTATACATTAGCCGAGCTCTATAGAGTGAATGGGTGATGTAACATAAACGTTGGTAAAACAAATCTTTCCTCAAAGTAGTGAGAACGACAGACAATCTGCATTAATAGACACAGTTTTAGGTATTAGTGGCCCACAACTGATTAGCAGAAGTATTTCAGTAAGACAGTGATAACATGAGTTAACCAGTTAGCAGGAGACCTACACAATATAAAAATCAAAACTAGTATTTTGAACACCATCTTTCAAGAGCAAGCGGTTTGCGAATCCTGCATTTAACTCCGAGATATGAGAAGCAGTCGTCAGTAAAATAAAGGGAACACAGCAAAAGTTTAGGATTATACTGCAGTGATATCGCGGAAAAGATGAAATTTAACCAATGATTCTTCACATGCTCGTCCTTGGGCAGTGGAAAAAAAACGGCTTTACCTTCACATTATAGAGCACCATAGGCGTAATTCTATGGGGGGACAGGGGGACACGTCCCCCCCAATATTCAAAGAAGGACATTTTGGCCCCCCCAATATTTGATCATACTGTATGATTATGCGGGCAATATCGATGTGATTGCAAATACGTCTTTCTTTCCAGCTCCGCAAATATAAAATCCCGGCCGGGCCATTTCCCAAATCCATTCGACTTGCCTTACACTATACATTAACAAAACCCCTTTCTCCTGAAATCCATGTCATGTTTTCCCTATACCTTTAGTAGCTCGTGCACCGTCAGTGAGTAGGAAAAACCAAACAGAAGAAGAGTTAGGAGCGCAAAATCTGACAGACATTTGGCACATATCTATGAATGGTAAATATCCTGTATTTGGCTGACATAATCCCTTAGATAATGACCAGGTGAATTTCACTAGAATTTCGAATTGTAGAATTTGTGAATTTCGATTGTAATACTATACAGCTTGTATGAATGGGAGGGACTATTGACAAGCTAGCCGACAGCTAGCTAACGTTACTGTATACACGCTACTGCATTCAAAACAAAGATATAGCTCTACATAAAATATGTGCCCCCATTGGACCGTCACCAAAGGGCCTCTCTCGATAGGCTGCTGCAGTTGCCGCAGGACAGCCAATAGGCACGCAAGCCACCTTTGCCTATGTCTGTATGCTGCAGCAACGCGTTTTACATTAATTCAAAATTAAGGATAATTTTTTGGCTTCATGCAATATCTCGTGGAAAAGAGGTTTTCCCCTATAAAAAAATAAACAGCATTTTCCCTGATTAGTACATAACTGTTTTACTATCATTGCTCAAGACTTGATATGAGAATATTGTTATCCTGTAACAGTAATTTAATCAAAATGTTTATAGCCACTATATGTTTATAGAAGAATATAAGAGAGAGATCACTGGCCGCTTTGTTGTCAATTCAGGCTTGTAATTGATGCCGATGCTGTAATCATTACAGGGTGAGTATACGTTGGTTTGACGATCAGATGTAATAAAATTCCTTGTTGTGTTATACAATTACACACATTTATTTTATTTTGATTAAAAAAATGTGTGCATGCACCAACACAAAAAGTCCCACAGCTGTCCCCCCCAATGTGTGATTGACAATTTCGCCCTTGTAGAGCACAGCGCCGTCTTCTCGACGTGATGTTGTCCAGTATCCACAAGAATCAGCTGCAGGTTGGTGTCTGCGCACGGAATAAGTGGGCGGGCAATATGCTAATGTTTCTTCTTGACGTCACGAAGAAACGGCTTATGACTCGTTTGAAAAACATTTCATTGACTCAGAGTCGACTCTTACTTTTGAAAGAAAATAACTTTATATACGGTACACTTTGAGATTTAAAACTTTGCAGGATGTTTTCATTCACCCAGAGCTATGTTACACACTACATTAAAGGGCATTTTTTAAAAATCCATAATAGGGGCCCTTTAATTTTCACTTTGTGTTTTTTTTGTATAAGGGCCCTTTCACACCTACCTTGTTTGGTCCGGACTTTCTGACTTTTCAGTTTGGTCCGAATCAAAATTACAGGTGTCAAACCTACCCCGGACCACACAGATCAAATTTGGTCCGACAAAAAGAGGTAGTCTCGGTCCGGATCAAACTGAACAAAGGTTTGGTTCATTTCAAGTGTGAAAGCATTTCTGTATGGTTCGGACTTTCAGACCTTTTACAGGAAGTCCCGGTGGTTCCCGCATAGCCGAAAAAACAGAAGGTGGCAGGAAAAATGAGCCGTGTAGCACATGGGGAGACGAGGTTTTTAATTGAAGTATGGTCTGATGACATAATAAGAAGTCAACTTGCAGTCTTCACCTCCTTTCCTGCCGGCGACGATAAAATGTTCGCACAACGAGGACGTTCATTTGGCGAATTTGAACTAGCCTTGTGTTTAGTTGGTGCTGCAGGTAATTATGCCATAAAAATAACGATATAGTTACAACGATATGCGTCTGTTCATTCATGTTGTCAAAGTTACCCGCCAAATTGACAACACGGTGACGTCAGACGCACGTCCATTTACAAACCAATCAATGTCAAGATGCAGCCCACATAGATGATGACGACAGGACGCAAGTATGTCACGTAAAGTTCTTTAGTGCACTCGCATAATTGCAGTGTGAAACCAAATCAAAACTTTCTGAAAGTATAAAATGTATCAAAACGTGAACTTTGATTTGGACCTTGGTGTGGACTTTCAGGTGTGAAAACGCCCTAGATGACTTTGGTGCCTCATACCAATTTACTAGCTTTATTGTAATAGCAAAAACTAGCTTGGGACTGCTATTTAATAGCCTTATCTTAAGATATTTTAGGAATTAAATCTCATTTCTAAATTTGGTCGCGGTCTAATTACCATGGGAAAATGTGGGTCTTATGGTCAAATCAGTTAAATGGTTAGTGGGTTAAGTTGGACAAAGCAGTTGGATGCAAAGCAGACTTTAAGGGAGTGTTCACACTAGTAGTTTGGTTCCCTTTCAAGGGAACTCGAGCTGCGTTTGAGACGCGGTGGGAACGGTCAGCGTGAAGCACGTGTAAAATCAGTCCAATGGAAGCCCGATACGTCATAGGTGACGTCATAGACCAGGAAACTATAAAGCACCCTTGCAAACAGACCGCGCCAGCTTCTGTTGTCTTCAGCAAGCGCTCTCTGTGATTCTGTCCTTGTCTATTTATTGTTGTCTGTCCGATCACATTGCTATATATATATATATCATGATGGCGAGCAAGCAAGATTTCAAACGTTGTGTTGTTCCCTGCCCTCGTTTCATTACGGGTGGGGACACACATCAGATGTGTGTTGCTTGTTTGGGAGTTGAGCATGCCCAGTCAGTCCTCGAGGGGGCTGATTGTGAGCATTGCATGAGTTTGTCCATGAAAACTCTCCGCTCCCGCCGGGCATTCTTTGAGGAGGATGGTTCGGTTCGTGTTCCCCATGGTGCGGGTCCCGCTGCTGCTGAGGCACAGCGGCGGCGTGCATCATGGGGTTCACAGATGGATCTAGTAGCGGGGTTTGAGACGGGCCCAGCCCTTTCTCAGCCCTTACCTGCTAGTTCCGGTGTCCCAGCCCAGGAAGGAGCCCGCCCTGCGGTTTCTCCTCCCCAGGTTGAGGCACCAATGTTGCGGCTATCCAGTTCTGAGGAACCGGATGTCGTTAATATGGGGGATTTTGAGTTTTCGCCAGCTCATATCCCCGATGATGAGGAGTTAATGGAGGTTTTATCTCGTGCTGTTACTAAATTAAATATTGAGTGGCCAGCTGATAATATTGATGTTGAATCAAAAAAGAGTCTTCTAGATGATCGTTATTTACCATCTAGATCACGACCTCCTCGTCGGGAGCTCCCGTTTTTTCCTGATCTTCACACTGAGGTGTCTAGATCATGGAATAAACCGGCATCTTTCAGAGTTCATAATCCTCAAACTAGTAATTACAGTAAAGTGAGAGGTATTGATGATTACGGTTATTTGACGATGCCTCGTGCGGAAGAGACGCTTGCGAGCTATCTCTCCCCCGAGTCAGCGTCATCACTGAAAGCCCCGACGTTACCCACCAGACCATTAAAAAATACATCAGTGCTGGTGGGTAAAGCGTATTCGGCAGCAGGTCAGGCGGCAGCATGCCTTCATACAATGTCGATATTACAAGCCTATCAAGCTGACCTGCTGAGGGACATAGATGAATGTGAGGAAGTTAGTGCTGATGCAATTCGAGAATTACGTCGCACGACAGATTTATCTCTCCGGGCCACCAAGGAGACGGCCAAATCTGTGGGCCGTTCTATGGCAGCCCTGGTGGCCACGGAACGTCATTTATGGTTGAATCTTTCTGAGATAAAAGACAAAGATAGATCTGTTCTTCTGGACGCACCGGTTTCTCCTACAAGTCTGTTCGGCGATGCTATAAATTGTGTTGTCGATAGGTTTCAAGAAAATAAAAAACAAGCGGCTGCGTTTCAGAGGTTTCTTCCTCGCCGGTCTAATGTCCCCGAGGCTGCACGCAATATAAAGGTTGAGCAGCCTCGTCCGTCTACGAGCTCCTCATACAGATACCAGCAGAAACAGAGCGTTGCTGCTCGGGCTCCTCCACAATCTGGGGTTCCCGAGTGGCGTTCGCAGTCCAGGCCTGCTGGGGGCAGACAGGATCTGAGGACTGTCATGTCTAAAAGAACCTGGACTAAGAAGAAGTCCTGACGCCAAGTGTGTCAGGCTTCTGAGGGTGGTCCCCTCCAGGGAGGAACGATTCCGAGGAACCGTTTCTCTTTGGCGCTCTCCGGGGGGCGGTTCTCCGAGGAGAGTCGCAGCGTTGCCACATCGGTTGTTCCCTGCCGGTTCGCCGTTTCAGGGCACCGAGGTGTCAGCGTCCCCATGCAATCCTCTGAGGAGGATTGTAGAACGGTCAGTTCGGTTGTTCCCTGCCGGTTCGCCGCTTCAGGGCGCCGAAATGATTGTTCAATCAAATCCAGAGGCCAGTCTCGAGAGACTGGTTCCCTTATCAGAATTTCTGGCAGCGTGGAAACTTCTGCCAAATATTTCTTTATGGGTCCTGCATATAATAGAGAAGGGTTACAGAATTCAGTTCGGTTCTCGTCCACCCAGATTTCAAGGGGTCCTTCCCACAGTGGTGGACCCACAGCAGGCTCTGGTTATGGAGCAGGAAGTTCTGACACTTCTTCAAAAAGGAGCGATAGAGGGGGTGCCTCCTCCCAGCAGAGAGTCAGGGTTTTACAGCCGTTACTTCATTGTTCCGAAAAAAGATGGAGGGTTGCGTCCTATTCTAGATCTGCGCCAGTTAAACAGCAGAGTTCAGAAACTCAAGTTCAGGATGCTCACACTAAAGCAAATTGTATCACAGATTCAGTCCGAGGACTGGTTTGTCACAATAGACCTGAAAGACGCTTACTTTCATGTATCCATCCATCCTCATCACAGGAAGTTCCTGAGGTTCGCTTTCGGGGGCGAAGCTTACCAGTATCGGGTTCTACCGTTTGGCCTAGGTTTATCACCCCGCACCTTTACAAAATGCGTTGATGCAGCTCTGGCTCCTTTGAGACTCCAGGGCATTCGCGTATTAAATTATATCGACGATTGGTTGATTTTAGCTCAGTCAGAGCAGTTGGCAGTTCGGCATCGAGATGTCGTTCTGTCTCACATAAAAGAGTTGGGGTTGCGGCTCAACATCAAGAAGAGTTTTCTCCTCCCTGCTCAGAGGACCACTTTTTTAGGTGTAATTTGGGATTCGACCACAATGCAGGCACGTCTATCTCCTGCTCGGATTTCTGCGATTCTCACAGCCGTAAAGAATGTAAAACTAGGCCAGTCACTCACTGTGAAACAGTTTCAGAGACTGTTGGGGCTCATGGCAGCAGCGTCCAACGTGATTACTTTTGGCCTGCTGTACATGAGACCCCTGCAGTGGTGGCTCAGAACCAAGGGGTTTTCTCCGAGGGGAAATCCGTTCCGCAAGATCAAGGTCACGCAGCTATGCCTTCGTGCCTTGGTCATGTGGAAGAAACCTTGGTTCCTCGCCCAGGGCCCAGTGCTGGGGGCTTCTTGTCGACGCGTCACGCTTTCGACGGATGCTTCCCTCACGGGATGGGGGGCGGTCATGAGTGGCCGCTCGGCGCAAGGTCTTTGGCAGGACCATCATCTGTCATGGCACATAAATCGCTTGGAGATGATGGCGGTATTTCGAGCTCTCAAATATTTCCTGCCAGACCTGAGAGGCCATCATGTGTTGGTCCGTACGGACAACACGTCGGTGGTATCATATATCAACCATCAGGGGGGTCTGAGGTCACGTCACCTTTGCAAGCAGGCCCATCAGATCCTCCTATGGGCCCAAGGAAAGTTGCTATCTCTCAGAGCAGTTTACATTCCGGGGCGTCAGAATGTGGGAGCAGATATACTGTCAAGGCAGGGGCTGAGGCCCGGGGAGTGGAGACTTCACCCCGAGGTGGTGGAGCTCCTTTGGGAGAAATTTGGTCGTGCTCAGATAGACCTTTTCGCATCCTCAAATACAACCCATTGTCCCATGTGGTTCTCTCTCACGCACCCAGCTCCTCTCGGACTGGATGCGATGGTGCAGGTTTGGCCGAGGCTTCACCTGTATGCTTTTCCCCCGATATCGTTGCTCCCGGGGGTTCTGGAGAGGGTTCGCCGGGAAGGGGCCAGTCTGTTACTAATAGCCCCTTACTGGCCGACTCGAGTATGGTTCTCGGACTTGGTGTCTCTTCTGAGCGGCTCTCCTATGGAGATTCCAATCAGGAGGGACCTGCTGTCCCAGGTAGAGGGCACGATATTTCACCCTCGACCGGAGTTGTGGAAACTGTGGGCCTGGCCTCTGAGGGGGCCAGGCTCATAGAATCCGGTCTCTCGACTGAGGTCGTTGAGACCATTCTCCATTCCAGAGCCCCTTCCACGAGAAAACTGTATGCGCTGAAATGGAAATTATTCTCCACCTGGTGTGGTGAGCGTCAGTTAGATCCTGTTAACTGCCCTGTTGGTTCAGTTCTCGATTTTCTGCAAGACCGTTTCTCTGCTGGATTATCTCCTTCCACCTTAAAAGTTTATGTGGCGGCTATTTCGGCCTACCATACCCCTCTGGGGGGTACTTCTATTGGGAGAGATCCTCTGATTACTCGTTTTCTCTGTGGTACATTGAGGTTGAGACCTGCACTGCACTCCAGAGCACCGGCTTGGGATTTAGCCATTGTACTTGAGGGTCTGGCTCTGGCTCCGTTCGAGCCCATTGAAGAGGTTTCAGAAAAATTCCTCACTTTGAAAGCTTTATTTCTCCTTGCTGTTTCATCTATCAAGAGAATTGGAGATTTACACGCCCTGTCGGTTGCTCCGTCATGTTTGGAATTTGCACCTGGTATGGTGAAAGCATTTCTATACCCTAGACCGGGTTATATTCCTAAGGTCCCATTCAATGTTGGGGGCCCAATAGTGCTGCAGGCCTTCTATCCTCCACCTTTTAATACCCCAGATCAGGAACAATTAAACCTGTTATGTCCAGTTCGGGCATTGGATGCCTATGTTCACAGAGCTGCCCTGTGGCGTAAGTCAGAGCAATTATTTGTATGTTTTGGGTCACTCAAAAGAGGGTGCCCTGCATCTAAACAGGTTATGAGCAAGTGGATAGTCGAGGCTATTTCACTAGCTTATGAAGCGGCCGGTCAGCCTTCACCTATGGCTGTACGGGCCCATTCTACTAGGAGTATGGCGGCCTCTACGGCCTAAATTTCAGGGGTTTCCCTTTCTGATGTTTGTAATGCGGCAGGATGGTCCTCTCCGCATACATTTGTCAGGTTTTATGACCTTGACCTCTCCACTCCAGGGGCTAGGTTGCTTGCTTCTTAGTGTGCGCAATGGACTTCACACAGAACGGGCATTTGTCACTATGGCGTAGTGGGTATGGGGTTCCCACTGCGTCTCAAACGCAGCTCGAGTTCCCTTGAAAGGGAACGTCTCAGGTTACGTATGTAACCCTGGTTCCCTGATAGGGAACGAGACGCTGCGTTTGCCTGCCATACTTCCTGCACACCCTGATCGACTTGCTTCAGACTTTTCAGAAGCTGGCGCGGTCTGTTTGCAAGGGTGCTTTATAGTTTCCTGGTCTATGACGTCACCTATGACGTATCGGGCTTCCATTGGACTGATTTTACACGTGCTTCATGACGCAATCACGCAGAGCGTTCCCACCGCGTCTCAAACGCAGCGTCTCGTTCCCTATCAGGGAACCAGGGTTACATACGTAACCTGAGACGTTCTCTTGGTTCTTTTGATCCGGACAAAAAAAGAAAATGATACATTTAGTCTTGGTTCACTTAGCATTCACACAGTCATTTTAAGTCTAGATACGTAAAGATACAAAAAATAAAGGCTTTTATGGCGTATATTTTGCAACCCACCATTATAGGGGGCTCGGTCCGCTTGCTTGGTGCGCACCAAGGTTTGGATGGCAACGTTTACACTAATGAAACGTAATAACAAAGCAATTGTACCAGAGTTTATTTTAATCTAACTAAACCTGCCAAGTGTAAACACACCTTAAGAGAATCAACAGCTCTAGACAAATACAAAATTATGACATGAAACTCTGTAGATGGTAAAGGCTGATAGGTCCTTAACTCAATTTGTTCGCGATCACATCGTTATCAACATTGTGCAGCTGATTGGTTGCTGTGGCATCATAAGCCAATGAGCTGCTGCTCAACATTCAAATGCATGGCATTGTTTGCTGTTAGCAGTCTGTAGCGTGCTTTCAGAAACCCTCCATCTTCACCAGCTCCACCTGTATAGATCTACTATAGGGGTATTTTATGTATGGTATATGTGCAGCAGCAGCACGGATCTATTCCGCCAAGACCAAATACATTAACATTGCCATATCCATTACCATGCCAATCTCTCCAAGAGCTGTCATGACAGAACTTTTTTTCATAAAAGTGAAGACATACTTTCACTTTAGGTGACAACCCCCCCATCCCCCCCCCCCCCCCATCCCCCCCCCCCCCCCCCCCCCGTTTACTGTTTACATGGCATGGAAATATAAGGTTTCTCCAATTGCAAAAAAGCTAAACACTAATTTGTGGAACACATGCTAGTTTTAACATGATCATTTCAAAGTTTCTAGTCTGTAGTTATGTATCTGCTATTGAACATGGTAAGCAACTGCTAAAATGGTTCCAATATACAGTATACAGGTACATTTAGCCTTTGTCTTGGAACATGTATAGTGAACATGTTCCAAACAATCCTGGTGTACTGACCTGAAATAAAATGCATATGTTAACATAGTATTAAGACTGAGAGAAAAACATGAGAACAGCAACTACATACTTCCTTCTAGTCCATGGTTTCAGTAACCACAGCTGATGTGTGTGTTGCCAGCCCCTTTCCCCATTTCCTAATGATATACACTGTGCTCACAATATTGTACAGATTATTACCATCGTATATACAGTTAATAGCAAAGCTATTATTGGTCATCTAAGAGTATTGGAACTTACCAATAACAGAAACTAATAAGCTTTGATCAGGCATATGTCATGCTCATTAATATCCGTCCAGACTAACGTTACGTGATATAATTCGCCTTTGGCTAAGCCCCGCCCCCCTTAGTTACTGTTGCTACGTCCAACAAACAAACTTCATCTGGGCTCTGGTATCAACATGGCTTATGCTGTGACAGCTCTTCCTGCTGAAATTTATAAAACAGCAAATAAAGTGTCCGATAGAAGTAGGCAAAATGGGCTGCAATATACGTTCGAAGGCTATATTCACGACATACAGGTGAAACACAAGGAACAACAAGGCATCCAAATAGAGGCAAAAGCATACCGGTCACAGTCAAAAAATTAACCACCGCATATCCTACTAATCAAGACGGAGGCTGGGACTAACAATATCAAGGAGCAACACTGTTCATGCAAAGCTGGATAGGTCTCTATTCACTTCTATAATCGTTATTACAAAGCAAACGGACTACGCGAGTATAACGTTGTATTTATTTGGCAGCGTATGCTACACTTGTCAGGATTTGACTTCGGTTTTGGGAAGGAAAAAAAACGCACACCCCCCTCCAACCTCTCTGGGAAACACGTATCTGTGTTACAAATGCCCCAGGCACAACGTTTAACCATATTTTTGATAAAACTACAACGGTAATAGCCTGCCAAGACCAAAAATATGAGACGCCTGTGTTAAAGTCAATAGAGCGCTGTGAAAAAGTGTCGGACCACTGTGGGAGCTCGTTCTTGGCTGCGGTGTGATTGGTCTACATTCTAGGGTGTGGCTTAGCCAAAGGCGAATTTAGCGGTTTCTCATCGAGAAACAGAGAGATATTTGTATTCCTGATACACGTTTTTGTTCCATAGGTGCTTGTGCGGGAAATGCGAGGCAATGTTCATAGTCAGCCGAGGAAAGTCAGTGCTGCAGGGAGGTGGATGCAAACTGGGCCTTAGTGGAAAATGTCACCCCCCCAGGTTCTTGCTTCGGCATCCCATGTTGAACTCCATCATATCGCCGGGATGATAATCCTCCGATCTGAAGTGAACGCTACACACGATCGCGTTTTTCAAAGCCAATGCGGAAGAGCAATCCCGTTTCTTCACCTGCACAAACCGCACCCAGGCACGAAAGATAGCACAGTCCTTTTTCTTGTTAGGAAACCTGTGGACTCGATGTCCTGACAGTTTTTGCAACCTCCACAAACACAATAATTTACCATGATGATGATCAATTAAAAATACAAAAACTACCGAAAACACACTGACTCACGACCGCTCCAACTGAATACCAACCTACTCTGCACTGAGCTACTATAGTATCCAGCTGCAGACCCGCAGCACCACCAGTTTCAGAACCCCAGCGCCAGAACCGGAAGTAAGAGGCGGAGCTTACGTTCTAACACCAGCGCCAGGACCGGAAGTGAGGGCCAGCGCTTACGTTCTAAACCGAGTAACGCCACCTAATGTTTTGGAGCGTAATTTTCTTAGACACGAAACGGCATTATTACACACGAAACGTCATACTTTATACTTATTATAATGATACATTAAGGTATAGTGCAATAAGCATTTTAAAACTTTGATTTTGTGTAATATAATTGTATATAGTTATCCGTTTCATTGTATTATGAGAGTTACTTCCTGATCATGAGGGTGAAAAATAATGCTTGAAACTTATGGTCATTTTATATAAAATATACTTTATTTCACAAGAACATGTGCAGCATGCATTTTTCTTTATGTAAAATAATGTAAAAAATCTAAAAAAGAGAGAAAATTCGGCATTGTTTTAAAAGAAACAAAAAAATGTACCGTAAAACTTAAAATAATAGCCGAGTCCCAAATAGACGATTGTCTCTTTTACACGCCTGGTGTGGCTGCAGGTTTGGGTAAATAAAGGCCGGCCTCAAATAGAGGTCGGGTCTGTTTTTTAGTTTCAGGTTGTATTTAATCTTCTAAAACCTTCTGAATGATGTATAGAATGACTGCTGCGCATGACAGGGCGCTTAACGAGCAGAGAGAGAGAGAGCCCCGGCCGCGCGCGCGCACTCTCACGTCTTCAAACAACACGAGCGCTGTCTTGCTCTTTATTTGTCACATACCAGTTATAGTTCATACAACGAGCAGTGAAATGTAAGTCTGGACTCACTGTGTAATAAAAACATACCCTAAATATTATTTAAAAGATGCAACAATTTTAAATATTTTTAAATACTTGCAAAAATAACCATGATTGTGTCATTGTCAATACTGGTAATTCCGCCCCTCCCTCACTTCCGGTTCTGACGCTGGGGTTCTGGCGCTGGGGTTCTGAAACTGGTGGTGCTGCGGGTCTGCAGCTGGATATATCTCCTGAGCTAAGGCTCCCTTTCGTGACGTAAAATGACGCGGTTGAAAAAAAAACTACGTTTTTTACGAGCAGTCAAAGAAACGCTCACTTTATCTACTAAATTGGTGCCCTTATGTCGTTTTAAACCATTTAAAATCCTGCATTAACTTTTCATATGGTATTTCATACAAGGTTATTTATTATTTTTATTTTTTTTTTACCTGCAATATGCTCTTTAAAGCATTTGAGTCACTTCACTGAATTTAATACTGTAGGTATTCTGCACCGAAAACTGCATGAAAAAAAAAGTTGAACTGTCATAGTGTATTGTGTGTTGTCCATGCTGAGAGGGTTTCGGGGTTGTGAGAGAGGTGAGACACAACTAGACTCCATTACTTTCCTGGACTAAACATTCTCCTCCAAGGATCTGACTGTGCTAATCAAGACATTTCCTGACTCAAAATGTGAGAGACTGAGAGGACCAATACACACACGCACAACTTGCACAAGTAAATAGCAAGCAGTGTCTCAGAGTCCAAAGCATTTCTCCTGTTCAAACTATCTGAAGTAAACTTACCGCATAATGACGATTAGCTACCATCTACAGCCAATTCCTGCACAACTCTTTTCCACTCCTACTGCCTAGTCATACCAGTGTAAGATATCTGGGGTCGTTTTGGGGAATATGTATTCAATAATTAATAATTCATAATTAATAATTATTCATACGGGTTTGAACCAGATACTTATACATGTTAAATCGCCCAACGAGGGGGATGATCTATTACCTGCATCTGCATTCATATCTATACATCAGATTTTAACCACAAGGGATTATAAGTAAACAGAGTCGAACACAGAAAACAAAACTCAACGAAACAAAACAAAACAAAGAACAGAAAAGATCCCCGGGGCAGGGATCACGAGAGAGGATCACATGGTGAATCACGGAGGTGAGGTACGAGAGAGAGAGAGAGTGTGGCGTGCCAATATTTATCACCTTGGAGAAATCCAGCCTCTTCCTGTCGGCTTGGCCAATCGGAGGGTTGGAAGTCACAGGCGGGAATTTAGTTTTTATTACTCTTTGTCTAAGAGCAATAAACTTAGGTGTGTGTGTGTGTGTGTGTGTGTGGGGAGGGGTTACAGTCTAAAGACATTTCAATCTTCAGTGATAGTAAAACTTATCAAAAATACACTTTCTTTTTATGCATATTCGCGTTGTTCACACCACGAGTGTTCTACTGAACGCTATGTAAAAGTTAAAGGAATATACAGTTATATTTAAAATGCATAATGAAGGCATTTACAATTCACTTTAGGCTACGACAAAATCATAGCCAGTCCAATGTGACATGGACAAACAGACACACACAAAAACACATCAAATACATCTGGTTACATGTCCTTCAGTGATGACATTGGAGAAAGGTTCTTGTGTGTTTTAAGAGAAAGAACCTTCAAGATTTCTTATAACACCCCTTTGTCACATGGTTATATATATATATATGGAATATATACATATATGGATTACACAGGGTTCATTTCTCCTTCTCAGCAAGAATTAGGAGAAATCACACTCTCGGGGGGACATTCCCCAATAACTCAGTCTTGTAACAGAACACCCCATTCTGTGTGTGTGTTTGAGAGAGTGTGTGTGTTGGAATGTCTTCCGGGGTGAATCTGCATGCGTGGGACACACAACGTTGTATTCAGACTATGCGGTGCTAGGCCATATTTATGGACCAGAGTTAGAGAGGTTAGGAGCATTTTGACATCAACAATTTAATGGGTCATCCGGACAACGCCGATACCCTACACCAGTATAAACACAACACAAGCTCCCCAAAGCTCTGTCTCTTTATCACATTAGCAGATGGGAATGAGAGAAGGTACTGCTGGCATCAGAAATATTATATTAAAGGTGACATATTATGCCCCTTTTCACAAGATGTAATATAAATATATGGTGTCCCCAGAATGTGTCTGTGAAATATCAGCTCAAAATACCCCCCAGATCATTTATTATAGCTTGTCAAATTTGACCCCTTTTTGGGTGCGAGCAAAAACACGGCGTTTTTGTGTGTCCCTTTAAATGCAAATGAGCTGCTGCTCACCGCACCCGTTCAGAAGAGGGTCGATCCTTTACACGGATACTCCGGCTATAATAAAACACGTGAATCTCAATCATCCAAAATCTCAGGAATAACCAGTAGTGGAGTGCAGCCTTACAGAGAGACTCAGGAAGAGGTTGCAACTTGTAGACTGCACCTAGACGTTTCTGAATGGTTAGTGGATACATTTATGTAGTTGTTGTGGAGTTACATTGATTCATCTCATCGACATGCATGTGTCATGTTTAACTTTTACACAAGTTCACACAGTTACCTGAGTTCTTTAAGACAGCTGTGACATTTTTTGGTCAAATAGTGCTCGTCTGTGCAGCCAACGACAGAACAGTTTGCATGCTTTTCTCGAACTTTTGTCATTGTGTTAGTACTGGTTACACTGTTATCACTTGCGAAAACCAAATGGCGGCACCGTAATATTATAATAAGATCCCCTTCCTACGTCAGAAGGGGAGCGAAATCTGATCGGCTTATTTTTTGACATGGTTGCAGAGAAAGGCTTACCAAAACAAAGTTAATGGGTTGTCACTTTATTTTTTACATTTTCTAGGTTGGTAGATGCACCGGGGACCCGATTATAGCACTTAAACACAGATACAAGTGCAAACTTAAATTTTGACCACGAGGCAGTGTAAGCTTTCATTTCATTAACTGTTTGCAGCACAGAGGTGTAAACCTACAGTGCTGTTCACAATATACATCTACGGTGAAATTTGTTAATTGTGCTTTCACTCAATATATCTGGTCTTCATGTGTAGTTTAGTCTGCTACTGTAATATTGGTAGATGTGCAAGTCTTTATTTCTGACTGCTTTGTGTATGTTGTGTAAGTGCTCATTCACAACAACCCACATCTCCCAAACAAAACTTAAATATGATTTTTTTTAAATAGCCAAGCCAGACACACATGCCACACTGAAAATTTCCTTTGGGCTGTTAATGGTTTCCAGATGCCGTGTGAATGGGGCAGAGACAGAAAAGGGGTCTGTTTGGCAGCTGCTCACTTGAGAAAGTCTTTGTTGATATCACCCCACATCAGTCCAGCTAAACGGACAACACACTCACATCTAAACTACAGACCAAGCCATCTAGCCATTCCCTGAGGAATGTGAGATAGAATATATCATTTTCATGATCTCAGGTACAATGGGGGTGGGGGTGGGGTCTCTTCATTATAATGAGAAGCAGATAAGCTGGATTCTCTTGCTTATACCAAACAAACTTGAGGTCCTTCATACAGTTTTATGATATGAAGTCAAAGGGGTTATTTACACTTACAAACAAAGAAAAGGTTTCTCTTTGCAGGCACACTTATTATCACACACACACAGAGAGACAGAGACAGAGACAGAGAGAGACAGAGACAGAGACAGAGACAGAGACAGAGACAGAGACAGAGACAGAGAGAGAGAGAGAGAGAGAGAGAGAGAGAGAGAGAGAGAGAGAGAGAGCTGAGCAGGGTTTCAGGTGAGCCAAGCAGACAAACTGGGATGCCAGATTTGAATCAAATTGCCAAAGCACAGAGAGATGTTGATGATATCACAGTGATTGACGACAAATGTTACAACTCCTTCCAATTCTCATAACCCTCTAAAAGCATCATAGGTGGATTTTCCTTTTGGCGGAGATCTAAAGTTACTTGTGATGAAAACTGTATAAATCATGAGGCAATGAGACCTACTGTTGGTTTGGGAGTTGCAATAAAAAACAAATTCACTATTTTCTGGGACATATTCCTGAATTACACTTCCTTCACTTCAAGAACTGGACACAGGATTTGTTTTTTGTTTTTTTGATAGATGATTGTAATAAAGCTTTCACGCTATGATTTTGCACACAACCAAAGTGCTTTTGACATCATGTATTAGGTATTTATGAGGGTGAGTAAATGATGACAGAATTTTCATTCTTGGGTGAACTATCCCTTTAAAATCAAAGGGTACAGGAAGAGACTCAATAAGTGCTTCTTACCACTTCTGTCCCCCAGCCATGTGTTGTTGGACAGTATAGCCAAACTGCGTCTGCCTGGGGCCCTTTATGATCCTGTGATTTATGGTGTCAATATTGAAACAGTCATGGAACCCTGTAAACAGACACAGACAATTCAACTATGAATTTTATCCACATCATGCTTAAACATAAGACCACTTACTGGTAACGGCAATAGATTCTTTGAGGCAAGGAGTTTCAGCAATGACCCAAAACAAAAAAGCAAAATTGAATTGTGGCTAAACTGAATTTCTGCCAGCACAAAAAATCCTAAACAGGAGCGCTTCTGGTCATGAGCAACACTGTACTGTTTCTACACAACACACAGATGAACAGTAAACAGAGAGGAAAGTACACATTGTTTTTTGTTATTTGGCCTTAACCAAATCACTTGACAGAGTTGAAGACAAATATGCACAAACTTAAAGAAGTGTGGAAATGTATTTCAAAATTTAAGTCATTTTTATTGATTTTTTTATATTTAATTATTTTTTTTGTTAAATTTGGATAACACTCCGATTTCTCTAAATAAGCCTTGTACTCAGATTTGGCTTATTTACTGATTTTTGTCTTTGTAGTGAGTATTGCCTCAAATGTAAATGACTGAGCAGCAATGAGTAACCCTATCAATTAAAAATTGTTTGTGTTAATTGGGCTTTTTGAGGCTTCTTAAAGATGTGGTCCAGAAATCTTCCTTACATGGAAAATAATCAATATGTTTTGATGTTTTGAGGTTTCATCCTATTCTGAAAACAGACTGTGATTGCTTTATCTCCAACAAAGTTCAAAGGTGTCTCTGTTTACTCATGACACCCCTGAATGGCTTCTGCTTATGTTCTGACGGGCCCCTTAAAGACTACAAGATCCTGGTCATTGGATTAACAAACAGCTTCATGGAGGTCTAATGCTGACACCCCTTCATAATCAGTCTAATGCTCAAGATCATGGAGAAAGCCTGCATGACTTTCACCACTTGACCTGACATGCTCCAACTCTGTCATCATACTCTGGTGTGGAAGAGACAGGACTATTCGACCTCATTATGGATGAGACTAAACAATAAAGCTGTCAATCACCACAACAGATTTGACTGTCTGTCCATCAAAAAAAAAACAACAAAAAAAAACAAACAAACATAAGTAATGAAGTTACACCTATGACTCACAGAGCTCTCAGGCAGGGCCAATTTCAAAAGACTATTTTGTCTTTTAAGTTGCTTCCTTTCAGCACCATAAGTATGGCTTAACCCGAAGCAAAATATGACTGTTTAGGTTACAGATACTTTTTTTTTTTTTTAATTAAAGCCATCATTTACTCACCCCCGTGTCCTTCCAAACCTGAATTACTTTCTTTTCTGGATCAAAAGAGAATAATTTTTTTTTTTTTTTTAAATCTTCAAAATATCTGCTTTTGTAATCCAGAGAGAAAGTCATACAGATTTGGAATGATGAGTAAATGATGACAGATTTTTCATTTAAAGGGTTAGTTCACCCCAAAATAAAAATTCTGTCAATAATTACTCACCCTCGTGTCGTTCAAAACCAATAAGACCAAGTTCATCGATTTCAGTCCCTCCATTGACAGCTACGCAACAGAACCTGTGACACTTCAAAAAGTTCATAAAGAGATCGCAAAACTAATCCATGTGAATTGAGCGGTTTAGTCCAACATTTTCTGAAGAGACACGATCGTTTTATATGATGAAAAGATTGAATTTAGGCTTTTACGTTTCACACCGCAAGGTGCAGCGCGTTTTTTTTTTTTTGTTCGTTCTGCGTGCATGTTAATCAATGAGTGCATTCACACCGGGAGCCGGAGCAGCGCGTGAGCGTCGAGCAGGAGCGTCGCGTGAGCAACAGTAAAGCGCGGGTTTCGGCACCAAATCTATTTTTGCTGCGCTCAATTTAAGTGAAAGCACACTTTTGATGGCCAAAATAAATATGATTTCATCCCAAAAGTGCCCAAAATGCAAAGAATTTGCATGTCTGGTGCGTTTTAACAAGAACTGAAGTAGGCTAGGCTATGTCAGAAAGAAAATGAAGACTCAAAAATATTTATAGAAAATTTACCCATTTAAACTTGTTTTTATTATTATTTAATTGTTTCCCTGCACATGCTCCACTTGTCCTGTTTAGCTTGGCTGGACATGTGTCAGATGAGAGAAGAACTGCTTGAGAAATATAACTTGCCAATGATATATACAACAAGTGATTGCAAAAGGCCTGTGTGTGTGTGTGTGTGTGTGTGTGTGTGTGTGTGTGTGTGTGTGTGTGTGTGTGTGTGTGTGTGTGTGTGAGAGAGAGAGAGAGATACATATCTTTATACTGCAAGGCTTTATTTATTGAATTTTTATTTGTTATTTATATATTATTTTATTGCCATTACCTGTTTTCATACAGAAGTTTAGTTTGCTAAATATATCAGATTTTTTTTAGTTGGATATTGGATGTGAAAAGGAAATGGTTCTTCCATAACACTGCACTTTAGATGTGTGAGAATTTCCCACACTAGGAGTCATTTATATAGTTCTATTTTATAGCGATTATCTGTTCAAAAAATGTTCTATGCAAAATGTTCTATTAAAGAGAAGATAGAAAATAAATATTTGTGTGTGCTGTAAAGTGGTTTGAAAAAATAAAATCGGAATCGGCTAAAATCGGTATCGGCAGGTCAAACTCAAGGAAAAATCGGAATCGGGATCGGCCTTGAAAATTGTAATCGGTGCATCTCTAGTTTTAAGATCTCTTTATGAACTTTTTGAAGCGTCAACATGTCAGTTGCGTAGCTGTCAATGGAGGGACAAAAATCTCTCAGATTTCATCAAAAACATCTTCATTTGTGTTCCGAAGATGAACAAAAGTCTTGCGAGTTTGTAACGATATGAGGGTGAGTAATTAAAGGTATTGTAGGTAGGAATTTTATAAAAACTTTTTTCCAAATTTGTTTAAACTTTCTGTATATATCAATGCATAATTAAAATGTAATTACTCTGATAAAAAGAGTATAAAAATCGAGTGACTCTAGACCGTTTAATCTGCACTAAACACAGCTCATTATTTACATTCGGGACGAAACAAAGGATTGGCTTAGGCGACTGTCACTCTCTCGCAACCATGGCAACCACCCTTTTGCCACACAGGACCTGCCCACTTGCGCGCGCATCCGTTTGATTTGAGGAATTCAAGAGGCACGGAACCTAGGAATAGCAAAACAATGGCAGAGATTAGAAAGACCAATCAAAATTCACATATGCAGTTCGCGAAGGCAAACCTGCAGGCAAAACAAGGAAGACAGTAACGTTAATAGAAAAGGTAATGAACAAAAAGTCTTTGGATAAACAACAAAATAAAACGCATGCCAATATCGGCGTGGCTTTCCAGCGATGGCGAGAACTGAGAGACCTCAAGGGGCTGAAAAGTGACGCCTGGATGGCTATATTTCTGCTGGACAGGTAAATCTTTCTTTTTGTATTTTGATCATACATATTTTTTTCTTTATGTTTTCATGAAGCATGTGTCATTAGCACACGTAGCTGCCTAATATAGCTAACATAACATTACTTAGCGAGCCGTAGTAGAGATGATAAATAATATATATGCCTAGCTCAAGATGATAGCTATAGTGTTGAATTGTGCATAATTTTGCTTTAGATAACTAAATACATGTTTAACAGATAGTAGGCTGATCCGCATCCAGGAACTTTTCTTAGAATTATATTTACCCATGTCTAACTCTTTTACCATGTTCACCTGGAAGTTTACCTGCATGGTTTTTTCGCCTTTGTTTTGTTTTTAAACAAAAAATCCCTCGACCCCGGATCTGTCCTCGAGCTGACGATGCGGTACTTGTCTCTGGAGTGTAGTCCTCATCAGAGTCAACAATGCTTTCATTATGGAAACTCTTACATGCAGAACACCATATATGTTATGAATGTTACACGAAATTCATCTTCATCACAGTGTAAATGATGGCAATGGAAAAACGTGTATCATGCAACCTGTTTTTAGCTTTGCCTTCTAGATAACTAGCTCGTTAGCGAATCAATAAATATATATTTTAATCTTTACCAATATCAATATGCTACTTGATAGTGAGTACTAAAATACATCTTATTTGTTTATTTTCATAATGATAAAGTTAGATTTTTTTATTACATGTGATTCTGACATGATGTCACTACATGCACTGCGCTCCTTCCTCTCCACTCGTCTCCGGTAAATAATGCGTCTTCAGCTCAGCGGTCGGAGTCGCGCGTTCATGTGTTTTGGAGGCGTGGCTTTGGAAGGAGCCCAGAAGGGAGGGGGTGGAGTGAATGGAAATAATGAGCTGTCTTTAAAACAGTCGTGAGAGGTCTACAGACACTCGATTTTTATACTTTCTTTTTCAGAGTACTTACATTTTAATTATGCATTGATAAATACAGAAAGTTTAAACAAATTTGGAAAACAGTTTTTTTTATACAATTCCTACCTACAATACCTTTAATGCCAGAATTTTCAGTTTTTGGTGAACTATTCCTACAAGTATAACCTTTTACTATTTATAAACAGACTTGAGCAAATAATGTCAAATAATTATGTCTTTACCAATTTTAGCAAATATTTTTTGATGCAGGTCTCAAAAGGTAGCCTTTTCATGTTTTAAACCCTGTGAATAAAGATCAATATCCGTAAGCATAAGCTAAATCTAAAGCAGGTGCTGAACTGAGAAATATAAAAAAAAGCTTTGATCCAAGTATAAACACAATGGTTAATTTACCTGAGAATTACATTGAATTACACCGTTAATCTCCGCTCTGAACTCTGAACGACAGCATATGGATGCCATAACCTTGCATTTCCACGTGTGCAAGATTATGACATCCATATGCTGCCGTTCAGAGTTCAGAGAATGAATCAGTTTGACCAAAAAAAATAAGAGGCAAGGATGCAGAAAACATACAATGGGATCTGATGAAAGGCCTGACTCTCTTTGGTGGCCCCAGGTCTCCTGGCCTCCAGTTTGGCCAATATACCAATGGAAAAAAACAGGGGGGAAACATCCATCTCCTCTGGATTAAATTAAAAGACTTATAAAGAAAAGGTCTTTCAAAATAGAAAAAAAAAAAACTTTATTTTCCAGCTGTCACCAGAAAAAATGAAATAGTTTATTGATGACAATGCTGATAAGTACAATGTCTGCTTCATGCAGGGGTGCAGTTTCCATTCAGCATATTATATCTTGCAAGAGGATTGATGGATAAGATGAAGAGATCTTCCCCTTAGTAGAGGGGAGAGGAGGAGAAGTGAAGTGCTTTTAGCATCTTTTCTCTCTCTCTCTCTCTCTCTCTCTCTCTCTCTCTCTCTCTTTCCATTTCCCACGTTCTCTTTCTGTAGACAAAAGCATGAATGATGACAGGCTACTGTAGTGTACAGGGATGATGTAAAATCATTTTTGCACATAAATCTGTTCAGGCACAAGAATGCACAGGGAATAATGTGGACCACATGTCTTTCCTAGCCTCATTTTTGGTCACTGTTTTTCATAGAAAGTGATAAACAGTTAAGAGTGATGCTGCCAGTCAATGATGTTTTATTCTGAGCAGGATGTCCCACTGTGAACTGCAATGAAGGCATAGCCTATATAGAGAAGCTCAAATTGACCCCTGCACACAGACAGACTTACTCTCATCAGATCCTCTGTTCCATGCCCTTCTTTCTTTAAAGTTAAGAATGTGTATTTGACAAATGGATATCCTAGTTTCCTGTCCTTTACCGAATTTGAGAAGTCTAATGCATTTTATCAAATATAATAAAATGTATAAAATATAAATTGCATTGCTATAAATATACAAATCTACAATAACATTCAAAAGTTTGGGGTGAGAAAGATTTTTTTCTGGGGTGAGAAAGATTTAAAGCTCATATGGCTGAATTTATTTGATTTAAACTTAAACTTATTTGATTTTATACAGAAAACAGTAATATTCAGAAATATTATTACAATTTAAAATAAGTGTATATCACTTTAATATGTTTTAAAATGTAAATGAATTCCTGTGGTCAAAGCTGAATTTTCAGCATCATTACTCCAGTCTTCAGTGTCACACGACCCTACAGAAATCAGTCTAATATCTGATTTGGTGCTCAAGAAACAGTTCTTCTTATTATTATTAATGTTCAAAATGGTTGTGCTGCCTAATAGTTTTGTGGAAAATGTGATACATTTTTCAGAATTTTTGATGAATAGAAAGTTCAAAAGAACAGCATTTATTTTAAGAAAATTCTAGTAAAATGTATTTACAGTCGCTTTTGATCATTTTAATGCATTCTTGCTGAATAAAAGTATTAATAATTTCTTTCGAATAAAAATCTTTTTGAGTCCAAATTTAGAGGGATCTAGCATTAAATAAACTGGATCTAACAAACTCATATAAAATTACCTATATAAACTCATATAATTACTGAAACCATATAATTCACTTATATGGCAACATACTGTTGCACAAATTGCAACACTGTCCAGAACATTTGACCCCCCCCACCCCCCCACCACCCCACCACCCCACCCAACATTCTCTATGAAGACTTCATATATGAATAGCCACAAAAAAGAGAACCTTTCACATGCATGAATCTAAATATAGATCCATTGGCTGACCAGTGAAGAAGAAAAACCCAAACCTTTTACCTTCTTCCCCCTAAATTCTCTCCCAGAGTCATTGATCACTTTTTCCAAAGTGGTTTAAATACACATCTAAGGCATCCAGTCTGTTACTGAAACCAAATTGTCCCAGACAGCATCTGAGAACAGCTTTACCCTTGAAAAAAGAAAGAAAAAAATCGAAGGGAAAAAAGAACAAGTAAGAGAGGGGAGTAGAAAAGTTCTAGTTTCCATTTAAAAGCCCTAACGTGGCAGACACTTTAATATTCTCTGTAATATCAGCAGGTCCTATAGAGTGGGTTTCCTGTGTATGGATTTCTTTGCCTAGATAAATAAACCTCAATACAGTGGGTGCAAGGGTTGCGCTGTGTGTCCAGGCCAGGCCTGCGCTGTTTTGGACCACAACCAAGCTACAGGAGCCACACCACAGTCATACTGACAGAGAAGCTCCAGTCTATGAGAATGTCCATGGATCCTGAAGACTAACAATCTGCCAGACCTTGACAGACCCATGGTGTAGTGATCGGGATGCATAAAGAGCTGTACACAGTGATGCAGGTTCGAATCTGCCCTACATCATGTTCTAGTCTCATTCTCCTGTTTCTCTTCATTTGTCTTTTAAATACAAATCTTTCACATGAAGACCGCATCTTCACTGAAAACCTAAATGTACCAATACCTTGTAATGAAAATGTTGATTATGAGCATTGTGCAAGTACACACCTCTTCATCTTCTAAAAACACGGGTGTTACATCCTATTGATCTTCTGATGAAACAAATTTTATTATGCTACATGCTTGATGTTGTCACCAGACAATTAAATAAGACAAAATTCCAGCTACAACCTGCAGCTGCAATAAAAAACAATCAATGCCACATGCCCAGACACTGAAATCTCGATCAGATCGTGATCAAAATCAAAACATTTCTAAAGAAACATTTAAGTTGGTGTTGGTGGCCACATCTAGCATATCTACTGCAGACCAACCACCAAAATCTAATTCATAATCAAAACCCACATCACCAATACTGATGTACTACTAGACCCAGTTAGACATGCAGCTGTGTACAAGCCCACATGTGACAAACACCCCCTTCTAAACATCTGGTCACCCCTCTGTCATCCCTTCCCTCCTTCACAACTATTTACGCGAGGAACTGCCCTGATGCTAATGAGCCTCACTGATGCCCACTGGCGAGGATTATGGGCCAGCAGATTGACTTTTAATAAACTCCACATGCCGGAAATGCATCTTTCAAACCATTGCTTTGAAATGCTACTCTGCTTAAGATCTCATGGACTTTATGCTCTTACTGTATGTGCTGCATACATTCTGTTACACTCACAGATCAAGATTAAAATGACCAGAGATTGCTCATTTCATGCTGACTTTCCAACTGTGAGCTCTGTGGTCTGGAAAGCTCATTGAAGGGCTGCTGAGAGATGGCTAGCAGGGGATGAGCCTGGTGGCCTTCGACTGGGTTTGTGGCCAAAGTAAACTCTCCGTGAGGCACGTGGCATCAGCAGACTGATATACACCACAGTCAGGCATTACTCACTAGCTCTGGAGTTCCTCACCCACACAAAAAAATCCTTCATTATTATTTCCTAAGTAGTACTCCAGGTAGAGGCATCTAAGATCACAATATTTTATCTTTAATCGCAGCCTGAATCAGCTGCTACTAACATCAAAGCTCTTACAAACTACAGAGATAAATATAATACAGTTGTTTCTTTACACTATAAATCAGCCAGGAAACAAACATTTACCAAACAACAGCTATTCAACCGACATTTTCACATATTGTTCCTTCCTATCGTGGATATCTCCAGCATCAAAGCAAAACAATTTATTTATCATATTAGTTGTGAATGCAAGTTTGCAGTCTGAATGGAATGTGGTGATAAAAATAGTGGACGAGAGCTCCATGCCAAAACGGATCCCAAAACAAGTCCCATTCACGATCAAGTGAGTCAAGCGAGTCGATTCTTTTATTGAATCATTTAAAAACGTCACTAGTTTGAATTAGTCTGACGAATCCTTCACTGAATCAATCAGAGTGGTTACTGAATCAACATCTGATTCACTATTTGCAAATTATTGTTTCTTTCAGCTATGTCGTTACTGACTGGTTGGGTGGGAACAGACCCTCTACTAAGCCCTGTTGTCATATTTACCTGATCTCTCAGGGAAAAAAAAGGTACAAAGGTCAATGGAGGTACTACTAAAGCAAAAGGTACATCTTTGTACCTTATTTACCCCTAAATGGTACATAATATTATCTTTTAAAGTACATATTAGTACTTTAAAAGTACATATTTATACTTTAAGTGTACATTTTAGCTTTTGTACCTTAGGGTACTGTCCCACTGACAGCTTTGTACCTTTTTTTTCTGCGCTTGCTTTCGCTGTTGAACATGAAGCCATAATCAATCACACTTGAGTGAATTACTTCAAGAAATGCGAGTATTATCTGGATTAACCAACTTTCTGTCATAGTTGGAAGGCTATTCAAACATGGTTGGATTTGGAAAATATGGAATTGTTCTATTAATTGGATGTCAGTGTGAACAGATTAATATTTCCTTTCAGTATGAACAGGTTGAATTTCATGTGGCTTTGATATGATTACATCGCAACATTTGTACTAATTGTGCACCTTGCTTGAGCCAGAGTGTATTGGAGTTCAGGACAATTGAGCATCTGATTTGAGCAGAATATCCATGTTTAGGTCACATTCAGCTGCAAAGTGAACATAGAAGTTGCTTTGTATAAATGTATTACTGTAATGTGAACAGGGAAAGGCTAAAAGGAGTATAATAGACAGTAGTTTGTACTAGTATAATGTTTACTTTGCTGGACTTGATTAAAATTGGCCTGGGTCACAGCTGGCTTACTGGCGACTGGTCAAGATGAGTAATAAACAAACTAAACAAAAAAAGCATGTTTGAACATACCAACACACATTCTTTATATCTCTCTCACACATTAGTCCTTGATCAGTACTAGTTCCATCAACAGTTACACATTAATTTCCTTCTCTTTTAGCCAATCAAATTACATAAAATAAATATTGAGATATTCTATTTCTCATAGCCTTCTTAATTTTGCAGATGGATAGACAGACAAATTAAATAAGACCTAAAACATGACAGGACTGGGGAGGAATGCAAATTTGATTTAAATTGTCTCAGGGACCCTTGACTCATGACAGCACTGAACTGCAAAAGTCCTTGAAATATGATGTCAAGAGTGTCATTTCAGAAGTGAACTTTTAATCTGGCTGCTCACCACATCTTTCCAAGACACCGCAGACAATGAACTCCCAATATATCCCTGATAAAATCCCTTACATTTCAAAGTATGCAAGAGCTAGGATGGAAATTGGAGCAAGGGTAAACTCCAACCATTCCACAGCCAATCCAGCATCCCCATCTATCACAGGAGGTCAGTGTAACAGCGCCTGACATTGGAAAGCAGACGTGGGAGATGCACAGTGCTGGGATACAATCCCATGCGCACAAATCACATCCATGGCACTTATTCAACTCTCAAGTTGCAGAGTATTTAATTCAGTTTGGTAGTATCAAAGGAGCGTTTACTTACCGCTTTGCCTCTCTTAAATGTTTTTAATTGGAAACAGGCAACACACGCCAACACACTCACCTGGCATCACACTCCAGAGAATCCAGAGTAGGTGGGTCCAGTAGTACTCCATGTGCATGTGCGAGATGGAGAACGAGACAGAGTACGTGTTAGTGTATGTGTGTGTGTGTGTGTGTGTGTGCGTAAGGATGGAATATCCTTACAGTGTGCTCTCCTGTACACCCGGCTCTGATTGACTCTACTGCTCCTAAAAACACTCTATATCTGAGGCAAGGAGGAGGAGACTGTGGCCAAACTAAAAGGAGGTGCTCATTCAGCCAACAGACATATCTTCACTCTTTTTCTTTCTCTCTCTCTCATTTCCTCCCTCTTTTTGTCTCTTCGTCTGTCTGTCCATCTATGCTTGATTTAGGTCACTCTATTATGAGCTCATGCATTGCTCCTGAAAATGCTTTTTGAGAAAAATATGGAAATTCAGGTTTCAGGGATCACTGTACATCACCTCTATGGCAAAAACGGATCTTCCATAATCTTCTAATTTGCTTAACAAGCAGTTTAAACTGCATACTTTCGGAAAGATGCCCTCCAACTTGATTGATGCAGAGATTTGTGGTTAACATAGCTGCATGTTACCATATAAAGCCCACTGACAAACTCTCAGCAGAACCTCAGACACCATCCAAACCACGCTATACCCAAGCATATAATTACAGATTATATAATAACTAATACTGACGTTCTGGCCGCACTAATAGTGAAATATGGCCCACCTCCATTTCAACTTGACCTTGAAAATAGCAAAACCACAGTTACTAAGTTTTGGTCTAAATGAACATGCAGTGTGTTGTAATCGTACACACCAGTAAACTACCAAACATGTACATAATATCCTGATTATAAAAATCTAGCAGGATTTCTACGAGAAAATATCTACTTCTTGCATTTAAGAAATTAAATGATTCTAAAAATATATTGATTTATGACTTATGAATTTATGATTCACTAGTATTATCCAAAATAATAATAAAATAAATACTATTATTGTTGGGCCTGTAGCAAATACACACATCTTGTTTAATTAATTCATCATCATGGTGTGTATTAATAAATTTTCATTTTTTTTATGGAGTTAAATTTATAAATTGGTTATGTCTCTAGTCTGAAACCAAAGTAAAACATCTGATGAACATTGAGCTTATTTTACTTTAAACATAAGTGACCAAAGTAAAGGGTGCTGCTTTCATTAAGAGTACTTAAAAAGCCATCTTTTTTTCCTTTCATCAAATGTTTTTATCAAAGCCAGGCATAAAAAATTGCAGTATAATTCCCCCTCTTTGGAAATGAGGCAGCTGTGAGTTATAAGTTCTTTCAAATTCTGCAAAGGACTGCATAGTCAAACCATTGAGAATAGCAGTTACTCCAACAGACAGATGCAGTGAGAGAAAGAGCGAGACAAAGAGATGTTTAGGCCCTTGGTAGAAAGATTTAGTGAGTACACCTGAGCTCTGTTCTAAATGTGAATGCCATCAACTGATTCATCGGCTAATATTGAATGCAGTGGGCAGACCAGGGACCGGTTGCATAAACATATGGCCATTATAATAAAGTACCCCTGTAGTCAATAATTGTATCCCTTAAATCTCATCTTTGATCACGAAAATGACATAAAAAAATAAAAAAATCAGTATTCAATTGGCGCCCCGGAAGCAACCTCCGAGTGGCCCAGCCAGTGGTCCAGCCAAAAACGCACATTCCTACGTAAATTCAAACAGAAGTACAGACCACGTAGCCTAGCAACATGCAAAACAATGCAGAGCGTGCCTGTAGTAGCCTAGATTACAATCAATATGTCTTTCTCAACACTGAAACGTAAATTTGCCAATGAAAACCCTGCCTGGTCAGTTTAACCCTGCCTGGACTGACAAATACTTGTTTATTTTACCGCCACATCCAAACACCAAACCGATGTGTTTAATTTGTAATGAGTGTGTTGCAGTACTTAAAGATTACAATGTGTGGAGGCACCACATTGAGAAACACCAGACTTTACGCACCAATTTTCCCAAGGGATCTCAAGAGAGGGCTGCAAAAGTGCAGAGTTTGATTGCATCTTACAACCGGAGCAGTACTACCATGTTGCGGTCATTCACTTCCCAAGAGAGAGCTACTGCAGCATCCCTTCGTGTTTCCTGGATATTGGCAAAAAAGAAAAGGCCATTCACAGACTCTGAAACCGTGAAGGACTGTATGCTGGCCGTCGTGGATGAGGTGATAAATGACGATAAAATGAAAACGAGCGTGGTATCCGCTATAAAAAACATACCCCTGTCAGATACTTCCAACATTCGTAGGGTTGAAATTCTTGCTGCAGATGTGTATGAAACGCTGTTAGGAAGTGAGAGCTCATGGGCTGCACAGTTCAGGTCTTCCGGGATATAAATGGCTCGAAGCGACCTCAGATGCTTCTGACTCCATAGGAGGTGGCGGGCGAGTTGCGACATACAGCGGGAGCATAGACCACCTTGTTGGTTGATATACGCTACTGTCAGGGTTTTGTCTGATCGGCCTAGTACGTGCTGGTTCTTGAGCAACGCATGGAAGCGGTGCAGAGGGAGACGTACAGCCAGCAACTCGAGGCAATTGACATGCCATAGGCGCTGGGGTCCTGTCCAGGAGCCCGCGGCAGTATGTCCATTGCACATGGCACCCCAGCCCGTGGTGGAGGCATCTGTTGAGACAACATGCCTGGAAGCTCGTTGTAAGGGTACTCCGGCCTGTAGAAAACTGAGGTTCGTCCACGGGGTGAAGGTCTGATGGCAGGTCGGAGTAACTGGTGCTCAGAACGTGCCTTGTTGCCATGCCCACCTCGGGACTCGATCGCGAAGACAGAGCTGAAGCGGTGTCATATGAAGCAATCCGAGCGGCGTTGCTGCGTCTGCCATATGCCCCAGGAGCCTCTGAAATAACTTCAGTGGAACCGCATTCTTGCCCTCGAATTGTCTAAGGCAAGTCAGCAGTGACTGCGTGCGCTCGCTCGTAAGCTGCGCGCACATGGCGACCGAGTCGATTTCCCTACCGAGAAAAGAGATTCTCTGCACTGGCAACACATTTGCTCCCAGTTGACCCGAAGGCCCAGACGAGCTAGGTGCCGGAGCACTAGGTCCCTGTGTTCGCAAACCTGGTCTCGAGCGTGAGCTAGGATCAGCCAGTCGTCAAGATAGTTCAGGATGCGAACCCCGTGTTGCCGTAGCGGCACAAGGGCTGCCTCGACGACCTTCGTGAAGACGCGAGGAGACAGGGCTAGCCCGAACGGGAGAAACGCGTACTGGTATGTCTGCCCCTCGGAAGAAAACCTTAGGAACAGTCTGTGTCGAGGAAGAACGGAGACATGGAAGTAGGCGTCCTTCAGGTCGATCACTGCAAACCAATCCTGTGGCCGCACATATTCAAAAATGCGTTTGGCCGTGAGCATCTAGAACGGAAGCCTGTGAAGGGATTGGTTCAAGACGCGGAGGTCCAGGATTGGTCGAACCCACAGGTTTAATGGGTACAATGAAGTCAGGGCTGAAGAAGCCGGACTTCATTTCGGCTGGAGGGGTGGTCTCGATCGTACCCTTCGCCAGTATGGTGACGACCTCCGCACGCAAGACAGGGGCATTGCCACCCACCATGGTATAGCGGATTCCCCGAAAGCGGGGAGGAGACCGTGCGAACTGAATCGCATAGCCGAGCCTGGTGATTCTCGTGAGCCAGCAGGACAGATAGGAAAGCTCCAAAACTGAACCAGCAGGGTCATGTTAACCACAGACGTACCCACGATGGGGCAGCGAGGCGGAATGACCGGCCCAGACGTGGGAGGCGGAGCGTCCCGATGTGGGGGCACGGTCATATGCCTCGGCTGGGGGCACAGGGTCAGAACATGTTTAATAGCCTCAGTCTGCTTCTGGGCAGCCGAGAACCGTTGGGCAGAGTCCTCGACTGCACTGCCGAAGAGGCCAGCCTGGGATATTAGGGAGTTGAGGAAGCGGGTTCGCTCAGCCTCAAGCATATCAACCAGGTTAAGCCAGAGATGTCTGAACACGTTTGTGGACATCACCTGACCCAGGGAGCGTGCGGTCCCCTTCGTCGCTCATAGAGCGAGGTCGGTGGCGGCATGCAGCTCTTGGATGAGCCCTGAATTAGCCCTACCCTTGTGCATGTCATTGAGCACCCTGAAGTATGGTAATAGCATGCAGTGAGGCAGCAGCCACCCCTGCAGCTCTATTGGTCTTTGCCACCGGAGTAGACAAAAAACCTACAGGCATTGGGGGGGGGGGGGGGGGGGGGGGGGGAGGGGGGGTGCTTAGGTTCACCACGCCAGGTGGAGGTGCTGTGGGGACACAGAGGGCAGAGAAGGCGGAAGATGCCGGTGAGCAGTCGCGAAAAGTCAAAGGAGACTCCCACGATCTCATGACCTCTTCATGCACATCCGGGTAGAAAGGTATTGGGTTCGCCTCCCCCAAAAACCAATCATCAACCTTGAGTGCTCGGGACATGGCGGAAGGTTCCACACAAGCCCGATATTCGCGGCGGCCCAGGAAAGCATAGCTGTTAACTGGATCAGACGAACCCTCATCTCTAGAGGACTCCAGCTCACCTTGTGATGCAGCGATAGACATGAAGCCCCCGGGGAGAAATATGCATGCTGTTGCAGACCACTGCACAGTTCAGCAGGCAGGAATGTGAAACTCGCTGGAACACGCCATCACACCAACACCGACTGGAAGCTGCTCGTATAGAAGCTTCTGCTTCTGTCCTCTATGAAAGTGAATAAAGATGCTTTGCAGATGAGGATTAAAAATTGGGTAAATGGATAGAGGGATAGAGAAGAGGCTATTTTGTTTCACAACACAACATAAGGGAGCTTTTACCAGTATTGTGAGGTTGCAGCTCATAGCTCAAGAATCCCCACTGTCAGTTTGCAAAATGTCAACAAATGATAAATCATAGAGTAACCTGAAATTAAAATTTAAGTCTGATGCTTTCTCTAAAAAGAGAAGAGGGGCCTGAGAGGGAGCTGGTTGCTTCAGTCACTGTTTCCACATGGAAGGAAAACGCTTTCGTTCATGATGCTTACTGAGCTACAGACCAAAATTGACATGCCAATATTTAAACTCAGAGAAGAATTTAGTAAAGAGAGAAAGAGACTAATGTACCGAATGAACTGTAATAATGAGTTGTGAGAAGTTGTTTTTCTAAAAAAATCATTCCATTCTTTCCACCAAAAGGTGAGGGTCCTAAGCCCATTGTCGAGGAGAGGTTGGAAATCAATATCCTCTCCAGGAGCAACAACTTACCTCATGACCAAACCATTTAACAGCAGTGACAACTGCAAACAATTATCCCAATAACCTCCACATTACATGCTGCATGGTGTATGACTGACCCTTTAAAGAAACACAAGCCAAAAAATAAAGCCAGCAACAAATTTAGTTGAACTTAATCAGAGTTAAAGTTTACAATAAAAATGTAATTGCTCAACGATATAAGGCCTTTCACATCTCCATCATGTGATCGAGAAATAATGGACTTGCAATCTTAATATGAAATAATGGACTTGCACTCAATCTTAAATAATAATAGTAATACTTAATAATAATAATAATAATAATACTCAGTAACTATAATCACTATATGGAAAGTGATTAAATAGAACTTTTGCGAGTCATTTTCTAAAGTCCTTATTAGGGCCCAAACACCGAAGGTGTGAGGACCCTATTGGAATTGCTCTGTTTATTATTTAAAGTCTGTATTTGTTTTTAAGAATCATTTAATGAGACATTTAAGTAGAAAGTATAATATATAAACAGATGTATAGATCCTTTTTATATCTATTAATAAAAACAAATACATATTTTGATCGTCATATATTTTGGGAGCAGAAAAAAAAAATTTCCTTGAGCTTTCAGCCAGGTTGTTTAGGCAAGGAAATATAGTGCAATGTCCGTGACAGCTTTGCTGTGGTCAAACCCTAGAAGTCACCACAGTGTCAAGTGCCAGTCAGATCAACCCAAATCTGGACCCTCTTGACTGTTTCTGTAAGATGTTGCTCAAAACATGGCAACCACAGTCAATAATGCTGAACTGTGGTAATATCTGAATACCAACTCCTGCTTTGTTTTGTTGCCTTTTCTTTCCACTTCCAGAATTTAAAATAGAAACTTTTACAAGTGCAGATGATGGTTGACCTATACAACTCCACGTTCAAAATGTAAACTTTCCACAATTCTGGCAAATAACATTGTAAAGTCTCCAGTACGGGATCAACACATAGACTTAGGCAGTTGCCATAAAGGATTTTTTAGAACCAGAGTTATAAAAATAGCATATAGCAGAGGTTGTTCTATAGCTTTTATATAACATAAATACTCCTTCATTAAATTACATTACATTAATCTCTAGACACGACCCTCTCAGCCCCAAAATAAATGTGTTCATGAATCATATGAAATCATCCTAGGAATCAGATATTTTGTGGTTAGGCCAAGGAAGCATGAGTCAACCAATCAGATGTGTGATGTGACTGGCCGTTTGACTGACAGGCAACGTTCAACTGGAGGAATTCAGTGGTTTGGGCAGAGACGTCTGTGTCCTCGCACTCACTCGCAAGCTGTGATGAAAGCTTTGCTTTCCCAATATACAATATTTTACCAAGAGCTCAACTTGTGTAATCTCGGTATGCTAAAACCCGAATCAACACTCTCGCTGTGTTGAAATCCAGCGGTTTGGACTGTAAATCGTGATCTCATATCCATTTGCATTCCAGCTGCTCTTCTCTCCCCATGAGATCTGCCATGAAAGGGCTATTTTTGCTGGTTATGCTGTTCAGTTCAAAGACACACTATCATAATATAATTGATATTATATTATGATACAAATAATATTCTTGAAAAACCTAATGACTTTCATGACTTTTCGCAGTGTCAGAGCTCCTTTAAGGATGCTGCACTCAAGGTAATGTTTGATGGTTGAATTGTGGCTTTGTTCTTAAATTAGTTTATACTGAGTATCTTAGATACTTTATGATGTGTGAGAGATTGAATTGCACCTGAAGGATTAAAAGTGAATTTAGTTCCCTTTCGTTGTCACTCCGAGTTCCGTCGGATGACGACGAATGGGGTTTCGCTTAGAAAGCCTATCCGCTTCGAGTAATACAAAACGAGCCAATGGCAAAGAAATGCCATGGGTCTGCAGAATTTGCATGGAGCAGCTCCGCCCCACCTTGTGGGTATAAAGGGCGGAAATTCCAGCAAAGCAGTATGTTTTCGCTTCGGAGCCAAGAGTATCTCTTCACTCCACAGCCATTTCTGACTTCACTCTACGAGACGAGCCACTCTCTCCGGTGTTGGTGTGACGGCGATCTGCAGCGAGTTCACATTGCCTGCTGATCTGTGCAGTGATCTGCCAATGAGTGTGTTTCTCCCTGCTCGCTTCAACATCGCGGAGTTTCTTCCTCCTCTCACAAAAGAGCTCGCACGCGGCACGTCTTTTTAAAGACGGCTCGCCCGTGCATTTCTGGTTGCGGTCGACTCATTCCCGCGGGAACGTGATCATCGCGTCATTACGGTCGAGACTCAATGATCTCGTTAGAGAGAGAGTCCCCTCATCCACACCCCGATCTAACACTCTCCACGTGAGGTGCTACTTCGGCTGGTGGCCAGGGTGACCTGAGGGTGTGTGTGTGGAACAAATCCGCCGACTGTTTGTCCGTGGACCACGCCCCCCTCTTCAGTGACGCAACCCGCGAGTGTTCAGGGGATTCCCCGGGTCTATTTTCGGATGCCCCGCGGGTTTCCCTTGACGCTCCAGAATCGGATCTGTTGTCCATCGCAGCATCACAGGGTGGGCTAGAATTTTCAGGAAGTGAAGATTTAACAGTGCTGCCACTTTCGGGTGTGCATATGGCAGTGTCCTGTCAGCGTCCACTCCAATACCTTTTTCCCGGATGTGCATCAGGAGATCTCGAAATCCTCGAAGACCCTCATGTCTTCCAGCGATCCCTCGTTGATCTCCTTCGCCCTTCCTTCCCTCGACGGGGCCGCTGCCCATGGGTACACTGGGGTCCCCCGGTTGAACGCTCTGTTGCGATGCTACTGTGTCCTCAGAGTGCTTCCTCTCGGCGCGATCCTAAGCACCCGTCCTAAGCCTGTAGTTTTTCGTCTACACTTGTGGCGAATTCCTATAGCGCTACAGGACAGGCAGCCGCCTCACTGCATGCCATGGCCATTCTGCTGGTCTACCAGACCCAGATGCTCACGGACATGCACGAGGGCGGGACTGACCCAGGGCTCTTCAATGAGCTGCGCGCCGCCACTGACCTTGCTCTCCGAGCGACGAAAGTGCCGGATGACAGTGCGCACCGTCCCCGGACCGTGCCGCTCTCATCCTCCTCTGTCGCCAGACCCCTGGCAGAGCAGACCCCCGTGGAACGTTCGTCCTTCCCTGGTCTCCTCTGTCAGGACGCGGTCTATGACTGTGCCCCCACACCGGGCCACTATGCCGTCCACGTCCGGGCCAGTCATACCGCCTCGCTGCCCCACCGATGGGAAGTCTGTGGTTCGCGCGACCCTGCTGGTATAGTTCTTGGGAGCCTGGCTAGAGCTTCCCAACCTGTCATGCTGGGTCGCACGAACGATCAGGCTCGGCTACGCGATTCAGTTCGCGCGGTCTCCTCCCCGCGCAGGGGAGTCCGCTCCACTATGGTCGGTGGCAATGCCCCTATCATGAGAGCGGAGGTTGCTACCCTGCTGGCGAAGGGTGCGATCGAGACTGTCCCTCCAGCCGAAATGAGGTCCGGCTTCTACAGCCCGTACTTCATTGTCCCCAAGAAAACTGGTGGGTTACGGCCAATCCTGGATCTGCGCGTGCTGAACCGCTCCCTTCACAGGCTGCCGTTCAAGATGCTCACCGCCAAACGCGTTTTCGAATGTGTGCGGCACCAGGATTGGTTTGCAGCGATCGACCTGAAGGACGCCTACTTTCATGTCTCCATTCTCCCTCGACACAGACCGTTTCTTCGGTTTGCTTTCGAGGGGCAGGCATATCAGTACGCAGTTCTCCCTTTCGGGCTAGCCCTGTCTCCTCGCGTCTTCACGAAGGTCGTCGAGGTAGCCCTTGTTCCCCTCCGGGAACACGGGGTTCGCATCCTGAACTATTCAACGACTGGCTGATTCTAGCTCACTCTCGAGATCAGCTCTGCAAACACAGGGACTTGGTGCTCCGCCATGTAGCCCGTCTGGGCCTTCGGGTCAACTGGGAGAAGAGCAAACTTTGCCCCGTGCAGAGGATCTCTTTTCTCGGTATGGAGATCGACTCGGTCGCCATGTCCGCGCAGCTTACGAGCAAGCGCGCACAATCACTGCTGACTTGCCTGAGACAGTTCGAGGGCAAGAGTGCGGTTCCACTGAAACTTTTTCAGAGGCTCCTGGGGCATATTGCATCTGCAGCCCGTGGCAACGCCGCTCGGATTGCTTCATATGAGACCGCTTCAGCTGTGGCTTCGCGACCGAGTCCCGAGGTGGGCATGGCATCACGGCACCTTCAGAGTACCAGTTACTCTGACCTGCCGTCAGACCTTCACCCCGTGGTCGAACCTCAGTTTTCTACGGGCCGGAGTGCCTCTGGAACGAGCTTCGCGGCATGTTGTTGTAACGACAGATGCCTCTGCCACGGGCTGGGGCGCCATGTGCAACGGACGTACTGCCGTGGGCTCCTGGACAGGACCCCACCGCCAGTGGTGGAAAGAGTACTGAAAAAGCATACTCAAGTAAAAGTACTGTTACTTGTCAAAAAATGTAGTGAGAGTAGAGTAAAAGTACCGGTCCTAAAAACTACTCAAAGTAGGAGTAAAAAGTAGCCCTTTTAAAAGTACTCAAGAGTAGTGAGTAGTGAGTATTATGCTATGAATGTTAGTTAGTCCACCTTATACCCTGCAAATTGAAAATGTAGCTTACTCTTTTATCACAGATTCATAGAAAAAAAGAAACAGTATTTCAATATTTCTCCAACAGTTTTATTTTTGACTGCTAGCACTAAAAATACAGCGTTTCCCCTTCCATTGTTTTGGACGACCCCCGCCCCCCTAAAATGCTGACAAAATCCAGTCATAAAAAAGGAATTTATAACTCGGAATTTCACGGAATTTGTAAAATTTTTGAGGAAAAATAGAAAGCAGTTCAGTACACTTGAAATCAAATCGCGATATAGTGTGAATATTAAACCACAAAGACAATTTAAATACGAATCCTGCATGTTCTGTGTGAATGAATGGTGCAGCCGACGCGCAGTTTCATTTACCACACACACACACACACACACTGAAGCACGTGTGAGGTGTGACGCTTGCGCTGTTTTTTTGCCTATATGAAGACACAAATGCATGAACTTCCTCCAGGCTCAAGATCCACTCCGAAAGTCACTTCGTGAACAAAATAAATTGGCGCCAGGTGTCTCGAAGTCTGTTGATGCTGGTTTGATGCAAAGTTTTCCGCGCGCGATTTGATTTGACAGGAATCACGCATGGAGTCACATGATGACTTATTATAAAAATAAATATTAATATAAATGTAGCGACGGCAGGTTCAGGGAAAATAGCGCAGTAAAAGTACCGATACAGCACTTAAAATGTACTCAAGTAAAAGTAAAAGTACACTGTTTTTAAACTACTTAAAAAAGTACAATTCCTAAAAAAAAATACTCAATTACAGTAACGAGAGTATTTGTAATTCGTTACTTTACACCACTGCCCACCGCTAATGGCACGTCAATTGCCTCGAGTTGCTGGCTGTACAGCTCGCCCTGCGCCGCTTCCGAGCCGTGCTCAGGGGCCAGCATGTACTAGTCCGTTCAGACAATACCGCGACTGTAGCGTACATCAACCATCAGGGTGGTCTGCGCTCCCACCGTATGTCGCAACTCGCCCGCCACCTCCTCCTATGGAGTCAGAAGCATCTGAGGTCGCTTCGTGCCATTTATATCCCCGGAGCTCTGAACTGTGCAGCCGACGAGCTCTCACGGCTTCAGCCCCTCCCTGGAGAATGGCGACTCCATCCCCAGTCGGTTCAGCTGATTTGGGACCAGTTCGGGGACGCACAGATAGATCTGTTTGCCTCTCACGACTCGACCCATTGCGCCCAGTTTTATTCCCTGACCGAGGGCACGCTCAGCACGGATGCTCTGGCGCACAGCTGGCCGCGGGGCCGCAAATATGCGTTTCCCCCAATGAGCCTTCTCGCGCAGACCCTGCGCAAGGTCAGGGAGGACGAGGAGCAGGTCATTTTGGTCGCGCCGTACTGGCCCGCCAGGACCTGGTTCCCCGAACGTGTACTCCTCGCGACAGCACCTCCTTGGCCGATTCCCCTGAGGAAGGACCTCCTTTCTCAGGGACGGGGCACCGTCAGGTTCCTGAGAGGAGCGAGGAGACTGAATCCTCCTCGCTCTCCTCTCGTACCCTCTTGGGACCTCGCAGTGGTGCTAACTGCCCTGCGGAGTGCTCCCTTCGAGCCTTTGCAGTCGGTTGAGCTTAACTTCCTGTCAATGAAGACAGCGCTTCTGACTGCATTGGCCTCCATCAAGAGGGTAGGGGACCTGCACGCATTCTCCGTTGACGAAGCGTGCCTGGAGTTCGGCCGGCTTACTCTCACGTGATCCTGAGACCCCGGCCTGGATATGTGCCCAAGGTTCCTACCACTCCCTTTCGGGACCAGGTGGTGAACCTGCAAGGAGGCAGACCCAGCCTTGGCACTGCTCTGTCCAGTACGTGCTCTCCGCATCTAAGTAGACAGAATGCAGTGTTTCAGGACCTCAGACCAGCTCTTTGTCTGTTATGGTGGGAGACTGAAGGGAAAGGCTCTCTCCAAGCAAAGGTTGTCTCACTGGATAGTGGACGCCATTGCTTTGGCTTACCAACAGCAAGGTCGACCGTGCCCCCTTGGTGTGACTGCCCACTCCACCCGGAGTGTGGCGTCCTCTTGGGCTCTAGCGCATGGCGCCTCGCTAACAGACATCTGCAGAGCTGCAGGCTGGGCGACACCTAACACATTCGCCACATTTTACAATCTCCGAGTGGAGCCAGTCTCCTCCCATGTACTGTCTTTTTCAAGCTAACATGGGACCCGTTAGGTGTCTTCGCTTGCTCGCCATTCCACTCCACGGACTGGATACGTGCGATATTCTCCTCAGGTGAGCTTCCCCGAAAGCCCAGAGTTCCTCCAGCACTCCTGATGCTGGCGCCAGTGTCTTTTGCCTGCGCGTCGGCTAGGTGCCTCCCGTGTGCATGGTACCTCCTCTGAGCTACCCCCACATGTGTATTTCCACTGTAAGCCTCTTTGAGCATGTGTCTTTCCCTTGGCAAGCCCCCTTGCCACCCCTGGGGTTGAAATATTCCACCTGCGGCTGGACACCCCAGTGATTCCCCATATGCATCCCTCGGGTCATATGTGTATTCTCTAAGTCCCCCCCCTCTGGGTTGGCAGTAATTGCGTATTCCCTTAAAAACCTTGGGATATGCTCCCCAGTGTACCTTGGTATTCCTGTTATAATAGGAGTCCTTCGTCCGTGCTGTCTCACGACAGGGATCTCAGATTACGCAGGGCACTGGAAGACAGCCGAGAAGGTGGCGTGATTAGACTGGTATCCCCATTCGTCGTCATCCGACGGAACTCGGAGTGACAACGAAAGGGAACGTCTCGGTTACGGATGTAACCCTCGTTCCCTGAGTAGGGAACGGAGACGTTCCGTCTTCCTGCCACTTTCCGCTGTACCGCGGGGATCGCCTGAGCTCAGTCTTGGCTCCTCAGCGAGGAAACATACTGCTTTGCTGGAATTTCCGCCCTTTATACCCACGAGGTGGGGCGGAGCTGCTCCATGCAAATTCTGCAGACCCATGGCATTTCTTTGCCATTGGCTCGTTTTGTATTACTCGAAGCGGATAGGCTTTCTAAGCGAAACCCCATTCGTCGTCATCCGACGGAACGTCTCCGTTCCCTACTCAGGGAACGAGGGTTACATCCGTAACCGAGACGTTTTGGAGTCCAAAGGGTGGGATGTTGTCCAGAGGCAGAGAGGATGTTTAAATGAACTCACTTGATGTTCTGACTCATTATTTTGGATCCTGATGATTATTACAACACAGCACTGACAATAAGCTACACTCTTGCCACCATGGAGGTCTGTTCTACTCAGGGAGCACCAAATTGTCAAAAGTGTCATGAAATCTCAATATTTCTGATGGAGCACCTCCATGTTTCCATGTGCCAAGACCCTTTAACTCTCCCAGTCCTCACTGGTTTTATTATTGCACATGATGTGGTTATTCACATACTGCTGAGAGAATGGAGAGCAGTTTAATTGTAAGCAAGGCAATAGTGTACCAATAGAAATGCTCATATAATGTGAAAGATGGTAGAGCCCTTTAATATAAATACAGAAAGTAAGTGAGCAAATGGTCTAGCCTGAGCAGTGAGTCATTCCTACTTTTCCAGATATCTGGCAGCTGAGCTGACTGGCGCTCAGAGCCAGTAGCAACATCGGGATTTGTGGAAACTGAAACCACACACCACAGCAGGAATAGCCACATGATTTGCACCACACAACACACACATACACACGCACAATGTCCTCAAACATGCAAACAAATGCATGGACATGGAGACACACAACCAGAAACCGACCAGGGACAATCCAGCTCCGTTCAACCTTGCGATTTACAGCCACGTCACCTCAACAAATTATGTAGGCAAACTCAGGGTACACTTTAAACCACTAGACTAACAAAATCCCTGACACCATATATTCAGAATTCCTCACTATCATCTACAGCAAAACAAGGAATTTGTGGACAGAAACTGTCATTCGTAACCTTTAAGCTGCAAAAGTAATGACTTCTGTGGCTGAGCTTTGGTCTTGGTTTGTTCTCGCTTGAGTCAGCCCTTCAGCGGCCGCTCGAATACAGGCAGTTGTTTCAACATCGACCAATTAGCTCATAATGTGGTCTAAAATCACCCGATGCCTTGTGCGTGCCTGCTAAAGGGAAATGCTCCCGTTTCATAGAGCTTCCGCATCACTTCATATGAAACAGAATGGAAAAATGTAAGAGAGGGAAAATCGTATCTTTCTTTTCTCCTGCATCACCATGGAAAACCCAAAGCTCCGTCATTTCCAGCATGTAATTATTAGGTTTGAGGAGCCTGATACGTAATTATTTATTTCAGGGTTGACCACTTAAACGCTGAACTGAGCCCCTGTGAGCAGGCCCTGTAAATGCATCCCATATGATGACATATTAGCAGGAGAAAGCATAATAGTTTTTGTGGCTGAGAAAATTTTTGCAGCAGTAATGCAGTCATTTCTTTGGAAAAAAAAAAGAGTTTTTTGTTTTCCTCTTATTTCCTAGCAATACAGTCATTTAAATTACATTTTGCTCAGTAGCAAGTGGAAACATTTGAGATCCTTATCATCCCTGGTGCTCTAGCAAGTGCTATATTCATTAAAGGAAAGTACAAAATAAAAAAAAATAATGAGAATATTTTTGTAAACTGAAATAAAAATTAAAACAAACTGGAAAACTAAACTAAAAACTCATAATTTAATTTTAGTTTCAGCTGCATACATGGCAGAGTGACCAAAAAATAAACTGAAAGATTTTTAAATCACCCTGGTTTAAGAACCTACAACCCATCTTCTCATTCCCACAAACACTGCCACTGAAATAATCCAATATACTATTAAAACTAAAACAAAGGCAATTTTTCTCATGAGAATCTCAAAAAATAGCTATTTGAGAAGATGGGAAGTAAACAGTAAGCATTTCCTTATTTACCGTTTGCTTCTCTGATGTTTGGCCAGGTCAAGGGTTGCTGGACAGACTTCAGAGAAATTAGCTGCCTTTTGATCCAAGAGTGACCACTTACAGTAAAAAGGCATTATCCATAACGTGGGCATGTCCATATTTTTAAACTGTGAATGCAATTGCCATTTAAGGAAACTATAAAATGGATTTTATAAAATCTCAGATTTTTCCCTAATGTGACTTAATCCCTTAAAATAGATTTTCACTTTCTGCTTCATCAGCTTGTAGGATAATCACACCCAGAAAGTTGTGATTTCATTGCAAGTCATTTGTCAGGAATGAACAAGGGATTAAGCACTGAACAATATCAGTTTCCTGGACCTAAGGCACAGGGACCGCAGAAATTGGAAATATGCTATGGACAGAAGTGAAAATAAACACATAATTGCTCTACAAATGGGTATGACTCACTTCCTAAGTCTTTCAAAAAGGTCTGGAAAAATCACATGGGCATCTTTACAAAGAGTCCTGAAATATAGCTGGACGGCTAGGTTTGGATCTGGCCAAACAGCTGGGGACCTGGAGCGAGTGTTCAGCTGGAAATACCAGCTCAGATTTTCAGCCGGTTGATTTTACATACTGCTTAGTGCATTAGAGCTAAAGATTATTCCAGAGGCATAGAAGCACCACTCCATGGAAAGAATGGAAAATCCCACAATGCCTGTATCAAATACAGGTGATCTATATCTCAAAGTATAGTCTGGCATATGATAGGACACATAACATTATCCAGCAGAACTAAAGTCAGGGAGAACATTATGATTTGATTCGTTTTCAATCCGTCTGCCCTAGCGAAACAATCATCCCAAACTTAGCAATTCTATAGAAACTTGTCAAACATTCCAAGAATACTAGAACAGGAGCTGTTTAGATAGTCATTTGAAAGTATGTTTACATTGTCTAAAACATTCATAAGATGTACCATAAGGTCCACATATGGCCATTTTCCCAACATAGGTAGCTGTAACATTTTCCACAGATGCAATGGAGGATAGATTTGATTAAAAAAGAAAATCCCTTAATTTTCCCTTTTGACTTCATTATCTGGGGTTAGTTATAACGACTGGACTATAGTATCAACTCCCAGGGCTCAACAGTAAGGATTTTCAGCGCTGGACCAGTTAGCCAGTCGTGATAATCAAAAATAATTATCAATTTTTACTTTTAGCAAGATATTGTCACATTTAGGTTGTAACAAGCACAGGAAAAAGAAGATCAGGGTTCAGAAAGGCTTTAATAATCCATATGTGAAAACAATCCAAAAAGTTGGCGAGCAAACACAACTTAACATTAACGTGATGGACAAATGAGAACTGAAAAGACTATTATCAAAGGCAAATGAGGGTAATTATGACAAGCACCTGTGATAATTAAATGAATCTCCATGACAACTGAAGAGTGGCGGGAAACTAAACAAAGGAACATTATGTGGCTAAAAAAAAAAAAAAAAAAACTAAAAGTCCATGATAACAACACTAACTGAACATAATTGTGACAGGTATCTAATACCCCTTACAAAACAAATCTTGAAATTATACAGCTGTAAGATCATTAACACTTGATGGAAAACAATGCCATATGATTCAAAACATTACTGACTGATTTCTAATTTTCAACACACAGTGACAAAACCTCACATTGGCATAAGGCCAGCAGGCCATTCTTATTTTCACCCAATGTTATTTTATTTGATTTATTTATTTGACAAAATATTCGATTTTACCAGATTCATTAGTGTAAAAAAAAAAATGTAACTGATGTTTCTAAACCGAATATCCCTCATGAGATTTTCCATTTTTCTTTGGTCTTTGGCACAAGTACTCCAGACACTGTGCAATCCTGCGTCTTTTCCCATAGACACACACACTATAATAGTGAAGGAAACACCATCGTGCTTTGCAGCTTGACGCCTGCATATTTTTTTATAGACTTAAGTAGAATTTCCTCTGCTTTCATTCTAATCTCTGGTGTGTCAATAAAGCTTTGCAGTCATGCACCTCTGTGAGAGCGGTAAGCGGCTCACATCTCTACTATAATTGAAGCAAGACCACTGGACTCATGGTTAAAGCCTCATTGTGCTTCAGAGGTAAGGCTTCAGACAGACCACACACACACACGTCCTCCTCACACATTCACACAGCACATATTGTTCTTTGGATTGTCAGTCCCACACAAAAAAAACAAAAACACACACACACACGAAAGTTCTGACCTGTGTACACACACAGTACCTGGCACTGGATCAGCCAAGCATACAAAGAGCTTAACCAAACATCAATGCATAGATAAATGGATCCCTGACCACATCAAAGCATTTGTGACCACTGAGTTCAGTGCAGCCCTAAACTATTACAATTTACTATCGCTTTTAAGCATTTAAAAGCATTCACGCTTTGAAATATGAACAGTGTATCCATAAATAACCCAATTAATACTTCTAAAAAGACATAATTTAGCTCTTGTGTCATACTATTATTTCTCTGTACATCTATTCTTCCAATTATTCTAAATATTTTTTCTATAGAGGAAACGGTAGATAGTTTATTGTATTCTTTATTAATGATACCCTGAGGGACACATAACAGGATAGCTTGCTTGCGCTCACATTTATTTAGTTTATAGCCTATATTATTTATATGATTCCCACTGCAATTACTGATATAAAAACTAAATCTATAAGCTGTCTTTTGGTTACTCTTTCACGTATGTGCAGTGAATCAGTCAAATATGACGTGCAAAAGCTTGCAATTCTTTATGAGAATGTTACATGATGTTTAAAACTTTACATGATGTTTAAAGTTATCAGCTAGTGAGACGGCTCAACCCTCTGGACTGGAGCAGTGGCAGTAACTCAGCAGAGTAAGCCTGTAATGATGTGAGGGGTTAACAGGCTAATGTCTTTATGAGGGGAAAATGCCACATGTGCAATCCAAACCTTAATGTATCACTCTGAGGAAACATGTAGAGAGAGTTATGGTGGATGTGGGGGGTGGAGTCACATGGTTTCCTTCAACTTGTCATGTTATAAAGGGGCAGATGTATTGGACACTATAGGTAAAATTATATAGTTGGGAATACAACCTTATAAAGAAGACTACTGCGTCTAAATGCAACATTATCTAGTAAAGTCTAGGTCAAATGTGCTTATTACAGTCATATCAACATATAGTGCGCTTGTACTTGTACAAAAAGATCATTTAATTATGAAATAAAAGGCCACTTAAGTATACTTAAAGAGAGCATAGTGTCATGACTGTTTCTTATATTTAAAAGTATTCTTTTAAAAAGTGCATGCAGTAATAGTGTCAAATTAAATGTTTTACTCTAAAGTACACTTTTAAATCATTATGTTTTAACAATACTTTGTGATGCTTTAAAGAAGTAATATTAACTGAAGTGTCATTAGATAAGTGTAGGGGAAGATGGGGGTAGAACAATGTGCATTTACTTTTTAAATTGTAACATATTTAGATATGAGTTTATGTGCAGAATCAGGATGGTGATGCATCAGCACCATGTGTTATTAAAGGGTCACTCCACCCATTTCAACATTAATCTTTATTGAAAGTGGGTTATATATGTAGTCGAAATGTAAAAGAAATTTTGAATTTGGTGCCCTCTTGACCGAGAAAAGACAGAAAATAACTTTAGGGCGCATTTGTTTGTGAGACAACAACTCCCACAATGCACCACATTGCACAGCTCCGCAAGCCACTCCCACTAATCCAGAACAGCGCGCAAACATCAGAGAAATCACTCTTCCGTCTACAAGGCTAGCTGCCAAAAGAGTTTGAAATTCATTTCACACAAAATGTCTAGTTAGTTGTGGCGAGCAGGACGAGGGACGTGAGAGGACGGGGCGAGTGATAATGAATGACACCTGTGAGACGCAGCGGTCTCATATCTCTCACGGAGGAGCGGAAGCACAAAAGGAACAGGCCTGATTTTATGTTTTGTTTCTGTTGTGTGTGGCCAGCTGGCTTATACTTTTGTTTTGTATTTGTTTATTTTACTATTAAAATGTTTAAATGTTCACCGGTTCCCGCCTCCTTCTTCCCACAACAATGAACCCCGTTACATTGGCAAACTCATTAGCGAATTACTCCTCGTTTGTATTTCTTTCTATATGGTGAATTATTGCATGATACCTGGATGTTCAGTCAGAACATATGCGGTGCGACACTAGGATGGTTCACATCACAGCACAAACGTCCGTGTGCTCGTCTGATTCAGAGATTTCGTCCAGGAGAAATTGCCATCGTTGAAATTCTCTGCAGCAGAGAACCTGTGTCCGTAGCGCACAGCGAGAGCACAGGCACAAGCAGTCCGCCCAGCTCGAGCCAGTCCGGGCTCCTCGTCCGCCTCCTGTTCCTCCAGCAGCCTCAGCTGCTCTTCACTATATTGCTATATTAGTTTCTTCCATATCATGTTTAGTTTCTTCCATATCGTGTTTAGTTTCTTCCGTCATTGTCATAATTTCCAATCTCCACAGCGCTTGTTAGTTTAGCTTATAAACAAGATGGCTGATATTGATTTCAGTATCTACAAGTGAAGTCCCACCCACTGATCTGTGATAGCTCTGTTAGCGCATTAGGTCTAACCTATGGGCGGGTTTGAAAGGGTGGGATCTAGTGCTTGTAGTCTTTACAGAAAACCCCCCCTCTTACACTTCCTCCTACAATGATGTAAAATGACGATTTTTGCGTCATTGTAGGAGGAAGTGAAAAAGGTAAATAGCGGATTTCTCTCGTCTCAGGGGAAAATGATAGAGTGTTGCACGACCATTCAATAGTATGACTAGGTTTCTAACAATGGAAAGCTTAATGCAAATGGGTGGAGTGTCCCTTTAAGGGGAATAAATGGAAACATTTGCTAAAGTTGTCAAAGCACAAAATGTTAAAATATTCAAAGACGCCATCTTACCCCACTATTGGGGCAAGATGGCCCCCTATACCCCATGTAAAATTCTACAGAATGTATAATGACTTGATATTCTTATTTATATTTATGTTTTAATGTCCACATTTCTAAATCAACTATTCTATTTAAAATTGTGTTTCTACAATTTAGTTGAATAACTAAATAACCGTTGACAGACAAAGCATAATCTCAGTAAAAGAGCTTCATACAAAAGGTACATTTATTCTATGACTTATATACAGGCATATGAATATTTACATATCTAATTGCCCATATTTTAATTTAATATCGCCATAATATCGTCACAAATTCAAATGTAATGATTTTACTCAATTAGCCTATAGGTTTAAATGAAAAGGGAAGATGTCTGAAATGTAAATTTAATTAATGTACTTAAGTCCAACTTAAGTTGGTCAAAAAGCACTCTAGAATTCAGCTAATTGCATGTATCAAAAATGAACTTTTATTTAATTGCAATTAACATGCAATTAAGTATCCAACATTACATTCAGTTTTTACTAACATATATTTCTTTAAAAGTATATTATTTCTGTAATAAGAACTCTATAAGGCCCGGTTGCACAGATAGGGTTTAGAATAAGCCAGGATTAGGCCTTAGTTCATGCCTTAGAAGAAAAAAAACATAACTGATGTGCATCTTGAGACAAAACAAAGACACTAACATATTTTAAGATATGTCAGTGCAAGTTGCTTTCAGTTAAGCCTTGTCTGTGAAACCGGGGGTAAAGGTATACTAAAGTATATTTCTTTTTCACAAGGGACCCCATTTAAATGGCTAGTTCACCCAAAAATGACACCTCTTTCATCATCTACTCACCCTCATGTCGTTACATTCCTGTATGACTTTCTTTCTTCTCTGAATCGCAAAAGAAGAGATTTTTAAAAATGTTTCAAATATTTGTTTCCATACATTTGTGGGAGAACTATCCCTTTAATACTTCGAAGTTTAGCTATAATTTTCCATATCCTATATTACACACCTTATTCCTTTTGTTTGTGTTCCATAAAGCCCTCAGCTCATCAGCTACTCTCCTTTCTCCTTCCTGGAGGCCCTTACTTTTTCCCTTGGCCCCTGACTTCAGAGGAAGTGGTTTCTGTGCAGACAGCGTGTAGCTGGAACATTGTGTCATGTACATGGGAAGCTGTAACCAAAGAACTGCACATTAAAAGTTCCACTAGAGTAACACTTTCTGTACAGACAGATCTGGTGGACAGTCAAGCCAGAATTGGGGGTCTGCCTTGAATCTAACCAGAAGTAAGTATGTGCTCTGGTGTATAATACTACACCCTAGTGTTTATATTCTGTTAGTGAACAGAGCACTGGGAAACATCCTGTCCCCTGTTGCATTGAACACGCACAAATTCACACCCAAAGAAAACATTTTTAAGTTAACACATAACTGCACTCATCACTGTCTATTATAAAACAACACTTCCAAGAAGTTCCTGTGGAACTTCGCTTCCAGATCCAGTCAAAATCATATAAAGGCCTATTAAGAGGAATTTCAGGCATGAGCAGATAAGATATTCAATGCATGTGGTGCTCTTATCTCTGCTTCTTCCTAATTCCAGTAGGTTTTTTTGAAGTTCAAAAGCATGGCTTATCTCAGTAATGTCTGCTCATTGTTTTAATGAGCAGACGGTATCTGCATGTTTGGACAACATTATTTACAATTTAACTATAAAAACAATGTTGCATTTAAACATAATCTCCCAGCACTATTCTAAACATCAGACATAATGATGACCCTTAACTGAACTTTAAAGGTGCTCTAAGCGATGTCACGCGTTTTTAGGCCAAAACATTTTTTGTCACATACAGCAAACATCTCCTCACTATAACCGCTGGCTGCCTGTCCCCTGAACACACTGTAAAGAAACGCGATCTCTGTAGACAGCCCAGGCTCCACAAACAGCAACAAAAACAAACTGGGCTAACCCGCTCCACAAAACATGACAAACAGTTCCAGCCAATCACCGACAAGAAGGACTTGGGGGCGGGGTTTGGGGGGTTAGTGCGCGGATGAGGAGGAGGGAGGGTCTAGCTAGCCTCCGTTTTGTTTGACAATACTTTAAACGTCAACAAGAAGTGACGTCACCCGACATCGCTTAGAGAACCTTTAAGATATGTTTAGCCAAGTTAAGAGTCTATAGTTATCAAAATGATAGTTGACATAAAAATGATGAACGTTATGTTATCATTTACTCACCCTCGTGTTGTTCCAAACCTGTATGACTTTCTTCTGTGCAAGGGACACATAAGAATGTTGGTAACCAAACCATTTACATTGAATGCGGAAAAAAAGAAATATCTACTTATATGTGCTGCATAAAATAAATAAATTCATACAGTTTTGGAACAACACGAGGGTGAGTAAAGGATAACAGAACGTTCATCATTTGTATGTCAACTATCATTTTAAGAAGTGATGATAAGTAAATGATGACAGAATCTTCCTTTTTAGGTCCTTTTCATTTGGGTGAACTATGCCTTTATGCTAATTTATGATAAAACAATGCCATGAAAAACTTTCAAACTAACTACATGATTTTTTTTTTTTTTACTTTGAACTACGAAAAGTTTGGGGTCAATCTTTTTTTTTTTTTAAAGAAATGAATCATTTTATTCTGCAAGAACGCATTAAATTGGTTTAAAGAGACAGTAAAGTTTTTTAAAGTGTTACCAAAAAAATCTATTTCAAATAAATGCTGTTCTTTTAAACTATAAGAATACTGGTAAAATGTATCATGGTTTCCACAAAAATATTAAGCAGCAGAATGGTGTTCAGCATTGATAATTATAAGAAATGTTTCTTGAGCTCCAAATCAGCATATTAGACTGATTTCTGAAGGATCATTTGACATTGAGTTGAGACTGGAGTTATGATGCTGAAAATTCAGCTTTTTAAAATACAAAAAAAAAAAAAACCTGAAAATGACAAAAATAGTTTTTTGTTTTGTTTTTTTCATTGAAAATTATGCAGTTATGGCATCTACCAAGAGGGACTAACTCCTGAAAGTAGTCCCTGAATCCATTCAGGGTCTGACTTACTGTAAAAAGGGCCAGAAGTAGGTCATACAGGTTTGGAACAGGTTTTGTCCTGATTTCTTCAAGGGGAGGGTCTATGGGTGAGTATGTTTTTTCCCCAGATATTTCGATCTAATGAACAAAATAACCTTGTGCAATTTACATATGAAAGTGAAAGGAGACAACGGGAAAAACTACGGAGAGCAGCAGCTTTAGTTTCTGCTCTGAACGCTGCAAAACGTCACACCGAACGCTGTGAGTGTTAGAAATCGGGAATGGTGCATTGAATGTTTTTCATCTTCAAACCAAACTTGGGCCGACAAAGTTTAAATCCTGTCTGGCTAGTGTGCTTTCCATAATGTTTACATGTTAGGTCAGTAGACGGAGAGTAGGTCGTCTTTTGTGGCTGTTGGAACGCATTCGACCACATGAGCGTTTTACACTACGAAAGCAATCCGGTCAAATGCGCTTTGGACTACCTCAGGAAGTGGTCGAAAGTGGAAAAGCTTTCCAGCGCCTGGGTGAACTATCCCTTTAAATTTGCTATTCAATAAATGTAATTAGTGATGTAATATTTCTTAGGCCCACAAGAGGGAAGCAGAACATAAAAAAACTGCAGCTTATCCTAAATTTTTTCTCTGTCATGTTACTCATGCAACAGTCATATGATATAGCCTCTTAAAATAGTTTTTGTAGCTCTATATGCTTCTCTTTTTTTAAGTATATGCATTTTAACTAAGCAATTAATATTGTTCTAAACATATGTATGTCTCAACAACCTTAGGAACCACATTCCACCAAAACACTAGTTTGTGTATTAATAAACCCACATTAATTAATATGGGTGTTCTTCGGACAGTTTTCAAGATTTCAGAGTCTGTCATTTTGTTTGCTTTCTGAATTTTGATTAGCAGCCAAGTTACAACATTTTTATTGTAGTAGGCCTAGATACTATAGAGAGAGAGAGAGAGGGAGAGTTTGAATATACAGTATGTTGTATACAGAGAGCTAATAAGATTAGGACATGTAGAACAGGGTTATGCGTTTGTGGACATCAATAATCTTCATTAGCGCATGCAGTAATCAGATTGACAGTATGAAAAGAGAGAGAGAGGGGGGGGGGGGGGGGGGAGTAGTAGTAGTAACATGCTGAGCTCACTTCACTGCAGTATCCAGGAGCACGGCTGCGGCGGCACTGATAGGCTCGGATACTCAGCGAGAGACAGCGACCAGACCCTCCCTCCTTCTCTCTCTTCTTCTCCTCTTTCACAATCTCTCATGTCTCACTCTGCTGTCGTAGAGGCTGCAGACTGCACGCACTCAGTGAGTCCATCTCTTTCTCTCTCTCTCTCTGTCCTGCTGTCTCACTCAGCATTTCAGGAACAGAAGCTGACTCTTCTGCACTCTTCTCTGCATGACTGTCACAAAGGTAAGCGTGTGCTGGAGCTTGTGAGGCTGGGAGGGGCTGCTGGGTTCGGACTTCACTGCAGTGGGATGTTCTGCTGAATCTGTGACTGTAGTGTGCTGCAGTGCCGGACAGGTGGTGTGTGTGTGTGTGTGTGTTTATGCAGGTGAATCTTATACCTACAGGATTTGCTGTGCGGTACAAACTTCTATGTGCGTTTGTCCAACTGGATCCCGGTGTGTGTTTAATATGCGAGTGCATGTCCCGCAGTAGGGTAGTGGGTCTTGGCTGGGTGAGGCATGTTTGTGTGTTTGTTTGTGTGTGTGTGTGTGTGTGTGTGTCTTTAGCAGACTGATTACGAAGGGAAGCTCTTAATCCAGTGCTGTCCTGCATTAAGCCTGAGCTGTGCTTTTTTACTGAGGATAGACTGAGCATGTCACAAACTACAGTACGCATAAAAAGAAGAAAAGAGTGAAGGACTAAGAAGAAAAGAAGGTGAAAAGGGAAACAGGGTGAATTCAAGTAAAAAAAAAAGGCCACTTTTTGTGATTGAGTCATGATGACATTTAAAAAGTAGCCCAATTTAGCTGAATTCATCTTAGAAATATAAATGTGGATCAGGCTGTAGTAATTTGTCTTCATTGTGCATGTTTGAATTTTCAAAATGTTTGTTTAAGTTTGATTTACCTATGCCATTGGACTCTCATAGCTAAAATCCTGTCACTGCTGACTAATTGCACAAAATTTATAAAAATTGGAGAAAAATTACTGTGAAATTAGCATCAATGCAGTACACAAACAAACATGTTTTTTGTCAAAGTCTTCCTCATCAGTCTGTAAAGCTGGAAACAGCCAGGTCTAAGCCTGATATTGTTGAGATTAACATAAAAGACTGAACAGGTGCTCATAAATATTTAATAACATATATATATATATGATACATTATATATATATATGTATATGATAAAAATGATACATTTGGTCATTATTTAGAGTTCAGTCTCCGCAAGACGCAGGTGCTGACTGTGTAAGAACTGGTGTGTGTGTGTGTGTGTGTTTTGCTCTGATGGAGAAGGTTGAGATGTTGAGTAGGGGCTAGAGTGATGGATACTGTACAGAGCTAAATGACCTTGGAGTGTTTGTGTATGTGTGCTGACTGAGCAGAACAGCCCTCTGTGTCAGACAATGAGAGACAGAGAGCGATTCCACTCAAGAGTGTGTCTCCATATGTGAGAGTGAGTGCACATACTAGTGTTTGACCACACAGCTGTGTGACAGGATATCCTCACAGACTCTTGGAACTGAAATGGTCACACACCCGGACTGTCATGAAGAGGACGGATGCATCTCTCACTGCAGGGCTATAAAACAGCTGGCTGCACGTCACTTCCTGTCACACATGACATTACAGTAAAATGTTATAGTTAATAAATCACTGTGGATGTTAACAGGGGCGCCGCTAAGGGGGGAAAAGTTAGGACGATTCTAAGGGCCCACACACTTTTAGGGGCCCCAGAGATCGATTTTATTAATTGAACGGGTGCAGTAGTACCTATTTTTTCATGGGGCCCAAAATCCCTGGCCGCACCCCTGGATGTTAATGTTAGAAACTACAGCCAAAAAAATGCCTCGTATTCAAATAAATATTTTAATCAGTGAAAGGGTATAGAGTGTACAAAAATGCCTCTCAAACAATCTACAAGAGCTGGTAAGCACAAGTGGGCTAAATAATTACAAAAATGATAGCACAAATAAAAATACCAGTACATTTATTAGGACACGGACCGACAAATAAATTATCATTATTTTAGTTAAATATTTGGCATTACAATACATTGATGTTTAGCTAGCTATGGCCCTGAAAAATCCCTTATTTTAAATAATAATCAGAGGTTGATTATTCCTTTAAAAAGCCAAAAATGTAATTAAAATGGCCAACCACCTGAAAGCCACTCCCTAATTCCCACACGAACTTAGAGGCATGAAATGTACAGAAACACAGTAATCCAGTAATCCATTTCAGATAAAGATGGAAGGAAAATGGGAGGATTGGATGGAAAGCTGAAGGAGGGGTTAGAGATCATTCTGTCTCCTAGGGTGGAAGGTCAACACATGTGCCCTCATGCCTTTGTTTAAAGCTGAGCATACATTTCACCTTGAGACAGAAATGCCATCAGATTCACCAGTAATTTGTGGAGAATGGACCCACTGGGTAAATTTCATCCCCAATATCAAGGCACAGAGCCAGGCAGATGTAAATGCTTTATGATCACTAAGTGTGCTGTGAGTGTATTATGGGGATATTGTGAGAAGAGTCCTCATCTATGGTGTGTGTGGGTGGGTTTGCACATATGTGCATGACAGGTCGAGAGGAAGGTAGGAAGCTTACAGGTGTGTTTATAAAGCTAAGAGAAGATTGCACATATAAATTGCACAGAAACACAATTGACAGGAGTGACTGAAATGGCCCTGCGTGGGTAGGAGGACTGTAAAGTTGTAGGTGTAAGACATTATCATATGACCTCATGCACAGAGTGGGTGTTGTGTTTTGGCAGAGATGTGTGTGTGTGTGTGTGTGTGTGTGTGTGTGTGTGTGTGTGTGTGCGTGTGTGTGTGTGTATACACACACTATGTAGGCTATATGTTACATACATTTTAGAGCTGCATGATTCTGGATAAATTGAGAATCAAAATTTTTTGGTTCAAAATAGAGATTATTCTCCCACGATTCTGAATAGACAACTAAAATTAGACAACAAAATAACACGTAATTTGGTTCTGACAAAATGAATGATTCAATAACAAAAGATTTTTAACAGTCACTTGTTGCCACCTACTGCCGTAATGATGTAATTGATACAATCTTTATTTGAAGAGTCAAGTTACTTTCAAAAGGTGATTTGAAAGTTACCATTGACATTACTGTTTATATCCGAACTATAAACTTTTACCAAGCACATTTGTGACATTTTGATTACTTTAACAAAAGAAATGATGATAGGCTACTGTGTGGTTGAAAAGACTGTTCGAAAAGCTGTTTCAATGAGAACTGCTCTCTTTGGGTCAGCAGCAGCGCCAACGCAGATTTGGAAGTTAGTTGAGAATGAGATCGTACTTGTCAATGGTTTAAGCCAAATCGCCATAGGAATAAATAAGATTTCGATCTTTTAACGATTAATTGTGCAGCTCTTAAGGCAGGGACACACCAAGCCAACAGTTGGATGTTGGGCAACGTGGGGCAATATTTGAGCATCGGCCGGCTTAGTTTTTTAGGTGTGTTCTTCACTGTTGGCTCTATTCAGACACCACAGTTTTTTGGGGGGAGGGGGTCGATTCAACATGCTGAGTCGGCATGAAAGTGATGACAGCGAGCAAAGAAGACACAGTCAAAAAAACAAAATTTAAATCCTACAGATGTGAGATTTGTCCAATCAAATGCTCTCTAGAGTGAAAAGGCCCCTCGCTCTAATGTTATCTTCAACAAATCATGGTTATGGCTGTGACATAACTAAAGCCTATTATTTTCCTTTTTTTTTAAAGGAATGAGTCCTTCAATATATTCTTCACAAACTTTCATACCAATAGGACATAGTCTCTATTAATCACAGTATCCCTAAAGGATATCTCTAAAGAATTCCTAATAAAATTTCAGCAAAGCATGTTAGTATAAATCACAAATAAGTAACCATCAGAGTAATGGCAGGCACAAAGTGTATTAGTACATGCTTGATTTGGACCCCGTTTTTTATTCTATCCTCAAAGGAAATCTTTTAATTTGGACTGAAGTTGCTGGCTATTATGCCCTATGCAGGCAGTGTGCACACACGCTGAGAAGAGTCACATTTGATCCAAATCCTTACAGCTAGCTTAGCAACCCAAACCTCCCGCTGGCCAATGTGCTTATACAGAAAACATCCAGTAATGAACAAATGACTAAAACTTTTATATGAAGCCTGAGAAAGTGCTCGTCCATATTATGTGGTGAGAACTACTCAAACTCCACAGAGACTGAGAGTTTCAGTGGGACTGTCGGTAGAAAGGGAAAGGAGATCATGTCATTTATAAATATCCTGCTCAGCTCCTGCAGAGCTGTAGTGAACGTGAGGTAGAGACACTGGAAAGAGGATGTGCTTCCTGTGGTCCTGGACTGGTGAGTGAGTGAGTGCAGTGGGAGACACTGTAGATAAACAGCAGCTGTGGGACATCAGTGTGGGATGTTCACACTATCTTGTTATTACCATTGTCTGTCTTAGCTGTGTTTTCAATCCTACTCCAAGGCATAAAACCTGAGAAAATATTATATTAAGCAACTTCCCTTAAGATATCTGTATCTTTTTGCAACTGCAATCCTAGATGCATACACACTTCACTAACTAACTAAGAATAAGTCCCTTCACAATGTTAAAATATCTATGAAAACAGCACTTCAACTTTTAGCTCAATCAATGGCTTCAGTTTTGAAAACAGTCTTTATTATTGCAAATCCATTTTTGTGTCCCTATGTGTATACTGTGTGTAAGAGGTCCACAGTGGAACATGGGACCAGAGAAGGAAATGCTACAGCCTACACAAATCAAACAGTGTGGGAGAGGGAACTAAAGCGTGACAGCATAATGAAGATAGGTCATATGCTTACGCTCTCAGGATTTCAACACACTCCTCATACAAGCACTGTCTCATGAAAATGGAGCTCATTATCTGTAATCAGTACAGCATCAACACATGCCATGCAGTGATCCCACTGACCAATGACTCCTATAAATGTGCTTGTCAAGATAATGAACTGAACAGCATAGCTACGCTAAATCACACACTTTCTTTCACCTATGTTATATGACAGGCTATATGTTGTTGCATTAAATAAATAGTCAATAGCTCTGCTCTGTAAACAGAGTTTGATTTTTGTTATCACTATGAAGAATAGGTTCAATCCCAGTAATCATATTTACTCATTAATAGTTCCTGTTCATGTACATGTCAGATTTCCAATCACTTATGTGTTGTAATTTCACACCTTGACCTCTATGAGTTCATCAAAACAAAGATTAGACTGCATATCAACATCGGATTTCACAATTTCGGATGGAGCTGCCATAATTAGTTTTGATATGCCAGTTGTCTTATAGCACTAACTGTTCAAAATTAAATTAAATTAAATTTATGCAGAAAAAAGTCAAGTCAAGTCAAATATATTTATATAGCGCTTTTCACAATACAGATTGTATCAAAGCTGCTTCACAGTATCAATCAAAACAACTTAACAATGTTTGTTTATTACTGGGAAAAAAAAGACATCCAAGTTTGGTAGAGCTGATCAATGGTATGATTGGTTAATTAATTTGAATATCCCCAACTGAGCAAGCCAAAGGCAACAGTGGCAAGGAACCGAAAAACTCCATCCAGTGACCTAAAGGTATCCTAAAACTCCATCAGATGACCCAATGGAGAAAAAAAAACCTTGGGAGAACCCACGCTCAGTTGGGGGCCAGTTCTCCTCTGGCGTTTATGAACTAGAGGCCGAATTTACAGTTACTGTAAGATAAAAAAATGTATATGAATGCCTGGCTAAATAGATGCGTCTTCAGTCTAGTTTTAAACTGGGAGAGCGAGTCTGAGCAACGAACAATATCAGGAAGGCTATTCCAGAGCTTCGGAGCTAAATGTGAAAATGCTCTGCCTCCTTTGGTGGATCTGGATATCCTAGGAATGACCAGAAGCCTCGAATTTAGTGATCTTAAAGAGCACGATGGATTGTAGGACGATAGAAGATCCGTTAAATAGACTGGAGCTAAACCATTTAGAGCTTTATAAGTCAAAAGCAATACCTTGTAATTAATACGGAACTTTATAGGTAACCAATGAAGTGATGATAAAATCGGTGTTATATGATCATATTTTCTTGATCTAGTAAGAACTCTAGCGGCTGCATTTTGGACTAACTGTAGCTTGTTTATTGAAGATGCAGGACAACCAGCTAATAAAGCATTACAGTAATCTAGTCTCGAGGTCATGAACGCATGAACTAACTTTTCTGCATCAGAGACTGATAGCATATTACGTAGCTTAGCAATGTTTCTAAGGTGGAAAAAGGCTGTTTTTGTAACATATGAAATATGCTTTTCAAAAGACAGGTTGCAGTCTAATGTAACACCCAGGTCTTTTACTGTAGCGGATAAAGTAACAGGGCATCCTACTATGTTAAAGTCGTGCTGTGAAAGGTTTTGTGGACGGTTTTTACAACCGATAAGTATTACCTCTGTCTTGTCTGGATTTAATAAAAGAAAATTACGCGTCATCCAATCTTTTATATCTTTAACACATTCTGTCAATTTGGATAATTTAGCGTGTTCATCTGGCCGTGTTGAAATATATATTTGAGTGTCATCAGCATAACAATGGAAACTAATTCCATGTTTCGTTAGAATATTACCAAGTGGCAGCATATATATTGAGAATAATAAAGGGCCTAACACAGATCCCTGCGGCACTCCATAGTTTGCCGAAGTTATGATCGATTTTTCTCCATTTAAGTAGATGAAATGGTAGCGGTCAGATAAGTATGACCTGAACCAGCTTAATGCTTGTCCTTGAACACCAGTGTAATTTTGTAGTCGATCTAAGAGTATTGTGTGATCTATAGTGTCGAACGCAGCACTAAGATCAAGTAAAACTAGTACTGAGATACAGCCTTGGTCCGAAGCTAAAAGTAAATCATTTGTGATTCTAACAAGCGCAGTTTCAGTGCTATGATGTGGCCTGAATCCAGACTGAAACTTTTCATAGATGTCGTTTTCTTGCAAGAAAGAGCCGAGTTGAGCGGACACAACTTTTTCTAATATTTTTGACATAAATGGAAGATTCGAAATGGGTCTGTAATTTGCTAGGTTATTTGGATCTAATTGTGGTTTCTTAATAAGAGGTTTTATAACAGCCAGCTTGAACGTTCTTGGAACATGACCTAAAGATAAAGATGAGTTAATAATATTGAGAAGAGGCTCTTCCACTATAGGTAACACTTCTTTCAGTAGTTCAGTTGGTATAGGATCTAATAAACATGTTGTTGTTTTAGATGAAGTGATAAGTTTATTTAACTCTTTTTGTTCTATGGTTGTAAAGCATTGTAATTGTTCTTGCGGGGTGATAATCGCGGCTGAATTATAAGGCGCGAGCAAAGATTGAACGTTTACGATTTTGATTCTGATGCTTTCAATGTTCTCGGTGAAGTAGTTCATGAAATCATTACTACTAAACTGTAACGAGGTATTTTGTTAAGACGACGTCTGTTTATTTGTTAGTCTAGCCACGGTATTAAATAAAAACCTTGGATTATTTCGGTTGTTTTCTATTAATTTGCTGAGGTGCTCAGCCCTGGCCGTTTTAAGGGCCTTTTTATAACGTGACATACTGTCTTTCCACGCGATTCTAAAGACCTCTAAATTATTTTTTTTCCATGTACGCTCTAAATTACGGGTTTCTCTCTTTAAAACATACGTAGTATTATTGTACCATGGTGCTATACTTTTTTCTCTGACCTTTTTTAATCTAATGGGTGCAACAATATCCAATGTTCTAGAGAGAATGGTGCTCATGGTGCTAGTTAGTTCATCTAGTTCATCTGTTTGTTTGGGTTCAGGCAGCAGCTGAGTCAGATCAGATAAGCTATTTGAGAAATGATCTATGGTGGATGGAAGAATTGTTCTACCTGGTCGATAGCGTGGTGCAGCATGGCATATTACAGCAGTACTTAATATGCAAGTTACCATGTAATGGTCAGTGACATCATCACTTTGTGGAATGATATCTATATCGGTTGGATCGGTTCCATATGATATAATTAAATCATTAAGACGATGAGTTGGTCCGGTGACGTTTTGCTTGACCCCAAAGGAGTTTAATAAATCTGTAAACGCAGCCCCTAACGCATCATTTAAATTATCTACGTGTATGTTAAAATCTACAACAATTAATGCTTTATCGACGTTGACCAAAAGATCTGATAGAAAGTCAGCAAACTCTTTTAGGAAATCAGCGTAAGGCCCTGGAGGTCTGTATACGGTAGCCAATGCTAGAGATAATAGGGATTTTTTTCTTACATCTAAGAGCGTAACATTTAGCACAAGTACTTCAAACGAATTAAACCTATGACGAGTTTTTTGAGTAACATTAAGGATATCTCTGTAGATTGTTGCAACACCGCCGCCACGACCGATCAGACGGGGCTCATGCTTATAACAGTATCCTGGCGGAGTAGACTCATTTAGATCGAAATAATCATTTGGTTTAAGCCAGGTTTCAGTAAGGCACAGAACATCGATATTATTATCTGTGACCATTTCATTTACAATAACTGCCTTAAGTGTGAGCGATCTAATGTTTAGAAGACCTTCAAGACCTTTTAGAAGAAATTGTTTTTGTTCACTAATAAACACGTTTACCAATAAATAAATTTACCAATAAAGCAGAACTTGCATCCCATGGGTTCAACTGAACAAAATCTTCACTGTTTGAAATTGGCACAAAATAGAAATGGAAATTGTAGCCACCTAGGAAGTCAGAGCTCAGCCAACAATTTCCATGACGTATTTATCAATTAAATGTTTTTCCATCATAGTTAATGCATGATATCTTACAGAATAAAAATCTTATCAACTTAAGACTTATCAAGCATGTGTTTTTATGTAAATTATTGAACTTTTATATGCAATATTCAAAAAGTACATAAAAATACATGGGTGGCATCCATGATTATTAGCAAGCCCATAGAGACTCGGCAGATAACAACTTGAATGCCTGTCGATCATAAATCTATCCCTCATCCCTTTCACATTTATGAGCCTAAATATTAGGCTATGGCTAATGTTATGCTTTCAGCCATTAATACGTGTGTAGTACTCTTAAGTCTGTTTAACACATTTTCTCTTGTTTAAATTCATTTCACGGATTATCTTTTCTCATCCGAAATTAGTACAGAAATTGTGAAAAAAGTATATAGCAACAAAAAAAAGTGGGAAAATTATGAAAATGTTTTTGATACTTCAGACTGAAGTAAACAATACCTACAAGTTGTCTGAGGTTATTGCCGCAAAAGGAAAAAGAGAGCAGCTTTCTTAGTGAGCAGAGAGAAAGAGAGAGGTCAGCTGAGCGCTGTGAAGGTTCACATTCCTTCCCAGCATTCTCTGGCCCTAAGCAGTGTTTTTTGAAGTGATATGCCAAAAACTCAAGCCTTTTATTTTCTTAGAAAATGCATCAGTGAGAAAGTGCAAAGGTGTTTGTGTGTGTGAGTGTGTGTGTGTGTGTGTGTGTGTGTGTGTGTGTGTGTGTGTGTGTGTGTGTGTGAGTGTGTGTGTGTGTGTGTGTGTGTGTGTGAGAGCAATGTTAGAAACTGAACTTTTACAACAGCATGTACTAGCTATTCCAGCGAGAGTGATCAATATTAATATAAACACCATTCAGAACATGATATCATATGATCAAATATATTAAATTCAGTTCTAGACAATTCTATACACTTTATGGCAATACGGCCAACAAAAACCAGCTTGGATGGAGAAATCCAAAGTGGAAAATATGGTCTGGATAGAGAGCAAGCTTAGAATGAGAAATGCATTATGTCTTACAGGCCTTAGGTAGAAACTCAGTGTTGTGAAAAGCGATTTAAAGAAGCACTGAAGCAGGGGTCAAAACCCATGTGAGCCTGGACTTATGGCAGCCCAGACTTCCTTCGGGCAGTTTTCAAATCACTCAGCTCTGCCTCCAGCCTCCAATTAATCAAACTTCATAGACGAAACAAATCCCACACAACAAAACAGAGCAGGAGGATTCTGAGAAAGAGACCGGTAAAAAGACATATGAAAAGATGCAAGAGTGAGAAACAAGAAGAAGCATGATGGAGACATTAGAGAGGATGTCTGAGACAAAAATAATGTTTTAAGAGTGAGGCAATGTTGTGGACTTTTTCAGAGAAAAACAAAAAAAGTGTGGCACCGCTTGACAGGACCCGAGACCTGAACAGACAGATTGCCAGGTGGAGGCCCACTGACACAGATTTGTTGCTCAACCACTTCAACTGTTTATTGCATCTGTTTGCAGAGCTTGATGACTATGGCTACAAATGTTACATGCCACTATTTATCATCCAATCAACATCCATCAGATCCATCCATGAGTCCAAAATGGGTCACATGAAGTAGGTCATAAAGGACACACGCATACACATGCATGCCTTTGTGCAGAAACAGAAATCTGTCAATAAAGAAAATTGATTTATTTTGTTGATGACGTCAATGACACAAAAAACAATCACAATACAGATCAGGGAATGTAATTGCATTAGGTCTTTAAAAATCATATGGAGCGGTGAAATTGTAATAATATTTTACAATATTCTTTTTTTTTCTGTATTTTTGATCAAACAAATGCAGCCTTTGTGAGCATAAGAAAATTATTTAAAAAAAACATTTAAAATCTTACCGACCCCTATAGCTGCAAGTAATTGCCTCAAAACAACCTTGCATCAGAACTACATGGCCACAGAAGAATGACATAAATTGGAATGTTAACGGAATGACATTTAAAAATGATTTAAAATGTCTCACTAGTGCGTGTATTAGATTTCACAGAAATTATTGTTATTGTCCTTGAATGCAACCTAGATGCCACCTTCGCTGATATTTTTGCTTAACATCATCAGCCTCTCATACAGCTGTTTTATATTTGACACTACCCTGAGCACATTTCAGAGCACACCTTGCAAAAGCCAATTTTAGCTCAGTGCTGTGCTGGCAATCACACTGAAACAGAATCCTGCCTGCAATGAGAAACAGTCAGAAGAGATTAGCCAAGCAGGAAGACGACAGGCTAATACGACATTGTCATGTCACCATGGAACGTCACAGTGCTCATCAGTAGCTGGGTAATACTATTACGGGATGCCAGCTTCTGAGGTCTGGCTGCTGTTGTGTTGTCATACGCTTTGTTTTTTCAGCTTTGTAGGTCGTAAGGAAATATAAAAAATAGTGATGGTAGAATACAGTCAAATAGAAATATGAGTATTATAACAACACTAAGAAGTTTAGAACTTATTCACGGAATGTTTTTCTGTGAAACTATATGCAATCAAACAATTTGACATTAGCCCTATTCACACGGGATAAGTATTACCTGGAGGTCCTGTGATAATATTAGTCCCGTGCGAATCGGCATCTCTGTGATTTGGCGGGATCGTATATAATTTTTTCAAGGTTTTTGTTTCATGTGCGCCTTTTTATCCATCTTTTGCAAAAAATGGAGGCTGCGCTGGAGTGTTTTGATGGTATTTTGGGTGCTGGGTCATATCGCTATACACCATACAACTACACAATTTGCAGAAAGAGAAAGCTGAAAATCATCAGAAGAGTAAAAATAAAAAGATTGATTTGAAGGAGATGAATGACAAAGCAGCATGCGATAAGGAACATATTCTGTTTATGTCATGATATATCATACAGCTAGACCTATAATAACGACAAGACATTTCCAAGCAATAGCCTATTGACGTCATAAGTTAGTAAATTTGAGTAAAATCACAGGCTTCGGTTATCCCGTGCGAATGCGCCACACGAGATTCAGACGTGGGGGGGGGGGTAATTAATTTCTGAATCACACAAGGTCCCCAGATAGTACTAATCCCGTGCGAATAGGGCTATTGACAGTCTACTAAGAAAGAATCTGTCATTAAAAACCCCATATTGATCGACCACTATTCTATACCTTTTACACAATATTGCTGTCATTTTGGGTTTGGGTGTGGTGTGTGTCTGGCTAATTTATCCAGGCCAGATGGCATGTCTGAGCCATGATGCTCCTCTACTGTGTAGACTTACACAGGGAGCCAGAGACTGCAGGGGAGACAGTCTGTCCACTCAGCGAAGCATCGCCAAATCTGAAGCCATAATCCAATTTATAAAAGGACTTTCTCCAAGATGGAGAATGCTGGAGAGGCACTAACCTCTGCAACTTTCATAGGATTAGAAAGCACAACATAGACTGAGCAGTACAAGGGGTGAGACATAGTGAATGTGAGAATGGCACCAAAGAATTATCATATAGGCAAAATTCTTTACTTCAAATTGTCAAAAGGCACATAACTGCTCTAAAGATCAAAAGCTGCAATTCATAGTTTCATACCAATGAGCATACATTTGCATTTTCTAGTGTTAATTAATTTACATAAAAGCCATCATTCTGGTTGACATTTTCTTGCATGTAAAATTACACTATCGGCAAAAGCTCTGTTCCAAAATAAAAAAATAGCCTTTTTAATTTATTTGTATCTATACTTTAACTCTGAAATATAAATATATTGCTAACCAGTCTGGGATTGCCTTCTCTGTGGAAGATACAGGTGCTGCGGACTTTAGAATTTGGCCGAAACAAGGTATCGTTAAAGACCGAATAGTGTTTTATAATTAGTCTTTGTGTTATATGTCGCATTTACATTACTTTGCCGCATTTACATTACATGGTTCCAGTGACATATATACTTGCATAAACTCGCAATTCAGACTTTTTTTCTTGTAATGGAGAGTTTATATCTCAAAATTCTGACTTTTCTCAGAATTGTGAGATATAAACTCGCAATTGCACGTTATAAGGTCCAATTCTAAGGAAAAGCATCTCAGAATTCTCAAAATTGAGAGTTTATATCTTTCAATTCTGACTTTATAATTCATAACTGCGTGTTATAAAGTCCGAATTGCGAGATGTAAACTTGCATTTCTGAAAAAAAAGTCTTGTGAGATGAAAAGTCGCAATTAACTTTTTTATTCTGTGTCGGTAACAAGCTTCCATAGATATGACCCACGAACGAGTAAGCAGGAAAAAAAAACACAGGGATTCCGATATTCAGGCCTCATTCATATATGGAATTAAATCTGATATGTGCATCTGTGTTTGCCATATAAGGAGACAGATCGGATACATTTGCCCAAGCTCCAACAAGGGTTCTCCTCTTTTTTCTTCCTGACCTTTAAAGATGGTGCAGAAAGCAAAAGCTTGGATTATGATTTCGTCTGCATCCATTGCAAATCACATTTAAAAGATGATGTAAGCGGATCGACAAATCAGAATTGGGCATCAAGACCTGCAGTGTAAATGTGGCCTAAGATGCCTTAAAATAATGCCTAGGTAGGGGAATCACTATATTTTGGAACTATTAAATAACCCACTCTCAATCATTTTTATTTCTGCAAATTCCTGTAGAAATTTTACTCAGCAATGTTACTCACTTTAGAAATGATGGACAGCGAGGTTTAGTATTAAAGGGTTAGTTCACCCAAAAATTAAAATTATGTCATTAATGACTCACCCTTATGCCGTTCCAAGCCCGTAAGACCTCCGTTCATCTTCGGAAAACAGTTTAAGATATTTTTTATTTAGTCCGAGAGCTTTCAGTCCCTCCATTGAAAATGTATGTACGATACTGTCCTTGTCCAGAAAGGAAATAAAGACTTCCTCAAAGTAGTCCATGAAACACCAGTGGGTTAGTTAGAATGTTTTGAAGCATCGAAAATACATTTTGGTCCAAAAATAACAAAAACTCCGACTTTATTCAGCATTGTATTGTCTTCCGGTTCTGTTGTCAATCCGCGTTCAGTGACGCTGGTGACGTAAGACGCTGCTGACGTGTTATCTGGTGCGCTCGAGCTTCGTTTACAGTCTGAGGGAAACGCACGCTGTAAACAAAACAATCTTCGCAAACATGTCTAAGGATTTCGACACAGAGGAAGACTTGCATTTTTTTGCCCAGACATATTTATGTGAACCCGAATACACGGACACACCAGATACACGTCAGCAGCGTCTTGCGTCATCAGTGTCACTGCGGACTCGTGAACGCAGATTGACAACAGAACCGGAAGAGAATACAGTGCTGAATAAAGTCGTAGTTTTTGTTATTTTTGGACCAAAATGTATTTTCGATGCTTCAAAAAATTCTAACTAACCCACTGGTGTCACATGGACTATGTAAGAGCCAAGTGCTGCTTTGTATTCCGGGTATAATTTTCTTTTGTCTAACACTGGGTGGCGCATGTCTGTAAATTGGCCTCAGGTATAAAGGTAGCAAATACAATATTTTGGCAGGTGTTTGTCCCGGAAGGGCAAAGGGTTTTTGACCGCTTGCGCACGGCTCCTTGTATTGTTGTATGTTGATGGGAACTGCTGTGGGCAAGATGCTTTATGGAATTAAATGGACCACGTTGGATTTCAACATCAACATTTGTCAACATGCGTTTGTTTAGCACAGGGCAATCAAGTGAGCGTAGCACTCGTAACATCAAGCGTGTCAACCAGGCTGTTCCCGGGTTCAGACACCTCAGTAGTTCGGTGATAAACAAACTCCTCAACAGACTACTTTGATGATGTCTTTATTTCCTTTCTGGACAAGGACAGTATCGTACATACATTTTCAATGGAGGGACAGAAAACTCTCGGACTAAATCTAAAATATCTTAAACTGTGTTCCGAAGATGAATGGGGGTCTTACGGGCTTGGAACGACATGAGGGTGAGTCATTAATGACATAATTTGAATTTTTGGGTGAACTAACCATTTAAAGTATTAATATTGTGTTTAGTATTAATATTGTGTTATTGACAGAGGTTTTGTCAGGTATTATTATTGTTTTTAGTCCTACTTGCAATTCATCTAAGAAAAACATTTAACTCTTTTATCTCTCAGGGCTCAGTTTGTTTTAGCAGCTATCAATCATAAAACAGCAAACTGCTAAAACTACTTGGGCAGTATAAATGAATTAATTTTGACAGGTGAAGTAGATATCTACTGAATCAGAGATGACAGGCTGTTAGTCTTTATGCAAGTTCGCTGGACTCTTGGCATTCAGAAACTAGGAAATATGTAGGTTGGGATGGAAGTAATTTTGCAAAATGCATCTACATCTGTGTTTGAGCTCTCTAAATAATGAAAAGTATTCTGCCAGCAGAGAGCAGCTCCTGCGGTAAAGAAATGTTGCATGTCAAAGTCAAAGAGAATGGGCTTTAACCCCATTTGACCGCCTCTCTTAAAAGAACAGATCCAAAAGAACAGATCTGAAAATACTGATATTTTGGTCTATTTTGTTTGTCTCTTAGAGGCAAACTGCCACTACCGAGTATTCTTCTTGAGCACTTGCCAGATGGCCGTCATTGCAAATGGGGCTCATGTTTTTGTTGCATGCGGTTCAGAGCTGGCATCAGGACATCTCAAGCTGCTTCAGAAAGCTCTCACACATAGCAGTCACTCTGTATTCTCTATGTCTACTTTTATTCAGAAGCTTCTTATTTCATGCTGAATTGGTCACACATCTTGTCATTAGTGAATCCTATGTCATTTGATTGACAGATAAGCATAGGGCTGAGTCACTGTCTAGTCTAATGGTGACCATAATGATCACCCCACCTGCATCTACTTCCTGCCACCCTTCCCCCTCCATCTCTTAACGTGTGTTATCCTTTGTTCTTCTCCTCTTCAACTCCCCACAGTAATCCCCATCTATCCATCTGTTGGTTCTGCTTATCACACCCTGACCATTAACAACAGGGAGGTTAGAGAAAGGAAAACAAACAGGTCCTCTCCTGAGAATGACACTCTCTAGGGGACTCTCTATGAGCCAATAAAGGGATGCTTAAAGGGATACTCCACTTTTTTTGGAAATAGGCTCATTTTACAACTCCCCCAGAGTTAAACTGTTGAGTTTTACCGTTTTTGAATCCATTCAGCCGATCTCCGGTTCTGGTACCACTTTTAGCATAGCTTAGCATACAACATTGAAGTGGACAAGACCATTAGCATTTCTCAAAAAAAAAAAAATGACCAAAGTGTTTCGATATTTTTCCTATTTAAAACTTGACTCTTCTGTAGTTACATCGTGCACTAAGACCGACGGAAAATGTAAAGTTGCGATTTTATAGGCTGATATGGCTAGGAACTATACTCTCAGTCCTGCGTAATAATCAAGAAACTTTACTGCCGTACCATGAGTGCAGCAGGCGCAGGCACTTAGTCCCGGTCACGTTGGAAGTTACCGAGCTGGGGACTATTTTCAGGCGCTGCGTCATATCATTACGCCTGTTTTATTCTTATTTTTTACAGTTTTATTCTTATTTTTATTCTTTTGTTTTTTTTTATAAAAGTCTGAAGTGCAAAACTGTTTTTAAAACATTCTGGTTTTTATATCTAATGAAGTTGGCTGACTAAGGCCTAACTAAGAAATTAAAATGTAAGGAATAACTACATAATTCCCATACTTTACCTTTCCCGTCGGTATAATTTTAGTTTTCATAACTTACACTTATGCTAAAATGTGCAAAATAGTTATAATAAAGAGAAAGTAATTGACAAAACTTCTGATTGGGAGTCTGTGGACTTATCAAAGGATTTATCAATATTTTCTGGTTCTTTATGGAAGTACTTCGGTTTAAGTCAAGACTATTCAAGACATTTTTTTTTTTTAAATCAAATAAAATTCATACATAAGGAATATAGGCTACAGAGTGTAGGATAAAGAAAGGAGGAGGGTGTGTTTACCGCTTCCTTGATAGAAAGGATCTTTTATCAGCATAACTGGACCTTAAAGGGTCACTCCACCCATTTCAACATTAATCTTTATTGAAAGTGGGTTATATATGTAGTCGAAATGTAAAAGAAATTTTGAATTTGGTGCCCTCTTGGCCGAGAAAAGACAGAAAATAACTTTAGGGCGCATTTGTATGTGAGACAACAACTCCCACAATGCACCACATTGCACAGCTCCGCAAGCCACTCCCACTAATCCAGAACAGCGCGCAAACATCAGAGAAATCACTCTTTCGTCTACAAGGCTAGCTGCCAAAAGAGTTTGAAATTCTGTTCACACAAAATGTCTAGTTAGTTGTGACGAGCAGGACGAGGAACGTGAGAGGACGGCGCGAGTGATAATGAATGACACCTGTGAGACGCAGCGGTCTCATATCTCTCACGGAGGAGCGGAAGCACAAAAGGAACAGGCCTGATTTTATGTTTTGTTTCTGTTGTGTGTGGCCAGCTGGCTTATACTTTTGTTTTGTATTTGTTTATTTTACTATTAAAATGTTTAAATGTTCGCCGGTTCCCGCCTCCTTCTTCCCACAACAATGAACCCCGTTACATTGGCAAACTCATTAGCGAATTACTCCTCGTTTGTATTTCTTTCTATATGGTGAATTATTGCATGATACCTGGATGTTCAGTCAGAACATATGTGGTGCGACACTAGGATGGTTCACATCACAGCACAAACGTCTGTGTGCTCGTCTGATTCAGAGATTTCGTCCAGGAGAATTTGCCATCGTTGAAATTCTCTGCAGCAGAGAACCTGTGTCCGTAGCGCACAGCGAGAGCACAGGCACAAGCAGTCCGCCCAGCTCGAGCCAGTCCGGGCTCCTCGTCCGCCTCCTGTTCCTCCAGCAGCCTCAGCTGCTCTTCACTATATTGCGGCGCGTAAAGATAGCCACGAACAGCGGATTCGAGCAGCCGAATTTCAAAATCCTCTACTTCCATATCGTGTTTAGTTTCTTCCGTCATTGTCATAACTTCCTATCTCCACAGCGCTTGTTAGCTTAGCTTATAAACAAGATGGCTGATATTGATTTCAGTATCTACAAGTGAAGTCCCACCCACTGATCTGTGATAGCTCTGTTAGCGCATTAGGTCCAACCTATGGGCGGGTTTGAAAGGGTGGGATCTAGTGCTTGTAGTCTTTACAGAAAACCCCCCCTCTTACACTTCCTCCTACAATGACGTAAAATGACGATTTTTGCGTCATTGTAGGAGGAAGTGAAAAAAGTAAATAGCGGATTTCTCTCGTCTCAGGAAAAAATGAGAGAGTGTTGCACGACCATTCAATAGTATGACTAGGTTTCTAACAATGGAAAGCTTAATGCAAATGGGTGGAGTGTCCCTTTAAGAGCAGAGCAAAGCTGTCCTTGACTTTGTGTCTCTCAGCAAGACATCAGACAACCTCCTCTTTCATTATTTTCTGATTCTTTATCGAAGTCTGGTAACCCTCAAGGACATCCTGTCCCTAATTGCACGGACAACAACACTCCGCTTATATGATATGAAAAGTATTGAAACTCCCCATTCTATAAAACCACCCATCTTCAGTCCTTCAGCTTGTAGTGCTGTGGCCTGACTGCACCCATCCTCTCTATCTGATCCCCAACAGAGACAATGAGGGAGGAAACTGGTGGTCTTGTTTCTTGTGTTTTTGAGGAAGTATGTCATGATACACTAAATAAATTTCCCAATGATCCTAAATCAACATCCTGCTGTTTAGAATCATGGCAAAATAAATTATATTTTACCTGAGCTGTGAATGTGAGTTGCTGCAGTCTGTATTGAATGCAATAAAAATACTTTGTGCTGTAAAATCATGGCAAGAAATACCTTTATCTTGAGTTATACTCATGGGCTGCAAAAACTTGACCACTGTAGTCCGATTCACAAACAAATAACTGAGCTGATTTACGCGGCTGCCCAGAGACTTGGCTTGTCGCATGTGAGGCTGTGGTGTGTGTGTGTGTGTGTGTGTGTGTGTTTGCCAGAAGCACGCGATGCAATATTTTCGACAAGATAATTGCTGCCAAGACCGGTAACACGGTAAATCTGATAAGGCAAAGCGGTGTGTCATACAAAGCACACCGAACGCGAATAGAGCGTCAAATAGGCGTCTATCCCGTCTAGTTAGACGCTTCAATCTTCCGCTCGAGTTCAAAACGCGTCGCCCAATTCGCATCATTCGCGACGCCCGGCGCGAATGATGCGTCTATCCCCGTCTTTGACTTTGTATCTAATCTACTAGCGCAAATAATTAAATCCGCGTTCGGTGTGAACAGTGAACACACCATTAGTAAACACTTGTTCATTAATAAACAATTAAAATATCTCCTTGCTGTTGTTTCCCGACACATCCATAATCATTAGGCTACTTTTGCCAGTGCTTTGCGGCAAGCTTGATGTGTGCGGAGCGCGAGGCATATATCCCGCCCCCCAGTAGCCTATATTTAATTTAATTCACATTTATTTGTATAGCATTTTTCACAATACATATCGTTTCAAAGCAGCTTTACAGAAAATGAATGTGTCTAAATTACAATTTAGAGTGATCTGTTATCAGAGGTGACAGTGTAATGCATTTCTATTAATTTTCATTCAATTTCATTGTTAAACAATGCATTAAGTTAAGGAAGAAACAATGAGCTCATTGAAGTAAAGAATACATGTTGTTAAATGATTAGGAAACATAGAAAACTTCAGCATTGGTGATTTTTTTTTTACATACTCAAAATATGAGTGTAAAAAAGTCAACAAACTGAACAAAAAAAAATAAAAATTAGGTAATGTTATATTGTTAAACAAAATTGGTATCGAAAAAAGTATCGTTCAGGAACCGGTATCGAAGTCAAGGTATCGGTATCGAACATTTTGTTACGATACCCAGCCCTATTAGTCACTCAAAAACATAGAGCGCAACCAGTGTAGTCTGATTCCTAAACTAATGACTCTTATGAGCCGGTTCTTGAAATTGATAGTTCAAATTTGGACGAGTTACAGATTTAAATCAGTCTGATACTGAATCAACATCTTATTGCATTGTTATTTTTAGTGATGTAGTACATATCGAAAGTTGTGAAATCAGTCAAGACAATCATTGGAAGACCCCCTACTGCCACGGACCCCCTGTTGGAGACCCCTAGTGTAAAACAATGCAGATTTTTCATAATTTTTCTCCCTTTTAACACTTAGGCCAATGTTAAAACCGGAGTGTCAGTTGATACTCGCAGCTGCATCTGCATAGTCTGGTGGAAAAGACAGCCAAGCAGAAAGACAATAACAAACAAAGGGCCCCCCAGTACATACACAAAACACCCTCCAGTACAGTAGTAATGAGGGTCTCTATCCCATCTCAGAGCCGTTTTCCTCCGTTCCCAGAGTTCTGTCTTCACTGAGAATTGAAGAGATTTAAATCCCCTTCAGCTCTGACAAAATCATTCTGTTCTGGAACTTAACTTATACATGTTATTATGTTTTCCTCAAGGTATTGTCAATGCTGAATAACATAAGCTCATGGCTTAAGATGATCTCATTACACTGTACATGCGCAAATATAGTGAATCTAGTAAAAACACACTATAAACATTGAGAAAATACAATGTTATCATTTGCAACTTGGTGGCCGTATCAGGTAAATCTAAGGTCCTCATTATATATGTCTGCACTGAGTAAATGCTGAATTTTCTATAGCAAAGTCTGTGCTCACCAGCATTCATTCTGACTTTTCTGTGTGTGAAAGGACAGCATGCAGCTTGACCTGCCTTTCTCTCAGCTGTATTCATTCATTCACAGCTGGAGCCAAAGCTGCCAAAACAGGCAGTGGGTCTCCAGGCTCAAGAGTTATTTAACTCCCACAGAGACAGAATGGCATCGGAACTCAGAAGCAGGAACTGGAGCCTAGCTAATGCCCAACAAAGACGGGCATGGTGAGGGGCTGAAAGCAGTCTAACTAACAACCAACTGTGGCCCTCTGGAGGCCTTTCATCCATTTGTGTGCCACATTTTAAAGACAGAAGAGGCTTGCTTCCTGTCTTGGAAGCTGTTGGAATATTAGTATCTTTGAGTGATTCATTGCATGAATAATATTCATAGAAAGAGTTGGTTGGGAAGATCTAATATTTGGATGCTGTAATGGAGTGATACAGTATAAGACTACGTGTACATTAATTCGGATACGTTTGAAAACGCAACTGCTTTCATGTTTTGCAGCAGGACAGCAATTGCAAGTAAATTTTACATCATCTTTGCAGGACTGTGATATGAAGAGTGTACAAAGTAACATATCTTTAGCAACAGTGGGAAAGTGAATAGCACATAACAGGCACAATAGCGGTATAAACATCTCTGGCAACACATCTATCGTCACATGTATGCGCCACATGACTAAATGCGTCATCGTTTTCAAATACCTCCATATTCACAGTCCGCACTACAAAGCGAAAACGTCGTTTTCAAATCTATCCACTTGGGAAAGCATTTTTCAAAAAGCTCAGTTTTTGTAGGACAAAAAAAAACGCTTTCTCCATGTGGACGTAAGGCCAAACCGGAGAGAAATGAAAACGTATCAGTGGCCTAACTTTTAAGTACAGATCTGCAATTAATGGTAGAAAGATTTATTAATAGATGGAATAAAGACAATCAAAAACATAGCATGCAGAAGAAACTGCAGGCAAGATGTGAAAAAGTCAATAAAGAGTGTAGTCTCTGGAGTCTCTCTATCCTGTAGCAAAAAGAGCACATGTGTGCACAAGCTCACATACAGTGGAACGGTATATGCACATTACAAAAATAATTTTCTCAAACAGTCTGTTTAATTTGCAGTGACAACCTCCTAGACAAAATGATACATGCTTCAGTACTTTTGTGTTGCCAGAGTTTTTACTAACAGCTTGTTCTACCCAGGAAAAAAACATCTGACTGACAAATACATCTACCAACCACAGCTTGTTTATTTTTTACATGTCGTTTAGGGGCTAGGCTGATCTGAAACAGACTTGATTACAGTCATAGACCAGTATCAGAAAAACAATTTTAAATAACATGTACCGATTATTTCACAGAGATAGAAATTGAATCTGAACTTTATAGAGTGCATCAAATAAGTATACTGTAATTTCAAAGATTTAAAGCTATTCATTTTTAATAAAAAATTTAAAAAAACTGTGATTAGCTCTTTCTGAAAAGCACTAATACTATCAGCTCGGTACACTCTCAAAAAATATGTAAAAATGTTACTTTCAGGGATACAACAGCTTGAGTCAGTACTCCTAGAGGGACTTTTAGTGAAAGTGACATGTGAAGGCCAAGTGTGTGACAAATTCGAATTTGTCCTCTGCACTTAAACCATCCACGTTAGTGCACACACATTAGGAGCAGTGAGTAGTGAACACACCGCAAACCTGTGGACACACACACCCAGTGGCGGTTCTAGGGGGGGGGGGGGGGGGGGGGCCCAGGGGGGCCCGTGCCCCTGTGACAACAAGCTTGGCCCCCCTTGTGGCCCCCCTAAATGTGAAGTGTGAAATGATTTTTTCGAATATGTTTTGGCTATCGTTGTTATCGTTGTATGCGTATTATTTTTTTTATTATTCTATCTTTGTGGATTTGCTTTGTCACGTGCCAATTCGCATCACATTCGCGGGAAGAACGGCAGAATAACGTCTGTCTCCTGCACGCGAGAGAGCAGAGAATAAGAAAGTTGGTAAATGTCAGTTCAGTTGTAAGTTCATTCTTTATGTGCGTATGGGTGTGCGATGTTTATTGTCTATTATGATATTGTAATCATTGTTTTAACCATGTACGCGGCACTGTGAGCTGACATCGCATTTGTCGTCCTTAATTTCACTGCTGTGTGCAGTTCATACTGTAGCTAGGTATGTTCCCAAATTATTTTTTGTCTTATATTTATATCATATTATGTTCTTATATTAGAGTATAACATCAGCAAAAGTGCCGTTTTCCCGTGCATAATTGCAACTGAGATATTTATGTTATACAACAGTTAAATTAACAATAAGTTAACATTGGGAGTTACTTTTGATATTGTTTGTTTCCCCTTTATTTCGCCGACTATAATTTCAAAATGAAACCGTAGCAGAGTGACAGCGATGATTTCTTGACTGAAATCCGCATTTTGAACGAATCACTTGCTTCTTTTTCCGAATGAATCAGCAGTTTGAACGAATCGGTTGAATGAATGAATCCCTCAACTCACTTATTAAGACAGTGATTTGCCGCCGCCTACTGGCTGTTTTTGTTTCATATTTAAAGGACCCTTTAATTAAAATGTTAAAATTAGAAATCATTTCATATTTAAATATGATTCATATTTAAAATTGATTAAAAAAAAAATCATAGCTTTATTTATGCAATTGTAAATGGAGTGTAAATATATTAATGCCCCTTCTGTGTCACCTCTGCACTGCAAAGATGGATTTTGATTGAATGAATAAATTTGACTGGTAACAGTGGTACTGTATAATTATTATATAATTAAGTATTATTGTATAAATAAGTATAATTACTGTATAATTTGAATGTTAGTATTTGACATAAAAGGTGATGCATAACTCTAAATAAGTTAAGAAAGAATGTCCATATATGAAAATGCCCCTGGAAATAAATTTAAGGTTGCAAATATTGCCCCTTAATTAAAAAAATATTTCTGTCACTACTGTGAACTGACTACTGCATAGAATATGAAAAATATGAATATCTTCGTGAGTCAGCTCATCTGTTAACAACAGGCCTAAACCAGCCATGGCACCAGCACAAAAACACAATCAGTAAAATATCATCTAATTCTTATCAACAAAACGTTGAAAATATTGAGATATATTTTTGTCAATATTGCACACCCCTAATGTACGGTATTAATTTTGATCTCTTCAGGTCTTAAAAAGCCTTAAATTTGACTATAAAAAGTGTGCAGGACCCTGTAAACGGTTAGACATAGTCACCTAGCAAGTCAGTTATTTTCAGTAAATGAATTAATAAGCTTCTTGGTCCCCATTGCTTTTGCTCTATAGTTCTCACCAAAATGAAGAGAAAGAAGGACATCATGTCAATTACAGTCACTGTGACTAATACTGAATATGTAATGCAAATGTAAAAAGATAATGGAAATGCAAATACATTGTTGAATTATTATAAAAATGATATTTTGCCTGTTAAAGCCTGCAGTGCAGTGCAGAAAATGATATGACAACAATATGGTCTAAATGTAACTGGCCCCTCTAACAGTACAACTGGCCCCAGCTTGGCCCCCCCAGTTGAAATGGTCTGGAGCCGCCACTGCACACACCCACCCACCCAGAGCAGTGGGCAGCCATATTTGCAGTGGCGTCTGGCGAGCGATTGGGGGTTGGGTGCCTTGCTCAAGGGGCAACTCAGTAATTTCTTGCCAGTATTGAAAATTGAAACCGAGACCTTCGGGTTACCAGTCTGACTCTCTCACCATTAGGCCACGACTTCCCCCTACCCCATTTAATGGGTAAGGTGTGCCGTTAAAGTTACTTTCCGGGTGGCAAGCTGTTGTACCCCTAAAAGTGCAATTTTTGCACTTTTTTTCTGACAGTGTGACTTTTTTCAGAAGAGCTTCATATGTGCTCTTACTGCCAGAAGTTACATAGCACCAGCCAGTCACATTAACACAGGCAATTTCAGGCCAAATCTTGCCATTTTGTGGGCAATATACATCAGACTGTCATTAAACAAACGGTGGGCGGTCCTTGCGTGTGCCATCTAAGGGTGAGACTAAGCCTTCAGTGCATGCGTACACCCACATCCTTTTGCAGTTCTACCTCTAGCCCTATGGCCAATAGAGATGTTCTTAAAATGAACATATTAACTTTATTTGGGGCTAAACATCAATATGTATTCTCTGGACAGTATTTGCATGAATGCATGCAACAGTCAGACAGCCCAGACTACAAAATATCTGTAGGGTGTTTTACTGACACATGGTGAACAGAGAGCAGAGCTGAAGGGGAGGCCAAGGAGAGAGTGCTGTCGCACTAAAATTAAATAAATCTTGTCTGTCTGCATAGAGGTTGTCAAGAGCTAGCCAAACATACCATTTAATCATTCAACATAATTAGAGAGAGAAAGACTTTTGTTTTTATCATAGACCTGAGAACGCTCCGGACAATTCCCAAGGTCTTATTAACATTCTCCTGTTTATTTCTAATAATATCACATAGCATAATTATAACTATTTGAGAAGCTGTAAATCAACCAACCACAAAACAACTTACCAGCCTCTCACATCTTCGGCATGTATCAATTTAGGACGTCCTACCAAAAAAAAAAAAAAAAGTTTACTCTGTTTACCATAGTAAACATAACTGGTTGGTTAAATACAATGAACGTGATTACATGGTCAACATTCAGCCAATCTATCTTTATATTTCACAGACCATAACTGCTGAAACAAATTATGCCTAAATAAATTGAACATCATACGTATTAATCTGTAATATAGGCAATATATAGGCAACAATAAATCCTACAAGCAAGAGGCAATTAAATTATGAAGAAAATATACACTATGGTTCAGTAGTTTGGGTCTGTAAGATCTTTTAATAAATGTATGATTTTATTCAGCAAGGATGCATTAAATTGATCAAACGTGATAGCAAATAAATGCTGTCTTTTGAACTTTTTATTAATCAGGGAAAATAAATGTATCACGGTTTCCACCAAAATATTAAGACGCATACTGTTTTCAACATTGATAATAATTAGGTTTCCTGGGCAGCAAAGCAGCATATTTGAATGATTTCTGAAGGATCATGTGACATTGAAGACTGTAGTAATGATGCTAAAATTCCACTTTGCCATCACAGGAATTATAAACTAAATTTAAAACTAATTTTAAATTGTAATAATATTTCACAATATTACTGTTTTTTCTGTATTTTTGATCGAATAAATGCAGCCTTGGTGAGTATAAAGACTGTCAAAAACGTTGACAATTTTACCAATCCCAACCCCAAATTTGTGAATGGTACTGCAAATATACAAATGCAAATTGGCTTGCAGTGCATCTGTATTCGTAAATGATACACATCTGAAACATACCGCTGAAACTTTTAATTGTGTCATGTATTTCCAACTGTAAATCTATTCATCTTAAATATAGAACATAATATCTACTGGACATCTGGAGGACTGGGCATTTAGAGGAGAGAGAAAAAAAGAAGAAAAATAGGAACATAGAACAGAGAGCTCAGAAACAAGATGGTTGTTATGTTTTTCAAGACCATAGCTACCATAGTGGATGTGCATAAAACAATAATCATCCTCCAGTGGAAATTAAGACACTTCCCCCAGACATAAGTAGACAGAGTGCAGTTGCATCGTACTTATTATATAACTTTCTATATAACGCTGTCTTTAAGGTCAATGTTTTATAAACTGAATGAGATGGTAAGGAATCTGATCAATTGCAGTAAACTGAAAGACATTAATAAGCAAACACTGACATAAAGAGAGGATGGAGCAACAACTTGTGTCTGGGAGGCATGTGGGGCTGGGCCTGGTAAGAGGGAGGGAATGAAGTAGTGAGGGAGGGATGAAAGGAGGCTGTGGGAGGAAAAAGGGAAAGAGAGAAACAGATGCAAGTAACTGAGGACCGGCAAACTACATGCACGCAGGAAGCCGGAGAAGATCCAGGCTCTTTCTATAGATGATTGCAAAATACAGAGGGTGGTCAACTCAAAACCAAAGGAAAGGTAGGAAATTAGCCTCAATAATTTGGAGTCAGACATTGAGGTGAAAATAATAGTAAATATGATCTATTTTATTTTCATACTGAATAAGCAAGTATATTTTGATGATTTATGTATAGAAATAGGCTTATTACTTGTGTAAAGTACACAGATAGATAGCGGTCTGTTTGTGTCTTTTGGAGATATGTGGAAGTGAGCCAGTGTGTATGTACGAGCAGCATTAAATGAATGAATGTCCTTGTATGCAAATACAACCAAGGCCTCTCTCTGGTTGATTCGGTTATGGTTAAACAGGCAAGACAACACGCACACAAACCGCTGAATGCTTTAGGACAGCTGTAAACATTCAACATGGAGGGAGAGCTGAAAATTAGACATGTGGATGTAAGAAAAAGTAATATGATGGAGAAAGATCTCAGATAGATGCAATTTCATGCCTCACTGCTAACAGGATGCGACTAGCCAAACTTTTTAGGCGTGCTAGTATAATTCCAAATCAGCCAACATATAAATGTTATAAATAAACTAAATACTATAAAATAGTATGCATGTGGTCATACACAACACACAAATATTCACAATGCAGTCTTTAGTCATGAGTGATATCAGTCTCACAAAAAGATTCAGATCAGACACCGGTGATTTAACACTTAGTCTTCTCCTTCTGGCCATTATCTCCTCGAAACACAGCTCATTTTAGTTTGAATGGCACAGTCTCATTCATTAGAGCCTAAATTGTTGCTTACACATTCCTTTAGGCTAAACTACAACGGTGTTTTGAGTTCATAGTGAAATTTTACAAGCATTCACCAACCGCTTCCTGTTTGAGTGGCAGAGTCTTCTAAAGAGTTTCATACTGGAAAATGGAGCCAAGTCAGCACTAGCTGGTCCAATATTCATATTATTCTTATCTGCATTTCACTTATCATATCATGGTGTTATTGGACATATGAATATATTTATTCACATGATCTGTGTATGAGTTTCCAAAAAGGCCTAAGTGATGTTTGGCTGGTTAATGGTTGGGTTCTGGATGTTGGTTTGCGTTTACTTTGTGTCATTTGATTCAATCCTGCTGGTTTATTGCGAAAACACAGATTCAGGTTTTCCGCTGGTACAGTGGTAAAAAATAAACATGGTTTTAACTTAATATATTTTCCCTTAAAAAAAAGATTATTCTTGCAAAAGCTACAGCAATCTTTTGATTAAAACTTATCATGTTTAATGTTGTTTTAAACATAAAGGTTCTTAATTGGTTCTTTGCAATAACTTATAAAGGGCCTTGTTAATATGTAGCCTAAAGAGAGTATTCCCAGTCTTTAAAGCATCAGTTCACATGTTCATGTAATCCTTGTGTATAATGAAGGTAAACAGATTTGGTTGGGTGGCGCTCTTATTAGAACCTTTATATTTAGTGTAGACTTTATAACGACTTCTGTACACCTCGCAGCTTACATAGCCTAATAATGAATATTAAAAGACTAAAAAAAAAAACGCTGTCTCTTCTAAGCTTGTTGTCTTTGGATGTGCTTTGCAGATGTCATGGCGGCCGACCTACCGGAGCTCCAAGTTTCGAAACGTCTATGGCAAAGTGGCGAACCGAGAGCACTGCTTCGAGGGCATCCCAATCACAAAGAACGTCCATGACAACCATTTCTGCGCGGTCAACGGCAAGTTCCTCGCCATAGTAACGGAGAGCGCTGGAGGAGGATCTTTCGTTGTGATCCCGGTCACTCAGGTAACCACCACAGGCGCGCGTGCACAGCACTAGTGTTTTCTCTAGACAGTTTGTCTTATGGTTGCACTAAATTAATGACCGACACAATGTAGGGCGTCAGAGACTAGAACAATCAGCAGCATGAATGATGCTAACCTTTTTAAGAGGCTTATTTTGGTCACATAGGTGTCGGTAATGGGTTCGTGTAAGGGTTATAAGTGTTGTTAAATGGGTCATCCTAACATGGATTTTTGTTTTATTTTAATATGTTCTATGAGGTTCGCCTTAATGTTAATACATTTTTTACACTAACAAAAACAGATAATGCGCAAAAACCGTTATTAACAGTCAAACCATATGAAATTGTTTAGGCCTAGCCTACTTACTGGTTGCGATATGGCTGCTGTCAGATTCAATACAGTTAGCTGCCTGCTTCATCTTTCAACAAAAGTTTCTTTACAAACTATAATAATACATTGAGATATGGTGTATTATATATAGCATATGTATTATAATTAATTGGGAGTGATTTAATAAAAATAAGTATTTTGAACAAACAAATTAGATACTTTTTAATATTTTAATGTGCGTTATAGAGAGGATATCAGCACACTGTGAACATAATGGAAATTCCTGTGTTAAGAAATAATAGAAATTATTTAGAGCACTTGCTTCCAGACTGAAGTTCCAGTCAGAGCAAACATCAAACCCTTCATACAATATATTTATTTATTTAAAGGGGTCATATATGGTACATGCACTTTTACAAGTTGATTGTACTGAAATGTGTGTTGGCAGTGCCTGTACACAACCATAATAAAATGGTAAAAATCCATCCAGTGTTTTTTTTTTATCTCCTTATATGTTTTCCCCTGCCTCAAATTGAGCCGTTCGATTTTGTGACGTCACTAAATCGGACGCCCCTCCGACGATTGTTGATTGACAGCAGCGTTTCAACACAGACCCGCCCTCGCTCGTGAGCGAGCGAGCTGTCAATCATTGTCATTGTTGATATGCGGTCATTGTTGATATGCTGGAGCACTGTCTATGAGCAGAATGGCATCTAAGCGATTGTGGTGTTCTGTTCTTGGGTGTAATAACGAACACAGCAGTCATTTTAATGTTCCTAAATCCGAACCGCTTATGACGCAGCGGCTGAGTTTGTTTTCGAAGGGAATATTCCCCACGAGCAACGTCAATGCTCTCATGTTTGCGCGAATCATTTCACACACCAGACTGCTTTATAAACGAGGATCAGTATAAAGCTGGTTTTGCTAAGAAGCTGCTCATGAAAAAAGGATCGGTACCAGATATTCGTGTTCCTGCTGAACCTCCAGAAGAACTGAAGTGAGTGTAACGTTTTATTAAACTTTATATTAATATTTATATTAATCTTTGCAAATCGCTAGCTGCACACTTCACATTGAATGCGTCTAAGGTTTACACTCAGGGTACTTTACGGCATGTTTTCTATGTATGACGTTCTCAATATAATTCATAATCCCAAGTTTATACTGAACAACGCGTTATGGTTATTGTGTTATTGTGTTCAAACGGTGTATGCACAGAACAGAGAGGCGGGGTGAGCAAAGCTCATTATCATTTAAAGTCATATGCACTGAAACGGCGTGCTGAAAACAGAGCTGTTTTTGACCAGGGAAAATAAGTGTTTTCTTACAATACTAATGAGAATTTTTAATTAAAGTATATTACAAACTTTTAATTTAGACCCTAAAGAATCATATTAGCTTGTTAAAAAAATGGCATTATATGACCCCTTTAAGTATTCCAGGCAAACCCAGCTGCAGGGCATATTCCTGGAAGAGTGCATCTTAGTAATCTGAGTTGAGTAGTTAATGACTTAAAGTGAACTGTGTTTAAAGAGTGCACACTCCTGAACCTTGATGCAACAAGCTAATCATTTTACAGCAGTTATGCATAAAATCTGTCTAAAACAGATACTATGAAGGAGTGCTAATGGATGCTTGTACAAATTCACATTTACATTAATTTGTGCAGAGAACATGAGCAGTGGTTACTGAACAGTGGAAAAACATAGATGAGTCATCCCATGCCCTGTTCTTATAAATGCACATGTGGTGCACGCTTAAAGGAACCCACAGGCCTCTCACTCTCTTTCTGTTAAACAATTTAGTTGGCTCTGTTGTAGTGCAGTATGCATTTTCTTATTGTGATTTAGGTTCCCACTGCACCAATATATACAGGCCTTTTATGCGATCACCTACATGCAGTTCTGAACAAAATGATATCTTTCAACAGGGTTACATTCCTTCCAGAGAGTACATTACATTGTTTTGTTATTGCCCTATTGCCAGTAAGGTCTAGCCTGACTACGTCAGACTTTACTTCCGCTCAATTCAGTTCGCTTCTGTACTCAGTCTGAGATAGTGACCTATCTCTCAGTTTTCCTCCGGCCTGAAAACAGGCGGCCAATCAACGAACAGAGGCCGGGCTGAGAGCCGTGACGTAGACGCTAAGCGCCGAGTTTAAGATTGTATTTTAGGTTAGGGAAATCGAAAACGACCGTGGATATGGAGATAAGGGATGCAATTCGCTCTTTTGTGGAGAATATTCCCGGCATTTGCAAACTGAAGCCCGAACAAGAAGAGTGTGTTAAACATTTTGAATGGAGGTGATGTTTAAGTTGGAGAGAGAGGTGATTGCGTTATGTGATTGGCTTACGGGTAACCAATGATTTTTTACTTCAGACAAGCCCCCCGCGAGAAAGAAAACACTTTTCAATTATGCCATTCCAGACTCTGTCTACGAAGCAAAGCGAAGTAGCAGAGTTTGGTATTACCAGGCTAAGTAAGGTCATTGATGTAATTTAATCATTTGGAAGACCACAAAAGTTTGTTTTTGCATCTTTTAAGAGCAAGTTGCTATCTCCATCACCCTCTGAGCTTGAACCATGACTCCATAGACTATTCCATAGAGAAAAACTCCATAGTCTTTCCTTGTTGCTGATAGGTTAATTAAAACTTGTGTGTTTTCCCGTATTGATTATTGTAATGCCTTGTTAGCTGGAGTGTCAAAAGCTAGCTTAAACAAATTGCAGGTATTGCAAAACTCGGCTGCTAGAACTACTAGACTAAACTCTCCTTACTAGAACTAGGATAAGATCGCATTACTCCCATTTTGGAGTCTCTGCATTGACTCCCCGTTAGGTTACGGGCAGACTTTAAAATTATGATGCTTACTTACAAGGCTTTACATGGGTTGACACCTCAATACTTGACCAAACTTTTAATTCTCCAATGCGTGACCTTCATTCATCTGAAACTGGTCTTTTAACTGTTCCTTTAACTCGCTTACGATTGATGGGAGATGGGCTTTTTCTTCAATAGCTCCAAAACTATGTAATTCTTTACCAATCGAGAATGAGATAAGGCAAGCAAAATCTCTTAGCATTTTTGTATAAATTTGTATAAATTTTTTATTGTGCATTTTTTTTATATGGTGTGTTTTTGTTGTTTTATTTGTTTCTGTAAAGCGCTTTGAGATGTACAGTTAAAGGTGCTATAGAAAATTATTATTATTATTATTACTATTATATTGAACCATGAAGTCATTCACCCAGTGGCTTGACATGCTCTAAATTAAAGCTTTCTGTTACCCTGTTTACAGGCCGACCAAAAGCCTGACTATAGTGATCAGAAAGCAGATGCTTTTCCTTTAATCTCTGGCTTTGATGCTGTAAAATGGACAAGCACTGGAAGCTGCTGATCACTGATGTTGATATAGCAGTAACGTGGACTACAACGATGTGGACATCAGTGTGCTCTGGCCAGAACAGAACAGCTTTATATGTCTGCTTCATAAGGAAGATGGGGTTTCTGAAGATAAATGAGCTAGTTCACCAAAAAAAAAATTATTCTGTCATCATTTACTCACCCTCATGTCATTCCGAACCTGTACGACTTTCTTTCTTCTGCAAAGCAAGATTTTGAAGAATGTTCCATTATATAGCCTATAAAAATATGTTCCACAGAAGAAAGTCATACAAGTTTGGAACAACATGAGGGTGAGTGAATAATGAAAGAATTTTTAGTTTAACTGTCCCTTTAAGTTATTTTCTTTGTTTTGAAAAACCAAGTTACTGAATCCTAAGGAGACAAAATGCAAGTGAATTTAAATGTGCCTCCAAATTCCACCTTCACAGCAAGTGGCCAAACTGCAAGAATAGCACAGACAGAAAAAAATGACACACACACACTATTTATCATTGAAATGACAATGAGAATTTTTGGCACAGAGCCTTTGATGTCCCATTCTTCTCTCCAGTCATCTCCTCTCTTTATTCTGTCTATTCTTCTGTTCCTCCTCTTGAGCGTATCCGGTCATGCTACATTGCCCAGTGGGCCTGCAGACCCTCGGTCATGCTCTTAGCCAACTTGGATAAACTATCAATAGCACTTTTGTGATGAACACTCAGAGTCACCCAGTTAAAGTGTCACGTAGAAGGCCAGCTTTGTGCTCTTCATGGGCTCATTCCAGTGTTTGTGACTCCAACTGGGCTCCCATACAGGCCTTGAAAAAATCCCTCTGACTTCAGCATGTGTGTTTCTCTGGACACCACGTGGGGCTCTGTTTTTCCCAGCTTCTTCATCCTCCATCTCCCTTGCATCGCTTTCTCTCTCTGCCTAGCATTGACAGCTTCCAGCAAAGTTTGCATGCATACTGTAATACTGAGAAGTTCACTGTCACTGAAATCTGGCATAGAGATAATAGAAATCACTGTGAAGCTATTTAATAAGTGATAATAGTTCAACCTCAGTTGCATGATAGGTCTAACTAATATACAAACATTTTTGCATTTAGCCAACTTTTATTCTTAAAGCAAAAACTTTTGTATTTGTTGTAATTTGTGTTCTCTAATGCTTTTATTCAAACCAAGGCATTAGTCTGAATTAGTCTATTTTACAGGGACAACTGTCTGATTAAGGAGGATCAGCAATTCTCATAATACATCTGAGATATAGACACATGGGGAAAATATAATGGCAGAACATTGGCTTTTCAAATGGAATTCCTCATTTGACAAAGGAGCTTCAGTTGTGGAATGGAAACTGCATTCAGAAACCAAGATGAGATGGCCCAGGGAAAGAGAAAAAAGAGCATGAATAGAAGACTGTGGTATTCGCGATGATGTCATCATTAACCGTTTAACCATTTGGAAATGAAACTGTTCCTTTCCTTGACCTGCTAAGTTGCTGTTGACAGAAACTTCTCTGAATGATAATGTGTGAGGTGGTGCTGTAATGGTTTGGGATGATATCAGAATTCTTAAAATAATTCAGAACTCCCATCTAAAAGGCTCAAGCAGTCAGGAACACACACACACACACACACACACACAAGAGGGAGTTGGGCCATCTGGCAACACAGATAGGAAACTGCCAACCATTTCAGACTACCAATATGCCCAAAAGTGCTTTTAACTGGACCCACACCCATTTTAATAATGCCTCAGTTAACATACAGTATACTCAGAAAACTGAAATGCTCTTTGTTTAGAATTTTGTTCAGGAACCATGGAAAATGTTGGGCTTGGAAGAAGCAAAATAATTTTTAACAGTCTAGGCTTTAGAAAAGAGTAGTACTGGCCAGTCATTTCGACTTTCTGAGATGTGGTAGTGTAATTCTACAGAAAAACTCCATACTCACTCATCTTTCTCTCTCTGAAAATCTACAACAGAATATTAATGTATTAGACTGCCAATCATCAGTTTGAAGTAATTCATTAATTAGTAAAAATATCCTAATATTATGCATATATTGTGCAGGCAGGCTATCTTACATTCATGTTAGTTAAAAATGCTGATATTGTGTATTTTTTGTAATTTTTTTGTTTTGTAGAAAAATGTTGTCTCTGCCGCTTATATTCTAGTAAAGGTCTAGCGCAGCCAGATTAGTCAGATAGTGAGTCATTACTCATGCGCTATTGTATTTGGCATATTATATAGAAAGAAAAACGACAAACTTTAGCCCTGAAATGTGCATTCAGGGAGGTGTTTAATGTGGGATCAGGGATTTTTTACAATAATAAAAATCTTATAATATTATTATAATCGAACATGAACTTCTTTATAGCTGTAGTCTATACAGTAGACACTGATAGGATCAGAAATGATTTTACAGGACTGTTCCATAATAATGGTACATTGACTCCATAATTAGAGATACTAAATAGACACTAATGGAAGTGTGACTCAGCAAAGCCTTGTAACTTCTCTGCTAAGGATGTTAAATTTGTGCCCTATAAGGCAACACCTTTTTTTTATTTGTGCTATTAGAGTTATGGCAGTCTAGAGGCAAATCCACTGACATCATAATTAGTGTAATCACATGGCTGTTCCTCACGCATCATTGTGCTGCTCACAATAGAGGGTGTGGCTAAATATAATGATCTCATTTTGTCTCTGACTCTAAGATCTCAGACAGCGACTACTCAGTCTGATCTGCAGCCAACACATCTATCTCAACAACCACTCACTGCCAACACACTCCTACACACACACACACACACACACACAAAAGAATAACAATAAACAGGAAGTGAAAAATAATGAATAATTAGAGAGCGGAAACTGAGAAGCAAAGAAAAATAGGTGTAAAATGCAAAAGCATCTCTTTCAAAACTTTGTCCTGTGCATATATGAAAATGTCCCTCAGAGAAAATCATGCATAATCATGATTGTATATTAGATGTCATGATGTTTAAATGCAATTAAATTATCAGTATGCATACATTTAATGCAATTAAGAGATCATTAAAGTTGTCATATTGTACATTCATTCATTACATTGATAATGTTAGTTTTGGTTAAGTCATACTTTATTCCATTTTTGTGCTGCTGTGCTGTTAATGACGCTCTGTTTGGCCATTTTTCATCTTAGTTCTAAAAATGTACGTTTTGGAATACAGGGTGCCCAACAATATGATTTAATAGTACATCTTTTATCACAAAAGTGTACAAATTTTTATTAAATTTCTCACATTGTTATCATGATCTGAGAGGCAATGATGTGCTATTCGGATAAGCCCAAGATCAGTCTGAGAGCTATATATAGTCTTGGAAAACACCTTGACAAATCAGAAATCCTCACATGCAGGCAAACATATGTACAACAAACTATAACTGACTGATTTGGCCACAATAGTTAAAGGCTTTAGCATTTTATAATCAGCCATTTTCAGTGTTCTTATGAGTTTTGATCTCCTGTGGGAAATCAAGACATTTCCTCGCCCAAGAAAATTATATTTAAAAAACACCCCTCGAGCAATCGCTGTGCTAATTTAATGCCATAATCTAACACAGATTTCCATCATGCTAATCTAGTAGAATAGCACAGAGAGCACAGACATGAACGTGTGACAGCCAGTCTGCAATGAGTTCATTGCTTACATCCAACCAAGAGGCCACATGCTGTTCTGTTCTTGACCAAGAATTCACATTCAAGCTTACTAAATTTCTTCAACAATGAAATGACTTCTCTGATATCACAGCACTAACAGTACTATATCACTGCATTGTACTGAAGCCCTGACAGATAAAGATAAGCAGCCCACTCAGGGTGCACTCATGCATGACCTGAACTACAAATCCCAAAGGACCTCAGAAAGAGGTCAATGGACTAAAGTGGCATCAAACATTCATGACATCATGGGTCTTCTCAATATCCCTCCTCGTCTCCCCTCTCCTCCGTCCTCTATCCTATGACCCGGAAACCGATCGAGCTCAGCTATCTTGAAGGACATCTCAATTCTCTAATTGCACCGCGAGGAGTCGAGGATGGAGGAGTGAGGAGGTTTCCTGAGGAGTTATGAGCGAGGATGCACAGGTGTATCCTTTGCGGAAGTGTTTTATCGACTAAACGTGACACGTATAGATTCTCCTCCCCCTTCACATCGGTCACAATCATTTTAATTTATACTTTACCTTTGCAGTTTATATAAACCACACATCTCACATTTTTTAACAGGGTATCTTGCTTTATTATTATTTATTACTAATTTCTTAAATAACCAAACTTCAACAACATAAGGGCAGATCCTTTGAGCGCTGCTGATGACGCTATGAAGTGACGCCCAAGTGATCAAGTATTCCAATGTTTAAAAAGACTTTCATTCGATTCCTCCGTCCTCATTTTCTTTCCTTGCAGCCTTCCCTCGCATCCTACAGGGGGTGGAGCTGAGAAGCGAGGAAAGGAAACGAGGATGCACAAATAAGAATTGAGAAGCACCCTACCATTCTGTCTACTACTGACTGTCTGACAGTTATGTAGCTCCGTACAGTGGACGTTTGTGTGTATTACAATGGAGCTGTTTGAATGTTTTCAACTATCCATATGTCTTGTCCTATGTGTGTCCATACATTCTTTTATTTGTGTAAATAAAACCATCAGATCAGTAACCTGTACTTTCCACCCGCAGTTTGGCCGTATCGACCCTCACTATCCAAAGGTCTGTGGTCACCAAGGCAAAGTGCTGGACATTAAATGGAATCCTTTCCATGACAACATAATCGCGTCTTGTTCAGAGGACTCTTCTGTAAGTAAAATCCTCATGATGGTCAAATTAGTCAGCATCATTTAAAAACCTCTGTGGAAACCTCTGTGCAGTGAAAACTTGTTTCAGTTTATTTTTGTTGTCAATAATGGAAAACAATTTACTTTTCATGATGTGGATGGTGAAAGAGTTTTACATTAACATGAAATATTACTGAAATATCAATATAACAGGACCAAATATATCACTTAAGTAGAAGTTTTATGTATTGAACCTTAAGTCACATCGAGTATAGGGATATATTAGGAAAGGGATAAATAAATGTCATTTCAATGTGATTTTGATTTACATATATCATTTTAAGCGACCCTGCAAAATAAACAATAATTAATTTAAAAAAGAGAAATAATAATAGAAATCAAAATTGTTTGACATTCATTTAATAAATTAAAAACACACAAAAACATGCCAATAATACCTTGCTGAAAATCATGGAGGGATAGAACAAGTAAACACATTATTGTTGTTGTTGTTGTTGTTATTATTATTCTAGATAGCTCTGATCGGATTATGATTGGTAAATCCAGTTATTTCAATGCTTCCGTGTTTGTTGTACGTTGTATTTTTCCTATGAGACTGATTTAACCATTTATGAAGTTATATAATTATAACTAACCTGACATTAGAGTCTTAAACCTTCTTTATATAGTTGATTTAAAAGTGATTTCTTTTAGCTCTGCATCTTTGTGTCTGTGAATGTGTCAGGTACGAATATGGGAGATTCCTGATGAAGGACTGAGAAGGAATTTGACAGAGCCTGTATTAGAACTGTATGGTCACAGCAGACGCGTGGGCCTCATAGAGTGGCACCCAACCACTAGTGGGATTCTCTTCAGTGCTGGCTATGACTACAAGGTAATAAAATCTTTTGCAACCGAATTTGACAGTCTCAAATTCAATAATATGAGCTATAAAGTTAAAACATGGACAGTGTGGACAGTTGGATTGTATGTTAAACCTTATTTTGATTGTCCACATTGTATTGTATGTACATGAGAGTGCCATACTGCCACTCACAGAAATAAAACCATCAAAAGATTGTATCTGAGGTATGAATAATGTCTTGTTGGTATTTTTGTCTCTCTGTAGATCCTGATTTGGAATCTGGAGATTGGGGAGCCGGTGAAAATGATTGACTGCCACACAGACGTGGTCCTCTGTATGTCATTTAACACAGAGGGGAGTCTGCTGGCCACCAGCTGCAAGGACAAGAAGCTCCGCGTCATTGAGCCCCGCTCTGGCAAAGTGCTACAGGTGCGGATTGCGTGTGTTTGATCTCTCAGGATATGCAGCACTCAAACACTCACAGTCCAAAGTAAATAGACAGACTCATGGCACATTTCAATCACATTCCTTCTAATATCTTATATTGACTTCATTCTGCACATTCATATTCGTCAAGTATGCATTAAATTGATTAAAAAGTATAGTAAAGACACTTAAAATGTTGCAAAAGATTTCTATTTCAAATAAATGCTGTTTCAAATCAGCATATTAGAATGATTTCTGATGGATCATGTGACACTGAAGACGGGAGTAATGGCTACTGAAAATTCAGCTTTGCCATTGCAGGAGTAAATTACATTTTAAAATATATTCAAATAGGAAAAAGTTATTTTAAATTGTAATGTTATTTCACAGTATTGCTTTTTTACTGTATAAATGTAGCCTTGTTGAGCATAAGAGACTTCTGTTAGAAACATTAAAACATCTTACCAACCCCAAAATATTTTAACCATATTTTTTTTATTTATATAACCATACACACGGAACTAATTTTATTATATGTTCTAAAATATTTTATTTTTCACTGACATCCAGAGGGAAAATATCTATCATCACCGTGAATTTTTGGAATAACCATCATTTTTCATGCACCCTTATTTTGTAAAATGCACTAATGAGAAAATTGTCTGCAGAACTGAAATTTTCACGTGTTTTTGTTTTATATTGTCAAGCAGGAGGCAAACTTTAAAAACCACAAAGTGAACCGTGTTGTGTTCCTAGGCAACATGAAACGACTCCTAACGACAGGTGTGTCTCGCTGGAACACACGCCAGATTGCTCTCTGGGACCAGGTGAGGACAACCTATGTGTGTGGGTCAGGTTTTGACCTGATCACTCCCGACAAGGGCGGTTAAACCTGAGATCACGTGGGAGGAAGGAGGAAAATAAACAAAAAATTTAATAAGCAGAAAATATTATCTTATTTAAAATATAAATGCTAAAATGTGTCAGTGAGGGTCAGGGGTAGGTATAGTTTTAGGTGTTGGAAAATACTATTAGTTCAGTATAAAGACAAATGAAGTCAAGTCTCCACAATGGCAGAAAAACAAGTGGGCGTGTGTGTGTGTTCATTTAAAAAACTCATCCAGAAATACACATTGTCCCTGATGTCTGCATTACCCTAAAGATTAAGATCACTGAAAGTCATTGTTTTCTTCTCAGCATCTTCGCTGTAATTATTGTGTGAGAATCACATTAATTGTTCTGTGCAACTGCAGTGGAGAGAGAATATGGGTAAAGAAGCTGGTTGCTTTGCTCTTCATACATTGTTAGGGTTCTGAGAAAGTACTGTATCTCAACATTAATTTGTTAAAAGAAAAATAAATCTGCAAATATGGGTTCAAAGTTATTTTGCTCTCATACTGCACTGTCTCTCATGACAGGAGGATCTGTCCATGCCGATCATTGAAGAGGAGATTGACGGCCTGTCAGGACTGCTTTTTCCATTCTATGATGCAGACACACATATGCTCTACTTAGCAGGCAAGGTACACATTACTCCATACTGATAAGGATTCTTACATACTTGTAATAATATCCACTTCGTTCAAAAGTTTGGTATCCGTACGTTTTTTCAAGAAGGATGCATTTAATAGTAAAAACATGTATAATGTTACAAAAGATTTCCATTTCAAATAAAATGCTGTTCGTTTGAACTTTCTGTCTAGGAAAGAATCTTGAAAAAACACAATTTCTAACAAAGATATTAAGCTAAACAAGCATTTTCAACATTGATAAGATTTTTTTCTTGAGCACCAAATCCGCATATTGATTTCTGAAGGATCATGTGACACTGAAGACTGGATTAATGATGCTGAAAGTTCAGCTTTGCCATCACATGGAAATTGTTTTTTTTCATTTTAAAATTGAAAATAGTGTTTTTAAATTGTAATAATAATGTTACTGTTTTTACTGTATTTTTTATCATATTTTGAGCATAAGAGACAAAACATTAAAAAATCTTACCGACCCCAAACTGTTGAACGGTTATGTATATTAGATATAAAAATAGATATAAAAATGTTCACCCAAATACTGAAAAGCCACATTGATACTGTCATCACAAATGATCACCTTAGAAAAAAACAGTAATTGTCTTTGAATTGACTAAGATCGTGTAATTGTAGGGTGATGGGAACATCCGGTACTATGAGATCACACTGGAGAAGCCCTACCTGCAGTATCTCATGGAGTTCAGGTCCCCTGCACCACAGAAAGGCCTGGGTAAAATTCTCACCATTCAATGATCACACTATACCAGCAACCTTTGTAAAATGGACTAAAAAACTTTCAAAATTCACCCTAGAATGCAATAAATAAACGAACACACAGTAATAAAACCCCCAAACACTTTAAATTTATAAATGAGGGCAAAATGACCCATATTGGATTGATTTTTCTTTTCCATAGAAAGGTTTTATCTCAGTTTTCAATGTAATCATTTAAGATTTTGTTTATAAATAAATGTTTAAATATTTTAATTATGATCATTTATTCACTTCAAAATATTTAAAAAAAAATGTATATGATATAGCTTTTATGAGCAATGTAAGGAATATCAAGGAATTAAATAATTTTTATTGACCAAAAATATCAGAATCACACCCTATCTTTATGCAGTCTAGGGTTAAAACTGGAACTTTGTAAGTATACCTTTAAGTGGATAGCACTTTTATTTAATCAGTAGTTTCTCCTCTAACAAACCAGATATGTATTGTGTTGTGATCTCTTCCATATCAAGACAAAACCAACAAATAAGCATGCCAATGACTAGTGTCTAATGTTCAACTTCTCATGTGTGTTCTGATAGGTGTGATGCCGAAGCATGGACTAGACGTAGGAGCATGTGAAGTCTTCAGGTTTTATAAGTTGGTGACTCTAAAGGGCCTGATTGAGCCAATCTCTATGATCGTACCTAGAAGGGTGAGCATAAGCACTATGAAGATATTAGTTCCCAGTTCACGGTTCCCAATTAAATGAATCATTGAGGGTTCCACTGAAGGATGAGGGAAATGTGTGCTAGACAGTAAACACATCCCTTGTATGAGGTCTCAGGTAATAGTTGTGTAAACTGCCTTTTTCTTTTTTAAGCAAGCCATTTGACAGGATGGAGGAATCCATCACCTCTCTGTTGCTGGTGTAACTGCCACCTCAGTGAGATGAGAGTAGTGAGCCGTGTAATAACCTCAATGTGAGACGCAGCATGTGTGTTTTTGTGCTCTCTACAGAATGGGCAGTGGCAGGTTGGCCCATTATTGTTAAGGCTTCACAAACAGTGGGAAGGACAGCATCCACTCAACCCCACAATTTTAAAATCCACACGCTGCCAAATAAATCCAGTGCCAGCTTGTTTCAGTTCAAGTGGTCCTGAAATCTATCAACCAGAATCTATCATTCATGATATTGGAGAAATCAGTTGTTGCACCGCCAGGAGTTTAACCCTGGGGGCTACAAGAGGGGGGTTATAAAATCAATTTAACAATATGCAAATATATATACAGTAGTTCTCCTGCATTCCTTCTAACATACAGTACATATGTTCAAGATTAGTTATATATACTTGCTAGTTTTATGGAACTATTCTATAAAGCTGCTTTGAAGTTATATTTCTTATGTAAAGTGTTATACAAATGAATTTGAAATAAAAAAGGATCTCTACTGTTGGTTACAAATAGTATTGGGTAATATTTTATTATTAATGAAATTTGTTCAAATTCATTTTAATTTTTTTTTTGCTTTAGTAAAATGAATATATAGCTAATATATAATTAATATTAATAAAAAAAATTGTAATCAACACATTTACTATTTTATCACATAATATTTAGTCTGTATACCTTAGCTAAGGGGATCATTATATTTCAGAGTCCCAGGCATTCAAAGTTTTGAAAACCCCTGTTTTTACTCTCACACAAAGCATTTGCTAACTATGTTTTATTTGTAGCAGAAACCTTAAAAAACAGCAAACCCACATAAACCTGTAAGAATAAGGCCATGCCTTATTCTTATACCTGCGTATAATTTTACTCAGATACTGAGTTTCCTTTTCATCCAAAGGTTTCATTCAAAGTGTAAAGTGTAAAGTACACGTCCTGACGCAACCTTAAAGGTGCCATAGGTGATTCTCTGCAGAAACATTTTTTGTTTTGCTGGTTGAAAGTCTCCTCATATCCTGATAGCAATCACTCTGTTAAGCGGTCTAAATGTATTTTTAATAATATATGTCGTCTGTGGAAGGCGTAGGACCATAAAATGTCCGTTCAATCGTTGCTGTTCGTCATCAGCGCGTTCACGTAAGCTGTGCAGACAGAGCGAGAATGGCAGGCAAGCAGCAACAACCTAACTTTCCTTCTGAACCGACAACAAGTGGAACTGGCAAAGGATCTACGATCTATATATCTTCATCGGAGCCAAGCAGACTCTCATCGTGGAAACCCTGTCATGCAAGAAATATTAATACACACTGACAAGTTTTGCTAGCTAAACAAACCGAAAACTTGCTGCATCTAATTCTGGTTTTAAGAATTTGTTTACGTATGGTATTGTAGTACTGTTACTCACTGTCTGTACTGTAAAGTTTTTTCACCGGTGAATGATACATGATGTATTGCAGTCTCCGGTCTTCTTGGCTGTGCGCGTTCATGCTTTCAGAAGCCGTGGCTTTAGATGGCGATTTGCAGGGACGGTGGAACCAAGGGGGTAATCCATCAGCCGGAAACTGAAGCTATCCCGGGGGCCGCCATTGGCTATAGCAAGCCTTCACCTGCTGTTAGCTTTCCATTGACTCCCATTCATTTTGGCGTCACTTTGACAGCGAATAACTCTACATCTGAGGCGTTTAAAGACTCCATTTGTCCATTGTTTATTTCTAAAGAAACACGACAATGTATAAAAGGCTCCATTACCTTATGGCCCGTAGAAGCAGTTTTTGTAAAAATAGGCTAACGATTGCGTCATAACACGTGACTTTAGAGAAATTACTGTATAGACAGGAGGAGAAGCTCGCGGGCAATCGGGAGACATGGAGGAATAAAGTCAAGGGAGAAGTCCATAGAGAGTCATAAAGTTGCTCCTGCTGCTGCTCATGGACAGCTAATACTCACGATCTCCAGCTCTGCAAGATTCGGAAGGGATGATTCAGATTACTCTTGGCACAGCTACTAGAAGACGTACAACTGTGAGACAGGTTGCTCACGTCACATCAACGCCGTCAAGCTCAGTTTGAGCCTGCGCAGTGCGCTCAGCCATCAGGAAGTGAGTGCTTCTAATTGACTTCACTTTTCTCCTTTGAAGTCTATGGTGTCGCTGTGTCCATTTCTTTAACTGTCTATGGGTGGGACGTACGCTTTTAGGGCTAAAGTTAGCATTTTCCCAGATGTCCTACAGCACCTGTAAGTGCTGTGCACAATGAACACAGTGGCAATAGTGTGCTTTCTGTGACACTCTGGAGTCCAAGTAGTTGTTTAGACTGAACATTTACCTGTCCAGAGCCTTGTTATTATCACCTAATGCTAATAGTGTAAAAACAGTACATGAACACCGTTTCTTTTCAGTCTGAAACCTATCAGGAGGACATATATCCCATGACTCCCGGGACAGAACCTGCTCTGTCTGCTGATGAGTGGCTCAGTGGAATCAACCGAGGTAAAGACCTGCAGTTATCTTCTAAATAAAAATATTTGAAAAGACAAAGGCTGAAATTAAGCTAATCCATGTATGCATGTACACGTCTAGGTCCGGTGCTTATGTCCTTAAAAGAGGGCTACAACAGACCCAACAAGCTGGTGTTCAAGGCCCCAGTGAAGGAGAAGAAGGGTGGAGTGGTCAATGGGATTGACCTGCTAGAAAACGTGCCTCCCCGTACAGAGAATGAGGTATTACCATGATTCTGTTAAGATTTATTATGGTTATTGAAAGGACAATTTAGCATATCTGTGTGTAACCCTTTGCGTTGTGCTCTGCAGCTCTTGCGGATGTTCTTCAGGCAGCAGGAAGAGTTGCGCCGACTGAAGGACGAACTTGCGCAGAAGGACATTAAGATCAGACAGCTTGAGCTGGAGCTCAATAACTTAAGGAACAGCCCAAACATCAACAACAATAACAACAGCAGCAGCAGCAATGGTAGCAGCATTTGACGTGGGATCTGTGCTGTTTCTGTTGATCTCCTAAAGTGACACTCTAGCTATAAGCCCCCAGCGCTGCTGAAACACACGGGCTTCCTTTTTCCTAACACTCAAATATCCTTCCTTCAAGACCCCTGGAGACTAAGCGCTTGTCTTCATAAAGCAGTGTTTCACTCTGACCCTCAGTGTTGACCCTTACAGCTGCAGTGTGCTAAGTTGACTTTTTTGGACAGATGATTCACTTACCCTGTGAGAAGTCTCCCATCTTCAGTCACACTGCCAGTCTACCTGCAGTGGATTGATTCTCCTTATATGGATTGATTTTGGTACAAGCTATTCATTGCATTATCATCTCATAATTGTAGACTTTAAATATTAGAATTATTTATTTCATTTATTTTTTCCTTTGTGCTATTAGCCCTTGTTTTAAACCGCTTAATAAGTCCATATAGAGATAAAAAAAGTGTTTTAATAAGGACAAACAGACATGCTTCACCCATCGAGCTGTTATCTCATGTAAACAACACTAGTTCTATTGCATCATTAGGATATGACCCACAGTGCTGTTTTAATGTACTCAAGCACCACAGTCCAGTAATCTTACGACAGATGACTTTTACCCAATTGGCATGCTCCTGAGTCCTGAAGTTTCGAGTTTGTATTAATATGAGTTGGGGACTCTTGTTTCTTCACATAATTTAGATCCTCCTCACATTGTGCAGTGTGAAATATGTTCAAGTCAGTCTATATAAGCAATATAGCTTATATAATTCAAATGGTTTTTTTTTTTTCATTTAAATAAACTTTTGCAATATACTGATGGGAAAAAAATCCACTAATTGTAAAATCATTAAATAAATTAGCAATAGATGTAGTATTAGAGACCTACACTGTAGTTCCATAGGAAGGTTCAAAGAAAGACAAAAATTGTTACTTTTTTTTTATTCAGTAAGATGAAGGTAATTGTTTATTTTAAAGACTGTCTGTGGTTTACAAAGCATAATGGAGCATTGTTTTTTATTAACATTTAAATTAAACCTATTCCATTTTCAGTTCTTACTTTTAAATTAAGTGTCTTGAGTTTCAGGTTGTAGCTTGTAACAATGAATATATCCTTTCCGTCCTGATATAATATTCAAATTGTTGACCTCTTATACATAGCCTATTGCTTTATAGATTGGATGTAAATTATTGTAAAATGCATTGTATTCCGCTTTGAATTTTCAATATAAGAGCTTTTAATTGTTTTATTGTAAAGTGGACAAATTCGCTGTGGGCAAATATTATGCGCCACAAAACACTACAGTGCAGTCAGGCTCTTCAAAGCGCACTGCTCTGTAAATGTTACCCTATTAATTGTAATATATGAACACATTTATTTTGCCCAGAACAAACTGTAAAAGATCGTTTTTAAAAATTGAATGGCACACTTACTGGGCCACCCATGATCTGATCTGATGTGTTGAATTCTTATCCTTGGTAAAACTGATGGATCACTTGATTCCTGAAAGCTCTCAAACCTCGCTCGACCAGCACGGAGAGCAAAGTCGGTCCTCCTCTGTGAGTGTTTGACATTCTCTCGCTGTCGCCATTCAATTAAAACACTATAAACATCAAGCTTTTTTCAAATATGTTGCCTTATAAAACAAACAAGACAACCCCCAGCAGAAGCTCCTGCTTCATTATTGCATAGTAATAGAGCGTTTTGAGTGCATGTCAATGATTCTACCATTAGGGGGCAGTGAAGCCACAGTCTTGCGCATGTGTATGGATAGCACATAGGCCTACACTTGCCATGAAGCAAACACTACACTACACAGCATACTGCTAACACATTAAAGAGCAGTTCAAACACAGACAGTAGTTCTTAGTTAATATCCTAGCCTGCAGTTCAGACACACAATAGTCCTTAGATAATATTCTAGCGTGTGGTATAAGTAGAAATATTAGGCTACCTAAATGGTGAGTAAACAAAAAGTGAGGAATATGGTGTTTATGTGGCCTGTACATTCCCAATCTCATGCCTTACAATACACTGTATCCTTTTGGATGTTAAGGTGAAGTGGGTAATAATTTAGATGTTCACATTACAAGGTGCCAGAATGTTGTATGTTGTAGGCCTACTTGGGCCCCTTAGTATTGATGTCAGACAAGATGCTCACCGCCTAGACAAGCACAATTAATTTTGAAATATAATGCCTGAAGAATTATGAGGCAAGACATTAGGCTAACTTTTGTCTTTGATTAAAATGAGGAACATTAATAGGTAATCCCTATTCTGTATACACCATTCATTATGATTAGCTGACTAACTACAGCATGTTGCACTAAGGGTAATTACATTCAAAGTAAAAACCCCCTTCCTGAGGAAGAGCATTAATGTGCATAAAATACAACTGTCCAGACTATAGCTTAATTTACCTGACAAGCTTGTACAAAAATATGAACATGTAACATCTGTTACATGTCCCCACAGACTGAGACACCTTAGTTACACTGTATGCAATGCTTTCATTTTCATGTTAACAAAAATATTCATTTGAACAAAAATGCTGACTTTTATTCATGTGACATCTGAAGTCTTCTTTTTAATAAAAATTTCAATCAGTATGATCTGACAACTGGATACAGCTGTTAAAATTGCGTATGCTTTCTATTTAGATAATTGGCATGACGCTTCTGAATATTTACACAATATCCAGTTACGCATCATCAAAAATACACAAGCTATTTTTCCCTGAGCTTCACAATGCAATTTCACTTCATATATTCAATTAATCCGAAATATTCAGTGGTGAGATGATATACACTAGCCATTTCTGCACCAGACTCAAAAACAATCTATTGATCATGTAATCACAACTAATTACAATATATGGATTTTCTGTGGCAGTCAGAACAGATATTTCAAATTACCATAGAACCACTTGCATTTTCATTCATTTTATTACAGTTAATGGTTACAACTTAGATTATTTGTGAAAATGTCTGCCATTATCAAAGGGAATCAGAAAAAAAATATATTTGGTCATTATTTACAAAGAACATGAAACCTCTGAACTATCCACACAAAAGGGAGAAGGGGTTTAGGACTCATTTGACAAGGGCAGACATTCAGCTCTGAACATTAAAAAATAAAATAAAATAAAAATCACATTGAGAGGTTGAACTGTGCCTGTCCAAGCATACATCATGAGGTGTTCTTCATGCCTAAACAGCACGTCACGTGGTGGTGGGGATTATGATGAAAACACCAAAAAAATAAAATAAAATTACACAAATAAAAAAGATGCAATAAAAAAGTGGGTTAGAAAATGTTCTTCCTTGAAATCCAGTAGTCAACTTTAAAATAGAGTCAGCCATGCACTTCTAAAAGGTTTTTGGTTGTTTTTTTTTTTTTTTTAATACATAAGTCATCACCAGCATTTAGGCATCAACAGTAAAGACAGGGAAAAAAATTACAAGAGTATACTGGTCTGTTTTCCAACAATAATAAATTTCCACACTGTGTTGTCAGCCATTTGAAGAGCTTTTGGAGAAAATGAAGGGAATCAAACTGAAAGTACAAACCAAACCAAAAGAAAACAACAACAACATCAACAACAAAAAAGCTAAAAACAAATATTTAAACTGTGTCCTTGTTTATACTAGCCCCACCCCCTACCATTTGAATACCTCCCCAAACCATCGAAGAGTGACAATAGGACAGATATACAGGGATTAAACGGTCAGATCACAATGGGGGGGGGGGGGGGGGGGGGGGGGGGGGAGTCCATGTTCAGTCCTCATCTTCCTCCCCTTCCTCATCCAGTTCTCTTTTCCTCTTCTGACCCCGTTCCTCCTCTGTAAACACAACACAGGAGGACCAGAAGTTGTTTACTCTTATTCTCACCTTGCTAATCAGCATTCAATTCACAGGTGGTAACACTTATTGTATTAACTGTAGTCTTAATCTATTCACTTACCAAAGTCTTCCTCATCATCTACCTCGCCGTCATTTAACTCCTCTTCCTCCTCTTCCTAAAAGTGAGAAAAGGGCACAAATTTATACCATGTTTGTATATTTCGATACAAAAAAAGGAATCAACATTTTCTTCCAGCATTAACCTCTCCACTGATGTCCTCTTCTTCCTCCTCTTCACCCTCTTCCTCATCATCCTCCTCCCCCTCTTCTTCATCTTCATCCCCTGGAGCTGCATCTTCATCATACTCCTCCTCTTCTCCCTCTGCAGACAAAATTAGGTCAATGACAAATGAATTCCTTAAACAGAATTTAAAAAAGTAAGCACCTTGAAGCACATTATCAGTCCAACACTTCAAAAACATACCATCTTCATCATCCTCATCATCATCTAGGCCTTCAACGTAAGCTTCAGCATCAGAGTCTGGTGCTTCTTTATCCTCTTTGTCATAGCCGTCGAGATATGTCAGCTGAGGGAGCAGCTTGAAAACATTTTCTCTGTAGTCATTCAGGTTTGTCACCTCACAGTTGAACAAGTCTAAACTTTTGAGGCTTTCCAATTTTTTCTGTTGGGAAAAGGACAGGGTCAAAACAATGACAATAATAATACATACATATATATATATATATATATAAAAGAAAAATAGGATACGACTCCTATGACATGCTTATAGCTTACCAGGGGTTCGATGGTGCTGAGGTCTTTAATTTTGTTGCCACTGAGGTTGAGATGGGTGAGGTTGGGACACTTCTCTGCCAGTACCTCCAGACCACCTGAGATTCTGTTATCGCTAAGCTCGAGCTGTGGAGAACATGATTCAGTGTGTGTGTATATATATATATATATTTTTTTTTTATATACTTAAAAAAAAAGTAGACACGAAACTGCCAATTACCTTTTTGAGTTTGTTAAGCTTAGGCAAATTGGCAACTGATGTCAAGCCTACGTTGATTGTGCTTAAAAATTCCAGTTCCTCAAACTCATCAGTGAGGCCCTCAATTTTACCCTCATTTGACCGACAGTTGTCAAGCACAAGCTCTTTCACCTGTTAAAGGGCATATGAGATGAACAAGAGATTAAATGTTATGATTCATGAATACAGCATTTGTAATAGCCTCTACATGTGCAACTTCAAATCAATGAGGAGGTGGACATGGTGGTTAAAGCCACTTAAATTCATTCACACAAGAGCTGTTTTTAACTTTTGCAGCATGCCAAAAGAGCACTGTATGTTTACACTTTTATTGTGCTGACCCACCAAAACAAAAACAAAAAACGTAAAAATATGGAAATTCCTTATTTATATAGTTTACATTGTTGTCAGCAAAAAAGTGCTCTTTTTAATCAGAAGATGAACGCATTAATCAAATTAGAACAAGGAAAACAAAGAGCGCAAATAAACACGTCACGTCGCCAATCGGGCGCCATTCAATTGTAAAGTTTACTTCAGCATGCGGTCTACGGTAACAGATGGGGGGCATGTTTCGGTGCTTTGACAAAATCACACATTTGACTCCCCATCCAACAAAATGGCTGACTCCGCAACAAGCGGCGTACATTGTTATCCTGTGGGTCGAGCACTTTTACTACAGTGCGTGCGTGTGTGCTCGAACAGCAAAGTAAAGACGCGTAAACGATAGCCTGGGTGTTACACAAATTCATTGCATTGTCTTGGAAGAGCAAAGACACGAGGACGGACCCAAGAATTCACGAGTAGGAGGGGCAGAGAGGCGCATGATAATGCAAAGGAGTCGCTCTTTAAGCGAAAGGTATTGACTTTCACGGAATAAAGATGAGATTTCCGGCTTCACAGACGCTCGACTCCATATATTCAACGGTTCTGGTCGGTTCAGAGGAAAGAGACGGCGGAAACTATTCTCTCTGTTCGATTAAATATCGTGCGTCTTTGTTGCTGGTTAAAATGGCGGCTTGTCCTAGATCTTGCAACTAGATCAGCGCAGCTTCAAGTTGCGTAGCGCTCACATAAGCGCCCAGTCCACGTAAATAACAAGCAGAGCCACACGGCTGGAAATCTATTTATCCCGCCAGCTGAGACGCACAGAAGTGCTCGGAATACGGTTATGACATTTTAATTACGAGCTCTATTACAGCGTACTTAGGTATGCGTAAAGGGGCAATAACAGGGACCTTGATAACGTTGCAATACATTCATCAGAGAACGTTTTACACTTGTGAGAATTGATATGTAGTAAGAAAAACACGGGGGATATTTAAGAAGAATAGAGTGCCGATTTGGTCTTTACATTCTGGCAATGTCGTCGACATATAATGCAGTTTTAAATAGGTTTGAGCATCTTAACGCAACTAGATATGATGTGACACGATTCCTTTCTATGCTGCGATCAAACAACAAATGCTCTCGTTTTCCCATCTAGATCAAATAGGAGACTATTATTCCTAACGTGGCAAAAGCCCACGAAAAGATCCCGCCTAAGTATTTACACAACTTTCCTCAATTGGGAAATGTAAATGCTTTCAATTTAAAAGCTTTTAGCTGGAGAGATGCCATGAAATTTAGTTGACCGATCGCGTTTATCGCAAGCTATCTGTCAAACCTTCTGCACAGCTATTCACAAAATGCGTCCCACAACAAGTTACCGAATTGGTCAACGACCACTGTGACGGGAAAGTATGAATGTTAAATTGAAAATGAATGTGCGAAAGTGTGAGAGAGGCATGAACTGACGGCAGGCGACTTTTGCAGCACTGAGGATGCAAAGGAAAAGGGCGCGTTCAGGGGCTACAAAGTTACAAATATGGCTTCTCACGCTGCTTCCCTTGTTTATACACTGAATGCATGGAGCTCTTGGCAGTTTCCGACCACAGCATCATCAAAAGTTGGGAATAAAATAACCAGTAAAACTGATAAACTTATGGGCCGTGTATATGTATCCTGAGATAACAACATCCCAGGCTCTAGGCTTGTAACAAAGTCGCCGCAAACTTTTCATTCAAGACATCAACTTGACGCGTGCACATCTAGCGTTGTCCATCCACGCAGAAGTACTCTAAGTAACCAACAGTTTTAATAAAATCATATCACTTAGCAATTAATAAAGATGCTTACGTCTGACGGCGTCCGGTTCCGCAACTCCAGGTGAATTCTCTTTTTCATATCCATGTTATTGAACTCTAAATTAATGATTTAAACCAAAGAGCGCAGTTTAGACTTGGAGCCTTTGCTGCACATTCAGCTATAGCCTCTTAACAAACTAGCTATTGCGAGTCTCACAAACGTGATGCCCCAGTGGGTGGGAGTTGGGTGTGGGATTGTCGTCACCGGCGACCAATTAGAAACGCGGAATGAAATGTGAAAACGCTCACAACTACACTGGCGACCAATCAGCGTTCGATCACAAGCTGGGTGGGGTTACAGGAACAGTTAGGTTGATCCAGCGAATCTGTTTTAGGGTGACATCTATGCGATAAAATCAACCGAACTGTCGAAGGCGCCAGAGACCAAGCAGGGTTATGGTAGTTACTTTTGTTTTGATTGGATTTATCTACACTTAGATGAGAATATATATTATATAATAATATATAGAGTTATAGGAATACAAGGACATTTTGAAATACACTGACGTGTTGTTGGTTAAAATAAAATGCTACGGTCGAGTAAATGAGGGCTGTGCATATATTTAATTTTTAGCCCAACTGCTGCTTCTGTCTTGAAGCGTTTTCCTGGCAGGTAAGTACAGTCACTTTGGACTGATGGATGGTGGTGGACCGTCAGGAAAACACGACCCCTCCCCCTTTTGGAGGGAATGCACGGCGGCGACCACAGAGACTATCTGCGCTATAAAAATCTTTATTACTTCTCGTCTAGTTTAGGCAGGGAACATCTCACTACATGTCACAATAAAGTGGATTTCACGCGTTGAAAGTTTTACATTATTAGTCCCGTTTATATAAACGCTGATATGTAAATTGTATATAATTGTTTTAATAGATGAAGCATAAAATTGCAACAACTAAGGGACGGTTGCATAACAAAATGGACAAGCCAAACATGTAAGACATATAATAGCGTGATATATATATATATATAGTGAATAGAGGTGATATGACATAAATCGACGTAGTTCTTTTTCAGTTATTACAACTGAGCCCCTCTACGGCAGAGCCCATAAGTTACCTACTGGCTACTGGTCTTATTAAAAACAAGTTTGTCACATGCACTTGACTGCCACATCGCACACTCCAACCACGGGCCCACGCTTTTTCCTACAGTTCAAACAAGCCAATCGTATTTCAGGGGGAACATTCACTTCCGCTTCTCGCTTTGACTATTGTTGGTATTGAGGGGAAAAAACAAGGTCACCTGACTGCCCAGCGCCATCTTGATTCGCAAAATACAACACATTCAAATAATCATAAAACCATTTATTGACTCTTAAAACGAACAAAAAGCAATAGACTTTACCTATATTTGATGTCATGTCTGTGTGTCGCTCCGCTACCCCTTAGAAAAAACTGTAGAGCAACTGCTTGGCGCATGATTGTTTTCACAAAAGTGCACCGGCTGGGTTGTTTGTTGAGAGAGCGCATTTCACTGGCGACTCTGTCGTTTTACAACGTTATTACGAAATCACTTCATACCAGGACATTTTGCCCTTGAAGAAAACAGAAAAAAATCGTCTTCTCTCGATCTGGCCACTGACTCCAACCCGCGCAAGCGGGCTATTCTCAAGCCCTTTTGATTGTACTTGCGCATTAGTTGAGACCATTTTTCCTCTGGGTGTGTCTCACTCGTTGTCTGAACGTACTTGCTAGCAGTACTGCATCAAATGTGTGTGTGTGTGTGTGGATTGCATTGCAGAGTGCGTGTACGATGTGCGCAGAGCCAAATCGTATTCGCACGCTTTGTGGCACACACACGTACACGGTCGCTCCTTTTCACACCACCGACGGCTAACTTTTGTGCGTGAATGACGAGGAACGTCATCTGGACAAAACGTAGAAAATTAGCGAACGTGGACGACCATGCGAGTTAGAAATCACATTAAGGTCAAAGGAAACATTTTTGTTTGCGCGGAATACTTAATCGTTTTGAGAATGACTATGATCAGCACGTGTATCATGTGACAGTCAATCACATAGATTCGTTAGAAATTTGAATAAAAATGCATTTGGTAACCCGTTAGGCTATTTTAATAGGACCGATGGATTGATGAACATTTGCACCGTCTGCTATAAATGCTAAAACTGCTATTCAAATGATTAACTCTTGTGTTCAATCAACAACCAATAGTAGTTAGGGTAACCTCAAAACAATGCTTTTCTTTAATATCTTCCTTACCCAAGATCACTAATTTTGTAAGGCAGAGCTAGGCATTCACTGTGTTTTCACAAAACTGGAGTGGCCTGTGTTGAATTGTATTTATCACAACAGCACTGTAGGCTACATGCAAAAATGAGATTACACACATTTTCAGTGAGTGCAGACAACATCAATAGGACAGAACCCGTTTCTGAATCATAATGTCACAAATGTGTGATTCTTGCCACTTACTCCATCAGTAGGCCTAATGCAAAAAAATCCAATTTCATTTTATTTACTCCTTGTCAAACATTTAGTCATAGCTAGACTTCTCTACCACACATACCCATCTCTTTGCAAAAAAGAATAGCCAGACCACAACATTTGAAAATGTACCATGCTAGTGGATCTGACTTGTTCAGGGTGTTTCTGAAGTGACCTGGGACTGTAATAAAGAAACTTCCTATATTACGTCGCTGTTATGATTTGACAAGTTCAGTTTTCTAAATGATATCCTAACTGAAAATGTTTCTGTAATAAGACCCATGGCCCTGATCTATTATTTTAACTGTTTTAGGACTGTATTCTCAATTGGTGAATGACTTACAGAATTGTATTACTGATCTCGTGAACTCTTGAGCTAGCATGTTAAATCCTGCTAAATCCATGCTAAATGTGCATGTTTTATGTTTTGCATTTTTTTTAAGAAAGCATCAGATAACAACACGAATGTATGGAGAGATTTGGGGAGTATTCAGTACAGATGATTTTATCACTCCTGAGGCTGTTTAATGTCACAATAAAATCAAAATGGACAATTATTTAATAGAATATTGCAACATTTATTATAAATTATTTATTTGTGGACATTTTTTTTAACTAATGTAGCCTACCTTTATAAACTTTAATCAACATAACTTCCCCTTGCTCTTGCAGCAACTTCTCTTCTCTGACGTGTTTACCAGTGTGAGGGCGGGACAACCTGTCACTCACATGAGATTACAGAAATAGCAAACCACAATGATCCAATCAATTCCTGGTGGACGTAAAAAAAAAAAATCTTGCCCGAGAATCCATTTCACCAGATATACATCACAATCGGGAAAAAAAGATCATCGCAACTTATGTTTCATGCCAACTTTAAGCAGATGTACGAGAAGCTACTTTTTGCTGACTGAAGTTTGTTTGTGATCTGAAGCATCTTTCATAAGGAAGATTTCCTGGGTGGAAGGTTTTAGCAGTAATATTGTCTTCATACTTCATCCGTTTTGTGTCATGTAGGGCATTGAAAGAGGACAGCTGACAGCCAGTGCTGTGAGAATGCAAGCCAAATCCAAGTAGGTCTGGTCTGGATAAAACTTGATTGGCTCAACAATATTTCTCTATATCAGTAACAAGATAATGGAATATGATGAGCGATACATATAGGTAAATAAATCCAACAGCTGTTCTTTGGAAACAGATGATACAGCACAAGGCCTCTAATCTGACCACTTAATAGTAGATTTTTTAAGTGTGCTGTTTAGGGCTCACTTTGTTTATTTATTGATTGTCCACAGATTTATTCAGAAGAATATGGGTGAAAGACGGTGACCTAAATGGGTCAGCCCTGATTTAGGTTGTAACTAGTCAACATGGCTAAATGGTGCATTCTGCTGAAACACCAATAGATGACAGTATTTCATAGGCTGAAAACTTTAGCTCTGCATACCCAATGTAACTTCTATATTTTACAAACGCTTCGTACTCTATTCGAGAAATCTGGTGTATCAGCCGCTTATAAAAATGTAATGGGGCGATTTGATCACTTTCAGATGGAGATAAACTGTAAAGTTGTTTATAATAACATGTAATTACTGTTTCCATTATGTAAGACTAAATGACAATTGATAAACGAGCCATCAAAATAAATGGATGTTATTCTATTATTCATGTTCCTATAACCTATTTTCATTAGGTACATGACACAAAATATATAGATGTCACTTACTAGGACGTCAGTAGGCCTACTGTTATCAGGGCTTTTATGAGGATTCATCTAAAAACGTTATGTATTTAGGGCTGAGCAAATCCTTTCAGTGACCACTAAATTGATTATAGCCTTTCACGATCAAGAAACTTAAAAATTACATATTTTTTCATAAAATTAAAAAATCTTCTGTCGCCTTTCTTTGTTTCTCATCAAGCACATGATAGACCATTGGCATATTGCTGCCATCTAGTGGTTCGTTAGTTAGATAGTTAGTTATACATTAATCACCATCCTTTTGCCTCCTGCCGCTTACTGTTCGAATTCATGAAAGCTAAATATCCACAAAAGATTACCTTTCTATTATAGAGTAATGTATACAGTTTTTCCTTTCCCTTTTTTTTAAAGATAGGCCCATTGGCATTGTTCACGTCTAACCCTTTTAACACTCAAATAAGTACAGTTGCTGTTAAATAATACAGCAAATTTAATATAATATAAACACACAGCAGAGTACGACTTACAACCTTATAAATATCCTTTTTTATAGGCTATGAGTACTTTCTTGAGTCATCGTTCTAGTAAAATATATTGACCACAAGAGGGCAATCTAAGAAAACAATTGTGAACACTTTAGGACGGGTAGGCTATAAATAAAACTGGCGAGGACTGTATTCAGGAGTCATATCTTTAGAGATTCTGCTGCTTTGGTGTGTCCCAATAAATATTCCCAGAGGAATCTGATAGAAAATGAGAATCATTATGAACACTTCATCCATTAGAGTGAGAAACACGTGTAGGCTACAAGTTCTTTATCTCTTATTTACTTAACCTCTTAAGATCCTTGCGTTTTTGGGGGATTTCCGCCTGGATTTGGCCTAAAGCTTCCCATTCCCACATACTTTGGCCTAAATACCTTTTGGTGTCATTTTACAGGAAACCCTTTTGAAGTTGCCTAAAACACTGCTAAAAAAAAAAAATGAAATATATGTTGTCTGAACAGTAATAACCCTCCTAAAAAAGAGGCGCTTTTTGTTTATATACATTTTTGAAAGTGTATAACTCATTATATATATAGTCCCCCTGTCAATCATTTTATCTCTTAAAACTCATCATTGATCCCCAAAATTACATATTTAAACTTTTTTTTTTCCTTGAAAAAAATGTATTCATGCCTTAAAATAGCTTGAATATTACTCTACACCCTTGCCTAATTTAGTATAGGCGCGGTTCTATGCAAATTAGCCACCAGCTCACTCCACCAGCTAAGAGATCCACTCGTTGATGATCTCACGTTGACCTGATTGGTTACAAGGTAGGCTAGTTTGTGACGTCAGAAACACCATCGATTTTTTTTTAGACTGTCTTCGATTCACTGCAGTTTTAAAGAGAAAATACCCTGCAGTGGTGTTGACTTATGAATTTGCACAAGGTTTGTCTTAAAGCATATAAAAATACCACATAGACATATAAACAACATTAAAAGCTTGATTTTTCACCACAGGGGACTTTAAATCAGAGGCTAACTGTATTTTTTCTTTGGAAAAAAAAGTACTCTATGTCAATTCTAAATGTCCACAAATAGAAATAGTTTGGCTAGATATACCCATGCATTTATTAATGTCATCAAGCTCAATAACAAAGACTGTCTGACAACATCAAGAAGGAGTGTTTGTCAGATGAAACAAACTGAAATAAACCCATGGATTCATTATTAATGTTAATTGACTTTTGGATCAGATCTAAAAGATTGTAATTTGATATCCACTTAGAGAGAGGGTATGAAATGGATATTCTGCTCCATGAAAGCATTCTAGACCATGTGGCTGACTCAAATTATGCTGTCTAATTGTAACATTACATGTGGCTAAGATAGTTACATGACTAGAAGGGCAATGGTTCAGATTTTAGGAATTATAAATGAATACACATCTAATATGATGCAATTCTACATTACTCAAAACTTTAACAGTGCTCTATATTCTACCTCCGTGTAAACAGACGTTTTGTGCTCCATGGACTAAATATCACCATATGCATAGAATGACATGAGGATGAGTAAATCATGACAGAATGTAACACCACCTGCTTGGAGAACAAACATAATTCAAAAATTCAAAAACTTTCCATGATTCACTCACATGGGTGACATGAACATGCCCACATCTTTTTTTTTTGTGATTAGTCTTGAGTACAGATTATATAAGATTATATGTTGTATGTAGTTTTTATCATGTTAATTTCTTAAAATTTTTATTATTTTGTGGTTATGTTGGTGAATGAATAATAATAAAAAAGAAACAGATGGCCGTAATAAAGTGCTGAGAATAAAAAAAAAGCAAGATAAGTTAAAAGAGAGTGTGGCTCTATAGAGTTATGTTCTGTATCATTAACAATGCAGCTCTCAGCCCATCTTCTCAAACATTCATGAATATTTCTCTGTCCAACAGGATCATGAAATGTCGTTTGTCTTCAGCTGTCCTGTATTCAAGTTCCTCCCCCAAAATTTTTGAAATGTTACCTCTCGCTCTGACTCAGTGCTTTATTGTGCTTTATTGTCATGACGTAATTGCAACTTTTGCCAAAACTGTTGCAGCTTACAAAGCAACCACAAGAATAAGGCAACACATTACATAAGTTAGGAAAATGATACAAATGTAAAGTTATTCAAAATAAATATGATTTATATTAGACATTAGATAATAAAAAGTAAGAGGTAAAGGCAAAGAAAAGAAAAGACACAAATAAGGAATAGAAAGAAACTAATAAGGAAGAGCATAGCCTAATAATGAGCAAAATAAACCCTTTCACACTCCAGCTCTGCCTTCTTGTTTTTGCTTGTTTTTTTCCTCTTGATGGTGCCAATCCATAAATGAAATACACACTGCATGCTGCATGCACTGCAAAAATGAGCTTTCCTTGTATATCCCTTTTTAAGGCACTATATATGATAAAAGTTGTCTGCTGCTTGTTTAGCACTCAATACTTTAACTGTATCCACTTTTCCCAGTCATTTAACCAAGCCACTATGGTGCTGTACAGACTGGAGGAGAGAGCTGTGATGGCTCGCTGTGTCTGATAATCATATAAGACTGCACAACAGCTCTTTCACTCAGATTGTTTGTGCATCATTTTGTATTCCTCAGCATCTGTGTCTGCTAACATTGGTGTGGTGCATTCTATTAGACCTGCTTTCTGTCTGTGTGTACTTAACAAAAAGATAATAAATAAATTAAGATGCACAAACAGACAGGTTTTTTTAATTATAAAAAAAAATCTAAATTTCATCTCTCTCTCTCTCTCTCTCTCTCTCTCTCTCTCTCCCCCCGCTCCCTCTCTCTCTCTCTCTCTCTCTCTTTCTATCTCGCTTTTTTTCTCTTTTCTAATATCTCTCTCTTGATCCATATTATGTGTATGACTCCATCCTCCAGCTTGTAGATAATCACATTGTAGCACAGCAGTGGATTTGTAATTATTTACTGTCTGCAATAGGCCACACTGGTGCCAGAAGGACTAAACCAGACAAACTTTTGGCTCTGTAAATGGAAATCTGCCAGATGGTATGCGATATTGTGTGGCTCTTGCTATTCGGTTATCAAATGATAAAGATGATGGACTGCTTTTTATTGAGGGAGCACCTTTTTAAATCTAACTATTCAGATTTAAACACAGGCCAGTGGAAGCTTGTTGAGAGGATATCCCAAGGCTGAACACAATCATGGAAAATAAAGGAAAAGGTGATTTTAGAGTACAAGAGTAAAAACCACCCCGCCCTGTAATAAATTAGCACTGTCCTCTGAAAGTGTACTAAAGTTTCTCCCTGCAGAAACTTGGCTTCTTTCCAATTGCTCCCTTGTCCTCTACTCCTGTTTCACTATCATGAAAGTATGATTCACGATTCATGATAAGGAAAACTGATTTACTTACAATGACGGTCATGGTGTCCTTGAGCACTGTCCTGCCAAGAACACCAGCATAAATGGCCACCGGGATATGAGTTTTAGATAATGGATCAAAACAAAGTGTATATGTGTTTATGATAAAACATGTGCTTGGCAGATCTTTACCATAGGGTATGGTGTTTTGGTGACAAAGAGCTCACACCCACACTAACACACCATCAGCAAACTAACAAAATACTATCAGACAAACACACAACAAATAATGCAATAAATGTGAATTAACTTCTAAATATAATAAGAAAATCTCTATGCTGATACTGTTAGGGGATTTACAGTTAAAGACCCAAGGACCAAATATGATTAAATAAGACCCGCAGTCAGAAGTGCAGTCAATTTAAGACAGAATTATAATAAATTAAAGAAATTTTTTACTTAAGATAGTTTGCAGTTTCATCAGCAGAAGTCAGCTTCAAGGCTCACAAGGAGTTCGTAAGCCGCCCCGCTTACAGTTACAAATATCACAGCAATTCTGCCCTACACCAAGGTCTAAGCTACCTCCTTGTTTCAGGTTGAATGCTTCTGATTGGCTAAGAAATAGATAAACACACATTTTCCACACATGGACAGATAGACTAAAGCATATCTCCATCGATTACTGCTGACGCTCGGACCCTGGATTTAGGCATGTCATGATGACCTTCCAGGTCGTAGATCTGGGTTGCAACTTGTTGAAGAAAACAAGTCAGTCAATCTTCAATAATGCCACTTGTTCCTGTAACCAAGAATACTATCACACACACACACACAGACACACACACACAGACACACACACACACACACACACACACAGACACACAGCTTCTTCAAGGTTGGATTTGGTCGGGCTCTAAACAGGAGAGTCTTCTCAAAACATCAAGATAATATTCTTTCTCGAACATTTTCGATAATCACACTGGTAACTTCAATAACAAAGTAAAATCTCATAAGCCTAGAGAAGTCATTTAACTCATGTAATATTTAGAAGGAAAAATATTGATTAATACCTTGATTATAATCACTCATTAGATATACATTGAAGCAGCAGTGGATTCAATAATCCACCCCTTTCAATATTTACTCTAGACTATAGCTATAATTATCCATTTTATAAAAAAACAGGAAAAGGGAAAAAACAATTGAACTAAGACATTGGAATTTACTATATAACCTTTATAGTATTAGTAAAAAGATGCCATTAATAAAATATTATTTAAAATAAACAACCTTTAAGTTGATTCTACATTTGAGCATCCAGTATGTACATTTATTTATGAATTTTACTGTTAAGTGTGAATAATTAATCACAGAAACCCAATTATTTATATAATATGAATTACTGTAATTGATTGTGTTTTTATCTATAGCTTAGCTATTTTAGAAATTCACGTGAAATAAGTATTGTATTGTTGTGGATTGTTTCATTAAGCTCTCCTATGTTTTCACCACCATGTTTGCTTTTAGAAACTGAAAACAGGCACTATAACGCCGATTACTGGGCTATTAACATTCTATTAATAATTCACAGCTAATATTGTAACATATTTTGTTTTTCTATCCGCAAAATAGTAAATGAATTTTGAGGTTCAGAGACACACACAGCTGTTTGTTCTGCCCACATTAGAGGTTCTGTGACACTTTAGAGAAAAACTAGAGTGCATTTGCATGTTGTGGATATATGAGCAGAGAATTTGTCGCTCGTCTTTGAGACGCAGACAGAAGAAAGAAGCCGAGATCTGGCAGACTCAGAAATATAATAGATGGATTTGTGCAAAGGCTTGGGAGAGGAGCTCATGATGAGAGTAAGAAAGTAGAATAGAAAGACAGCCTGGCTGTCATATAGACACTGAGAAGAGGATTTAATGAGTATGTGCATGTACGGGGAGGGATGAGAGAAAGATGGAGATTTGATGAGCAGTAGTAGCGTTACTGTTGCCACCGTCTTCTCAAGCTCCCTCACCCCCAAACCTCTCTTTTTCTCTTTCCCTCGCAATCCTTCTGTGTCACCCAGGAGAGGAATGCACATCTGCTTAACATGCAGCAGATATAAACAACCACACACACAGTGACTGGTGAGGATGCAGTTTGCTCCAGTGTGGCATATTGCAGACAGCCTGTTTTATAGAAAGGGGTCTGAATTGATACAATGTTTACATTCACTGTTAAAATTATCCTGTTAAATGTAGGCTATAGACAAACATCTGAATTGATGAGAAAATTGATTTTAATGATGAAATAGAATAGACTATTTTGCCAAGAAAATTACCAAGGGCATACGCTTTCTATAATATGGCTCCTATAGCAACATTTTAGTTAAGGACAGTCTGCTTCAGAAAGTCACATTTTGATTGGCACATTTGACACACGAACTCACCGCGTCACGAAGAATGCAGCTCTACTGAGTAGGCTAAAGGTGTAATGAAATATTTTTTTCATGTTTAGAGGGCTAGATAATTTGTCGTCGTTAGTTGATTATTTCACTGTATTGTTTGTCATCAGTTGCAGTTCAGGCTGTTCTCACTTACCATCAAATTATGCATCTGTTAAACGGGTCGCAATGAGTGTAAGTTGGTGAAGAGGTGTTTTATAAAGTAAAGCAGACAGTTAATTGCTTTTGATGGTTGTGGTACCATGGTAATCATGGTAAAACCACTCAAATTGGGTATCTAAGAAGTATTTATATCTGGTATGTATGTATGTAGGCTAATATTATTTAATGCCCTGCCATACCGAGCTTTTAAATATATATATGTAGCTTGTTTCATAGTTGTAGTAGCGACGACAGGTTTGTTTACGGTCTAAAAAATATCTGAATGGGCCACATATTTTTTTCTAGCTGGGGATACTTTATGTTATGTCATCACCCCAAATAATAACATACAAAACTGATTATATATGATGCAAGAACTTGTTCCTTGTTTAACAAATTCGGAATCTTTTTTATTATTATTATTATTTGAATACAAACCCAAATCAAGAAAAGTTGGGACATTTTGTAAAATTGTGTCTGTTAGTGAATTAATAACAAATAAAAGTGATTTGTTAATTCTCTAACAAAAGACAAAGAAAATATTTTCAAAGTTTTCACTGAACAACTTAATTTTTATTTTGTAAATATAAACAAATTTAGATTTTGATGGCTGCAACACACTCCAAAAAAGTTGGGACTGAGGCACGTCATCACTGTGTCACATCACCTTTCCTTTTGATTGCACTTTTTAATAGTTTGGAAACAAACTAATAGTTTGGTATACTAATAGTTTAGTTTTTAATAGTTTGGTATACTAATTGTTGCACAGTTTGCACTGATGCACCCCCATACCATGGCAGATGTTTGCTTTTGTACCTGTCGCTGGTTAATGAGAACTCAGTATCCGTTTTTCCCAAAAACAAGCTGAAACGTGGACTCATGACCAAAGCACACATTTCCACTGTCTTTTAGACCATGAGATGAGCTTGGGGCTAGACAACTCGGTCGCATCTCTATACTGATGTATAGCTTTCTCCTTGCATTACAGAGATTCAAGTTGCATTTCTTGATACAGCTTCAAACTGTGTTAAATGACAATGGTTTTCCAAAGCACTCCCACAGACTGAGATTTCTCTGGATTCCCTGAATCTTTTCACAATATTATGTATGGTAGATGGCGAAATACCTTTTTCTGCAATCTTGCAATTCAGAAATGTGATTTTTGCATTGATTGACAATTCCTTGCCTATTACCAGTTCACATTGTGGACTGTTTCAAAATAGATTCACTTGTACATTATATAATCTTTTAACTTTTATTTAGCCTCAGTCCCAACTTTTAAAATGTGTTTATATTTACAAAATAAAATTACGTTTTTCAGTGAAAACATTGGAAATCTGTCAGTTGAATAAAGTTGAAACAGAATGAACAAACCACAGATTATTGATTTTATTGCATTTTACTAAATGTCCCAACTTTTCTTGGTTTGGGGTTGTACAATGTCACTTTGCATTAATTAAAATGAATACATTTAATTGTTTATTGGTGGAAAATATATAAACTGTATTGTGCATGCTATAAGTTTGAAAATATGTCCACTTCCACTGAATGACATGCTTCAGTAACACCAGTTAGTGGATTTGATTTTTCTGTTATTGGTCTGTTATTGCTGGTGTCATGGCGATGTCAGTCTTGTTTTAGCAGATGTGACAGGTAGGTTGCCTATAGAGTTCAGCAAGCATGTCTCATGCAGTGACCCGCATCTGTCTTAACTGGCTACTCACTTTCCTTTAGGAGCTTTGTAAACAGTGTGTGTGTGTGTGTGTGTGTGTGTGTGTGTGTGTGTGTGTGTGCGTGTGCATGGCTGTCTTGGTGGGTGCACGTGTCTATGCTTATTTATTTCTCATTGACAAATAAGCCTGCTGGGTGTAATTAAGTGTGTATGGTTTGCAACTGATCAAATCTCTAACCTACTTACTATAAGAAATACTCAACAATTCCTAAAAATAAGCTGACATTCTTTCCATTCTGTCATCATTACATCCTTTCAGATTGCCAAGTTTTCAGCCAGTGTCAAATTTGGCCTCTTCATGGCAGCGTGATCTCAGAAAGAGTGTGACAGCAATAAGCAAAGATATACAGAGAAGAGAAAAGCAGAAGGAAGAAGAGGCCAGAAGTAGTAAATATTAATGAAGGGACGGCTGATGCTTTCTGGCTTGGTGGTGCGGCGCATTGAAGTACATTAACAAACACAGTAAGCATTCTGCATGAATCTTTTATATGCTTTGGAGGTCAACGACAATAAAATACAACAAAGGATTGCAGCAAGCACACACAGCAACCCTGAAATCAATCAGCTGTCAGCCCCCTTTCACTCTCTGCAGACCAATCCTGTCATAGCATCTGAAAAGATCTTATGCGAAAGAAAACAAAATAACGTGTACGAGTTGGATTTGGATAATTGTGTTGATTATTCTAGTATGTGCTAAAAATAAATTGAATGCATTTACTTATTGAAATTTAGCGTTTTAATTGTGATTAAATCAAAACAGAATTTTTGTCATTTATTCTGTTTTTCGAGGCATATTATAAGATAAAACTGATTTAGTTTTAGAACACATTTACAATTTTAATAAAAACTTTAATTTAAATCAACAGTCTTTCTCTTAGAAACAAATACATAAAAAAATATTTTTAAATCAGCACTTTGGTATGTTTTGCCCAAATCTCCTAATTCAATAGGTAATTTGTCAACAGGAAATGCATCAGTACTTTTTAAATGATTTCATGGGGCCTCTAAGTTTTTTTTTTTTTTGATTGACAGCACTAGTATTAAATGTAAACAGCATTATTTAAATAGTGTGGTATTTTGATACAGAATTGGCGAAAAGTGATGTCCAGGGGGGATATTTGTTTTTAAAGTCCATACAAATTTGATTAAACCATAAAAAAATTGGAAAATATTTTATGTATTTTAAATATGAGGAAATAACACAACACTAAACTTAGTTAAGGTATAATCTGACAAAATTATTTAAAAAACAAAAACAAAGGGCAAACCATAGCTACAGGTTTTATTTTACCATTTAAGAAAAAAACGCATGGAAAAACAAGGCTCACAGAACAAAGCACACATTAACTACAACATAATCAGTTATTGATATTTTGTTGGTTCTCTTTGTTTGCATGGATTCATAATTTCGATGACAGCCTGGGCTAAGATTAGCTATGTCTGCAAATTTGGCATGTTTCATCGTGTCAATTACAAATAGCAGAAATGACTACGCAATATACTTACAAAAATCTTTAACTTTACTAAAATTTAAAATTTATAGGCGTTACATGCATCCAGATCCAAACGCAGCTTTGAGTAATCCATAATTGTAATCCACAAAACAGGCAGAAGGTCAAAACCACAGAATAAACCATCCATAACAAAACTCCAAGGCAAATGCAAACAGGGAAATCCAGGGAGACAGGTCAAAAGATCAAGACCATGCCACAGAAACCAGAAGCCAGCTGTCATGGCCACCATGCCAGAGCCTCTATACAACATGACCGCCACACCAGAGTCTTCAGCTGTCATTGCCGCCACATCAGAGTCGATGCTCAGTCCAAAAGCTCCGGAGACAGTCAGATAAATTCAGCAGAACCAGAAGGTCTGGACTCCATCGCAGCTTTCCTTGGCCAAGGATCGCCCAAGAGGACGTTTGACTGACATGTAACGCAACCAATCACATTTCGTTTTGTTCTGCGTCATGTTCAGGGTCGTGTAAAATGTAAATTCGATGTCCCTGCGATAACAGACATGCATGCATCAAATAAATTATTCATTCAAGAACATTTTACAAGTTTACTGCAACAATGGAGCCTGGTAAGCACTCATTGTCACAGTTGTAAACACAACGTCTTTCTTCTACCACAAGGGGGTTTGGCGTTACAATGGCTTTGTTTCCAGGCGGACCGTTAAAGAACCCAACAAACACGTCTCCCGGACATCCTGTAGAATTTGACCAATCAGATGACCACTTTGAAAATCCTGAAGGGTTTCCAGTTAGTGTTCGATATCCGACGTTCAGCCAACGGTCCGTGGTCGTATCTCGGCAGACAGGAAAATCTAGGCAGACAATCCATAATTGTAAACCATAATTTTTATAAAATAGGCATAAGGTCAAAACCACAGAACAAACCATTCATATAATAATAAAAGTCCAAGGCACAGGCAAACAGGGAAATCCAGGGAGACAGGCAAGAGGCCATGACCATGAAACCAGAAGTATCACTCAGAAATAAACAATTTAAACAATGGGTTTAAATTGGCAAACATAAGCGAGATAATGACAAACAGGTGGCAGTAATCCGTACATAATGTGTCCAGGCAATGGGATATGGGAAATGTAGTAAAAGAGATGGAAGGGGTATACTCTGTAAAATCAATCTCATATTGTTCAAAACCTGTATGACTTTATTTCTTCTGTGGGACATAAAATAAGATTATTTGAGAAATGTCTTCATGTTTTTTGTCCATACAATGAAAGTCAATGGCAATCCTCATTTTTTTTCATGGGGTTGAGTAAATGATGACATAATTTCATTTTGGGTGGACTATCCCGTTGAGAGAATTACACATTCGAAATATACAATATTCTGGAAATGTCTCATATTCTCTGATGTGTTTGAATGTTATTGGATTTATTGCCTTCAATCATTTCTATCCACAACCACGCACGCACACACACACGCACGCATGCACGCACGCACACACACACACACACACACAGTAAGATAACATCAGCCATCTTTGTGTTGAGCATTTCAAACCTGCTTTTTTCCTCTCACTTGTAATTCTTCTGCAGCTGTGGAGGAGCAAAGAAACTGCAGTCCCTGAGGATTACACTCACTGTGGTGACTTAAGAAGACTCTGAATCGACCATTTTCCAGACCCAAGACTGCCCTGTCTTCAAGATTGTTTTTGGCATTCAACAAATTGATAGAGGGAAACAGATTTATTAGAAATTATATTAAATCTCATACGCATTCTAATTTGCAGCTGCATGACTAGAGTCTAACAGGTAAAGAAGCCATGGACCATACCATAGTTCATAAAAAGTAAAAAAAAAAAAAAAAAAAAAAAAAATATATATATATATATATATATATATATATATATATATATATATATATATATATATATATAAATAATGTTTTATTATTATAAAAGTTAATATTTTATTTAATAATAATAACATAATAACGTTAAAAAAAAAACTAGTACAATAGCTCAGGCCATTTATTTGTAGTATAGCTATGATGACATATTATGTCTAACTAATACAGCTGAACACAGAAATAAAAAGACTCCCACACTTCCCCAAGAGAGCTGTCAAGATAGAAGATTAGGCTTTTAAAGTTGTTCTAAAGGCTTTTGTTTCTTAACTTTAGCATATTTTAAAAGGAGGTAGTTAATTCAACATCACAGTACTCTGTGCAGGAACAGTGTGTTGGTGAATAATCCTCACATGTTGTGACTGATGTGACTGATGTTGTGACTGATGTTGTCACATGTCTCACATGCTTGACATGCTTTTGCTGGGGAACTCATAAGGGTCATGGGGCTGGTCATTGGGATTGCTTCCAGAAGGATCGTGGGTAGTGATGCAGTACAGTGAAGTGATATCCCTTCACTCTGGAAACTAACACAATGAGTCCGTTTTCAGAGTCGCACATGGATAGATATTTATTTTTAAGATGCTTCTCAAACAGGAAAAAATAAAGTTCTTCACATTCTTACCATTCATTGTGACCACAGCAACAGTCGTTTATGGACTGACCCTCAATGACTCTGGTGAACAACCACAGATTTTGTCAGGCATCTCCACAGGTACAAGCTGCACTGAAAAAGATCATACAGTACATGTGAATTATGATAATTTGTATTGACTGAGTGATATAAGATTTAAATGGATGAATGGTAATGATGCACATTGCTGAAAAAGTACACAAGATATGCTCAAAAAGCTGACTGACTGGGTATTCACATAAATTCAAGATCAAACAATAAGAGACAAAAAGGCATCATAATAGTAAAGCTTATGAGCTTAACTATTCTGAGAATGAGATATATGTTGTACACACACAAACCAGAACTTAGCACAATGGGAAAGAGCCTTATCCACCACGAAAGTTGTTGGAGGCAATGGCTGGAAGAATCCAGCAGTCATGGCATCTCTGTTGTGGATGCTGATGTCACATTCAGCACAGAAGAAGGGACGTGGTCGACAGTCACAACATCGGACAGCAGCTGGATTTCTCGCACACTGTTGGCACATGTGTGCTGCCACATTTTCTTGTGCCAGACGGGGTCTCTCTGCCCTCCACCTCTCTGAAAAGCAATGGCGCCACCAGGGGGTGGCCAGGGGTGGCCGTGGCCACCCCTGGCCGACTCCTGGCCACCCCACTGGCCACCCCAATGGCCAGTACAAATTTTAGTAGCATCAGTTATGCATTTCATAAATAAGTAAAAAATATTCTTTAGTAAAAGAAGTATTTGTGTTTGTATAAAGAAGTAAAAGGAATTATGTGTCGTGACGTGCTTTTTAAGTGCCAAACGGTTACAGTATACTGTTTCAGCAGCTTTTTGATGTGCCACGTTTTGACAAGCAGGGATGCAAACAGCGCGCTTTTCGGCGCCTCCCGATTTTTTCACTTCAGTTTGGGTGAGAAAGTCATCTGAAGTCATTCCATAGCTTAATGTGAGGGACAGAAGTCTATTTACATCATTAAAGTATACGGAAACTCGTTTTCCCTCCTCTGCGGCTGTAAATCATTCTCCATTCATATTCAAACAGCGCGCGCGCCTCTTGGATGCACGGTAAAACTCTCTCCAATATGATATATTCACATTATAATGCATTATCTGTAGATAAAAGGCTGTAGATTTGCATAAAATTACTTTATTTTGTTGAAGTTTGTTGCTGTTTTTAAACGACTCACTACCGTGTGCTTGCTAGATCACACACATCACAAGGACTATGAATCGGCATCAAACGCACAATAACTGGAATTCAAAACTGTGAAACAAAGGAACAAATCGCACTAGGATTTGTGCGCTCGACATTTCTTCGCTTTGTGACGTGAACTTTTAAATGCGCACTTATGCAGCGCAGCGCACTGTGACTCCATGTTGCTTTGAGCACATCATTCTGCACCCGCGAATCCCGCGATGCGCATACACGCTGTGTGCGCTCTGTTTTTCATGTTATCATGGGTTTGCGCACTGAAATATTATTAAAAGCCAATATATTTTGTTATACCTAGCCTGCTCAATACATTTAAAATAAGCATAATTTAATTGCATATTATTTATTTGTAGTGTAGGTTATATATGCACTTCTGAATTCTTGACATTCATATATAAATATAAAATTGTGAAATGTATGATTGCCTGATTGAATTTTATAAGAGAACTAGTAGTAATTTGTTTTTATTAACATATTTAGATTTTATAAAATTACTGTGCAGATTTTTTCAAAAATTGCTTTTTGCTGCTGATTTATACACTCATTAAGTTTATTAAAAATTCCTAATACGTTTATGTAATATTTAAAGGTGTTAACTGTAATCTTACACTGCAAAATAATAACTTAAAAAGGATTAAATTCATCACAATTATGTAAGTATCTGGAAATTTGCCGCGGGGCGAGGGCCCTTATATATATCATATCTATATAATATAATATAGCCTATATTAGTAGGGCCCTACTAATATCATTAGTAACATTAAATATAACACAATAAACCAAAGTATATCAGTAGGAGTTTCCTTAAGTCTTTCTGATAGTTTTCTACAGGCCGGTTTACTACAACAGTAGAATACAATTCTGAAATTATGGTTTATAGTTTTGGTGTGCCACCCCAAGATTTTAAGTGGCCCCATCTGGCCACCCCTATGAAAAATTTCTGGAGGCGCCACTGCTGAAAAGAGACTTTGTCGTGTGCTCCAGTTTGAAGAGGCCAGAAGAGGATCTCTTGGGGTTCAAAGAGGTGATGCCTCATGGAGGGGCTTTGGCTGTGTGAAAGGTTCAGTATTCTAGCAAATTTTAGAATAGAAACATTTATTTACATTCTAACCCACTGGATATATATATATATATATATATATATATATATATATATATATATATATATATATATATATATATATATATATATATATACACACAGATACAAGGGCTAATGGAAACACAACAAAGTACAGACCAGCAGTCTTTGGAGCAAAGGCCACCTCACAGTTAGCCCCTGTCCCATTTCTCCCCCCTTAAAACTTCCACTTGGTTTTGAGTGCCCTCGAAAGTAAAGTCCCCTCAACGAGGGAAGTGGAGTTGAAGATCTTTCCCTATGAAATGGGACACCACTATATGCAAATTAGCGCGGCAATCCTCAATACGTCACGCGCAGCGTCAAAGTGTCTAGTACTACTAACGTTACTATTTTCATTCATAAAATTGCCGGTTCCAGTTGTTGTGTGGGCTGTTTTCGTTTACGTCTGATGAATCAACAGAGAAGACATGTGGAATATAGAAGACGCATTTCCGGTCATTTTGCCATATATTTGTTTGTATCTGATCGTTTAGAAGCGCACACAAAACCCAAAGTTTGCTTGTCTAACGTTAGTTGCAATCCGTTTCCGAACGCGCGCGCGCCGCCATGGGAACCGGGGCAACGTCTCTTGCGCGGATCATTGTGCTTTTTTAGTAGCTGTTTTTACCACCAACAACGTCCCGCAATTTAGAAACTGCAGACACTGCACTTTACAACAATCACCGATTGTGCTCAGTGCTGATTCTGACGTTAAGTTTGGGTTACAGAGAAATGGCAGCGCGCTGTGAAGGGAAGATGATGTGCTAGACGAACACGGCTAGTTTTTAATAATTTTACCTCACATAGGCCTATCATCTTTTTATAATCCTTGGAAGCCAAAATCGAAAATAAAATTAGATTAACTAACTTACCCAGATCAGATGTATATTTGATTTGCTTTTAAAGCACTCGGCAGATATCATATGAACATCGTCAGATAGCTTCGTGAAATATTTTCTAACATTAGTGTTTTGGATGTACATCAAACTAACACATTCCAACATATTTCGACATTTTAACATGCGTATTTGCGAAAATATACTTAAAATTCAATTGTTCCTTTCCAGCGGTGTCCGCCATCTTGGTTGAAAAATTTGACCGGCTCGCTGAGATCGCAAGGTATCCTGGGTAATTTCATCTTCCACTTCGTTTTAAGCCTGCATCGGACCGCACTATGTTTTGAGGGTTGATTTTAAGGGGAGAATAGCACTCCCCCTTGCTCTTTGGAGTATTGGGACACCCTACCCCTACACGAGAACGCGCAAAAACAAGGGTTAGGGCAGAAATCTAGGGTAAGGGGAGGTATTGGGACGCAGCCTTATTAGTGTCAGGAGCATTGAAGGGAGGATCAGTGATCTGATTGTGATCAGCTGTAGAGAAAAAACAACACAAATCAACATTTATAACATTCATATTTCCAACTTGTCCCAAGGCTAGTGGCACATTTTTAGCCTGGTTACCAGCCTGAAATGGTGCAAGCTCACGGCTTGACATATAGCTAGAGAAAAAGACTATTACACTTTTTATTTCCCAAACCCTAATGTGGACAGTCCAATTACTGCCGGTTATCTGCCTATAATGTGTAACAGATGATGACAGCAAATAGGAATGCAAATAGGAATGCTTATATAGAAGCAGATTAAAAGAAACAAGCTGGCTGGCCATTGACAACCGCTTCATTGGTTCTTTGTACCCTTAAACTCGTTGAGAAATCTTTGGAGTCTGGCGATTGCTTTCAATAGTCTTGTCCAGCTTGAAAACTTAAGGAAGCGGTTAGTGAGTGAATCTGTTGTGGTTGAGGTCTGGTGCACAATGACCCTGCGCACTTCTGGATCTTTGGCATCAAGTTCTCTCACCTTAACCTCACCGCTTGGAAGCTTTTCCTGCCAGAGAAAATCTGGACCACGAAACCAATTGGAAGCAATGAGCTCTTTTGCCTTAAGCCCTCGTGACGTGTGGTCAGTTGGATTGTCTTCTGACGTCACGTATTTCCACTGGGTTGGTTTTGTACTTTCCTTGATGCGGTGTATGCGGTTAGCTACGAAGATATGAAACCGTTTTGCGTCATTGTTGATGTACCCTAAGATGACGTTTGAATCTGTCCAGAATTATTCTTGGGCGTCTTCAAGCTCCAATTCTCCTCTGATCACATCACTTGTGCGCACTGCTACAACTTCTGCGGACAGCTCGAGTATTGGCACCGTGGTTACCTTTGTGGGGGATACTCTGGCTTGGCCATGACTAGAACGCAGTGTATCTGTCCTGTTGTGCTGGTTGCTCTTAGATATGTCAGACTCCTTGCGTCTGAAAAATGGTGGACTTCATACTTGTGAACTGTCTTGAAATCTACTGGTAAGTAGCATCGCTCAATCTTGACATTGGCTAAGTTCTGTAGATCCAATAGCCAGGACTCCCACCGTGGCCTTAACTCATTTGACCGTGGCTCATCCCAGTCGATCTTCTCACGACACATCTGTTGAAGTATTTTTTTCCCGAGTAGGACGAAAGGCGCCACAAAGCCAAGTGGATCGAAGATGGAGGCCACTGTGGACAAAACTCCTCTTCTGGAGAGAGGGCGCTCATTCACGACTACTCGAAACTGGAAATGGTCTGAGGCAACACACCATTTGACGCCTAGACTAGAGCTCTCTCAATTTGTTGTTTGCCAAGAGCTAGGTCTTGTTTCATTACTGTCTCTGCACAGTCTTCCTTTGGGAGGGATGCCAATACTTGTTGGCTGTTTGATATGAACTTATGAAGTCGCAACTTGCCTGTATTGCAGAGTTGTCTTACTTCGTTTACCAACTAGATAGCCTCTTCTTCTGAGTGGACACTTATTAGGCCATCCTCCACATAGAAGTTTCTCTCAACGAAACGAATTGTGGCTTCACTGAAATGACCTTGCCCTTGAGCTGCGATGTACTTGAGACCGTAGTTTGCGCAGCCGGGTGATGAAGCGGCTTCAAACAGATGCACACGCATACGATAGACGGAGGAATAGGAATAGAAGTCCTCATTGTCCCACCACAGAAAGCTGAAGAAGTCTTGATCTTCTGGCTTGACATGGAATTGATGAAACATGCGTTCTATGTCGCACATCACCGCTACTTGACCCTTACGAAACCGACATAGAACACCTACCAGGCTGTTGGTCAACACTGGCCCAGTGAGCAGAAAATCATTTAATGACACACCTTCGTTCTTTCCCGAGCAGTCGAAGACGACTCTTATTTTTACAGGTTTCTGGGGCTGGTAGACCCCATGGTGAGGAATGTACCAGAAGGGGCTTTTGTCCAGTTCGTCAGTGTAATAAAAGCCCTTGTCGTGTGAGTGTGAAGGAAGGAGACCGGGGTCAGCTGGCTGAGACTCGTGGGTGTTTTATTTAACAACTCAAAGCTCTGGCGAGCTCTCCATTCCTAGAGAGGAAGTCATGCGGTGGAGCCACTGCAGGGGCGCGTGGTCCGAACAGAGGGTGAACTCCCGCCCCAGGAGGTAATAGCGCAGGGTGAGGACCGCCCATCTGATGGCCAAACACTCCTTCTCTATGGTGCTGTACTTAGCCTCTCTCTTCGAGAGCTTACGACTAATGTACAGCACCGGGCGGTCCTCCCCCTCCACCTCCTGGGACAGGACAGCGCCCAGCCCCCTGTCCGACGCGTCAGTCTGCAACAGAACAGGGAGAGAGAAATTAGGAGAGTGCAGGAGCGGGCCACCACACAGAGCAGCCTTAACCTGGGTAAAAGCCTGTTGGCACTGCTCCGTCCACTGGACCGTATCTGGTACCTCCTTTTTAGTGAGGTCAGTCAGCGGGCTGGTGAGGTCCGAATAGTCAGGAATAAACTTTCTGTAATATCCCGCCAGCCCCAGGAACTGCCTCACCTCCTTTTTGGTCTTAGGTCTAGGACAGGTCGCAATTGCTGCTGTCTTGTCAATTTGGGGATGCATCTGCCCATGACCCAAGTGGAAGCCCAGATACCTTACCTCCACCCGCCCAACTGCACACTTCTTCGGGTTGGCCGTTAGCCCCGCCTGTCTCAGCGCCCCGAGGACGGCCCTTAAATGCTCCACATGCCGCTGCCAGTCATTACTGTAGATGATGATATCATCCAAGTATGCAGCGGCATATGGAGCATGGGGTCGCAGAATTCTGTCCATGAGACGCTGAAACGTGGCCGGAGCCCCGAACAACCCGAAAGGAAGTGTTACAAATTGGTGTAATCCAAACGGCGTGGTGAAGGCTGTTTTTTCTTTGGACATGGGAGACAAGGGGATCTGCCAATATCCTTTCGTTAAGTCCAGCGTCGAATAAAAGCGAGCCGTACCTAACCGATCAAGTAGCTCGTCAATCCGCGGCATTGGATAAGCGTCGAATTTCGACACTGCATTCACCCTGCGATAGTCCACACAAAACCGTACCGAGCCGTCCGTTTTAGTAACAAACTATCGGGCTTGCCCAGTCACTGTGGGACTCCTCAATTACTCCCATCTCCAGCATTGCCTCTAATTCCGCCTGAACCACTTTTTTTTTGTGTTCAGGCAATCTGTATGGCCGGCTGCGAACTACCACGCCCGGCTCTGTCTCAATATGGTGCTGGATCAGATTAGTACGACCAGGCAGGGGTGAAAACACATCGGCAAACTCTCTTTGCAACCTTGTGATGTCAGTGAGCTGCGAGGGCGAGAGTCAAGTCAAGTCACCTTTATTTATATAGCGCTTTTTACAATACAGATTGTATCAAAGCGCTTCACAGTGATAACATGAAAACAATATAACAAAGTTTGTTTCTAAAAGATATTGCGTCAACGTCCACCTTAAGTAAGGCAGATCAATAATATTATTGAATATTAAATGTCCCCAACTAAGCATGCCAAAAGCCAAGGCAACAGTGGCAAGGAACCAAAACTCCATCAGGGACAGAATGGAGAAAAAAACCTTTGGAGAAACCAGGCTCAGTCGGGGGGCCAGTTCTCCTCTGGCCAACAAAGGAACAGTGCATGATTCGGGCAGCATTACAAGTCAGATTGGATCGGAACATTTAGAGTATTTTTTTTGGAAGTCCAAGTATGCACGCCGGTCTTAAGACGAGTTGTTGAGGATCAGTGCCGTCCACCATAGAGAGTCCATATCGCCCGTGTTGAGTCGTCACTTCATAGGCTTTGTGATTGGAGCATCTGAAGTCTCCGTGAGAGGCTGGATACAAACTGGAGCTGACGAACGCCATTTTCTCGGGACTAGCGTCCCGAGATAACAGCAGTAAAGCAAAGGGGAAATAATTAGCGTAGCTGCTGTTCATAATGATGATTTCCATAACACAGGCGTAAATGACAAAACATGAAGACAGTGACTCTTGCGTCCCAAAATCACCCCCCTCCGTCCCCCACTCAACTCAGCCCAGCTTACTGACCTCTACATCCCTCCTGCTGCTGAGACCTAACCACAATTTCACAATCTCTCCGCAACCCAACCATACGCGCCAACCCGTTGACTAAGGCTGTCGAGCCCCACTGGTGCGTGAATAGGCAGTTTCAGTGGACAACGGTTCCGTATGGCATACTACCTACCGCAACACAATATCTGCCCAACCACCCGTCATTCACGCAATATACACAGGAACGTAATTAGAGGTCGACCGATTCATCGGTTTTGCCGATTAATCGGCACCGATAGTTGTTTGGTGGAACTATCGTTATCGGCAAAAATCCACACGATAGTTTTTCCGGGTTGCGTCCGTTGCTGGAGCGGCTGAGAAGTGCGCGCGGTCATTACACAGCAGGAGAGCGCTCAGAACAGAAGAGACTGCTGGCATTATACAGAGCGAGAGCGGCCTCTAGAGGACAATTAACAAACTAGCACTGGCTGAGTTGTTTACGTTAACACGTGAGGCAGCGCGAGCACGGAGAGAACACGCAGCACAGAGAGCACTGACATTTAAAACACCGACAGCGAAACGGTATGAATACATAACACTAAAGTAGCTACATATTGCCATATCATTACAAAGTAATTCATTTGTTGACTAGATGCTGCATCAGCAGAGAAAGAACAGTAGTTTGCCGTCGAGGCTGTGAGGACTCTAAAATTACCTCAGTCAACCGTTAATGCAATGTGACAAAAACACACGCAGAACTGACCCAAATATTTTATGGCACAATTGTTACCATCTATTTGCATTATTTTTATCCGGCTGGTCACTTTTATGCATTCATTAGCCGACGAAGTTGCATATTTAAAACTAGTGACGTGATTTCTTTCTCAACATTATGTTCATGCAGCCGACAGAAACGTAAACTAATCAGAAACGCATTCGATTTAAGATCTTTTTAATCACTACAATAGATCTTGTTATTTTGATTAGATAATCATCAAGTGTTCTAAAATATAGAAGCAAATAATGGTAAACACTTTACAATACCATTCCATTTTTAGCATTAACTAAGGTTAATACAAGTTCTAGAAGAGTTATTCATTGTTACGGTAGTTTGTTAATTTCAACATTTACTAACGCATTTGAAATGGAGTTTTAATTCTTATTTTATCTTTTATTACCTTAGTTAATGTACTATGAATGAACTAACATGAATGATAAAGGTACAATTGTATTGCTCATATTAATACATGCAGTAAAAAGGTATATTGCATTATGCATATAGTTCATGAAAGCTAGTTAATACATCCTTGTTTACAAATGGGACTTGCAAAGTGTTACCTATGAAATGTGTATGTTTCTAGGTTATAGCTAACGAAACCTGTAATATTTTAATGTTTAAATTATTTTCTGTATAAAGTTTTAATATATTCATATTTATATATTTATTTAATTGAGCACATTTCAGTTCATCACTGTTTTATTGTGAGTATGATGTTTGTTTTTAATCCAGTATCCATTAAAAAAAATATCGGTTGAATTATCGGTTATCGCCATGTACGGTCAAACCTAGATATCGGTATCGGTAAAATCCACTATCGGTCGACCTCTAAACGTAATGACTGCAAATACTATGCAACCTATACAGATAACCTACAGTCTCTTCAAGTTTTATAGTATTAAATGCATTTGATCTGATTCAGCAGTATTATAAAAGGTAAGCATTATGTAAATGCTTGGCTGAAGAGATGCGTCTTTAATCTAGTTTTGAACTGGGACAGCGAGTCAGAGCCTCGAACAATATCAGGAAGGCTATTCCAGAGTTTAGGAGCTAAATGTGAGAACGCCCTCCCTCCTTTAGTGGACTTAGATATCCTAGGAATGACTAGAAGCCTCGAATTTAGTGATCTTAAAGATGAACTAAGTAACTTTTTTACCTTAACCGAACAGCTTTGGAGTCATTGTAATGTTTATATTACTGATTTCGTGTTGAATGGTGGTCGTCTCGCACCCCCCTGGTGCCTGTGAGCCGCAAAACCACCCTTGCAACTTTGGGCCGGCGGGCCGTGTGATATCAGGTCTCGCGAGGTAACGAATTGCTTTACGGCAAAAAAACAGATCTGATAAAATTCTGATAAAATGAGCATCAAACAGAAATAACCCGACGCCGTATACATGTGGTGTTGGGCGCGCGCAGCTCTTAAAGGGGCCATACCTTATTTCCACTCGTTACAGCGTCCATCCTACTGAACAGGTACCGGTGTACAGGGGGAGGGGATCCGGCCGTTAGTGCGAGCCATCTCTGCGTGAGTGCTATTCACGACAGTACAAGTACTCCACAGCGACTCTAGGGGTCGCCGTTTGACAAAAACAGAATTCCTACTGAGTGCTGCTTTAAAGAACGCGATGGATTGTAGGGCGATAGAAGGTCCATTAAATACACAGGAGCTAAACCATTTAGGGCTTTATAGGTCAGTAGTAGTACTTTGTAATTGATACGGAACTTGATAGGTAACCAGTGTAGAGATGATAAAATTGGTGTTATATGATCATATTTTCTTGACCTAGTAAGAACTCTAGCGGCTGCATTTTGCACTAACTGTAGCTTGTTTATTGAGGATGCAGGACAACCGGCTAATAAAGCATTACAGTAATCTAGTCTCGAGGTCATGAATGCATGAACTAACTTTTCTGCATCAGAAACAGATAGCATGTTACGTAATTTAGCAATGTTTCTAAGATGGAAAAAGGCTGTTCTTGTTACATATGAAATATGATTTTCGAAAGACAAGTTGTGGTCTAGTATAACTCCCAGGTCTTTTACCGTAGAGGATAAAGTAACAGGACATCCTTCTATATTAAAGTTGTATTGTAAGTGGTTTTGTGGATAGTTTTTTGGACCAACAAGTAATACCTCCGTTTTATCTGGATTTAGTAGCAGGAAATTATGCGTCATCCAGCATTTTATATCTTTAAGACACTCTGTCAATTTTGATGAGTTAGTGTTTTCATCTGGTCGTGATGAAATATATAATTGAGTGTCATCAGCATAACAGTGGAAATTAATTCCATGTTTTCTTATAATATTACCAAGTGGCAGCATATATATTGAGAATAGCAGAGGGCCTAACACCGATCCTTGCGGCACTCCATAGTCTACTGACGTTATCTTCGATTTTTCCCCATTTAAACAAACAAAATGGCAATGGTCTGATAAATACGATCTGAACCAGCTTAATGCCTGTCCCTGAACACCAGTGTAGTTTTGTAGTCGATCCAAGAGTATTTTATGATCTATAGTGTCAAACGCAGCACTAAGATCGAGTAGAACTAATATTGAGATACAGCCTTGGTCAGAAGCTAAAAGTAAATCATTTGTAATTTTAACTAGCGCAGTTTCTGTGCTATGATGCGGTCTGAATCCTGACTGAAATCTTTCATATATCTCATTTTCTTGCATGAAAGAGCACAATTGAGCGGACACAGTCTTTTCTAGTATTTTAGACATAAATGGAGATTTGAAATCGGTCTGTAATTTGCGGTTTCTTAATGAGAGGTTTTATTACTGCCAGCTTGAATATTTTTGGAACATGACCTAAAGATAAAGACGAGTTAATAATATTAAGAAGAGGCTCTTCCACTACAGGTAACACTTCTTTCAGAAATTTAGTTGGTATTGGATCTAATAAACATGTTGTTGGTTTAGATGCAATGATAAGTTTATTTAGCTCTTCCTGTCCTATAGTTGTAAAGCGGCGTAGTTGTTCTTGAGGGGCGATAATTGAGGCTGAATCATAAGACACCATAGAGGATTGTACATTTACAATTGTGTTTCGGATGCTTTCTATTTTCTCATTGAAGTAGTTCATAAAATCATTACAGCTATACTGTAACGGAATAATTTGCTCGGGTGATGTCTGTTTATTTGTTAGTCTAGCCACGGTGTTAAATAAAAACCTTGGATTATTTTGGTTATTTTCTATTAGTTTGCGGAGATGCTCAGCCCTGGCTGCTTTTAGACTGTCTTTCCACGCGATTCTAAAGACCTCTAAATTAGTTTGTTTCCATTTACGCTCTAGGTTACGAGTTTCTCTCTTGATAGCATGCGTAGCACTGTTGTACCATGGTGCTTTAGTTTTCTCTCTAACCTTTTTTGATCTAATTGGTGCAACAATATCTAATGTACTAGAGAAAATGGTGCTCAAACTGCTGGTCATTTCCTCTAGTTCATCTGTTTGTTTGGGTTCACTGAGCAGCAGAGATAGATCAGGTAAGCTATTTGAGAATCTATCTATAGTGGTCGGAAGGATTGTTCTGCCTGGTCTATAACGTGGCGCAACATGACAAATTTCAGCAGTGCGTATTATACAAGTTACCATGTGATGATCGGTGAGATCGTCACTTTGCGGTATAATATCTATATCGGTTAGATTGGTTCCATATGATATAATTAAATCTAGTGTATGATTTAGACGATGAGTGGGACCACTGACATTCTGCTTGACCCCAAAGGAGTTTAATAAATCTGTAAACGCAGTCCCTAACGCATCGTTTGAGTTATCTACGTGTATGTTAAAATCTCCAACAATTATTGCTTTATCGGCATTGACCAATAGATCTGAGAGAAAGTCTGCAAACTCTTTTAGGAAATCAGCATATGGTCCTGGAGGTCTATTTACAGTAGCCAAGGCTAGAGATAATAGGGATTTATTTCTTACATCTAAGAGCGTAACGTTTAGCACAAGTACTTCAAACGAGTTAAACCTGTGACCTGTTTTCTGAGTAACATTAATAATATCTCTATAGATTGTTGCAACCCCGCCGCCACGACCGATCAGACGGGGCTCATGCTTATAACAGTATCCTGGCGGGGTAGACTCATTTAGACCGAAATACTCGTTTGGTTTAAGCCAGGTTTCAGTAAGGCAAAGTACATCGAAGCTATTATCTGTGACCATTTCATTTACAATAACCGCCTTAGGTGTGAGCGATCTAATGTTTAGAAAACCTAGTTTTAGAAATTGTTTTTGTTCACTGATATTTAGATTTTCAGGTTTAATTACAATAAGATTTTTCCTAGATCCTACATTGGATTTATTATTTGGCCTCACTAAACGAGGGATAGACACAGTTTCTATATAATGTTCTACACTACTTATATCAATTAGATTGGCACAGCAAAGACTGTGATTTGGAATTTGATTTTCTAGTCATACGGTGTGTAACGTCTTGGAGATGTTGTCCGACAGAACAGCCGCTCCGATTCTGCTGGGGTGCAGGCCATCAGCATGGTAGAGCCTAGGTCGCTCCCAGAACAGATTCCAATTATTTACAAAGGGCAGTTTTTGTTCATTACACAATGACATTAACCATTCATTTAGTGCAAATAATCTACTGAACCTTTCCTGTCCTTGTCGGTACGTGGGAAGCGGTCCAGACACGATGATCGTTGCCTCAGGCGCTGTGCTGCGTACCGTCTCGATCAGGCTCCTGTAGTCCTTCTTCAGAACCTCCGTCTGCCGCAGCCTGATATCGTTTGTTCCAGCGTGAAGCACCACAGCTCCGACGCGCTCTTCACCGTTCAGGATCTCGGGAACCTGTGCGGCGACATCAAGAACACGAGTACCAGGAAGGCAGTGAGTGCGCACCTTACCCTTACCTGAGGTAGCACGGACATGACGGACCATGGAAGTGCCGATGATCACGGCGTCGTCGCGTTCCGACTCGCGAAGAGGGGAGAAGCGGTTCCGGGTGGAGATCTCGAAGACCGGGAGGGGCGGAGAGGTTCTTGCTCTGGTCCTGGCTCGTGTCTTCCGCTGTGGGATCACCCAGGGTCCATGGTGTTGGGTTGGTGCCGGAGTGAATGATGCCAGAGATGATCGCGTCCTCCTGGGCAGAGAAACGCACGGAGTAGACGAAGTCGGAGTCAAAAAGTTACTAACCACTGACTTGTGTGCATCGGCGCGTGACGTTTCAAGCGCTGATCGCCGATCCCGCAGCTCGGCTTGCCTCTCTAGCAGACCACGGATCTGTTTCTCCACCGATTCAAGCTCCAATCGTACCGAAATCAGTTCGAATGTGTCCTCACCTGCACTCAGAGGTAACGTTAGACACACATCTGATATGTTCGCCATAACAGATGAACAGTAGATTAGTAGTGATACTACCAATATCTCTAGTAATTTAGGACTGAAATGCCAGATATAACCTGTATCCTTTCAGTGAAACGGGTGTAAAATCAGACGGTCAATAGGCGCGAGGCCACGCGTGAAATGCTAGCGGACTAAAGGCTAGTAGCCGAGATTCGCAAAGTTGGGTCTAAGTAGCGATATCAAAGCAATCCGATTGTTTTTTATAAGGAATAGTATCGAGGATAAGTTCCCATGATATAAAAATAGAAAGTGCTTGTTTATAAATGAGTGGTAAAGAAGAAAATCAAGGATTAATGAATTGATTCGACGGAGCTTTCAAACACAAACACCGACTGCTCGCGCACGCCTAAAACACCGAAAACACATCGGCAAACTCTCTTTGCAACCTTGTGATGTCAGTGAGCTGCGAGGGCGAGAGGTGATCCCCCCCCCCCCCGGGACCAGGGCGATAGATTTCTCTTTGATGATCGCCTCTGGCCTGAGATCCTCCTCTCCACTCACTGCCGTCGCAAGCAACACTGACTCCTCCTCACTCCATTTTTTTAGGAGGTTGAGATGGTAGATTTGCCGTGAATCACCCCTGTCTGTTCGTATTACCTCATAATTGAGATCCCCTATCCGCTGTGTGACCTCAAAGGGTCCTTGCCACTTCGCTAACAATTTGGAGCTGGAGGTTGGTAGTAAAATGAGCACTTTATCTCCCGGTGTAAACTCTCGAAGCTTAGTTCCCCTGTTATACAGTCGGCTTTGTCTGTCCTGAGCCTGAAGCAAATTCTCCATAGAGAGCCGCCCCAGTGTATGGAGTTTTGCTCTCAGGTCCATGACATACTGAATTTCATTTTTGCTATCTGAGCGTCCGTCCTCCCAAGTTTCCTTTAGGACGTCTAACACCCCACGGGGCTGACGTCCAAAAAGAAGCTCGAAGGGGGAAAACCCCGTGGAGGCTTGCGGGACCTCTCGCACAGCGAATAAGAGGGGTTCTAGCCACCTGTCCCAATTTTTCGCGTCTTCTTGTACGAATTTACGAATCGTTGTTTTCAACGTGCGATTAAATCGTTCGACCAGTCCGTCCGTTTGTGGGTGATAGACACTGGTACGCACCGATTTAATGCCCAATAATTCATATAATTCGCTTAACGCTCCACGTCACGTCTGCACAGCCAGAGACTGTCCACGTCACGTCTGCGCAGCCAGAGACTGTCCACGTCATGTCTGCGCAGCCAGAGTCTGTTCCTGTTCCCGAGCCAGAGTCTGTTCCTGTTCCCGAGCCAGAGTCTGTTCCTGTTCCCGAGCCAGAGTCTGTTCCTGTTCCCGAGCCAGAGTCTGTTCCTGTTCCCGAGCCAGAGTCTGTTCCTGTTCCCGAGCCAGAGTCTGTTCCTGTTCCCGAGCCAGTGAGTGTGTCGTCTGTTCCCGAGCCAGTGTGTGTGTCGTCTGTCCCTGAGCCAGTGTGTGTGATGTCTGTTCCCGAGCCAGTGTGTGTGATGTCTGTCCCTGAGCCAGTGTGTGTGATGTCTGGTCCCGAGTCAGTGAGTGTGTTGTCTGTTCCCGAGCAAGAGTCTGTGTTGTCTGTTCCCGAGCCAGTGTGTGTGATGTCTGTTCCCGAGTCAGTGAGTGTGTTGTCTGTTCCCGAGCCAGAGTCTGTGTTGTCTGTTCCCGAGCCAGTGTGTGTGATGTCTGTTCCCGAACCAGTGTGTGTGATGTCTGTCCCCGACCCAGTGTGTGTGTTGTCTGTCCCCGAGCCAGTGTGTGTGATGTCTGTTCCCGAGTCAGTGAGTGTGATGTCTGTTCCCGAGCCAGTGAGTGTGTTGTCTGTTCTCGAGCCAGTGTGTGTGATGTCTGTTCCCGAGCCAGTGTGTGTGATGTCTGTTCCCGAGCCAGTGTTTGTGATATCTGTTCCCGAGCCAGTGAGTGTGTTGTCTGTTCCCGAGCCAGTGTGTGTGATGTCTGTTCCCGAGCCAGTGTGTGTGTTGTCTGTTCCCGAACCAGTGTGTGTGATGTCCGTTCCCAAGCCAGTGAGTGTGTTGTCTGTTCCCGAGCCAGTGTGTGTGTTGTCTGTTCCCGAGCCAGTGTGTGTGTTGTTTGTTCCCGAGCCAGTGTCGTCTGCTGTTCCCGAGCCGGTGTCGTCTGCTGTTCCCGAGCCGGTGTCGTCTGCTGTTCCCGAGCCGGTGTCGTCTGCTGTTCCCGAGCCGGTGTCGTCTGCTGTTCCCGAGCCGGTGTCTGCTGTTCCCGAGCGGTGTCTGCTGTTCCCGAGCCGGTGTCTGCTGTTCCTGAGCCGGTGTCTGCGCCGCCCTGGCCGCCCGAAGGGTCTTCGCCGCCCGAAGGGTCTTCGCCGCCCTGGCCGCCTGCGCATCCTGCGCCGCCCTGGCCGCCTGCACATCCTGCGCCGCCCTGGCCGCCTGCGCATCCTGCTCCGCCCTGGCCGCCTGCGCATCCTGCTCCGCCCTGGGCGCTGGAACTATCTGGTCCGCCCTGGCCGCCTGAAGGAATGCAATGCCCTGGTCCCATTACCCTGCATGGACCTGGTCCTCCATCCCTCCCCCAAGACCGCCTCCGCTTCACCACCCTCCTGAACTATTGTTTTTTAGTTTTTATGGGCGTTGGGTGCCGCCCATAGGGGAGGGGCTATGTCATGGTTTGGGTTTTGTGTCTTGTTCCTTGTTCTTGTATGTCAGGTGATTCCCTGTTTGCCATGTGTCTTGTCTATTGTTCCCAGGTGTTTCTCGTTAGCCACGCCCCCTTGTTATCTCGTTTAGCTTGTTTGTCCTTGTATTTAAGCCCTGTGTTTCAGTTCAGTCCTTGTGAGTTCTAATGTTGTAATGGTTGCTGTTTCCTTGTTCCTGGTCTGAGTGTCTTTTGTTTGTTTTGTTAATAAATGTGCTTGCAATTGGATTCACTTCTCGCTTCATTCTTCCCGCAACGTTACAGATTAAAATTAAGAGACAATTCATACAAAACGAAATTCACTTTAAAGAAAGGCTTTTTACAAAACAAAACTTAATGTGGTTAAAATTAGGTCTTCCGATATATTGCGCATCTTGTTATACTCATGCATGTGGTTCACTTTTCATAATCAACATAGATTAAATAAAAAAATAACATATTTAAACATAAATATTAAACTAAATACATTTCTTTAATGGCTACAATACGTATAGCCCTACAATAAGATAAATGTAATGTCGGAGTGGAACATTACAGGGGTGCGTTTTTTGAATAGCCATTATAATCAAATAAATCCCATCGATCGTTTATTTTTGCTTTGAATCCCCTTCCCTACAAAATACGAAATTTCTGCACCACAGCATACGAAAGAAAGTATAGGCCTAAATACATAAATTAAATAAAAATACATTTAAGTAAATAATAAATAAAGGAATACAAGGGGCTCAGTAGTTTCTGTCGCATTATATTATATTATAATATTATTATTATTATACAAGCAGTTCGGCAGTTGTTGTTGCTGTTACGTGACTTTCTGACTAGTCGACACGTGGGGTGATGACATCATCGTTTTACAAAATATACGGATTGGCCGTACACACGAAAACGCAAGGGTGTCGTTTTCAGATTTATCCACCCTGGGACCCGGTTTAAAAAAATAGCGGTTTCAGTGTCCCAAAACGCCGGATCCGTCTGGACGAAACGCCAATGCGACAAAAAATTTGTACGTAGGCCTATACAGCTAAACGCGTCTCCGTGTGGACAGGGCCTTATATTTTAACTGTGAACCATATTGAACTGAAATATATGTGTTGCCTTTGACGGCAGCTACACACATCTTTATGTGATTGATAATCATAGGCGTAATTTGCGGGTGGGACTTGTCCCCTCCACTTTTTGCCAGGGTCAATATTGTCCCCACCACTTTTGAAACATCTCACGGCACAGATGTAACTAATACAAATAAATAAAACATCTAGTTAACTAGCAGAGCATTCATTTCCTTCGTTTGTTAAATAAGAGTCGATTTAGCACGCTGAAATGTGTTGTTTTTTAAATCAAGTGATCAAAGTGCTCGTTGCCGCTGCGATCAGTGGCGTGGATAGAGTGTTCTCTTGTGTCTCGCGCACAGTTTTCACACGGACGCGCGCTTTAATCCGTTGCGGAGACTTTCTATTTGTTCTGGTGAAATCACAGTAAAAAGTAAAATGCACACAAACGTGTCCCTTCTTGATATACAACCATTGATAAACATAGTCGGTTTTAATGAGAAAAAAACTATACGATTGCGGATTAGAACCCAGAACCTCTGACACGCTTGGCAAAAGTTCTGCCACTGGACCGTGCATGTGATTAACTGATCTATGTATTTCTGCAGGTGAATATGCTCGGAGTCGGCACTAACACATACTAGATCTCATTAAACGACAAATTAAACACAATGTACTATTTAATTGCTGGACATCGGTATGTTATTGTACATAGGTACATCCCCCCCGTCCCACCTACTTTTTAAAGCAAAGTTACGCCACTGTTCATAATCCATTTTTTGCTTGCAACATGCTTTTGAGGAATGTTTATTGTACATCTTACATTTGTAGCCTATTATTATTGTATTGCATTGCATTATATGTTTTGCCCTAGATTAAAATAACAGAGCTCTGCTAAGATATTATTGGGAGATATTGTGACAACTGATATTTATATGCATTGTAAGTAGATTTCTATAGTGTTATAAAAAAATCTCATTGAGTTACAAGCTATCAGAATTCCATAATTTTGGCCTCATACTGGTAAATAAAAACAACTGAACCAAATTGTATTGGCTTTTGTTCAGTTTGGGCCTCTGCTCTGAATACAATTTTTACTTCTTGCGTGTGAGCGTATTTTCACAATATCATACTATATGAGCCATAAAAGCCTGATGTATAAAATATAGGCCTAAAAAAATTATATGCAAATTTAAAAAAAAACAAACAATTTAGGGTGAATTCAGGTTGATAGGAAAACTTTTTTGCCATTGAGATGACTGGGGAAAAATGTCCCTATCAACCTCAATGCATAGGCTATTCTATATTTCCTAAAGGTTCTATAAACTGATTTTTCCTTTAGTTAATAGTTAATAGTAATAGTTAATGTAGTTAATAGCATGAGTTAAGAGTCGGGCTTGCACAACAACGCACCCTGGCCTGTCATACATGGTTGTAAAGTCTGCAAATTTGCTCATATTTGCTTTTCGGCATTCCTGTGTTTGGTTTGGCAAAACTCTTTGACAGGCTATTACACACTGCAGTTCCCTCAGAGTCTCCTCAATCCTGAAAACAAATTAACAGAAGATTGAGCTTTATAAATTACTCTCGATGTCGAGGATGTCAATCATATTGAACTGACCAATAATGCCGAACATGTCTCACCCTCCGCTTTCTTATTGGACGGCGTTTCTTGAGTATGATTGGTCAGTTCAGCGCCGTCAGTAGTGTTGTGATATCGCGATATTTCAGGCATATGTTCTCTCGCTGCAGCGCTGTAGCGGGCTGAGTGTAGGTGCTTGACTGCCAGTGGAGCCACCGTCTCTCTCTCAAGCGAACTGCAACCTTAGACATTGACTGTTTACATTGCCTTTTAACTTTTGAAGGGCCCGAGGAACAGTGTGCTTGAATGTTTCAAAGGTAAGCGAATACTGCTTCTCTGCTTCTTGGCGAATAGGAGTGTTTTTGCTCATTTATTTGCAGTGCTAACATGTCGACAGTGCGGTGCCTTTCAGTTGAGCACCAGGACTGCTAGCAGCTAGTCTCAGTCATTCTAGTTCGTTAAACTCTTAATTGCTGAAAATCAATAAACGACCAACTCTAGTTCCCATAGCAACATCACTGTACTCGGTCCCTTTGACAGCATGTCCTTGCGACTCTCGGGGAATGTAAAGAAGTTCCTGTACCCTTGCTAATCAGTGCTAGTGTGGAATAAACAGAGTTAAAGCTCACAATTGTGTGACGACAGCTCCGTAACATTGACAGAACAACAGAAATGAGCTCTTCTATCTCTACACGGTCTGTCAGTGTTTGTCTTGCGTGTACGTGGCTTGTGCTCTACAATCAGTGATCGGACACTGCTCTCTCACTGATAATGAATCCTTGCAGGATTACCTCGTTTTGGCATGGTTTTGTTTACAAGATAGTATAGATACATTGATAAGTACGTTTTGTTTGACTATCTGCTTTTTACCGAGATGACAACGGTTATTTATGCTTTTATCAGCTGAAGTGGTACTTGGCATAGTGCAGAGATTACATGTTGAATGAGCACATACCTGAAAATGGAATTTCTATTATTATTTGATTACTATTGTATTATAAAGGTGTACACGGGACTGTTTTTATAATTAAAAAAAAAGTTTAGTCAAGAAATCTAATTAAACTCACGTGTACTTGAGATAAAGACTTTAGACCTAGACTATAGATTAGTCTTTTTTACGCATTCGCCATGAGGGGACATCATATTACCACCACCAGTCGATAAGATCATAGCAACTACATTAATACAACTACGTCTTCTTTATTTATTACATTGGTCAATACGATTGGTCAATTGCGGTGAGATATTTTCCAATATCCGCTGTCGTTCACGGTCTATTAATTAGACCACTCATCCAGTTAACTGAACCTCAAGTGTTAACCTATTTTAGTATTATATATATTGATATACTATATTGCTATTTATTTTTAATTAACTATTAGTAGCTATTTTTATGTCCTCATTTCTATTATTTTTTTATATTTCTATTCTTAACTATTTAACTATAAAAATAGATATTTTAGTACTTCAACTTGCACTTATTTCAGTTAGTTTTCTACATCCTACAGGCAAAATCTAATTTTCTTAAATTTTTTCCCATCTATATAATATTTATATTTTATTTGAATGAATTTCCACAAAAATTAGCATCGTGAAAAGAACAACTTTTTTAAATGTATTTTCACAAAAAAATATATATTTTATAAATGTAACACTATACTTTGTGTTATTACTCTGGCATTAAATTACAAAAACAGTCAACACTGCTGCCGTGAGTTTTGTAGAACAGCTACTGAAGGAATGACTGTAAATTTGGCATGATTCTCCGATCTTCTCGCGGGTATAACCCATCTCTCTCTATATTATTTTCTTCCAAAGTAATGCAATGGCAACTTTTATTTTTTTTATTTTATTTTTTTGCTTTTGGAGGGAATGGGAATAATAATAGACTATTTTCTATAGTCTCCATTATAAATCGATAGAAGTTTAGACTTCTAGTTCTATACTTAAGCCTTTCAACCTGAAAATGTGAAAATGGTCCATAAAGTGCAAAACCATACTGGTGAAAAGGGTCAGGTGTTGTAGTGAAGGACGTTTATAGCAAGAATGTTATGAATAGTTCTGTGAATTGTTTCAGATTGCCACTATAATAGCAGCTAGCACCCAATTTGTGAGTATGCATGCTGGGCTAACAGTATCATTTGTGCATGGCAGACACCTGGAGCTGTAACAAATTGGCTGCGGTATGGGCTTTACATTACCTAAGTGCTATCTGAAATGGCTACATGAGTCGGTTATAGTTTCAGGGATCAGATGTTCAAACTGGACAGAACGGAGTCATCATTTTTGAGCGGTGTGGAATTGACAAATTGTCCATCTGATAGCATCACTTGCAGAAAAGAGTCCACTAAGGTAAGATTTGTGGAACTTTTTTTTTAGTTCTAGGTTGTGCTCTGCTGTCTCCATAAACAAATAGATATTCTGTGCTGCTCTTCTTCAATTAGAGCCTGGAGTCACCACTCGGTGTCAATGGAGCAGTAAAAAGTAGGCATAAGTCTTCATTTCACAAGTCTGTGATGTAAACGTTGGGGTGGTTAATTTGTGATGTTGTTTTTTTCAACGAACTTTGAAATGTTTCTCTAGAATAATATCTGAATTTATGAAGTAGTAGTAGTAGTGTGTTACAAACAAATAAATGATTTAGTGATCAAAATTGTGAGGGAAGAAAAGCTCCGGGTTTGCTGTGCTTGTTTGTAGGGCTACACAATTTGGCCAAAGATGGTTGGCGCAAGTTGCGTTCCCAATGTTCCCAGTTGCGTTAATTCACGTTATAAGCAACCCAAACTCAGAGCTGATGCAAAGATGGAGTTGCTCTGAGATGTTAAGAACACAGTACATTTATTTATTTATTAATTCACAGCATTTGTTATTTGATAATCACACTAAGCCATATCACAATTTCGTTTTTATTTTGATTAATTGTGCAACACTAATCAGGGCTCCAGACTAACATTTTTCACTAGGAGCACAGTGGCCCCCAACTGAAAATTTTAGGGGCACAACCAGAAAAGTTAGGAGCACACACCGTAAATCAACATACTAACCAAATATTCACATTTATACTAATGTACAGTGTATTGCTAATAAATACTTTGATAATAGATGCAGAAATTACAATGCCTTTGCCCTCTGATTTAACGTTACAACCTCTTGTCTTCTAAAAGCAACCGGCAGTGGCGTTACTTTTTGATTTATTAACATGTCACTGCATACTCTGTTTGAGGCTAAGATTGTGTTTAACTAGCGTATTGTGTTTAAACTGTGAAGTGCCTGCACTGTCGCCAAACTTCGTGTTCCCCACAGTTATGGGGTAGCGACTGCAACATTCGCAGGTCATGGAATTCGTCTCCTTACAGTACTACCTTAAAGGGTTAGTTCACCCAAAAATGAAAATTAAGTCATTAATTACTCACCCCCATGCTGTACCAACCCCGTAAGACCTTCGTTCGTCTTCGGAACACAAATGAAGGTATTTATGATTAAATGTGACAGCTGGATCACTCCGAAAAAACAAACAAAAATAACGACTTTATTCGACTATTCCTTTTCTTCCTTGTAGGCCTGAAACGAGACTTCAAGAGATTTCCACGACGCACGTGCGAGAACTTAACTGAAGTAGTTGAAGGAGATCGCAATTCTCGCGCATGCGTCGTGGAAATCTCTTGAAGTCTCGTTTCAGGCCTACAAGGAAGAAAAGGAATAGTCGAATAAAGTCGTTATTTTTGTTTGTTTTTTCGCACAAAAAGTATTCTCGTCACTTGATAAACTTATAGTTGAGCCACTGTTGCGACATGGAATATTTAAACATTTTCTTCATTGACTTTCTGGGCCGTCAAGTTTCATTCCCTCAGGCAGCCTATGGAGGAGTGATCCAGCTGTCACATTTAATCATAAATATCTTCATTTGTGTTCCGAAGACGAACGAAGGTCTTACGGGGTTGGTATAGCATGGGGGTGAGTAATTAATGACTTAATTTTCATTTTTGGGTGAACTAACCCTTTAACCAGCTGAATTCTCACAGCCAGTCTTCACGAAAATGGTGGGTTTGGCCTTTTTCGCCACAAAAACCTCTCACTCTGAATCATCATCCGACTGTAATACTGTACTAGCTGCAACGTTACAAATAGCTCACGGTTCAGTTTGTATCAGGGTTTTAGGTTCATGGTTTCGGTATGATTCGGTATGTGCTATGTTCAGGGAAAAAAAAAGACTACTGTCAAATAAAATAAAGAAAATATGAACAAATAATCTAACCACAAGCAAAAGCACAAATAAATACAATAGAGCAAAGATATTAATTAAATAAACGATGCTTTTCAGGTAGGTCTAACATTAGTTTTCAGGTACAGAAATTGAATAAAATAATCAAATGTAAAATAACATTGCATATTTGACTATATAAATTAAAGATTAATCCTTATTAAAGTTACAATTTAAATTCAGAGCTGATTCTGTAGGCCTACACGATACTGTGAGTGTCTTTCTTGACCATATAAGTTTACTTATATCTAGGGCTGGGCAAGTTAACGCGTTATTATCGCGTTAACGCATTTATTAATTAATGCCGACATTTTTTTTTATCGCACGTTAACGCAGTTTTTTTTTTTTTTTTGAAAGTCCGTTGCACACTGGCTCTGAATAGGACATAGGCCTACAGTCAAACCATGGATCACAGGAGGGGTGGGATGTTGGTCAGCCAGCAAATAACCCACCCAAACCAGCATTGGAGAGAGGCTTTTGGCAGGTTCTCTCAGGTGAACAGAAAGGGAGACACACTGAAAAAAAAACCCTGTTGGATTAACATAAAAAAAATATGTACATCGGTTGCACATAATAAAGTTAAGTTTACGCAACATGATTTATATATGTTAAAGCTACATAATTTATGTTTGTTAAATAAACATGATTTATATATGTTAAAGCTACATAATTTATGTTTGTTAAATAAACATGATTTATATATGTTAAAGCTACATAATTTATGTATGTTAAATAAACATGATTTATATATGGTAAAGCTACATAATTTATGTTTGTTAAATAAACATGATTTATATATGTTAAAACTACATAATTTGTGCTTGTTAAACAAACATGATTTTAGTGTTTTTCCATTGATATATGCTGTGGTTTCAATTAAACTAACCTGGGGTGCGTTTCCCGAAAGCATCGTTAACTATGGTCGATATTTCCATTGAACTCTATTGGTAACGACGGAACTTGCGACCATAGTTGGCTAACGATGCTTTCGGGAAACGCACCCCTGATTAGTTAAAAAATTAACTACATTACTGCACAGTTTAAAAAGCAGTAGGACAAGCAAACACATTTCTTGAATCAAATTGTTGTATTCTTGAAGTTACAATACAATTGTCTCACAGTAAGTGCTGCAGAAGTAAGCTTTTTCTGTGTTAAAAATAGTTTAAATTCCATGAACAATGACAGCATATCAGTTATACTCATATAATTTTAAGTAAAAGACAAGACAGTCAAAACATGTTGTGGAAAAGGCGAACAGTAATGACCATTCAGACCAGTAAAATGCAACAGAACAGTAATGAGTATAAAGAGGTCCAAAGCTTCCCTTGACATTTTTGTTTTCGATTTTTAAAAGCATAAGACCGGTCAAATTGATGAATTATTTTTTTAACAGTACAACAAATTTTCCACAGTAGGTGCTGAAGAAGTAACCCTTCTCTGCTTGTTAAAAATAGCTTAAACTCCATGAACAAATGTCAATGAACAATGACAGCATATCAGTTTTACTCAAATCCCTCTACTTCTCACTTCTCATATCACTATACTCATATCATTTTAAGTAAAAGACAAGACAGTCAAAACATGTTGTGGAAAAGGTGAACAGTAATGACCATTCAGATACAGTAAAATACAACAGAACAGTAATGAGTATCAAGTAGTCCAAAGCTTCCCTTGACATTTTTGTTTTCGATTTTTAAAAGCATATCACTATACTCATATCACTATACTCATATCACTATACTCATATCACTATACTCATATCACTATACTCATATCACTATACTCATATCACTATACTCATATCACTATACTCATATCACTATACTCATATCACTATACTCATATCACTATACTCATATCACTATACTCTGAAAAGGTGAACAGTAATGACGAGTATTAAGTAGTCCAAAAGCTTCCCCTGGCGTTTTTGTTTAGCTTTCATTTCTGGGTGGAGTGTCCTTTTAACCTTTTAACCCTTTTAATAGCTTTAACCAAAAAAACTATACACAAGTTAAAACAACCACAAAAGAAAAAAAAAACAGTGGTCAACCTACTCGTATCAAACAGAGTGAACTTTTGAATAAAGCAAGTTCTTTGTGAGTGTGTGAACTAAAAAAGAAATGGTCCTTATTCCAAGAGGTAGGAAATCTTGTGTCCGCCTGCCATACCATGGAAACAGCTCACTCATAGAGTCTGTTTCTGAGAACTTGAGCTTTCTTGGATAGAGTGGAGCCTTCCAGCTCCATGACTATCTTCTGCAGTACCTCAAAAGTACTTTTCATTTCAGGTGGGTAGTTGAGATTTAAGGCATACATAAGACCAAAAAGCATTGCCGTAGCTAATGCAAAGTTATCCAACCCTTGCAAGATGTTCTGGCCTTCAAGGATAATCCCAATGTCATCAGATCTGTCATGGCATTTGAGAACGTAGATTCCCACTGTGGTGGTCTCTGTGGATTTTTGGATGAAGGCTTCGTCACCAGCCTGCAGAATGCACAGACAAAATGAGATTCTACAGAACACCGGGCACTGCTCTGGGAATATTATAACAAATGTAATTTCAATCATTTAATGATGTAGATATCATGAAAAATGTGAACTTGTATATAATGAGAAGTTGAACCAGACAAGACCAAGACAGACAGATGACTGATTACTGTTAGACCTCAGTTCTAGGATTGTGGATGGTAGTCCTACAATTTTAGAGCTAAGATATCCAATTGTGCAGTGGTCGGCAACCTTATGGCAAGCAGAGGGATAATCACAGAATGGTTTGTTGTATCTGTGCTCTAGCGCAGGTTAAACTATCACTTTATTAGTATTTGTTGCACCTAACTTAATAAAACATGCTATGTGACTGTGGAATGATTACCTCAAAATATGTCCATTTCAAGGGACTTTATTTAAATTAAATACATACACCACTTCAGCTATTATCACGGGCCAATGGTGATAATATTTATCATGCTTAATATTTACCTCCTTAGCATGCATGCCATAGGTTGCAAACCCCTTCAACAACAAAAGGTACAATTTATTAAATTGTATATTTTGGCGAATGTCTTAATTACAGCTGCACGATTAATCGTTAAAAGATTGCAATCTCGATTTAAACACCCACGCAATCCTATTCCTAAATGACGATTCCATTATGCTCGAGTGTTGATGGCGAGTGACTATCAATACCGCCACATAGGTTTTGGATGAAAAGAGCAATAGACTATGCAGAAAAGTTCAAATTTATGAAGAGAATCCTGCCTTGCCTACTTAAGTAGAACATGGAAAAGATGGTCACAAACACACTTGCTGATAAATAAATAAAAAGAAGGAAAAAAAAAACTGACATTCAACAGAGCACTCAAGTATTACTTATTAATTCTGATCGGAACATCCCTACCTGCAATTGTTCTTGAGATCAAATAAGTAATTACAATGTGTTGTCTGTGGTATATTTCCACTGCAAAACAAGAAATGCCGCAAAATATCGCGCAAATTGAGCCACTGAAAATTCTGTCATTTTAGGTTGCAAAAAAAAAAACAATCCTGTTAAAGGGACTGATCAATTATCTAACTAGCAGGTTGGTTGGTTAATGAGCATTTTTTTTAATGAAAGATAAATTGTACTCACCACATACTCTTTAACTAAATTGTCTGGGTCCTCGTTGAGGTATACGCAGAGACCCTTGATAATGCACTCTCGGCCAATCTCGACATCATCATCCTGGCCACGGGTGAAAAGCAGAGCAGAGTTTTTTAAAATACATTTTTACCCCCACTGATCTATATAAATGACTGGATTGCTCATGGAATCCTAAACTCCCATCTGGTGGTTAAGCCACCAGAAGTGTTCGAGTGGCCATTTTGCTATTCCCAACTGACTTAATATGCTTTTTACATCCAGCCTAGTCTTACAACTGGGTGTGCGTCCAGATGGTGCAACCAACCCCAGTTCTCTATTATTGATCAGTGTCTTCCCCAATAAAATGTGTATACACCAAAAACTAAATCCTAACATACTTGAGCCATGGGTTCCATGATGGTCTGCAATCTTCTTCCCATCTGCCCTCCTCGCTTTTGAAAGACTTTTAGAAGTTTGTCAGATAGCAAATCGATCTGTGACAAAAATCTGGACTGTAGGGACATGGTGGTAATACGCTTAAATTCAGCATTAATCTGAAAAGAAAATAAATAAAATCAATGCATTTCAAAATACAGTTGAAATGAAATTCGTAAAGGCATACACTGAAAAAGGGTTAAAAACTATTATCATTAACCATTAGCAGGTAGCGTGCACCACAGGATACATATTCTTTAGTCTCTTGTTTAAGGCTCATCATTATATTAAAGACATACCTCGCTAACATCAAAGAGAGCTGGCCATCTTGCCCTGAAGTCTTGGATCATGGGTGTGTCACGAACCACCTCAAATCTTCTACATGAAAATGTCTTGTCCATTTTTATCCTAACCACCTCCCTGTTGTTGCTTTTCTTCACATCTGAAAGAAGCGCCACTCTCAGATTTTCCAGGCTCTCATCAGATTCTCCGGTGGGATGAGGGGGGCAGTAGTTAACTTCAGATCGCCGTGGTCTTTTGATGGCAGAAGCAGCACTTGTTTGGCCCTCTGGCTTATGCTTAACAGAGTTTACAACTACCTCAGGGCATCCCAGTTTCCTCAAGTGAGTGCGGTAAATTGCAAGTTTATTCTTTAAGCTAGCTTTCCAACCAGCATATCCTGTCAGGGAGCCTTTCTCGGTAAGACAAGGATGTTTTGAGGTGAGGGCCTCCCCAACGGTGTTAAATTCTTTATCGGTGACATAAACTTTGTATTTGACAATTTCTTGAACCAGGCCTTCAAGAATGTTCGACTTCAGTTTAGGATCTGGAATAAGAAATGTACCCTTCTCTTTGTATGTTGCATTGCCTCGGTCAAGTTTCAGCTCTGCATCGAAAGAAAACTGAGGGACACGGAAGATGGTGGGCCAAAATTGTCTAGACCTGGATGTCTCTGACTCTGTTGTGGAGAGTGTGTCAGTGTTAACACACACACTAGACATGGATGAGGATTCATCTAAAGAAGGATGGTATAAAGCAGTATCTGAAGTTAAAGGGATATTAGCACACTGTGGAGCTGAGGCCTCTGTCATCGGGATTATTCTGATTGTTCCTCTGTCCTGTACTTCATCAATTGAAATGAGGTTCATGAACTCATTTCCAAATAGTGCATCCATAAACTGAAGCCTAAAGTTAGTGTTAACGCCACATTGTCTTTGTACCTCGGTTACAAGTTCACCGACAGAACCTGGAAGTCCATTTTGAAAGTTAATTCTTTGACTGCTGTTGTCTCCCAGGATCACTTTAAGAATGGCTGGGGCCGTCATTGTCCGTCTCAATCTGTGAAGATGGAAAAAGATTTAGGTTTTAAAAAATTGTTGCATATTGATTTGTTGATTTTTTACATTTTGTTAAATGTTTTACATTTTGTTTTTACATTTTGTTCATGTTACATTTTTTCATGTAATGTATGTAGAGATAGCAGGTTTGTCAATTCAAATAACAAAGCTACATAGAATGGGAAATCAGACCGTATTAATTTTAGGACTGCAACTGATGATTATTTTCATTATCAATTAAATTGATGATTATTTTACCAATTTGTTGTTTACTACAAAAGAGGTCAAATATTGTGGGGGGAAAACCCTATAATCTCCAATATGTTTTTACTAGGGCTGTCAGTTAAACGCGTTATTAAAATGTGCGATTAATCGCTAGTTACCTATGACATTAATGCGATTAATCGCGATTAAATATTTTAATCGTTTGACAGCACTAGTTTTTACTTTCTTAAAATCATTAAAGCAATATAATTTACATAAAAACAGATGACTAGTTGCAGCTCTAAATAATTTCAAATTCAACCTGAAAATTTCCGGTGGTGCTTGAAAAAGACAGAATCATGGAAGTTAGTAAATTAAAGTTAAATTGATGTGTTACACAATAACTCCTAAATTCAATATGCAACAACAAATATACTGGGAATGTAAAGTGGCATGCTCATAGAAAGTCTAGCAAGACAATGACAGACTAAGACAGAGCTCTTGAAAGTAGGCAGGTTATGTCAGCATGCACACCATGACTTTGTATCTCTTCAATACAAACTTGACTAAAATATTGCATGCATATACAAAAAAAAAGGAAAATAAATGAATTGTCACTAGATTAATTAACCAACCTTTTAAGAGGATATGCCTTTTCAAGGTCACCATACGGTTTGATCCAACCATGTAATCGGCCAATGGATAGGTGTCAGTGAGTTCACTGAGTGCCAATAGCTTGACTTCTCTTGAAGGCGACAGGTTCAGTTCAAAGGCTCTACAGTGTTCATTGTACCACCCCAACAGCACTTTCACAATGAAGAACAAGTTCTCATTGATGATACACATCTGAATAATTTCAGCAAACTCCGCTAAGCCACCTGCTGATCCATGAGCAACTAGCATACCTTTGCTGTAGGTTATGCCACTAATTTTTGCATTCTTTGCAAGATGCACTTCACATGTGTTAGGGTATTTAGACTTAATAGCCCAAGCCACTTCCTCTTTCAGTACATCAACTGGGACTGTGGACACATTAGGTACATCTAGGCAAGATTTACCATAGGATGGGGAGTTGATGTGGAAAGCGATCATCAGCTGATGTTTTGAAGCCAAAGTCAATGGTACATTCTTAAAGCAACTGGTGTGTTTCACAATCTTCTTAAAGAAACCATGCTTGGCTTCGAATCGCATTGTCCAGACAGCCGTTAGAGGGCCAAAATACCTTAACATCTGAGGGTAGTGTTCAAGGTAGTGGTGTTTTGGTAGAAGTCTCACATCAGGGAACAGCTCTACGTACCTCTGTCTGTGTTCAACTATCTTACTTTCAAGGTATGAGATGGATTCATCATTATGCACAGGAGCAACTACTAGCTCAACAATATCTTTTAAATCCATCAATACAAGCCATGCTGGTTCATTTTCTGGCACACAATGTCCAATCAGAAACGGGAGCAACCTTATCAAGCTCCAATTTTCATGGGCATTGCCTCCAATAGTCTTCCGACCTGAGAAACTCTTAGGTACAACATGTGGCTTATTTGTTTTGTCTGACCATTTATAGGGGAATGACAATATAGCTTTATTTAGGTCATCAAGTGTAAACAATTTCTTTGAGATCAGTAATGCCAAGCAGTAAGCTAGCTCAACCGGTACAACACCCTCAAATATGTCGTGAGCAACGTCAGGGGGGAAACCAGACACAACATGAAAATGACTCAGATTTTTGGTAAAAACACACTCTCGTTTAACTCCAAAACACTGTTTGCTGTCCTCATAAGCTATTTTAACATGGTCAGCATGGACCTCTTTAGTTCTCGGGCTAAAAAAACCAGATGCAACAAAGTGAGACCTAATTTCACAACTTTTTGCTGTGCAAAACCGACATACGTAATCACCAGAAAAACTTTCAGTAAAGCCAGCAATACTGTGCGCTCCTAAGTTATCGGCCACAACACTATGCACTGTACCTTTAAGAGACGCACCTAATAAAGGGACATACACACCGTGATCCTCCAGAGTTTTAAGATCTTTTAGAAGAGGTTCCAAAACTTTGTCATAACCAAATGTTTTTACATCATCACTTTTGCAAAGCACAGCAAGATAAATAGATGATAAAGATGAGTGAGATCCTGGTGGAAGGTTTGCTAATATCCAATACACACCACAAAGTTTGTGTTTTTTCCTAGAGGTGCCTAGGGGATTGCAAGTCTCGAAATCATCCACATACAGACAAAGTGATATTCGTAACTCATCAGCATTCAAGAAGCAGTTCTTCTTAAAATGCCAACCATCTTTAGGGTACGTGTATTCAAAAGATGGGTCAAGAATAATGTCTTCCTTTCCTCTATGATTTTCAAGAACCTTGTCAAGAATGATTTTTCTATTCAGAATTTGCTGTAATGATTTTAACAGTGGGACATACTGAAAGGATCGTTTCTTTTTATGATCAAGTATGTAGGTAATTGGTTCCACAACATTAAATTTTTCTTTGTAATATTGTTTGCGTTGATATGAAGTAGCAAGAGGGCCACCTTTTTCAATTGCTTTTGGAACAGGGTTAGATGCACAAATTGCAGTAGTGATTTCTTCAACTACAGAATCGTCAACTTGGAGGTTGTTACGCTTTAAGATATCAGTTACACAACTCCTAGATAATGGGACTGGTGCAGAGCTTATCAAGTGGTAAACTTCCTGTAAGAATTCATCAATAGCTGTGCCTGGCACATGAACCAAATATTCCAACTTCAGTAAGGCTGCTGCAAACTGCTGCTCAATTGCACTTGAGAGTGCCTTGTCCTCATTCAAAATAAGGGATGTACCAGATGAGTCCTCCTCAATATAGTCCTCATCAAGACCATCAGGAAGGGAATGATCTAATGACAGAGATGCTACTGTAGTTGTTCTCACTATACCTGGTTTAAAATCAGCTAGGGTGTGAGGTGTATGTCTGCGACTCTTGTGAGCTTTAAAGGTTCCATAAACACAGGTCTGAAAACTACAACCAGAAAACATACAACTAACATTTTCATTTTTCTTCAGATGTGAATTGATATGAACAAAGTACTCCCTTTCATTTGCTAAGTTCTTGCATGAACATAAGTGGCAGCTGAATATAGACAAATCTTTTAGTGTCTGACTTTCTTGTGTAGAATGCACTCTACTTTGATGTACAATTAAAGCATTCCATGTCTTAAATGTGCATGGGCATTCTGAATACGTACATGGATAACGGCTTGTACGTCCAAAGTGTGGATGTTGGAGTTTATAATGGTTTAGTAATGCCAATCTACTTTGAACTGCTACTGAGCACCCTTTACACTGCCACATTCACTGGAGGGAGACAGAAAAATAAAATTTATTAATTTTAACATTTGCATAGAGAGGAATACTGAAAATAGAAAAAGCAATCAAATATACTTGCAGTAGATTTACAAAAATACTCACCACTACTAGAGCATTTGCAAGTCAAATTGCACTTGACTAGATGAATCTGATATCTGTAAAATATTTTTTAAAAATCCATTAGTTTTAAAGCAATAACATATTCCCAGAGGTAGGCTAGTTTAGGTTTCAGCGAATTGAGCACATTTCCTTCTTAATTAATTAAAAAAAGAAATCGTGCATTGCCGTTTGAGCTGCGCGCGCTGAAGATCCCGCTTCAATTCTTAACCAAATGCATCCAATATGAGATAAATCAGATATAGAAAGGTGCACACATAATAAACTATTACAACTTACATTTGCACAAAACAAAAGGCTGCGAATACACACGCAAACTTATAGTCATGATGAAGGTGTAAAATAGTAATCGTTTACATCCCTAATTTCAGTAATTCAAATTAAAAGGTGAAACTAATATTTTTAGTATAACTATCAGGGTTCCAGACTGCGACCAAATTCGACCATTTTTTGAGGATGTGCGAGTTAAAATGTTATGTGGTCGCATTTGTGCGAGTGGACGCTTGAGCATCAGAACGGCGTTGTATCAGCTGATGCAGTCCGTAAATTATGTTCAAAATGAACGAGTAGGCTACATCATGAATCCATTTTCCAAACCGTGTTTTTGACTTATTCTGAATCACTACGGTACGCCTATAATAAGTGTTTATATTCGGACTATTTTATCCCGGGGTCGGCTCAAGTGCGGAGTAGCCCAGTGCCTGCGTGACTCGCCATAGACATTAATGGAGAGAAGTTCCGTCTACAATGTTCTTCCGCAAGACACGTGCAGTTTATTTATTGACAAACGTAGACGTGTCACGCGCATTTATATTTTTTCATCCCCAAAATATAAGATGCCTTAAAATGATCGTTTGTTATACCATTTAAGGTAGCCGATTGAAGACTTTATTACATTTAAGAAAACTGATCCACAGGGTCAGGGTTTATTCGTGCTCAAAAATACATTTTACAGTTCCCACACATCTATTTTTAGTCGCAAATGCGAGTGAAATTGTTGCACTGTCACTGACATGACTTGGATAGACTTAATGATAATTCCGATAGCACGTGAAGATCATTAGCATTAGAGAGCCAAGCATGTCACTGCAACTGGAGCTAGAGGCTTCAGTTGCCATAGAAACCGTTTCGGCTGTACAGAGTCGCGCAGTATTGGCTGGACTTTTATTTTTACATTTTACTTTATTTCAGTTAAGACCATGTAAGACTTTGGTGCGGATTTTTCAGTAAAATGTGAGTGTGGCAAGCATTTTATGAGATTTCAGGATTTTCCAATCAGGGAAATTAAGTCGATTAACGTTAGACATTACGTTCTGCAACATCCCCTCACCCACCCCCGTCGGCGCAACTCACTCCCTGACAGGATTTTCCCATTCGTTGCAGCCTGCAGAGTGATATTACTTTCTTTGAAAGAGAATTCGCAATAAACGCAGAATAACAAGTAACGGTATGTTCTTTGTGATCAAATTTAAAAAGGTATAACGTTAACATTACAGTTCAGCCAGACGCCATTTTAACATTCTGTAAGTAACTTAATATCCCCTCCTCCACCCAAAATTAATTGGCGCCACTCACTCCCAGACGCGAATTAGTTGTCATACACAGAACAAATACGAATAAATATGTCTTAATGACTGTGTACACAATTTGATAAACGTTAATGCAAGTCATGATATTAAACGGGATAGTATTACCGTTAACTAACTTAACGTTAACGTTACCTACATTTGCACTAGGCCTAACTTTTGCCTTTCCCTCAAAACAGTAAGGTAACTTGCATTAAAAACGTCCCCTCAGTGAAAATAAGTTCAAAAGGACTACTAACTGTTACTCAATGGCATTTTAGTTCAAAATGTTAATTACCTTCAGACTGTAGTTTTCCACCACGATAACTTGCAGCTTCCACCTTACAAAGCGAGAGAGAAAATGGCGGACGGGCGAGTGTGTCGAGCAGAGCGGTTAACTGAATTTCCTTTGCCTGTTCCCATAGGGGCGGAGTTTCCAGAGAAAACATAACTAATGTATTTAATTTCAACATGATTCATTTGAAAAGGTTGAACATCCTTCAACATTAAATGAATCGCACAAGACTAAAATATGTTTAGATGAGAAACATAAAATAATCATGTAGGAAATACGAAATGCATTTAGGCAAATTCAACAATCTCCCCATTGCCATTTTTTCAGTGCAGCGCTCCGCGAGTGAATGACAGGCGCTCTATAGATAGTAACCACGGCAACGGCTTCTGTGCGTTACGCAGCAGGTCTTTTTAACTTAAATTAAAATTATACATAACTTTACCTGATGTGCCTGCGTGTAGTTTAGCGGGGATGCTGTGCAATGTGAATTCCCTTCTGTTGATGTCTTGATAACTATTTAAATATTGGAAACTCACAAACAGCGAGCCGAGGATCAGTCTCTCTTCCAATGATTTCTAACGAAGACTCACTGTATTCCGGACATCACGGTTATCGGACACTTGACCTTTTCTCGCAAATTCTATAAATAAAAACTTTCAGGTCACGGCATATATATATATATCCGTGTCATCTTTGCCTCCTCCTCTTTCAAATCCGACCAATCCTATGTTTCCAGAGCCAGTCGTTTCAAAGAAATCAACGTGAGTTTCTAACGTACACCAATGACTGTTCAGAAAATGGTGGGGGGAAGGTTTTCCGGCAAGACAAAAGGAAGAGGGGAGAATACCTCCGTAGAAAACGGCTCTTAAAACATGTTCACCCACCAGAAAATGACAAAAAAAAAAACATTCTTATGGTCTTATAAAATAATTATGAGTTACAATTTGCAAATATTTGTACTTTTTTAAGGTATTTAAATTTTTTTAACATTTAAAATTCTTAAATATAACGTTAACGTTAGAATATAATGCTCACATGAGCAATCGTCGATTAAAATAGTGTATAGACGCTTACACAACAAAGTTATGAAGATTAATATAATTATTTTACCAACTTATAGTTGGTAAAATGTATATGTGTTTTATATTAGAAATGACGACTCCTTAACTGTCCGAAACACAGTGAGTAGAAATTTTCAGCCGTCCGGAACACCGTTGCTGCGTCCCAATTCGCATACTAAGTTATCCGTCCTAAATAGTATTCGAAAATAGAATTAGTACGTCCCAAATCGTAGTATGTTGAAATGAGTGTCCCAAAGAGACCCGGATGGTCTACTATATCCGGTCAGGATCCGAAGTGCAGATCGATGCGCACTCTAACGGCTGATATTGCCCACAACCCATCGCGCGCTGGACGAGGATTCGGTTAGAACTACAAACACGACTCAAAAGTGTTCAAAAACTACAGACATGGAGGACGCAAGAGTCCGGCGGTTATGTAGAGAGGTTTAGAAAAAGGGGTTTGAGTGATTAATTATCAGTATCTAACCTCACGAAAATGTATTTATTCAATGTTGTCCACATTATATTGCATCTGCAGCATTGTGAACTTTTGCAAAGATACGTTTAGCCATTAACTTTTAAATGCATTATTATATTCAAATTCCAAACACATGAGGAGAGTCTCGGCATGAAAGCCCCATGACTGGCAGATGAACGTGCGACAACAATTCTCTCCGAAATGGTAAGAAGTTATATTAGATTGAATGGAGGATTTTAACTGTGACGAGATGATTGACAGGGCGGCAGTTTACGGTGACAGGATGCACGCGACAGAGCTGTCCGTTAAAGATGACGAAGTAGTATGTCCCAAAGCTTGCCTACTCTTTTGCTACACACTCAAAAGTATGTACTTTTTCTTCACAAAAAGAGTACATACTTTTAGGGCGTAGTATAAGTAGGCGAATTGGGACGCAGCACGTGAGTCCTCACGGTAATCCGGACACTGCTGCTGCGTCCCAATTCGCATACTATCCGTCCTAAATAGTATTCGAAAATAGAATTAGTACGTCCCAAATCGTAGTATGTTGAAATGAGTGTTCCAAAGAGACCCGGATGGTCTACTATATCCGGTCAGAATCCGAAGTGCAGATCGTTGCGCACTCTAACGGCTGATATTGCCCACAACCCATCGCGCGCTGGACGAGGATTCGGTTAGAACTACAAACACGACTGAAAAGTGTTCAAAAACTACAGACATGGAGGACGCGCGAGTCCGACGGTTATGTAGAGAGGTTTAGATAAAGGGGTTTGAGTGATTAATGATCAGTATCTAACCTCACGAAAATGTATTTATTCAATGTTGGCCACATTATATTGTATCTGCAGCATTGTGGACTTTGGCAAAGATACGTTTAGCCATTAACTTTTAAATGCATTATTATATTCAAATTCCAAACACATGAGTTGAGTCTCGGCATGAAAGCCCCATGACTGGCAGATGAACGTGCGACAACAATTCTCTCCGAAATGGTAAGAAGTTATATTAGATTGAATGGAGGAATTTAACTGTGACGAGATGATTGACAGGGCAGTTTACGGTGACAGGATGTACGCGACAGAGCTGTCCGTTAAAGATGGCGAAGTAGTATGTCCCAAAGCTTGCCTACTCTTTTGCTACACACTCAAAAGTATGTACTTTTTCTTCACAAAAAGAGTACATACTTTTAGGGCGTAGTATAAGTAGGCGAATTGGGACGCAGCATGCGTCTCCCGGCAGTTTTTTCAAGATTTCTCCAAAATGATTCGTCCAAAATGTGTCAATCAAACTTTGGAACATGTGGAAGGCATGTCCCCAGAGACAGACGAGCCAATCAGGTTTATCTTTCTGCGGATTGATATCTTACGGGACGTTTTACTGTGCAAAGTGTCCGGAATACAGTGAGTCTACGTTACTGCGCGTCGTGTACAAAAAGTTATAGACAATCAAAGTCCTTTTAGACAATTCAACTTCGGCAACGGGCGGGCGCGGGCGCGTGCGTGAGGCGAGCGCGTGCGTGAGGCGAGCGCGTGAGGCGAGCATGACCGCAACAGTTTCACAGAACGCACCCGCTTGTCGCAGCACCTTGTGCTCGACCAATTCACCTCAATCTAAAAGGCTGATTTATATTTCTGTGTCGGACTTACGCTATACACTACGCATTGGTTGATTTTACTTCTGCGTCGTTGTCCGCGTTGACGCGCAATTACACATGCAGAGGGAGCATGTGAAACCCGTGGAGCGGTTCTAGCAATCACAGCGCTTGCGGTACGCGTAGAATTGACGCGTTGTTACATTTTTGGAGAGGTGCACGTCAGGATACGACGTTGGTTCGACGTAGAAGTATAAATTGGGCTTTACCTCTGTTTAATGCAATCTTAGTGTACGTGGGACAGGGGCGTAGCCAGAATTTTATTTTTGGGGGGTCCCGTCTTTAAATGAGGGGGCAACATATATATACATATAGCCAGAATTTTATATAGGCTATACATGCCTATTCTGGTGATGCGGTGGCGACTCTGACATGTAAGGGTGGCGCTGCCAATAAAGCACCTAAAAGCTGTCACAAAGAACCGGCAAAAGTAATGATTATGAATATGTAAAATATAGCAATGAGGTATTTTAATTGTTTATTAATAAACAAGAGTTTTCTTTGTCGGCTAAGATGAAGTTGACGATGCTGACTCGCGATCTTCAGTAGGTGAACGCGCCAGAGAGAATTAGAGAAATGCACATTTCATAAGGATTACATAAGCAGAGAGCAGTCTGTAGTCTGTTTTCTTTCGTTTTGAATTGTTCTGTTTAAAAGTAGACATGTGAGGCAAGTAGGCTACCTTATATGCTGAGTTTCTGTTCAGTTATGAGACGCGCTCCAGTTCACGCGCCGGCGCCTCCGTTTCCTGTCTATCGTCTGCTATATTAAATCCAGGCAATTGGTTGATGAAACATTGATTAAAATTAAGATACAATTAATACAAAACGAAATTCAGGTTAAAGAAAGGTTTTGTGCTTTCTGTTTGATGTGTCTGTGAAAGTTTTAAAGCATCTTTTAGTGCCGCTTTCAGAGCTTTTTTTTGTTTTCCACTAAAACACGTCCATAACATTGTTTTTTCCTCATAAATGCGAACACGACAAATAAAATAAAATAAAATAAATATTTTATGTACTGTGGAGACTGAGAGGAAACCCTTCTTCATCCGGTGGGTATTACTTTGGTTTGCGCAGTGTAGCCTACTAATTCACAATCACGAAAAAAATATTTTGCCTCCTAATTTTTTTTTTTTCAGCAATCAGAAATCTGAGGGGGCCGGACATGTAAATGAGGGGGCCTAGGCCCACCCAGGCCCCCTCGTGGCTACGCCACTGACGTGGGAAACCATGGCATGACCAAACCTAAGCTACTATCAGAGAAGTAACGTTGGTCGACTTATATCTCATGACTTCTGACTACATAGACTGTTTCTGCTGCTAAAAGACACCTGTTGATACCTGTTAAGAAAAAAAAACAAGAAAACTGGACTCGTTTTAACAAGCTAGATAAAAGGTAATGCCCTGGCAGTGGCAAATAGCTTTGTTTTAATATTTTATTTGATTACATTAATGTTTAAGTTGAGATTTACAATAAATATTTTATTGCTGTGTAAAGGGAATACTGCTGGTATAAAGCACCTAATTTGTTTAAAGTTTTTGCAAACCACATGTTATTACACTTTTGTGTATATAGCAGTACATTTAAATCAAAAGTGAGTAATACACTACTTTAGAATTCATTATTAAAGTTTGCGCGTAACAATGCGATTAATCGCGATAAAATTTTTTAAGCGTTGCCCAGCACTACTTATATCATAACAGACTATGTCTACTATAGGATACTCATCAAGACGGACATGTTGACATACGTTTTGTGTGAATTTGTCCATTCAAGTGCAAGACTTGAAAGAGAACTCAACATTTGCGCGCTGTCTGAGATAAGTAGCCTACAGACACGCGCACAAATCTTCTAGACGCGAGTTCTCATCTCTTTCACGTCTTGCTCTTAAATGTTTACATTGGCAAAACTTAAATGAGTTTAGTTTAAACACCGATGGTAACGTCTGCAGTTCAGGTCTCGCCTGCCCTCGTGCGCTATCAACTCCCGGATGATGACGGCGTAAATGACAGGTCATCTTCGAGATTTGGCACTCACATTGAACAGTGTTTACAAAGAGTAATCGTTTTGTTCACGTTTTTTTATTTTTATTATCGCTGTTGTAATGTATTATTTGGGAAGCCAGCAAGTGAATTTAACTGGCACACTAGCCGCAGGTTGTAAGAACGAGTCAGTAGTTCGCTTGTTCATTGCTCAGACGCACAGCAGGTTGTCTCCGTCTCCTTCCCACAGACGTTTAAACGCGCACTCGATTATCTCTTGGACCCTCCCCCTCCACACATTAGACACTTACAGTGGCCATTCCCTGTTCTTCTCACACTCATTGGCCTTCCACACATTACGGATTCATTGATAAGCCCCTTCCACGTTTAACGTGTAAAAAAAAGGGACAAATTTACTGGTCGCACATGTGCGACTAGGTGTAAAATTCAGTCGCGCACACTCTCAAATTTTGGTCGCAAAATGCGACCATTTGGTCGCAGTCTGGAGCCCTGCTAATAGGGAGGGAGAGTGTCCCTGACTTTAATAATGTGTCTGTACTGTAACCTGTAACTGAGGCAAACAATTCTCAATGGCTATGTCACGGTACACCGTCTATTGATCAGCTTTATCACATGCAGCACAAAGAAATTAATTAAAACAATCTAAATCCATTTTCTCACATAAGCATAACAAGTCGGTCTCCTCTGATAACAAAACACCACCTTAAATTTTCCTGATCTCTTGCCTTACTTGTCTTTTTTATCAACCTTTTATCACAACTTAACGAGATTACTTCAAACCCCCTATAGTTCAGTTTGATTAAGAGGCATATGATATTTTGTCACACTAATTATAGTGGAAGGTACATGGGAGAATTCTAGTTGATTTTGGCCAAGGGGGAAATTTGGAGCACAAAAGAGTGTAGTAAGAAAATAGGACAAGTAAATTGGCAAGAGCTCGAACTCATTATGAGTCCTGGTTTTCGAAAAGCCGCTGAGAGTATGTTGGTGTTCAGCTTCTGTGACTGCATTGTTATGTGGGTGGAGGAAGAAGACCTTCAGCTGTTCATAACAATAAAGCACTGTCATAGTCATCATGTGGGGAAGTGTCTACATAAAGTCACTGCAGAGAATGCTTTCAGGCTACTATTCACTACTATTAGTATTTTGTGCTTATTTTCTATGCAAAGCACTTCGAATTGCCATAGTGTATGAAAAATGCTATATAAATAAACTTGCCTTGCCATTAGTAGTAATTAGGCTTCTATTGAGAAGGCACAATTCACCTATAATTAAAAAAAAATAGTATGTTGATGGTTAATGCAATGCCTATTTTTTTTTTCTTCAAGTAGTGCAATTCAACAGGCTTTTTTGTTTCAAAAACATTTGGCATTATTTTATTCCCATACATATGTCTCATTGCTAGGAGACATGTACAAATGAAAACAATGTGTTCTAAAACCATATTGAAACATTAAACATGTTTGATATCGTGCGACTGGACGGAAACAAGAGTCTGTGCCCAACTGCCCATCATACACTATGCTATTTTCTGTAAAATCGTTCAATCTTAGACTGCTCTAAATCTGCAAACTGGCTCTGACTTTCAGCAATAACTAGTGTCAGCTTGTCTAGACTGAAGAAAAAATCTGGGCAAAAGTTGTGTAGTGTATTCCAGCCTTATATCATTTGAATCTCAAAAAGACAAACTTGCGTCCGACAATGTTTACTTTTAAAGTCTAAACACAGTGCGCTTATTGGTGCAGAAGATACAAAACAATGAAAAGAATTGAGTATCTCACTATACAAAACACACAATCTGTACATACAGCAAATGAAAAAGCTATTAAGAAAGTGAATAAGAAAGCGGCCCCTACTTCAAAATACACACACCCTTTAAAAATAATGGCTATTATCTTTCATTGGAAACAAACAGAAGAACATACACACTGCTGAAGTACAACCGTCTATTCCTCAATTGAGAAAAATATCAATTTCAAAGCAAGCAACACAGTTAGCATATTGGTTACAAGAAAGCCATAAACCTTTTCTGTCTCCTGGTGTTATTGATCTCGGATGCCTGAAATCCATTAGCGCCCTTTACATACTCAGTGTTTTCTGTCCCAGTTCGGTAGACCAAGCTTTCGCTCGAGTTTCCTTTAAACCTTCCTGTGTGGGGGGAGTGCGGCAGCGGTGGATTAGTGATGCTGGCAGAGGGCCTGCACCAGAACTACTCCTTGGCCAGCTCTCCAGTCATCAAGAGCATCCAAGTGATCCAAATTACGAGTGCCCCCTGTGTCCAAGGGCTCAGGAAGTGTCCAGCCAAGGGCCAAGTGGGACCACCTTCCCACATTTGACTGTTATTAGTCCCAACAGGAGGCCCTGGCCATGTGCTTGCTTACAACAGTATCACAGAGAACCATACATTAACGGACTCTGTCAGCTTGAGTATGGCACAAACAATGTCTTCCAAATCGCTTGCATTTTAATGCATTGTAGGCTATTTTTAGGGCTTGCATGTTTATGGGCTGAAATTCAACATGGTTGAAAATTTAAGCTGGGAATATTTCAATTCAAAACATTTCAAACACATTTTAATTTTCATTCATCCAGGAACTGCAGGAAAAGCAGCAGATTACCGAGCATAATCTCCATCTGCAGGAGGTGCAAAAGCGTGTGTTGTTGACGAAGACAGAGCAACAGTTAGAGCAAGCCATTCATTCATAAAAACTCATTTACAGCAATTGAGCATGCATGCATTAAGTTTTTGTGATGATTATCTGGGTCAGTATATGCGGAAAAATGATAGACACAAAAACTGTGTTTGTTTCATTCAATAACTTCATTGTTACTTTCCCTGTGTAGCCTACATGTTCAGCTTTCTCTACCTTGAACGGGATTATAATCGGTTTCCCTCAATACCTTATCATACTCAAGGATTCCCCTTCCGTCGAGATAAAACGCTTAACGTAGTTTAGTGGGCTAATACAGTAATATAAAAGACAAAACTCGCACCTTATTGGGGATGTAGGCTATACTAGGCTACAGGTAAGCAGATGGACTCAGAATATGAGTTTAATGCGCATATGAACTTTTATATATATATATATATATATATATATATATATATATATATATATATATATATATATAATGTATGCCTACATGTACTGCATTAGATTAAACTGGGAAGGGTTCAATTAAACTTCAATTTATTTGAATAAATATCAAAAATCTAAAATGTGAGCATTATGCCTGACACCTGAACTTTACAGTTGATTTTATGACTGTAAGTCGTTCTCTTCAAATGCTATTGAAGTTAGAAATGTGTACTAATGTCGTATGTAACTTTAGAGACGGTCCCTAAATGTGTGAATGTCCAATGTCAAGCCAACTTTATGCCAGTAGCCTATATCACCCGGAAACGCTCAGCATTAAACTTTGCACTTTAAGTTCATATTTTGAGTCCATCTGCTTGCACTGCGAGTTTGGTCTTTTATATCACTGTATTAGTCCATTAAGCTACGTTAAGATTTTTATATGTCCAGCAGGGGAATCTTGAAGTATTGAGGGAAACCTAGCCTACTGCATGCAGCACATCGCCGCAATATAAAGTTAAGGCAACTAAACAACCAAGAGAAATATATGTCTACCTCAAATGTAACATTGGATCTGTCCATCCACATTATAATCTCGTTCACGGTAGAGAAAGATGCATGTAGGCTACACAGGGAAAGTAACCGCGAAGACACTGATTTTAACATAAAACAGTCGTCATAATAATCACAAATACACTTACATTGCTGTAAATGAGTTTTTATGAATGAATGGCTTGCTCTAACTGTTGCCCGGTCTTCGTCAACAACACGCGTGCATTTTTTCCAAACAAAATTATTACTGGTACATTTATCTTGCCTAAATGTTTGCGCTGAGCGCTCATTGCATTTTTACAATGGGATAATATTGTTGTTAAAGGGTTAGTTCACCCAAAAATGAAAATTAAGTCATTAATTACTCACCCCCATGCTATACCAACCCCGTAAGGCCTTCGTTCGTCTTCGGAACACAAATGAAGATATTTTTGATTAAATGTGACAGCTGGATCACTCCTCCATAGGCTCCCTAAGGGAATGAATCCTGACGGCCCAGAAAGTCAATGAAGAAAATGTTTAAATATTCCATGTGACAACAGTGGCTCAACTATAAGTTTATCAAGCGACGAGAATACTTTTTGTGCGGAAATAAAACAAAAATAACGACTTTATTCGACTATTCCTTTTCTTCCTTGTAGGCCTGAAACGAGACTTCAAGAGATTTCCACGACCCGCGAGAACTTAACTGAAGTAGTTGAAGGAGATCGCAATTCTCGCGCATGCATCGTGGAAATCTCTTGAAGTCTCGTTTCAGGCCTACAAGGAAGAAAAGGAATAGTCGAATAAAGTCGTTATTTTTGTTTTATTTCCGCACAAAAAGTATTCTCGTCGCTTGATAAACTTATAGTTGAGCCACTGTTGTCACATGGAATATTTAAACATTTTCTTCATTGACTTTCTGGGCCGTCAGGATTCATTCCCTTAGGGAGCCTATGGAGGAGTGATCCAGCTGTCACATTTAATCAAAAATATCTTCATTTGTGTTCCGAAGACGAACGAAGGTCTTACGGGGTTGGGACAGCATGGGGGTGAGTAATTAATGACTTAATTTTCATTTTTGGGTGAACTAACCCTTTAAGAATTTACACAACACAAGGAAGCTTGATTTAAATTTTTTTATTAAATTGAAAAAAGTAGTACAAATAAATACAATATAATAAAGATACAAATAAAGACAAATAAAGAGAAAAGTTTTTGAATAGGTCTAACACTAGTATTCATATACAGAAACTGAATAAAGTAATCAAATGGAAAATAACACTGGGTAGTATTTTAGTCCTGAATAAATTAATAGGCTAGTAGTAATCCTGATTAACTTAAACTTTGATTAACTTAAAGTTATCTTTTGTTGTTTTGACAACAAAATTAATGACAGACACATATGGCTGCCGTCACTTTAAGAGCTAGTGCACGGATCCTGTGTTCATTATACTGGCATGCGTTTTATGCTTATTAAAGACAAAACCGACTATGTTTAGAGTATACTCACGAAGCCCGAAATTGGCACAATTTTGCGTGTTAAAGCAGTATAATCCGTGAAAAATTAGCCTGTCCATTAGCTGCAAAAAATAACCCTGTCCACACCTTTTCAGCATTGTTTTTTCACTCCGTGTCTAGTAAATCCTGACAGAAGTTTTTTTTTTAATGCCAAAAGGGTTTGCGCTAGCGCAAGCTGTTAGTAAATCTAGCTCATAGTGTGTTTAAAAATGGTTTTAATAGTCGTGTAGTCTATTCCAGCCTATGGTTGGACTGAAATCCTATCTGTTAATTTTTTGCAAATTTGGAATATCAGATAATGGGACTGTAGTTTTGCTTCATCAGGCATGTATACACGACATGGGCTACAGTTGGCCTCGCCATTGTGAGCTTTCTCTGATAGACACATTGTGTAATGTATTTTTAAACAGAAAGCTCAATGCTGTTGCTTAATTAAAAGTGCATACTGTCACTGGGGGAACTGGGTTTCATTTCTTCTTTTACTCTGGTCACCAAGAACAATAAACTTCGTCTTGACTATCCCTCACTTGCATGTCCCATTTTCAAATATGCATTAACAAGCCTTGATCTTAGTATTTCTCTTGGGCCGTCTTTCATCCTTTTAGCTCTACAGCCAGTGTTAGCAGTCAATGCTGGATAATTTCCATCTGTTTAGTAAATGACAGTCATCTCATACCTTAAGGTCTGTTCTTAAAAGTCTTTTAAGCTCTGTATGTCGGAGGCCTTTAATGAAGCCGTTTTAGTGCAGTGCTGCATTGTTTTTTTTTCTTTCAGATCTGGTTTGCTTCTCTTTGAAATGCTGTCTTCTGTAGACCACAAATTGGTTGTTAGATTCCTGACTAAATTGCTACTCAAGTGTAGAAAAAGTCCTTTTTTCTCTATTTTGAAATAAACATGCTCTGCACGTTTTTCTTTTGGTTTTATGCTTTGTAGGCTCTAAAAATAATAATAAATATATAAATATAGCTGCGAGCAGCGATTACGGGCCCAAGCCGGTGGCACCGCAACCCCGGTGCCTTTAGTTACCTAAAGGCACCGGAGTGGCGGTGCCGCCGGCTTTGGCCCTTCATCGCTGCTCGCAGCTATATTTATATATATATATATATATATATATATATATATATATATATATATAAACAAGCCGGTGGCACCGCCACCCCGGTGCCTTTAGGGTTACTGTGCGTGACGGGCAATAACGTAACCCCGCTTTGACCTTTGAGAAGATGTGTGCTGTAGAGCTTGCATCAGTGTGGGCTCTGCAAAAGTGTGCATTGAGGGCACATATCAACCACAAAGTATGCGTGAGCAACCTTCTGAAACCTAAAATGAAAAATGAGACACCCTACGGTCTCATGGACTTAATGGACACATGAAATAAGTACACAAGTTTGAAAGTTATATGAAGTGTGCCAAGACAGAATATTTGCCTGATCTGATTAGAAAAATAGTTTTTGTGTGTGTGTGTGTGTGTGAGGCGTGATTGAACAATGTAGACATAAAAACATACTCCGTCCTTTTGTTCATACAGGACATTATTCAAACTACAAAGTGTTTACTTATATTTGTGTACAATCGCAATAAAACACAACATTGTGCTTTTGTCAAACTGTAAACTACAACTGTCACCCAACCAAAATCTCTTACACACACACACACACACACACACATAGTTTAAAAGCAAAAAAATCTTTTGGACATTCATCATATTGCATTGGTTTTCATTTCTTGTTCTCGAACAGAGCCCTAATCTGTTTATTTTTTCAGTTACACATTCTACATTGATTAAAAAAGAAAAATCAAATGTGCTTTTATTTTAGACATAAATAAATAATCTATCATTCAGATGAGAGTAAAGTTAGTGTTAGTTAAAATTTTAAGGAAAACAAAAATATGATCTGAAATATCGCACATTCATTTAAAATTCATTCAGGTTCAATTACCAAACATACAAATCTCAATGTAATTTAAAGCAAACAATACATTTAAAATATATGGGTTGTATGCAATTTTTTTATATATAAAAAGATATATATCCAAAAATACAAAGCCTAAACTTTAACAAGGGTTAAACAATCACTGTAACAGACACAATCACACACACACACACACACACACACACACGTCAAATCACTTACATTTTAGATGCAATATTGACTTTTTTTCTGTTTCAGCAGCGAAAATAGTTCAACAAAGATCACAGCAGAACCATCGAGCATCTCACAGCAACGCGTTCTCATTACTGAATGATTCAGCATTTTGAACAAATCGGTTGACTCAAAGATTCAACGACCAATCCATAATCTGTCTCATTCATGAATGACTCAGCCGTTCGAACGAATCGTTTGAACGAATGAATCAATGACTCGCTCATTAAGACGGTCGCCTGGCGACACCTAATGACGGTTTAGTGATATGTTTAAAAGTATCATTCTTTCCAACGATTGTTAATTAACTCATATTTGAAACATAAGCTATATATATATATATATATATATATATATATATATATATATATATATATATATATATATATATATACACATATATACACAAAAATAAAATAAACACATTTGAAGCGTGTTTGCTTACTAAATTGTGAGCTGAACGAAAGTTGCAGCAAATATCAGCAACAGGAGTCAAATTTCATTAATCACGAGAGTGAAGAGCTGACTGAAAAGATGATGACGGAATAGGCATTTTATGTAAAAGCGCCTATTTAAGCGAATCTATCATTATACTCTTTTGTTGTTGTGTTTTCCGTGAAAAATAATAGACTATTGAACTCACAATTCAAGCACGCGCTCTGCACGCGCCACCATTATCAATGTCCGTGTGGACGTCCGCGATCGAACAGTGGAAACATTGGCTACTCCGTCATTTTATTCAAGAAGATCATTCAAACTGCAAAGTGTTTACTTATTTTTGGATACTCGCAATCAAACACAACATTGTGATTTTGTAAAATACATTCAAGAAATCCGCCCCCGAAATGGGGCTTCTTTTAAAATGAAACAAAAATGCTCACAGCTGCACGTCTTGTGGAGACGTCCGTTACTTTCGCTTTCAAGTTAGCGATTTTAAAGCCCCCAGCGGAGTCACGGTGGGAAAATATTCCCATAGTAGCATCAATTGGCCTACCTGATTTTGAACACAAGAGGGCAGTAAAGCACTATGAATGATTTTTATTTTTTTTTATTTTTTTGGCTAAACAACCATTCTGGCTGTTTTTAAACTTAAACATAAATCTTAAATTGAAAAAAAGGAATACAATGGGTTTACTTCTAATATTAGTATAATTTTATAGAAAAATAAATGGTGTATAATTACATTTTAGAAAGATATGAGACATTTCCTGATTCTTTTTTTGACATAATCCCTCGCCATAGCAAAACCGTTTGAGATATTCAATATCCGTTCACAATTTAGCATCTTTAATGTATTTTCATCAAGTTGAAAAAGTTTTGTAACTGTAGATGAAACTAACCCCCCCCCCCACACACACTTTTGCCACAAAAGGTGGCGCTACTGAGCCCCTGCACCACGCCCGTTTCTGAAACTTTGCACATGTCTACTGGCTAATAAATGTGATCTGTCTGTCAAGTTTCATGCAATTTTAAGCAATTTCAGGCATGCTAAGAGTCTCAAAAGCATCCAAAAAGAATATTAAAGTTTGATGCGTTGCCATGGCAACAGTATCTAAGATATCAATAATCCTTTCACAGGTCTACATCTGCCGTGTATTTACATTATACACATCAAGTTTGAAGCAAATCGGGTAAAAATAAGAGGGTGATTTCAAAGTATTTTGAAAGTGACACACTTCATGCTGCCAGTTGGTGGCGCTATAACTTTGACTCACAATAGTCACATCCATGTGATCGGCCTCTCACAGCGAACACACTGTTGAAGTTTCATCAAGATCAGTTAATGTATGCAGAAGTTATAACACACTTCCTGTTTCCATTATTCGCCATAAATTCGTTTCCTCGTCACGGCCAAACCGTTCGAGATATCAGAAATCCCCTGGCAATTTTTCATCCTCAATGTCTTGACATCATGCTGACCGAGTTTCGTTGCGATTGGTTGAATTCTCTAGGAGGAGTATATCGAATTCCAGGGGCATACGCTTCCAAACAAACCATAATAGCCGACTTCCTGTTGGGCTGGGGTAAAAAGTAAAAGTACAAAGGATATATGAATCGATGAGATCTATATGTGTACCGAGTTTCATATTATTACATTCAAGCGTGTTTGATTTATGGACCAAGTTTTCGGACCCCGTTCCAGGGGGCACTGTCGAGCCCCCCTGCCACGCCCGGGTACCAGCTTCAGCCCGGCCCTGATGGCCACGGGTTCTGACCCGTGTGCAAAGTTTCAAGAGTTTTTGAGCACGTTAAGGGCCCCCAAAGTGCGCTGAGAGTCTCAAAAGTATCCAAAAAGAATATTAAAGTTTGATGCGTTGTCACGGCAACAGCATCTAAGATATCAACAATCCTTTCACAGGTCTAAATCTGGCGTGTGTCTACATTATACACATCAAGTTTGAAGCAAATCGGGTAAAGCCTGTTTGATTTATGGACCAAGTTTTCGGACCCCATTCCAGGGGGCGCTGTCGAGCCCCCCTGCCACGCCCGGGTACCAGCTTCAGCCCGGCCCTGATGGCCGCGGTTTCTGACCCGTGTGCAAAGTTTCAAGAGTTTTTGAGCATGTTAAGGGCCCCAAAAGTGCGCTAAGAATCTCAAAAGTATCCAAAAAGAATATTAAAGTTTGATGCGTTGTCACGGCAACAGCATCTAAGATATCAACAATCCTTTCACAGGTCTACATCTGGCTTGTGTCTACATTATACACATCAAGTTTGAAGCAAATAGGGTAAAGCGTGTTGGATATATGGACCAAATTGTCTGACCCGTTCAAGGGGGCGCTGTCGAGCCCCCCTGCCACGCCCGGGTACCAGCTTCAGCCTGGCCCTGATGGCCGCGGGTTTTGTCCCGTGTGCAAAGTTTCAAGAGTTTTTGAGCACGTTAAGAACCCCAAAAGTGCCCGAAAGCATAAAAAAGCATGAAAAAGCTTAAAAAAAGGAATATTAATGTTTGATGCATTGCCATGGCAACAGTATCTAAGATATCAATAATCCTTTCACAGGTCTACATCTGGCGTGTGTCTACATTATGCACATGAAGTTTGAAGCAAATCGGGTAAAAATAAGAGGGTGATTTAAAAGCATTTTGAAAGTGACACACTTCCTGCTGCCAGTTGGTGGCGCTATAACTTTGACTCACAATAGTCACATCCATGTGATCGGGCTCTTACAACGAACACACTGCTGAAGTTTCATCGAGATTAGTTAATGTATGCAGTAGTTATAACACACTTCCTGTTTCACGTTTCTCGCCATAATTTCGTTTACTCGCCACGGCCAAACCGTTCGAGATATCAAAAATCCCCTGGCAATTTTTCATCCTCAGTGTCTTGACTTCATGCTGACCGAGTTTCGTGCCGTGTGTTTGAATTCTCTAGGAGGAGTATTTCACATTCCATTGCATGTGTTTTCCAAACAACCCTTAATAGCCGACTTCCTGTTGGGCTGGGGTAAAAAGTAAGAGCATGAAGTATATATGAACCGATGAGATCTATATGTGTACTGAGTTTCATATTATTACATGCAAGCGTGTTTGATTTATGGACCAAGTGTTCAAACCCCGTTCCAGGGGGCGCTGTCGAGCCCCCCTGCCACGCCCGGGTACCAGCTTCAGCCCGGCCCTGATGGCCGCGGGTTCTGAGATGTGTGCAAAGTTTCAAGAGTTTTCGAGCACGTTAAGGCCCCCAAAAGTGCCCAAAAGGTAGTAAAATAATAATAATAAATATAGCTGCGAGCAGCGATTACGGGCCCAAGCCGGTGGCACCGCAACCCCGGTGCCTTTAGTTACCTAAAGGCACCGGAGTGGCGGTGCCGCCGGCTTTGGCCCTTCATCGCTGCTCGCAGCTATATTCATATATATATATATATATATATATATATATAAACAAGCCGGTGGCACCGCCACCCCGGTGCCTTTATATATATATATATATATATGTCTACATTGTTCAATCACGCCTCACACACACACACACACTTTTGCAGAGCCCACACCAATGCAAGCTCTATAGCACACATCTTCTCAAAGGTCAAAGCGGAGTTACGATATTGCCCGTCATGCACAGTAACCGTAAAGGCACCGGGGTGGCGGTGCCACCGGCTTGTTTATATATATATATATATATCGTATTATTCTAACTTGTAAAAAACTATTAACTTTTGTTAATATTCAACCATTTCACAACTAACTTTTTTCCATAGATCAAACACAACATAATTATATGGTGGACTGAAACAAAAATTATTAATTAAATAAAATTATTGTTTTCCTCTGAAATAGCAAAAGCATCACACACTAGCTGTACCTGCTCTAAATAAAAAAAGAGTAATTCAATAAAAATACAAAATCGAACTAAATAAAATAAATTATTACAAAAACAAAATCAAACCAAAGAAAATATATCTTCGAAAAAAAAAGCGAGTGTCATGAGGAAAGGCGCCTCAGGAATCGTCAGGATTAACTCCATGTGTAAGGAATTTTGATTGATTTTATTTGTCACTTGAAAATTATTGTTAAATGTGTGCCTGCATAACTTTAATAAGATTTATTTTCTTTGATTTGATTTTGTTTTATATAATTTATTTATTTCGATTTTGTATTTTTATTTAAATACTATTATTTATTTAGAGCAGGTACAGCTAAGTGTGCGATGCTTTTGCTATTTCAGAGGGAAAAAAACACATTTTATTTCAAAAAGGCTTTTCAATTAAATAAAATGTTCAAGCTTTGTTTTCGTTTTATTATTTTGTTTGTTTTAAGCTTTGTTTAATTTATATTGTTAATCATCTGACACAAAACAAATGCATAAAGTATAATTTTAACTTTTAAAAAACTATTAACATTTGTTAATAGTACATTGCCTGTCTTTTGTTAATAGGACAAAACATAGTTATTATATTTTATAATATTTTATAAATATATAAAATAAACATTTGTAATGAAATCGTTCAAAAAAATGATATTAGCATTGTTTTAAACTTTGAAACAGAAGTAGCGCAATGCCTGGCCACTCCCGCGCCGCCTCCTTTTCACAATCCGAGGGAACCATCTCCGGAATATTAACCTCACTCCTAGAAGTCCAATTCTCATTATTCATGCCTCTTACCTGGGATTGATTGCACACACACACACACACACACACACACACGCACGCACGCACTCACACGCACACACACACACACACACACACACACACACGTGTCAAGTCACTTACATTTTAGATGCAATATTGACTGTTCTTCTGTTTCAGCAGCGAAAATAGTTAAACAAAGATCACAGCAGAACCATTGCATCTCACAGCAACGTGTTTTCTCATTACTGAATGATTCAGCATTTTGAACAAATTGGTTGACTCAAAGATTCAATGACCAATCCATAAACATCTGTCTCATTCATGAATGACTCAGTCGTTCAAACGAATCGTTTGAACGAATGAATCAATGACCCGCTCATTAAGACGGTCGCCTGGCGACACCTAGTGACGGTTTAGTGTTATTTGATTATACACTCAAAATATTCCACAACAAATCCTTTAAATTTAATGATATTCAGAACAGAACACAAATAAAAAAATAACTATAATAAAGCCAAAACGAAATAATTTAAAACAAAAGTAAAAGTAAGTGGTGTTAGGCTCACGTAAATCTCTCTTTAGAATCTAAATGTTGCAACATTTGCGATGTATTTGGATGCTAAACTATTCTTTATTACAGGCTTTGTACTTCACTCACGTTCCAATATCGACGGAAAAAATCATCCTCTTCACTTGTGCAAAAATGTGCTTGGAAAAATCACAGTGGAGCGGTGCTTACTGTGAATGATACAAATTGTACTACTGACTATTTCAACATAGCAGTGTAATTTGTATATGTTAGGTTGAATGTTTTATTATTGTGTGTGTGTGTGTGTGTGTGTTTGTGTGTGTGTGTGTGTGTGTGTGTGTGTGTCAGTGTGTGTGTGGGGGTCTGGGTGGCTCAGCGCGATTGAACAGTGAAACATACTCCGTCATTTTCTTCATACAGGACATCATTCAAACGTCAAAGTGTTTACTTATATTTGTGTACACTCGCAATTAAACACAACATTGTGTTTTTGTTAAATAAATTAAAGTAATACGTCCCCCGAAATGGCGCTAATTTTAAAATGAAACTAAAATGCTCACGGCTGCACGGGCATTCATAACTCTGCGCGCCCACGGTGAGGGACGAGCAGAACAGAGCGAACGTTGTTTAGTTCATTCCTACTTCCATAGGAATTAATTGAAAAAGCTCACTCTACTCTGCACCATTATTAATGAATTGTGCAGACGTCCTTATTTTACTTTCGCTTTTTACCTGATTTTGAACACAAGAGGGCAGTATAACACTATGTATGATTTGGAAAAAAAATTTTTTTGACTAAACAACCATTCTGGCTGTTTTTAAACTTAAACATTATTCTCTAATTGCTCTCACCATGCCCGTTTCTGAAACTCTGCACATGTCTACTGTCTAATAAATGTGATGTGTCTGTCGGGTTTCATGCAATTTCAAGTATGTTAAGAGTCTCAAAAGCATCAACAAAGAATAATAAAGTTTGATGCGTTGCCACGGCAACAGTATCTAAGATATCAATAATCCTTTCTCAGGTCTACATCTGCCGTGTGTCTACATTATACACATAAAGTTTGAAGCAAATTGGGTAAAAATAAGAGGGTGATTTCAAAGCCTTTAGGAAGTGACACACTTCCTGCTGCCAGTTGGTGGCGCTATAACTTTGACTCACAATAGTCACATCCATGTGATCGGACTCTTACAGCGAACACACTGCTGAAGTTTCATCAAGATCAGTTAATGTATGCAGAAGTTATAACACACTTCCTGTTTCCTTTATTCGCCATAAATTCGTTTCCTCGCCACAGCCAAACCGTTCGAGATATCAAAAATCCCCTGGCAACTTTTCATCCTCAATGTCTTGACTTCATGCTGACCGAGTTTCGTGGCGATTGGTTGAATTCTCTAGGAGGAGTATATCGAATTCCAGGGGCATACGCTTCCAAACAAACCATAATAGCCGACTTCCTGTTGGGCTGGGGTAAAAAGTAAAAGTACAAAGGATATATGAATCGATGAGATCTATATGTGTACCGAGTTTCATATTATTACATTCAAGCGTGTTTGATTTATGGACCAAGTTTTCGGACCCCGTTCCAGGGGGCACTGTCGAGCCCCCCTGCCACGCCCGGGTACCAGCTTCAGCCCGGCCCTGATGGCCACGGGTTCTGACCCGTGTGCAAAGTTTCAAGAGTTTTTGAGCACGTTAAGGGCCCCCAAAGTGCGCTGAGAGTCTCAAAAGTATCCAAAAAGAATATTAAAGTTTGATGCGTTGTCACGGCAACAGCATCTAAGATATCAACAATCCTTTCACAGGTCTAAATCTGGCGTGTGTCTACATTATACACATCAAGTTTGAAGCAAATCGGGTAAAGCCTGTTTGATTTATGGACCAAGTTTTCGGACCCCATTCCAGGGGGCGCTGTCGAGCCCCCCTGCCACGCCCGGGTACCAGCTTCAGCCCGGCCCTGATGGCCGCGGTTTCTGACCCGTGTGCAAAGTTTCAAGAGTTTTTGAGCACGTTAAGGGCCCCAAAAGTGCGCTAAGAATCTCAAAAGTATCCAAAAAGAATATTAAAGTTTGATGCGTTGTCACGGCAACAGCATCTAAGATATCAACAATCCTTTCACAGGTCTACATCTGGCTTGTGTCTACATTATACACATCAAGTTTGAAGCAAATAGGGTAAAGCGTGTTGGATATATGGACCAAATTGTCTGACCCGTTCAAGGGGGCGCTGTCGAGCCCCCCTGCCACGCCCGGGTACCAGCTTCAGCCTGGCCCTGATGGCCGCGGGTTTTGTCCCGTGTGCAAAGTTTCAAGAGTTTTCGAGCACGTTAAGAACCCCAAAAGTGCCCGAAAGCATAAAAAAGCATGAAAAAGCTTAAAAAAAGGAATATTAATGTTTGATGCATTGCCATGGCAACAGTATCTAAGATATCAATAATCCTTTCACAGGTCTACATCTGGCGTGTGTCTACATTATGCACATGAAGTTTGAAGCAAATCGGGTAAAAATAAGAGGGTGATTTAAAAGCATTTTGAAAGTGACACACTTCCTGCTTCCAGTTGGTGGCGCTATAACTTTGACTCACAATAGTCACATCCATGTGATCGGGCTCTTACAACGAACACACTGCTGAAGTTTCATCAAGATTAGTTAATGTATGCAGTAGTTATAACACACTTCCTGTTTCACGTTTCTCGCCATAATTTCGTTTACTCGCCACGGCCAAACCGTTCGAGATATCAAAAATCCCCTGGCAATTTTTCATCCTCAGTGTCTTGACTTCATGCTGACCGAGTTTCGTGCCGTGTGTTTGAATTCTCTAGGAGGAGTATTTCACATTCCATTGCATGTGTTTTCCAAACAACCCTTAATAGCCGACTTCCTGTTGGGCTGGGGTAAAAAGTAAGAGCATGAAGTATATATGAACCGATGAGATCTATATGTGTACTGAGTTTCATATTATTACATGCAAGCGTGTTTGATTTATGGACCAAGTGTTCAAACCCCGTTCCAGGGGGCGCTGTCGAGCCCCCCTGCCACGCCCGGGTACCAGCTTCAGCCCGGCCCTGATGGCCGCGGGTTCTGAGATGTGTGCAAAGTTTCAAGAGTTTTCGAGCACGTTAAGGCCCCCAAAAGTGCCCAAAAGGTAGTAAAATAATAATAATAATAAATAAATATAGCTGCGAGCAGCGATTACGGGCCCAAGCCGGTGGCACCGCAACCCCGGTGCCTTTAGTTACCTAAAGGCACCGGAGTGGCGGTGCCGCCGGCTTTGGCCCTTCATCGCTGCTCGCAGCTATATTCATATATATATATATATATATATATATATATATATATATATATATATATATATATATATATATATATATAAACAAGCCGGTGGCACCGCCACCCCGGTGCCTTTATATATATATATATATATATGTCTACATTGTTCAATCACGCCTCACACACACACACACACTTTTGCAGAGCCCACACCAATGCAAGCTCTATAGCACACATCTTCTCAAAGGTCAAAGCGGAGTTACGATATTGCCCGTCATGCACAGTAACCGTAAAGGCACCGGGGTGGCGGTGCCACCGGCTTGTTTATATATATATATATATCGTATTATTCTAACTTGTAAAAAACTATTAACTTTTGTTAATATTCAACCATTTCACAACTAACTTTTTTCCATAGATCAAACACAACATAATTATATGGTGGACTGAAACAAAAATTATTAATTAAATAAAATTATTGTTTTCCTCTGAAATAGCAAAAGCATCACACACTAGCTGTACCTGCTCTAAATAAAAAAGAGTAATTCAATAAAAATACAAAATCGAACTAAATAAAATAAATTATTACAAAAACAAAATCAAACCAAAGAAAATATATCTTCGAAAAAAAAAGCGAGTGTCATGAGGAAAGGCGCCTCAGGAATCGTCAGGATTAACTCCATGTGTAAGGAATTTTGATTGATTTTATTTGTCACTTGAAAATTATTGTTAAATGTGTGCCTGCATAACTTTAATAAGATTTATTTTCTTTGATTTGATTTTGTTTTATATAATTTATTTATTTCGATTTTGTATTTTTATTTAAATACTATTATTTATTTAGAGCAGGTACAGCTAAGTGTGCGATGCTTTTGCTATTTCAGAGGGAAAAAAACACATTTTATTTCAAAAAGGCTTTTCAATTAAATAAAATGTTCAAGCTTTGTTTTCGTTTTATTATTTTGTTTGTTTTAAGCTTTGTTTAATTTATATTGTTAATCATCTGACACAAAACAAATGCATAAAGTATCATTTTAACTTTTAAAAAACTATTAACATTTGTTAATAGTACATTGCCTGTCTTTTGTTAATAGGACAAAACATAGTTATTATATTTTATAATATTTTATAAATATATAAAATAAACATTTGTAATGAAATCGTTCAAAAAAATGATATTAGCATTGTTTTAAACTTTGAAACTAAAGTAGCGCAATGCCTGGCCACTCCCGCGCCGCCTCCTTTTCACAATCCGAGGGAACCATCTCCGGAATATTAACCTCACTCCTAGAAGTCCAATTCTCATTATTCATGCCTCTTACCTGAGATTGATTGCACACACACACACACACACACACACACACGCACGCACGCACTCACACGCACACACACACACACACACACACGTGTCAAGTCACTTACATTTTAGATGCAATATTGACTTTTTTTCTGTTTCAGCAGCGAAAATAGTTCAACAAAGATCACAGCAGAACCATCGAGCATCTCACAGCAACGCGTTCTCATTACTGAATGATTCAGCATTTTGAACAAATCGGTTGACTCAAAGATTCAACGACCAATCCATAATCTGTCTCATTCATGAACGACTCAGCCGTTCGAACGAATCGTTTGAACGAATGAATCAATGACTCGCTCATTAAGACGGTCGCCTGGCGACACCTAATGACGGTTTAGTGATATGTTTAAAAGTATCATTCTTTCCAACGATTGTTAATTAACTCATATTTGAAACATAAGCTATATATATATATATATATATATATATATATATATATATATATATATATATATACACACACATATATATACACAAAAATAAAATAAACACATTTGAAGCGTGTTTGCTTACTAAATTGTGAGCTGAACGAAAGTTGCAGCAAATATCAGCAACAGGAGTCAAATTTCATTAATCACGAGAGTGAAGAGCTGACTGAAAAGATGATGACGGAATAGGCTATTTTATGTAAAAGCGCCTATTTAAGCGAATCTATCATTATACTCTTTTGTTGTTGTGTTTTCCGTGAAAAATAATAGACTATTGAACTCACAATTCAAGCACGCGCTCTGCACGCGCCACCATTATCAATGTCCGTGTGGACGTCCGCGATCGAACAGTGGAAACATTGGCTACTCCGTCATTTTATTCAAGAAGATCATTCAAACTGCAAAGTGTTTACTTATTTTTGGATACTCGCAATCAAACACAACATTGTGATTTTGTAAAATACATTCAAGAAATCCGCCCCCGAAATGGGGCTTCTTTTAAAATGAAACAAAAATGCTCACAGCTGCACGTCTTGTGGAGACGTCCGTTACTTTCGCTTTCAAGTTAGCGATTTTAAAGCCCCCAGCGGAGTCACGGTGGGAAAATATTCCCATAGTAGCATCAATTGGCCTACCTGATTTTGAACACAAGAGGGCAGTAAAGCACTATGAATGATTTTTTTTTTTTTTTTTTTTTTGGCTAAACAACCATTCTGGCTGTTTTTAAACTTAAACATAAATCTTAAATTGAAAAAAAGGAATACAATGGGTTTACTTCTAATATTAGTATAATTTTATAGAAAAATAAATGGTGTATAATTACATTTTAGAAAGATATGAGACATTTCCTGATTCTTTTTTTGACATAATCCCTCGCCATAGCAAAACCGTTTGAGATATTCAATATCCGTTCACAATTTAGCATCTTTAATGTATTTTCATCAAGTTGAAAAAGTTTTGTAACTGTAGATGAAACTAACCCCCCCCCCCCCCCCCCCCACACACACTTTTGTCACAAAAGGTGGCGCTACTGAGCCCCTGCACCACGCCCGTTTCTGAAACTTTGCACATGTCTACTGGCTAATAAATGTGATCTGTCTGTCGAGTTTCATGCAATTTTAAGCAATTTCAGGCATGCTAAGAGTCTCAAAAGCATCCAAAAACAATATTAAAGTTTGATGCGTTGCCATGGCAACAGTATCTAAGACATCAATAATCCTTTCACAGGTCTACATCTGGCGAGTGTCTACATTATACACATCAAGTTTGAAGCAAATCGGGTAAAAATAAGAGGGTGATTTCAAAGCATTTTGAAAGTGACACACTTCCTGCTGCCAGTTGGTGGCGCTATAACTTTGACTCATAATAGTCACATCCATGTGATCGGCCTCTTACAGCGAACACACTGTTGAAGTTTCATCAAGATCAGTTAATGTATGCAGAAGTTATAACACACTTCCTGTTTCCATTATTCGCCATAAATTCGTTTCCTCGCCACGGCCAAATCGTTCGAGATATCAAAAATCCCCTGGCAATTTTTCATCCTCAATGTCTTGACTTCATGCTGACCGAGTTTCGTTGCGATTGGTTGAATTCTCTAGGAGGAGTATATCGAATTCCAGGGGCATACGCTTCCAAACAAACCATTATAGCCGACTTCCTGTTGGGCTGGGGTAAAAAGTAAAAGTACAAAGGATATATGAACCGATGAGATCTATATGTCTACCGAGTTTCATATTATTACATGCAAGCGTGTTTGATTTATGGACCAAGTTTTCGCACCCCGTTCCAGGGGGCGCTGTCGAGCCCCCCTGCCACGCCCGGGTACCATCTTCAGCCCGGCCCTGATGGCCGCGGGTTCTGACCTGTGTGCAAAGTTTCAAGAGTTTTCGTGCACGTTAAGGGCCCCCAAAGTGCGCTGAGAGTCTCAAAAGTATCCAAAAAGAATATTAAAGTTTGATGCGTTGTCACGGCAACAGCATCTAAGATATCAACAATCCTTTCACAGGTCTAAATCTGGCGTGTGTCTACATTATACACATCAAGTTTGAAGCAAATCGGGTAAAGCCTGTTTGATTTATGGACCAAGTTTTCGGACCCCATTCCAGGGGGCGCTGTCGAGCCCCCCTGCCACGCCCGGGTACCAGCTTCAGCCCGGCCCTGATGGCCGCGGTTTCTGACCCGTGTGCAAAGTTTCAAGAGTTTTTGAGCACGTTAAGGGCCCCAAAAGTGCGCTAAGAATCTCAAAAGTATCCAAAAAGAATATTAAAGTTTGATGCGTTGTCACGGCAACAGCATCTAAGATATCAACAATCCTTTCACAGGTCTACATCTGGCTTGTGTCTACATTATACACATCAAGTTTGAAGCAAATAGGGTAAAGCGTGTTGGATATATGGACCAAATTGTCTGACCCGTTCAAGGGGGCGCTGTCGAGCCCCCCTGCCACGCCCGGGTACCAGCTTCAGCCTGGCCCTGATGGCCGCGGGTTTTGTCCCGTGTGCAAAGTTTCAAGAGTTTTCGAGCACGTTAAGAACCCCAAAAGTGCCCGAAAGCATAAAAAAGCATGAAAAAGCTTAAAAAAAGGAATATTAATGTTTGATGCATTGCCATGGCAACAGTATCTAAGATATCAATAATCCTTTCACAGGTCTACATCTGGCGTGTGTCTACATTATGCACATGAAGTTTGAAGCAAATCGGGTAAAAATAAGAGGGTGATTTAAAAGCATTTTGAAAGTGACACACTTCCTGCTTCCAGTTGGTGGCGCTATAACTTTGACTCACAATAGTCACATCCATGTGATCGGGCTCTTACAACGAACACACTGCTGAAGTTTCATCAAGATTAGTTAATGTATGCAGTAGTTATAACACACTTCCTGTTTCACGTTTCTCGCCATAATTTCGTTTACTCGCCACGGCCAAACCGTTCGAGATATCAAAAATCCCCTGGCAATTTTTCATCCTCAGTGTCTTGACTTCATGCTGACCGAGTTTCGTGCCGTGTGTTTGAATTCTCTAGGAGGAGTATTTCACATTCCATTGCATGTGTTTTCCAAACAACCCTTAATAGCCGACTTCCTGTTGGGCTGGGGTAAAAAGTAAGAGCATGAAGTATATATGAACCGATGAGATCTATATGTGTACTGAGTTTCATATTATTACATGCAAGCGTGTTTGATTTATGGACCAAGTGTTCAAACCCCGTTCCAGGGGGCGCTGTCGAGCCCCCCTGCCACGCCCGGGTACCAGCTTCAGCCCGGCCCTGATGGCCGCGGGTTCTGAGATGTGTGCAAAGTTTCAAGAGTTTTCGAGCACGTTAAGGCCCCCAAAAGTGCCCAAAAGGTAGTAAAATAATAATAATAATAATAATAATAATAATAATAAATAATAATCCTTAGGAAAACAATAGGGCCTTCGCCTTTTCAAGGCTTGGGCCCTAATAATAATAATAAATATAGCTGCGAGCAGCGATTGCGGGCCCAAGCCGGTGGCACCGCAACCCCGGTGCCGGAGTGGCGGTTCCGCCGGCTTTGGCCCTTCATCGCTGCTCGCAGCTATATTTATATATATATATATATATATATATATATATATATATATATATAAACAAGCCGGTGGCACTGCCACCCCGGTGCCTTAAGGGTTACTGTGCACGACGTGCAAAAACGTAACCCCGCTTTCACTGTCGCCCTACGGTCCCATGGATTTAACGGACACATGAAATAAGTACACAAGACCGAAAATTGATATGAACTGTACCATTTTGGACAGGGACTATGATCGTGAATCACAATAGCCACATATATGAGATCATTTAAATTTAGAATCATTTTTAATGTCATAGGACATACATGGGCAATATACGGCCCGGGGGCCGGGGCCGGATCCGGCCCGCATAGCGCTTCAATCCGGCCCCCGCGATGCGATCGCAATTTGGATGAAACACACGCCGAAATAAACATGCGTGACACAAAACAATCTTTAACTTAGGTGGCAAATATGTTTTAGTAATTCTGTGAATTACACTGCGCAAACCAAAATTAATACTACCCACCGGATGAAGGGTTGTCTCTGTCTCCACATAACATAAAATATTCATTTTATTTTATTTTTCGTGTTCGCATTTATGAGGAAAAACAATGTTACAGACGTGTTCTCCGTTACGGACGTGAGCGCTCTGAAAGCGGCACTAAAAGATGCTTTAAAACTTTCACAAAGACATCAAACAGAAAGCACAAAACAAAGCACAAAACCTTTCTTTGAAGTGAATTTCGTTTTGTATTAATTGTATCTTAATTTTAATCAATGTTTCATCAACCAATTGCCTGTATTTAATCAATAAGAAGTAAATATAGCAGACAATATAGAGATAATCACGAAACATTAATAATGAGATAATCACGCCGGCGCGTGAACTGGAGCTCGTCTCATAAATGAACCGAAACTCAGCATATAAAGTAGCCTACTTGCCTCACATGTCTACTTTTAAACTGAACAATTCAAAACGAAAGAAAACAGACTACAGACTGCTCTCTGCTTATGTAATCCTTATGAAATGTGCATTTCTCTCTGGCGCGTTCACTAGGCTACTGAAGATCGCGAGTCAGCATCGTCAACTTCATCTTAGCCGACAATGACAAAGAAAACACTTATTTATTAATAAACAATTAAAATATCTCCTTGCTATATTTTACATATTCATAATCATTACTTTTGCTGGTTTTGCCAGTCATGTATTCTGCAACGAAATATGTTTTGAAAGTATCCTTCCCAACACTGGAAGTCTGTATGTTAATTAGGGATGGGCATTTTTCAAAAATATTGCATTCGAATATTCGGGCTCATAAAAATCAAATATTCGTTTATTTAAATGACATTTAACGAAAAAGATGTTATTTTTTAAGTTTTTTTTTTTTTAACGTTTTTGTCACCATTTCTTTTAGTTGAAAACATTAAACATTAGGCCTATGTGTAAACAAAAAATATAAAAAATAAAAGCATTAATAAAAGAATGCTCAAGCAGCGCGAACGGGAAAAAAACGCCTAATAAAGCGGTTGCGCCAGATATCGTACAGAACGTACACACACTCGAGTCAGCATATGATTATCGTGTTTATATTGTTTCATGTTTATATAGAGAAAAACAATATCCACATGCAGGGGCGCCTGCATGTGGATGAAAAAAAAAATATGATTTACAATTACTGCTTTGGTTGCATTCTGGTGGAATTATTAATAGTACATTAGATATGACAAAATACCTTCATAGCGGTAAACAGAGTATCTTCAATTGGTACCGAGTGGCATAAGACTTGATAAACGCGCGTTCAAAATGATCACGATAAAACAGGTGCTCGCGCACATTCGGCCTGGGGACTGGTTTATAGTAGCCTGTATTCGTGTTCGAAGGTGTCATCTCCTCATACGTTCACGAAAAGTACGAAGTACGAACGCAGTGCTTTCCATCTTGAGATTCAGTGGGGGGCGCACTCTGGACAGCTATATAGTGTCTTATTATTCTAAATAATTGAATATATTGATCAAATTTACAAATTGAAAATGAAAGATGAAGCATACATTTAATAAGACTAGACTAGGGGTGCCTTGCATTACAATATGCAGATTTAAATATACCACCGTCAATTTGATGTGTGTGTGTATAATAAAATCATTTAGTCACTTCAATTATAACTTGAACGTGTTTGCTTACTAAATTGTGAGCAAAACGAAAGTTGCAGCAAAGATCAGCAACAGGAGTCAAAATTCATTAATCACGAGAGTGAAGAGCTGACTGAAAAAAATGATGACGGAATATTTTGTGTAAAAGTGCCTATTTAAGCGAATCTGTCATTTACTCTTTTGTTGTTGTGTTTTCCCTGAAAACCGGAAGCAATCGCCCCCGATATGGCGCTAATTTTAAAGTGACACTAAAAAGTATGCGGCTGCACTGACATTCATAATGGTGCGCGTCCATGGCGACGAGCAAGCAAAACAGAGCGAACGTTTTTTCATTTCTACTTCCATAGAAATTCATTCGAATTTCATTAATCACGAGTCGAGAGTGAGCGTCTCTCTCTGCTGTGTTATGCTGCATCACACGGGCATTCATAACGCTGCGCGTCCACGACGATGAGCGAGCAGAACAGAGTGAACGTTTTTTAGTTCATTCCTACTTCCATATAGGAATTCCCTCGAGCGCTCTGCACGCGCCACCATTATCAATGTCCGTGTGGACGTCCGCGATCGAACAGTGGAAACATTGGCTACTCCGTCATTTTATTCAAGAAGATCATTCAAACTGCAAAGTGTTTACTTATTTTTGGATACTCGCAATCAAACACAACATTGTGATTTTGTAAAATACATTCAAGAAATCCGCCCCCGAAATGGGGCTTCTTTTAAAATGAAACGAAAATGCTTACAGCTGCACGTCTTGTGGAGACGTCCGTTACTTTCGCTTTCAAGTTAGCGATTTTAAAGCCCCCAGCGGAGTCACGGTGGGAAAATATTCCCATAGTAGCATCAATTGGCCTACCTGATTTTGAACACAAGAGGGCAGTAAAGCACTATGAATGATTTGTATTTTTTTATTTTTTTGGCTAAACAACCATTCTGGCTGTTTTTAAACTTAAACATAAATCTTAAATTGAAAAAAAGGAATACAATGGGTTTAGTTCTAATATTAGTATAATTTTATAGAAAAATAAATGGTGTATAATTACATTTTAGAAAGATATGAGACATTTCCTGATTCTTTTTTTGACATAATCCCTCGCCATAGAAAAAACGTTTGAGATATTCAATATCCGTTCACAATTTAGCATCTTTAATGTATTTTCATCAAGTTGAAAAAGTTTTGTAACTGTAGATGAAACTAACTCCCCCCCCACACACACACACACACACTTTTGTCACAAAAGGTGGCGCTACTGAGCCCCTGCACTACGCCCGTTTCTGAAACTTTGCACATGTCTACTGGCTAATAAATGTGATCTGTCTGTCAAGTTTCATGCAATTTTAAGCAATTTCAGGCATGCTAAGAGTCTCAAAAGCATCCAAAAAGAATATTAAAGTTTGATGCGTTGCCATGGCAACAGTATCTAAGATATCAATAATCCTTTCACAGGTCTACATCTGCCGTGTATTTACATTATACACATCAAGTTTGAAGCAAATCGGGTAAAAATAAGAGGGTGATTTCAAAGTATTTTGAAAGTGACACACTTCCTGCTGCCAGTTGGTGGCGCTATAACTTTGACTCACAATAGTCACATCCATGTGATCGGCCTCTTACAGCGAACACACTGTTGAAGTTTCATCAAGATCAGTTAATGTATGCAGAAGTTATAACACACTTCCTGTTTCCATTATTCGCCATAAATTCGTTTCCTCGTCACGGCCAAACCGTTCGAGATATCAGAAATCCCCTGGCAATTTTTCATCCTCAATGTCTTGACATCATGCTGACCGAGTTTCGTTGCGATTGGTTGAATTCTCTAGGAGGAGTATATCGAATTCCAGGGGCATACGCTTTCAAACAAACCATAATAGCCGACTTCCTGTTGGGCTGGGGTAAAAAGTAAAAGTACAAAGGATATATGAATCGATGAGATCTATATGTGTACCGAGTTTCATATTATTACATTCAAGCGTGTTTGATTTATGGACCAAGTTTTCGGACCCCGTTCCAGGGGGCACTGTCGAGCCCCCCTGCCACGCCCGGGTACCAGCTTCAGCCCGGCCCTGATGGCCACGGGTTCTGACCCGTGTGCAAAGTTTCAAGAGTTTTTGAGCACGTTAAGGGCCCCCAAAGTGCGCTGAGAGTCTCAAAAGTATCCAAAAAGAATATTAAAGTTTGATGCGTTGTCACGGCAACAGCATCTAAGATATCAACAATCCTTTCACAAGTCTAAATCTGGCGTGTGTCTACATTATACACATCAAGTTTGAAGCAAATCGGGTAAAGCCTGTTTGATTTATGGACCAAGTTTTCGGACCCCATTCCAGGGGGCGCTGTCGAGCCCCCCTGCCACGCCCGGGTACCAGCTTCAGCCCGGCCCTGATGGCCGCGGTTTCTGACCCGTGTGCAAAGTTTCAAGAGTTTTTGAGCACGTTAAGGGCCCCAAAAGTGCGCTAAGAATCTCAAAAGTATCCAAAAAGAATATTAAAGTTTGATGCGTTGTCACGGCAACAGCATCTAAGATATCAACAATCCTTTCACAGGTCTACATCTGGCTTGTGTCTACATTATACACATCAAGTTTGAAGCAAATAGGGTAAAGCGTGTTGGATATATGGACCAAATTGTCTGACCCGTTCAAGGGGGCGCTGTCGAGCCCCCCTGCCACGCCCGGGTACCAGCTTCAGCCTGGCCCTGATGGCCGCGGGTTTTGTCCCGTGTGCAAAGTTTCAAGAGTTTTCGAGCACGTTAAGAACCCCAAAAGTGCCCGAAAGCATAAAAAAGCATGAAAAAGCTTAAAAAAAGGAATATTAATGTTTGATGCATTGCCATGGCAACAGTATCTAAGATATCAATAATCCTTTCACAGGTCTACATCTGGCGTGTGTCTACATTATGCACATGAAGTTTGAAGCAAATCGGGTAAAAATAAGAGGGTGATTTAAAAGCATTTTGAAAGTGACACACTTCCTGCTTCCAGTTGGTGGCGCTATAACTTTGACTCACAATAGTCACATCCATGTGATCGGGCTCTTACAACGAACACACTGCTGAAGTTTCATCAAGATTAGTTAATGTATGCAGTAGTTATAACACACTTCCTGTTTCACGTTTCTCGCCATAATTTCGTTTACTCGCCACGGCCAAACCGTTCGAGATATCAAAAATCCCCTGGCAATTTTTCATCCTCAGTGTCTTGACTTCATGCTGACCGAGTTTCGTGCCGTGTGTTTGAATTCTCTAGGAGGAGTATTTCACATTCCATTGCATGTGTTTTCCAAACAACCCTTAATAGCCGACTTCCTGTTGGGCTGGGGTAAAAAGTAAGAGCATGAAGTATATATGAACCGATGAGATCTATATGTGTACTGAGTTTCATATTATTACATGCAAGCGTGTTTGATTTATGGACCAAGTGTTCAAACCCCGTTCCAGGGGGCGCTGTCGAGCCCCCCTGCCACGCCCGGGTACCAGCTTCAGCCCGGCCCTGATGGCCGCGGGTTCTGAGATGTGTGCAAAGTTTCAAGAGTTTTCGAGCACGTTAAGGCCCCCAAAAGTGCCCAAAAGGTAGTAAAATAATAATAATAATAATAAATATAGCTGCGAGCAGCGATTACGGGCCCAAGCCGGTGGCACCGCAACCCCGGTGCCTTTAGTTACCTAAAGGCACCGGAGTGGCGGTGCCGCCGGCTTTGGCCCTTCATCGCTGCTCGCAGCTATATTCATATATATATATATATATATATATATATATATATATATATATATATATATAAACAAGCCGGTGGCACCGCCACCCCGGTGCCTTTATATATATATATATATATATGTCTACATTGTTCAATCACGCCTCACACACACACACACACTTTTGCAGAGCCCACACCAATGCAAGCTCTATAGCACACATCTTCTCAAAGGTCAAAGCGGAGTTACGATATTGCCCGTCATGCACAGTAACCGTAAAGGCACCGGGGTGGCGGTGCCACCGGCTTGTTTATATATATATATATATCGTATTATTCTAACTTGTAAAAAACTATTAACTTTTGTTAATATTCAACCATTTCACAACTAACTTTTTTCCATAGATCAAACACAACATAATTATATGGTGGACTGAAACAAAAATTATTAATTAAATAAAATTATTGTTTTCCTCTGAAATAGCAAAAGCATCACACACTAGCTGTACCTGCTCTAAATAAAAAAGAGTAATTCAATAAAAATACAAAATCGAACTAAATAAAATAAATTATTACAAAAACAAAATCAAACCAAAGAAAATATATCTTCGAAAAAAAAAGCGAGTGTCATGAGGAAAGGCGCCTCAGGAATCGTCAGGATTAACTCCATGTGTAAGGAATTTTGATTGATTTTATTTGTCACTTGAAAATTATTGTTAAATGTGTGCCTGCATAACTTTAATAAGATTTATTTTCTTTGATTTGATTTTGTTTTATATAATTTATTTATTTCGATTTTGTATTTTTATTTAAATACTATTATTTATTTAGAGCAGGTACAGCTAAGTGTGCGATGCTTTTGCTATTTCAGAGGGAAAAAAACACATTTTATTTCAAAAAGGCTTTTCAATTAAATAAAATGTTCAAGCTTTGTTTTCGTTTTATTATTTTGTTTGTTTTAAGCTTTGTTTAATTTATATTGTTAATCATCTGACACAAAACAAATGCATAAAGTATCATTTTAACTTTTAAAAAACTATTAACATTTGTTAATAGTACATTGCCTGTCTTTTGTTAATAGGACAAAACATAGTTATTATATTTTATAATATTTTATAAATATATAAAATAAACATTTGTAATGAAATCGTTCAAAAAAATGATATTAGCATTGTTTTAAACTTTGAAACTAAAGTAGCGCAATGCCTGGCCACTCCCGCGCCGCCTCCTTTTCACAATCCGAGGGAACCATCTCCGGAATATTAACCTCACTCCTAGAAGTCCAATTCTCATTATTCATGCCTCTTACCTGAGATTGATTGCACACACACACACACACACACACACACACGCACGCACGCACTCACACGCACACACACACACACACACACGTGTCAAGTCACTTACATTTTAGATGCAATATTGACTTTTTTTCTGTTTCAGCAGCGAAAATAGTTCAACAAAGATCACAGCAGAACCATCGAGCATCTCACAGCAACGCGTTCTCATTACTGAATGATTCAGCATTTTGAACAAATCGGTTGACTCAAAGATTCAACGACCAATCCATAATCTGTCTCATTCATGAACGACTCAGCCGTTCGAACGAATCGTTTGAACGAATGAATCAATGACTCGCTCATTAAGACGGTCGCCTGGCGACACCTAATGACGGTTTAGTGATATGTTTAAAAGTATCATTCTTTCCAACGATTGTTAATTAACTCATATTTGAAACATAAGCTATATATATATATATATATATATATATATATATATATATATATATATATATATATATATATATATATATATATACACACATATATATACACAAAAATAAAATAAACACATTTGAAGCGTGTTTGCTTACTAAATTGTGAGCTGAACGAAAGTTGCAGCAAATATCAGCAACAGGAGTCAAATTTCATTAATCACGAGAGTGAAGAGCTGACTGAAAAGATGATGACGGAATAGGCTATTTTATGTAAAAGCGCCTATTTAAGCGAATCTATCATTATACTCTTTTGTTGTTGTGTTTTCCGTGAAAAATAATAGACTATTGAACTCACAATTCAAGCACGCGCTCTGCACGCGCCACCATTATCAATGTCCGTGTGGACGTCCGCGATCGAACAGTGGAAACATTGGCTACTCCGTCATTTTATTCAAGAAGATCATTCAAACTGCAAAGTGTTTACTTATTTTTGGATACTCGCAATCAAACACAACATTGTGATTTTGTAAAATACATTCAAGAAATCCGCCCCCGAAATGGGGCTTCTTTTAAAATGAAACAAAAATGCTCACAGCTGCACGTCTTGTGGAGACGTCCGTTACTTTCGCTTTCAAGTTAGCGATTTTAAAGCCCCCAGCGGAGTCACGGTGGGAAAATATTCCCATAGTAGCATCAATTGGCCTACCTGATTTTGAACACAAGAGGGCAGTAAAGCACTATGAATGATTTTTTTTTTTTTTTTTTTTTTGGCTAAACAACCATTCTGGCTGTTTTTAAACTTAAACATAAATCTTAAATTGAAAAAAAGGAATACAATGGGTTTACTTCTAATATTAGTATAATTTTATAGAAAAATAAATGGTGTATAATTACATTTTAGAAAGATATGAGACATTTCCTGATTCTTTTTTTGACATAATCCCTCGCCATAGCAAAACCGTTTGAGATATTCAATATCCGTTCACAATTTAGCATCTTTAATGTATTTTCATCAAGTTGAAAAAGTTTTGTAACTGTAGATGAAACTAACCCCCCCCCCCCCCCCCCCCCCCCACACACACTTTTGTCACAAAAGGTGGCGCTACTGAGCCCCTGCACCACGCCCGTTTCTGAAACTTTGCACATGTCTACTGGCTAATAAATGTGATCTGTCTGTCGAGTTTCATGCAATTTTAAGCAATTTCAGGCATGCTAAGAGTCTCAAAAGCATCCAAAAACAATATTAAAGTTTGATGCGTTGCCATGGCAACAGTATCTAAGACATCAATAATCCTTTCACAGGTCTACATCTGGCGAGTGTCTACATTATACACATCAAGTTTGAAGCAAATCGGGTAAAAATAAGAGGGTGATTTCAAAGCATTTTGAAAGTGACACACTTCCTGCTGCCAGTTGGTGGCGCTATAACTTTGACTCATAATAGTCACATCCATGTGATCGGCCTCTTACAGCGAACACACTGTTGAAGTTTCATCAAGATCAGTTAATGTATGCAGAAGTTATAACACACTTCCTGTTTCCATTATTCGCCATAAATTCGTTTCCTCGCCACGGCCAAATCGTTCGAGATATCAAAAATCCCCTGGCAATTTTTCATCCTCAATGTCTTGACTTCATGCTGACCGAGTTTCGTTGCGATTGGTTGAATTCTCTAGGAGGAGTATATCGAATTCCAGGGGCATACGCTTCCAAACAAACCATTATAGCCGACTTCCTGTTGGGCTGGGGTAAAAAGTAAAAGTACAAAGGATATATGAACCGATGAGATCTATATGTCTACCGAGTTTCATATTATTACATGCAAGCGTGTTTGATTTATGGACCAAGTTTTCGCACCCCGTTCCAGGGGGCGCTGTCGAGCCCCCCTGCCACGCCCGGGTACCAGCTTCAGCCCGGCCCTGATGGCCACGGGTTCTGACCCGTGTGCAAAGTTTCAAGAGTTTTCGTGCACGTTAAGGGCCCCCAAAGTGCGCTGAGAGTCTCAAAAGTATCCAAAAAGAATATTAAAGTTTGATGCGTTGTCACGGCAACAGCATCTAAGATATCAACAATCCTTTCACAGGTCTAAATCTGGCGTGTGTCTACATTATACACATCAAGTTTGAAGCAAATCGGGTAAAGCCTGTTTGATTTATGGACCAAGTTTTCGGACCCCATTCCAGGGGGCGCTGTCGAGCCCCCCTGCCACGCCCGGGTACCAGCTTCAGCCCGGCCCTGATGGCCGCGGTTTCTGACCCGTGTGCAAAGTTTCAAGAGTTTTTGAGCACGTTAAGGGCCCCAAAAGTGCGCTAAGAATCTCAAAAGTATCCAAAAAGAATATTAAAGTTTGATGCGTTGTCACGGCAACAGCATCTAAGATATCAACAATCCTTTCACAGGTCTACATCTGGCTTGTGTCTACATTATACACATCAAGTTTGAAGCAAATAGGGTAAAGCGTGTTGGATATATGGACCAAATTGTCTGACCCGTTCAAGGGGGCGCTGTCGAGCCCCCCTGCCACGCCCGGGTACCAGCTTCAGCCTGGCCCTGATGGCCGCGGGTTTTGTCCCGTGTGCAAAGTTTCAAGAGTTTTCGAGCACGTTAAGAACCCCAAAAGTGCCCGAAAGCATAAAAAAGCATGAAAAAGCTTAAAAAAAGGAATATTAATGTTTGATGCATTGCCATGGCAACAGTATCTAAGATATCAATAATCCTTTCACAGGTCTACATCTGGCGTGTGTCTACATTATGCACATGAAGTTTGAAGCAAATCGGGTAAAAATAAGAGGGTGATTTAAAAGCATTTTGAAAGTGACACACTTCCTGCTTCCAGTTGGTGGCGCTATAACTTTGACTCACAATAGTCACATCCATGTGATCGGGCTCTTACAACGAACACACTGCTGAAGTTTCATCAAGATTAGTTAATGTATGCAGTAGTTATAACACACTTCCTGTTTCACGTTTCTCGCCATAATTTCGTTTACTCGCCACGGCCAAACCGTTCGAGATATCAAAAATCCCCTGGCAATTTTTCATCCTCAGTGTCTTGACTTCATGCTGACCGAGTTTCGTGCCGTGTGTTTGAATTCTCTAGGAGGAGTATTTCACATTCCATTGCATGTGTTTTCCAAACAACCCTTAATAGCCGACTTCCTGTTGGGCTGGGGTAAAAAGTAAGAGCATGAAGTATATATGAACCGATGAGATCTATATGTGTACTGAGTTTCATATTATTACATGCAAGCGTGTTTGATTTATGGACCAAGTGTTCAAACCCCGTTCCAGGGGGCGCTGTCGAGCCCCCCTGCCACGCCCGGGTACCAGCTTCAGCCCGGCCCTGATGGCCGCGGGTTCTGAGATGTGTGCAAAGTTTCAAGAGTTTTCGAGCACGTTAAGGCCCCCAAAAGTGCCCAAAAGGTAGTAAAATAATAATAATAATAATAATAATAATAATAATAATAATAATAATAATAAATAATAATCCTTAGGAAAACAATAGGGCCTTCGCCTTTTCAAGGCTTGGGCCCTAAATATATATATATATATATATATATATATATATATATATATATATATATATATATATAAATATAGCTGCGAGCAGCGATTACGGGCCCAAGCCGGTGGCACCGCAACCCCGGTGCCTTTAATTACCTAAAGGCACCGGAGTGGCGGTGCCGCCGGCTTTGGCCCTTCATCGCTGCTCGCAGCTATATTTATATATATATATATATATATATATATATATATATATATATATATATATATATATATATATATATATAAACAAGCCGGTGGCACCGCCACCCCGGTGCCTTTAGGGTTACTGTGCGTGACGGGCAATAACGTAACCCCGCTTTGACCTTTGAGAAGATGTGTGCTGTAGAGCTTGCATCAGTGTGGGCTCTGCAAAAGTGTGCATTGAGGGCACATATCAACCACAAAGTATGCGTGAGCAAGCTTCTGAAACCTAAAATGAAAAATGAGACACCCTACGGTCTCATGGACTTAATGGACACATGAAATAAGTACACAAGTTTGAAAGTTATATGAAGTGTGCCAAGACAGAATATTTGCCTGATCTGATTAGAAAAATAGTTTTTGTGTGTGTGTGTGTGTGTGAGGCGTGATTGAACAATGTAGACATAAAAACATACTCCGTCCTTTTGTTCATACAGGACATTATTCAAACTACAAAGTGTTTACTTATATTTGTGTACAATCGCAATAAAACACAACATTGTGCTTTTGTCAAACTGTAAACTACAACTGTCACCCAACCAAAATCTCTTACACACACACACACACACACACACACACATAGTTTAAAAGCAAAAAAATCTTTTGGACATTCATCATATTGCATTGGTTTTCATTTCTTGTTCTCGAACAGAGCCCTAATCTGTTTATTTTTTCAGTTACACATTCTACATTGATTAAAAAAGAAAAATCAAATGTGCTTTTATTTTAGACATAAATAAATAATCTAGCATTCAGATGAGAGTAAAGTTAGTGTTAGTTCAAATTTTAAGGAAAACAAAAATATGATCTGAAATATCGCACATTCATTTAAAATTCATTCAGGTTCAATTACCAAACATACAAATCTCAATGTAATTTAAAGCAAACAATACATTTAAAATATATGGGTTGTATGCAATTTTTTTATATATAAAAAGATATATATCCAAAAATACAAAGCCTAAACTTTAACAAGGGTTAAACAATCACTGTAACAGACACAATCACACACACACACACACACACACACGTCAAATCACTTACATTTTAGATGCAATATTGACTTTTTTTCTTTTTCAGCAGCGAAAATAGTTCAACAAAGATCACAGCAGAACCATCGAGCATCTCACAGCAACGTGTTTTCTCATTACTGAATGATTCAGCATTTTGAACAAATCGGTTGACTCAAAGATTCAACGACCAATCCATAATCTGTCTCATTCATGAATGACTCAGCCGTTCGAACGAATCGTTTGAACGAATGAATCAATGACTCGCTCATTAAGACGGTCGCCTGGCGACACCTAATGACGGTTTAGTGATATGTTTAAAAGTATCATTCTTTCCAACGATTGTTAATTAACTCATATTTGAAACATAAGCTATATATATATATATATATATATATATATATATACACACACATATATATACACAAAAATAAAATAAACACATTTGAAGCGTGTTTGCTTACTAAATTGTGAGCTGAACGAAAGTTGCAGCAAATATCAGCAACAGGAGTCAAATTTCATTAATCACGAGAGTGAAGAGCTGACTGAAAAGATGATGACGGAATAGGCTATTTTATGTAAAAGCGCCTATTTAAGCGAATCTATCATTATACTCTTTTGTTGTTGTGTTTTCCGTGAAAAATAATAGACTATTGAACTCACAATTCAAGCATGCGCTCTGCACGCGCCACCATTATCAATGTCCGTGTGGACGTCCGCGATCGAACAGTGGAAACATTGGCTACTCCGTCATTTTATTCAAGAAGATCATTCAAACTGCAAAGTGTTTACTTATTTTTGGATACTCGCAATCAAACACAACATTGTGATTTTGTAAAATACATTCAAGAAATCCGCCCCCGAAATGGGGCTTCTTTTAAAATGAAACAAAAATGCTCACAGCTGCACGTCTTGTGGAGACGTCCGTTACTTTCGCTTTCAAGTTAGCGATTTTAAAGCCCCCAGCGGAGTCACGGTGGGAAAATATTCCCATAGTAGCATCAATTGGCCTACCTGATTTTGAACACAAGAGGGCAGTAAAGCACTATGAATGATTTTTATTTATTTTTTTTGGCTAAACAACCATTCTGGCTGTTTTTAAACTTAAACATAAATCTTAAATTAAAAAAAAGGAATACAATGGGTTTACTTCTAATATTAGTATAATTTTATAGAAAAATAAATGGTGTATAATTACATTTTAGAAAGATATGAGACATTTCCTGATTCTTTTTTTGACATAATCCCTCGCCATAGCAAAACCGTTTGAGATATTCAATATCCGTTCACAATTTAGCATCTTTAATGTATTTTCATCAAGTTGAAAAAGTTTTGTAACTGTAGATGAAACTAACCCCCCCCCCCCCCACACACACACTTTTGTCACAAAAGGTGGCGCTACTGAGCCCCTGCACCACGCCCGTTTCTGAAACTTTGCACATGTCTACTGGCTAATAAATGTGATCTGTCTGTCAAGTTTCATGCAATTTTAAGCAATTTCAGGCATGCTAAGAGTCTCAAAAGCATCCAAAAAGAATATTAAAGTTTGATGCGTTGCCATGGCAACAGTATCTAAGATTTCAATAATCCTTTCACAGGTCTACATCTGCCGTGTATTTACATTATACACATAAAGTTTGAAGCAAATTGGGTAAAAATAAGAGGGTGATTTCAAAGCCTTTAGGAAGTGACACACTTCCTGCTGCCAGTTGGTGGCGCTATAACTTTGACTCACAATAGTCACATCCATGTGATCGGACTCTTACAGCGAACACACTGCTGAAGTTTCATCAAGATCAGTTAATGTATGCAGAAGTTATAACACACTTCCTGTTTCCTTTATTCGCCATAAATTCGTTTCCTCGCCACAGCCAAACCGTTCGAGATATCAAAAATCCCCTGGCAACTTTTCATCCTCAATGTCTTGACTTCATGCTGACCGAGTTTCGTGGCGATTGGTTGAATTCTCTAGGAGGAGTATATCGAATTCCAGGGGCATACGCTTCCAAACAAACCATAATAGCCGACTTCCTGTTGGGCTGGGGTAAAAAGTAAAAGTACAAAGGATATATGAATCGATGAGATCTATATGTGTACCGAGTTTCATATTATTACATTCAAGCGTGTTTGATTTATGGACCAAGTTTTCGGACCCCGTTCCAGGGGGCGCTGTCGAGCCCCCCTGCCACGCCCGGGTACCAGCTTCAGCCCGGCCCTGATGGCCACGGGTTCTGACCCGTGTGCAAAGTTTCAAGAGTTTTTGAGCACGTTAAGGGCCCCCAAAGTGCGCTGAGAGTCTCAAAAGTATCCAAAAAGAATATTAAAGTTTGATGCGTTGTCACGGCAACAGCATCTAAGATATCAACAATCCTTTCACAGGTCTAAATCTGGCGTGTGTCTACATTATACACATCAAGTTTGAAGCAAATCGGGTAAAGCCTGTTTGATTTATGGACCAAGTTTTCGGACCCCATTCCAGGGGGCGCTGTCGAGCCCCCCTGCCACGCCCGGGTACCAGCTTCAGCCCGGCCCTGATGGCCGCGGTTTCTGACCCGTGTGCAAAGTTTCAAGAGTTTTTGAGCACGTTAAGGGCCCCAAAAGTGCGCTAAGAATCTCAAAAGTATCCAAAAAGAATATTAAAGTTTGATGCGTTGTCACGGCAACAGCATCTAAGATATCAACAATCCTTTCACAGGTCTACATCTGGCTTGTGTCTACATTATACACATCAAGTTTGAAGCAAATAGGGTAAAGCGTGTTGGATATATGGACCAAATTGTCTGACCCGTTCAAGGGGGCGCTGTCGAGCCCCCCTGCCACGCCCGGGTACCAGCTTCAGCCTGGCCCTGATGGCCGCGGGTTTTGTCCCGTGTGCAAAGTTTCAAGAGTTTTCGAGCACGTTAAGAACCCCAAAAGTGCCCGAAAGCATAAAAAAGCATGAAAAAGCTTAAAAAAAGGAATATTAATGTTTGATGCATTGCCATGGCAACAGTATCTAAGATATCAATAATCCTTTCACAGGTCTACATCTGGCGTGTGTCTACATTATGCACATGAAGTTTGAAGCAAATCGGGTAAAAATAAGAGGGTGATTTAAGAGCATTTTGAAAGTGACACACTTCCTGCTTCCAGTTGGTGGCGCTATAACTTTGACTCACAATAGTCACATCCATGTGATCGGGCTCTTACAACGAACACACTGCTGAAGTTTCATCAAGATTAGTTAATGTATCCAGTAGTTATAACACACTTCCTGTTTCACGTTTCTCGCCATAATTTCGTTTACTCGCCACGGCCAAACCGTTCGAGATATCAAAAATCCCCTGGCAATTTTTCATCCTCAGTGTCTTGACTTCATGCTGACCGAGTTTCGTGCCGTGTGTTTGAATTCTCTAGGAGGAGTATTTCACATTCCATTGCATGTGTTTTCCAAACAACCCTTAATAGCCGACTTCCTGTTGGGCTGGGGTAAAAAGTAAGAGCATGAAGTATATATGAACCGATGAGATCTATATGTGTACTGAGTTTCATATTATTACATGCAAGCGTGTTTGATTTATGGACCAAGTGTTCAAACCCCGTTCCAGGGGGCGCTGTCGAGCCCCCCTGCCACGCCCGGGTACCAGCTTCAGCCCGGCCCTGATGGCCGCGGGTTCTGAGATGTGTGCAAAGTTTCAAGAGTTTTCGAGCACGTTAAGGCCCCCAAAAGTGCCCAAAAGGTAGTAAAATAATAATAATAATAATAATAATAATAATAATAATAATAATAATAATAATAAATAATAATCCTTAGGAAAACAATAGGGCCTTCGCCTTTTCAAGGCTTGGGCCCTAATAATAATAATAAATAATAATCCTTAGGAAAACAATAGGGCCTTCGCCTTTTCAAGGCTTGGGCCCTAAATATATATATATATATATATATATATATATATATATATGAATATAGCTGCGAGCAGCGATTACGGGCCCAAGCCGGTGGCACCGCAACCCCGGTGCCTTTAGTTACCTAAAGGCACCGGAGTGGCGGTGCCGCCGGCTTTGGCCCTTCATCGCTGCTCGCAGCTATATTCATATATATATATATATATATATATATATATATATATATATATATATAAACAAGCCGGTGGCACCGCCACCCCGGTGCCTTTATATATATATATATATATATGTCTACATTGTTCAATCACGCCTCACACACACACACACACTTTTGCAGAGCCCACACCAATGCAAGCTCTATAGCACACATCTTCTCAAAGGTCAAAGCGGAGTTACGATATTGCCCGTCATGCACAGTAACCGTAAAGGCACCGGGGGTGGCGGTGCCACCGGCTTGTTTATATATATATATATATCGTATTATTCTAACTTGTAAAAAACTATTAACTTTTGTTAATATTCAACCATTTCACAACTAACTTTTTTCCATAGATCAAACACAACATAATTATATGGTGGACTGAAACAAAAATTATTAATTAAATAAAATTATTGTTTTCCTCTGAAATAGCAAAAGCATCACACACTAGCTGTACCTGCTCTAAATAAAAAAGAGTAATTCAATAAAAATACAAAATCGAACTAAATAAAATAAATTATTACAAAAACAAAATCAAACCAAAGAAAATATATCTTCGAAAAAAAAAGCGAGTGTCATGAGGAAAGGCGCCTCAGGAATCGTCAGGATTAACTCCATGTGTAAGGAATTTTGATTGATTTTATTTGTCACTTGAAAATTATTGTTAAATGTGTGCCTGCATAACTTTAATAAGATTTATTTTCTTTGATTTGATTTTGTTTTATATAATTTATTTATTTCGATTTTGTATTTTTATTTAAATACTATTATTTATTTAGAGCAGGTACAGCTAAGTGTGCGATGCTTTTGCTATTTCAGAGGGAAAAAAACACATTTTATTTCAAAAAGGCTTTTCAATTAAATAAAATGTTCAAGCTTTGTTTTCGTTTTATTATTTTGTTTGTTTTAAGCTTTGTTTAATTTATATTGTTAATCGTCTGACACAAAACAAATGCATAAAGTATCATTTTAACTTTTAAAAAACTATTAACATTTGTTAATAGTACATTGCCTGTCTTTTGTTAATAGGACAAAACATAGTTATTATATTTTATAATATTTTATAAATATATAAAATAAACATTTGTAATGAAATCGTTCAAAAAAATGATATTAGCATTGTTTTAAACTTTGAAACAGAAGTAGCGCAATGCCTGGCCACTCCCGCGCCGCCTCCTTTTCACAATCCGAGGGAACCATCTCCGGAATATTAACCTCACTCCTAGAAGTCCAATTCTCATTATTCATGCCTCTTACCTGGGATTGATTGCACACACACACACACACACACACACACGCACGCACGCACTCACACGCACACACACACACACACACACACACACGTGTCAAGTCACTTACATTTTAGATGCAATATTGACTGTTCTTCTGTTTCAGCAGCGAAAATAGTTAAACAAAGATCACAGCAGAACCATTGCATCTCACAGCAACGTGTTTTCTCATTACTGAATGATTCAGCATTTTGAACAAATTGGTTGACTCAAAGATTCAATGACCAATCCATAAACATCTGTCTCATTCATGAATGACTCAGTCGTTCAAACGAATCGTTTGAACGAATGAATCAATGACCCGCTCATTAAGACGGTCGCCTGGCGACACCTAGTGACGGTTTAGTGTTATTTGATTATACACTCAAAATATTCCACAACAAATCCTTTAAATTTAATGATATTCAGAACAGAACACAAATAAAAAAATAACTATAATAAAGCCAAAACGAAATAATTTAAAACAAAAGTAAAAGTAAGTGGTGTTAGGCTCACGTAAATCTCTCTTTAGAATCTAAATGTTGCAACATTTGCGATGTATTTGGATGCTAAACTATTCTTTATTACAGGCTTTGTACTTCACTCACGTTCCAATATCGACGGAAAAAATCATCCTCTTCACTTGTGCAAAAATGTGCTTGGAAAAATCACAGTGGAGCGGTGCTTACTGTGAATGATACAAATTGTACTACTGACTATTTCAACATAGCAGTGTAATTTGTATATGTTAGGTTGAATGTTTTATTATTGTGTGTGTGTGTGTGTGTGTGTTTGTGTGTGTGTGTGTGTGTGTGTGTGTGTGTGTGTGTGTGTGTGTGTGTGTGTGTGTGTGTGTGTGTGTGTCAGTGTGTGTGTGGGGGTCTGGGTGGCTCAGCGCGATTGAACAGTGAAACATACTCCGTCATTTTCTTCATACAGGACATCATTCAAACGTCAAAGTGTTTACTTATATTTGTGTACACTCGCAATTAAACACAACATTGTGTTTTTGTTAAATAAATTAAAGTAATACGTCCCCCGAAATGGCGCTAATTTTAAAATGAAACTAAAATGCTCACGGCTGCACGGGCATTCATAACTCTGCGCGCCCACGGTGAGGGACGAGCAGAACAGAGCGAACGTTGTTTAGTTCATTCCTACTTCCATAGGAATTAATTGAAAAAGCTCACTCTACTCTGCACCATTATTAATGAATTGTGCAGACGTCCTTATTTTACTTTCGCTTTTTACCTGATTTTGAACACAAGAGGGCAGTATAACACTATGTATGATTTGGAAAAAAATTTTTTTTGACTAAACAACCATTCTGGCTGTTTTTAAACTTAAACATTATTCTCTAATTGCTCTCACCATGCCCGTTTCTGAAACTCTGCACATGTCTACTGTCTAATAAATGTGATGTGTCTGTCGGGTTTCATGCAATTTCAAGTATGTTAAGAGTCTCAAAAGCATCAACAAAGAATAATAAAGTTTGATGCGTTGCCACGGCAACAGTATCTAAGATATCAATAATCCTTTCTCAGGTCTACATCTGCCGTGTGTCTACATTATACACATAAAGTTTGAAGCAAATTGGGTAAAAATAAGAGGGTGATTTCAAAGCCTTTAGGAAGTGACACACTTCCTGCTGCCAGTTGGTGGCGCTATAACTTTGACTCACAATAGTCACATCCATGTGATCGGACTCTTACAGCGAACACACTGCTGAAGTTTCATCAAGATCAGTTAATGTATGCAGAAGTTATAACACACTTCCTGTTTCCTTTATTCGCCATAAATTCGTTTCCTCGCCACAGCCAAACCGTTCGAGATATCAAAAATCCCCTGGCAACTTTTCATCCTCAATGTCTTGACTTCATGCTGAGCGAGTTTCGTGGCGATTGGTTGAATTCTCTAGGAGGAGTATATCGAATTCCAGGGGCATACGCTTCCAAACAAACCATAATAGCCGACTTCCTGTTGGGCTGGGGTAAAAAGTAAAAGTACAAAGGATATATGAATCGATGAGATCTATATGTGTACCGAGTTTCATATTATTACATTCAAGCGTGTTTGATTTATGGACCAAGTTTTCGGACCCCGTTCCAGGGGGCGCTGTCGAGCCCCCCTGCCACGCCCGGGTACCAGCTTCAGCCCGGCCCTGATGGCCACGGGTTCTGACCCGTGTGCAAAGTTTCAAGAGTTTTTGAGCACGTTAAGGGCCCCCAAAGTGCGCTGAGAGTCTCAAAAGTATCCAAAAAGAATATTAAAGTTTGATGCGTTGTCACGGCAACAGCATCTAAGATATCAACAATCCTTTCACAGGTCTAAATCTGGCGTGTGTCTACATTATACACATCAAGTTTGAAGCAAATCGGGTAAAGCCTGTTTGATTTATGGACCAAGTTTTCGGACCCCATTCCAGGGGGCGCTGTCGAGCCCCCCTGCCACGCCCGGGTACCAGCTTCAGCCCGGCCCTGATGGCCGCGGTTTCTGACCCGTGTGCAAAGTTTCAAGAGTTTTTGAGCACGTTAAGGGCCCCAAAAGTGCGCTAAGAATCTCAAAAGTATCCAAAAAGAATATTAAAGTTTGATGCGTTGTCACGGCAACAGCATCTAAGATATCAACAATCCTTTCACAGGTCTACATCTGGCTTGTGTCTACATTATACACATCAAGTTTGAAGCAAATAGGGTAAAGCGTGTTGGATATATGGACCAAATTGTCTGACCCGTTCAAGGGGGCGCTGTCGAGCCCCCCTGCCACGCCCGGGTACCAGCTTCAGCCCGGCCCTGATGGCCGCGGTTTCTGACCCGTGTGCAAAGTTTCAAGAGTTTTTGAGCACGTTAAGGGCCCCAAAAGTGCGCTAAGAATCTCAAAAGTATCCAAAAAGAATATTAAAGTTTGATGCGTTGTCACGGCAACAGCATCTAAGATATCAACAATCCTTTCACAGGTCTACATCTGGCTTGTGTCTACATTATACACATCAAGTTTGAAGCAAATAGGGTAAAGCGTGTTGGATATATGGACCAAATTGTCTGACCCGTTCAAGGGGGCGCTGTCGAGCCCCCCTGCCACGCCCGGGTACCAGCTTCAGCCTGGCTCTGATGGCCGCGGGTTTTGTCCCGTGTGCAAAGTTTCAAGAGTTTTCGAGCACGTTAAGAACCCCAAAAGTGCCCGAAAGCATAAAAAAGCATGAAAAAGCTTAAAAAAAGGAATATTAATGTTTGATGCATTGCCATGGCAACAGTATCTAAGATATCAATAATCCTTTCACAGGTCTACATCTGGCGTGTGTCTACATTATGCACATGAAGTTTGAAGCAAATCGGGTAAAAATAAGAGGGTGATTTAAAAGCATTTTGAAAGTGACACACTTCCTGCTTCCAGTTGGTGGCGCTATAACTTTGACTCACAATAGTCACATCCATGTGATCGGGCTCTTACAACGAACACACTGCTGAAGTTTCATCAAGATTAGTTAATGTATGCAGTAGTTATAACACACTTCCTGTTTCACGTTTCTCGCCATAATTTCGTTTACTCGCCACGGCCAAACCGTTCGAGATATCAAAAATCCCCTGGCAATTTTTCATCCTCAGTGTCTTGACTTCATGCTGACCGAGTTTCGTGCCGTGTGTTTGAATTCTGTAGGAGGAGTATTTCACATTCCATTGCATGTGTTTTCCAAACAACCCTTAATAGCCGACTTCCTGTTGGGCTGGGGTAAAAAGTAAGAGCATGAAGTATATATGAACCGATGATATCTATATGTGTACTGAGTTTCATATTATTACATGCAAGCGTGTTTGATTTATGGACCAAGTGTTCAAACCCCGTTCCAGGGGGCGCTGTCGAGCCCCCCTGCCACGCCCGGGTACCAGCTTCAGCCCGGCCCTGATGGCCGCGGGTTCTGAGATGTGTGCAAAGTTTCAAGAGTTTTCGAGCACGTTAAGGCCCCCAAAAGTGCCCAAAAGGTAGTAAAATAATAATAATAATAATAATAATAATAAATATAGCTGCGAGCAGCGATTACGGGCCCAAGCCGGTAATTACCTAAAGGCACCGGAGTGGCGGTGCCGCCGGCTTTGGCCCTTCATCGCTGCTCGCAGCTATATTTATATATATATATATATATATATATATATATATATATATATATATATATATATATAAACAAGCCGGTGGCACCGCCACCCCGGTGCCTTTAGGGTTACTGTGCGTGACGGGCAATAACGTAACCCCGCTTTGACCTTTGAGAAGATGTGTGCTGTAGAGCTTGCATCAGTGTGGGCTCTGCAAAAGTGTGCATTGAGGGCACATATCAACCACAAAGTATGCGTGAGCAACCTTCTGAAACCTAAAATGAAAAATGAGACACCCTACGGTCTCATGGACTTAATGGACACATGAAATAAGTACACAAGTTTGAAAGTTATATGAAGTGTGCCAAGACAGAATATTTGCCTGATCTGATTAGAAAAATAGTTTTTGTGTGTGTGTGTGTGTGTGTGTGAGGCGTGATTGAACAATGTAGACATAAAAACATACTCCGTCCTTTTGTTCATACAGGACATTATTCAAACTACAAAGTGTTTACTTATATTTGTGTACAATCGCAATAAAACACAACATTGTGCTTTTGTCAAACTGTAAACTACAACTGTCACCCAACCAAAATCTCTTACACACACACACACACACACACATAGTTTAAAAGCAAAAAAATCTTTTGGACATTCATCATATTGCATTGGTTTTCATTTCTTGTTCTCGAACAGAGCCCTAATCTGTTTATTTTTTCAGTTACACATTCTACATTGATTAAAAAAGAAAAATCAAATGTGTTTTTATTTTATACATAAATAAATAATCTAGCATTCAGATGAGAGTAAAGTTAGTGTTAGTTCAAATTTTAAGGAAAACAAAAATATGATCTGAATTATCGCACATTCATTTAAAATTCATTCAGGTTCAATTACCAAACATACAAATCTCAATGTAATTTAAAGCAAACAATACATTTAAAATATATGGGTTGTATGCAATTTTTTTATATATAAAAAGATATATATCCAAAAATACAAAGCCTAAACTTTAACAAGGGTTAAACAATCACTGTAACAGACACAATCACACACACACACACACGTCAAATCACTTACATTTTAGATGCAATATTGACTTTTTTTCTGTTTCAGCAGCGAAAATAGTTCAACAAAGATCACAGCAGAACCATCGAGCATCTCACAGCAACGCGTTCTCATTACGGAATGATTCAGCATTTTGAACAAATCGGTTGACTCAAAGATTCAACGACCAATCCATAATCTGTCTCATTCATGAATGACTCAGCCGTTCGAACGAATCGTTTGAACGAATGAATCAATGACTCGCTCATTAAGACGGTCGCCTGGCGACACCTAATGACGGTTTAGTGATATGTTTAAAAGTATCATTCTTTCCAACGATTGTTAATTAACTCATATTTGAAACATAAGCTATATATATATATATATATATATATATATATATATATATATATATATATATATATACACACATATATATACACAAAAATAAAATAAACACATTTGAAGCGTGTTTGCTTACTAAATTGTGAGCTGAACGAAAGTTGCAGCAAATATCAGCAACAGGAGTCAAATTTCATTAATCACGAGAGTGAAGAGCTGACTGAAAAGATGATGACGGAATAGGCTATTTTATGTAAAAGCGCCTATTTAAGCGAATCTATCATTATACTCTTTTGTTGTTGTGTTTTCCGTGAAAAATAATAGACTATTGAACTCACAATTCAAGCACGCGCTCTGCACGCGCCACCATTATCAATGTCCGTGTGGACGTCCGCGATCGAACAGTGGAAACATTGGCTACTCCGTCATTTTATTCAAGAAGATCATTCAAACTGCAAAGTGTTTACTTATTTTTGGATACTCGCAATCAAACACAACATTGTGATTTTGTAAAATACATTCAAGAAATCCGCCCCCGAAATGGGGCTTCTTTTAAAATGAAACAAAAATGCTCACAGCTGCACGTCTTGTGGAGACGTCCGTTACTTTCGCTTTCAAGTTAGCGATTTTAAAGCCCCCAGCGGAGTCACGGTGGGAAAATATTCCCATAGTAGCATCAATTGGCCTACCTGATTTTGAACACAAGAGGGCAGTAAAGCACTATGAATGATTTTTATTTTTTTTATTTTTTTGGCTAAACAACCATTCTGGCTGTTTTTAAACTTAAACATAAATCTTAAATTGAAAAAAAGGAATACAATGGGTTTACTTCTAATATTAGTATAATTTTATAGAAAAATAAATGGTGTATAATTACATTTTAGAAAGATATGAGACATTTCCTGATTCTTTTTTTGACATAATCCCTCGCCATAGCAAAACCGTTTGAGATATTCAATATCCGTTCACAATTTAGCATCTTTAATGTATTTTCATCAAGTTGAAAAAGTTTTGTAACTGTAGATGAAACTAACCCCCCCCCCACACACACTTTTGTCACAAAAGGTGGCGCTACTGAGCCCCTGCACCACGCCCGTTTCTGAAACTTTGCACATGTCTACTGGCTAATAAATGTGATCTGTCTGTCAAGTTTCATGCAATTTTAAGCAATTTCAGGCATGCTAAGAGTCTCAAAAGCATCCAAAAAGAATATTAAAGTTTGATGCGTTGCCATGGCAACAGTATCTAAGATATCAATAATCCTTTCACAGGTCTACATCTGCCGTGTATTTACATTATACACATCAAGTTTGAAGCAAATCGGGTAAAAATAAGAGGGTGATTTCAAAGTATTTTGAAAGTGACACACTTCCTGCTGCCAGTTGGTGGCGCTATAACTTTGACTCACAATAGTCACATCCATGTGATCGGCCTCTCACAGCGAACACACTGTTGAAGTTTCATCAAGATCAGTTAATGTATGCAGAAGTTATAACACACTTCCTGTTTCCATTATTCGCCATAAATTCGTTTCCTCGTCACGGCCAAACCGTTCGAGATATCAAAAATCCCCTGGCAATTTTTCATCCTCAATGTCTTGACATCATGCTGACCGAGTTTCGTTGCGATTGGTTGAATTCTCTAGGAGGAGTATATCGAATTCCAGGGGCATACGCTTCCAAACAAACCATAATAGCCGACTTCCTGTTGGGCTGGGGTAAAAAGTAAAAGTACAAAGGATATATAAACCGATGAGATCTATATGTGTACCGAGTTTCATATTATTACATGCAAGCGTGTTTGATTTATGGACCAAGTTTTCGGACCTCGTTCCAGGGGGCGCTGTCGAGCCTCCCTGCCACGCCCGGGTACCAGCTTCAGCCCGGCCCTGATGGCCGCGGGTTCTGACCCGTGTGCAAAGTTTCAAGAGTTTTCGTGCACGTTAAGGGCCCCCAAAGTGCGCTGAGAGTCTCAAAAGTATCCAAAAAGAATATTAAAGTTTGATGCGTTGTCACGGCAACAGCATCTAAGATATCAACAATCCTTTCACAGGTCTAAATCTGGCGTGTGTCTACATTATACACATCAAGTTTGAAGCAAATCGGGTAAAGCCTGTTTGATTTATGGACCAAGTTTTCGGACCCCATTCCAGGGGGCGCTGTCGAGCCCCCCTGCCACGCCCGGGTACCAGCTTCAGCCCGGCCCTGATGGCCGCGGTTTCTGACCCGTGTGCAAAGTTTCAAGAGTTTTTGAGCACGTTAAGGGCCCCAAAAGTGCGCTAAGAATCTCAAAAGTATCCAAAAAGAATATTAAAGTTTGATGCGTTGTCACGGCAACAGCATCTAAGATATCAACAATCCTTTCACAGGTCTACATCTGGCTTGTGTCTACATTATACACATCAAGTTTGAAGCAAATAGGGTAAAGCGTGTTGGATATATGGACCAAATTGTCTGACCCGTTCAAGGGGGCGCTGTCGAGCCCCCCTGCCACGCCCGGGTACCAGCTTCAGCCTGGCCCTGATGGCCGCGGGTTTTGTCCCGTGTGCAAAGTTTCAAGAGTTTTCGAGCACGTTAAGAACCCCAAAAGTGCCCGAAAGCATAAAAAAGCATGAAAAAGCTTAAAAAAAGGAATATTAATGTTTGATGCATTGCCATGGCAACAGTATCTAAGATATCAATAATCCTTTCACAGGTCTACATCTGGCGTGTGTCTACATTATGCACATGAAGTTTGAAGCAAATCGGGTAAAAATAAGAGGGTGATTTAAAAGCATTTTGAAAGTGACACACTTCCTGCTTCCAGTTGGTGGCGCTATAACTTTGACTCACAATAGTCACATCCATGTGATCGGGCTCTTACAACGAACACACTGCTGAAGTTTCATCAAGATTAGTTAATGTATGCAGTAGTTATAACACACTTCCTGTTTCACGTTTCTCGCCATAATTTCGTTTACTCGCCACGGCCAAACCGTTCGAGATATCAAAAATCCCCTGGCAATTTTTCATCCTCAGTGTCTTGACTTCATGCTGACCGAGTTTCGTGCCGTGTGTTTGAATTCTCTAGGAGGAGTATTTCACATTCCATTGCATGTGTTTTCCAAACAACCCTTAATAGCCGACTTCCTGTTGGGCTGGGGTAAAAAGTAAGAGCATGAAGTATATATGAACCGATGAGATCTATATGTGTACTGAGTTTCATATTATTACATGCAAGTGTGTTTGATTTATGGACCAAGTGTTCAAACCCCGTTCCAGGGGGCGCTGTCGAGCCCCCCTGCCACGCCCGGGTACCAGCTTCAGCCCGGCCCTGATGGCCGCGGGTTCTGAGATGTGTGCAAAGTTTCAAGAGTTTTCGAGCACGTTAAGGCCCCCAAAAGTGCCCAAAAGGTAGTAAAATAATAATAATAATAATAATAATAAAATATAGCTGCGAGCAGCGATTACGGGCCCAAGCCGGTGGCACCGCAACCCCGGTGCCTTTAGTTACCTAAAGGCACCGGAGTGGCGGTGCCGCCGGCTTTGGCCCTTCATCGCTGCTCGCAGCTATATTCATATATATATATATATATATATATATATATATATAAACAAGCCGGTGGCACCGCCACCCCGGTGCCTTTATATATATATATATATATATATGTCTACATTGTTCAATCACGCCTCACACACACACACACACTTTTGCAGAGCCCACACCAATGCAAGCTCTATAGCACACATCTTCTCAAAGGTCAAAGCGGAGTTACGATATTGCCCGTCATGCACAGTAACCGTAAAGGCACCGGGGTGGCGGTGCCACCGGCTTGTTTATATATATATATATATCGTATTATTCTAACTTGTAAAAAACTATTAACTTTTGTTAATATTCAACCATTTCACAACTAACTTTTTTCCATAGATCAAACACAACGTAATTATATGGTGGACTGAAACAAAAATTATTAATTAAATAAAATTATTGTTTTCCTCTGAAATAGCAAAAGCATCACACACTAGCTGTACCTGCTCTAAATAAAAAAGAGTAATTCAATAAAAATACAAAATCGAACTAAATAAAATAAATTATTACAAAAACAAAATCAAACCAAAGAAAATATATCTTCGAAAAAAAAAGCGAGTGTCATGAGGAAAGGCGCCTCAGGAATCGTCAGGATTAACTCCATGTGTAAGGAATTTTGATTGATTTTATTTGTCACTTGAAAATTATTGTTAAATGTGTGCCTGCATAACTTTAATAAGATTTATTTTCTTTGATTTGATTTTGTTTTATATAATTTATTTATTTCGATTTTGTATTTTTATTTAAATACTATTATTTATTTAGAGCAGGTACAGCTAAGTGTGCGATGCTTTTGCTATTTCAGAGGGAAAAAAAAACACATTTTATTTCAAAAAGGCTTTTCAATTAAATAAAATGTTCAAGCTTTGTTTTCGTTTTATTATTTTGTTTGTTTTAAGCTTTGTTTAATTTATATTGTTAATCATCTGACACAAAACAAATGCATAAAGTATCATTTTAACTTTTAAAAAACTATTAACATTTGTTAATAGTACATTGCCTGTCTTTTGTTAATAGGACAAAACATAGTTATTATATTTTATAATATTTTATAAATATATAAAATAAACATTTGTAATGAAATCGTTCAAAAAAATGATATTAGCATTGTTTTAAACTTTGAAACAGAAGTAGCGCAATGCCTGGCCACTCCCGCGCCGCCTCCTTTTCACAATCCGAGGGAACCATCTCCGGAATATTAACCTCACTCCTAGAAGTCCAATTCTCATTATTCATGCCTCTTACCTGGGATTGATTGCACACACACACACACACACACACACACACACGCACGCACGCACTCACACGCACACACACACACACACACACACACACGTGTCAAGTCACTTACATTTTAGATGCAATATTGACTGTTCTTCTGTTTCAGCAGCGAAAATAGTTAAACAAAGATCACAGCAGAACCATTGCATCTCACAGCAACGTGTTTTCTCATTACTGAATGATTCAGCATTTTGAACAAATTGGTTGACTCAAAGATTCAATGACCAATCCATAAACATCTGTCTCATTCATGAATGACTCAGTCGTTCAAACGAATCGTTTGAACGAATGAATCAATGACCCGCTCATTAAGACGGTCGCCTGGCGACACCTAGTGACGGTTTAGTGTTATTTGATTATACACTCAAAATATTCCACAACAAATCCTTTAAATTTAATGATATTCAGAACAGAACACAAATAAAAAAATAACTATAATAAAGCCAAAACGAAATAATTTAAAACAAAAGTAAAAGTAAGTGGTGTTAGGCTCACGTAAATCTCTCTTTAGAATCTAAATGTTGCAACATTTGCGATGTATTTGGATGCTAAACTATTCTTTATTACAGGCTTTGTACTTCACTCACGTTCCAATATCGACGGAAAAAATCATCCTCTTCACTTGTGCAAAAATGTGCTTGGAAAAATCACAGTGGAGCGGTGCTTACTGTGAATGATACAAATTGTACTACTGACTATTTCAACATAGCAGTGTAATTTGTATATGTTAGGTTGAATGTTTTATTATTGTGTGTGTGTGTGTGTGTGTGTGTTTGTGTGTGTGTGTGTGTGTGTGTGTGTGTGTGTGTGTGTGTGTGTGTGTGTGTGTGTGTGTGTGTGTGTGTGTGTGTCAGTGTGTGTGTGGGGGTCTGGGTGGCTCAGCGCGATTGAACAGTGAAACATACTCCGTCATTTTCTTCATACAGGACATCATTCAAACGTCAAAGTGTTTACTTATATTTGTGTACACTCGCAATTAAACACAACATTGTGTTTTTGTTAAATAAATTAAAGTAATACGTCCCCCGAAATGGCGCTAATTTTAAAATGAAACTAAAATGCTCACGGCTGCACGGGCATTCATAACTCTGCGCGCCCACGGTGAGGGACGAGCAGAACAGAGCGAACGTTGTTTAGTTCATTCCTACTTCCATAGGAATTAATTGAAAAAGCTCACTCTACTCTGCACCATTATTAATGAATTGTGCAGACGTCCTTATTTTACTTTCGCTTTTTACCTGATTTTGAACACAAGAGGGCAGTATAACACTATGTATGATTTGGAAAAAAATTTTTTTTGACTAAACAACCATTCTGGCTGTTTTTAAACTTAAACATTATTCTCTAATTGCTCTCACCATGCCCGTTTCTGAAACTCTGCACATGTCTACTGTCTAATAAATGTGATGTGTCTGTCGGGTTTCATGCAATTTCAAGTATGTTAAGAGTCTCAAAAGCATCAACAAAGAATAATAAAGTTTGATGCGTTGCCACGGCAACAGTATCTAAGATATCAATAATCCTTTCTCAGGTCTACATCTGCCGTGTGTCTACATTATACACATAAAGTTTGAAGCAAATTGGGTAAAAATAAGAGGGTGATTTCAAAGCCTTTAGGAAGTGACACACTTCCTGCTGCCAGTTGGTGGCGCTATAACTTTGACTCACAATAGTCACATCCATGTGATCGGACTCTTACAGCGAACACACTGCTGAAGTTTCATCAAGATCAGTTAATGTATGCAGAAGTTATAACACACTTCCTGTTTCCTTTATTCGCCATAAATTCGTTTCCTCGCCACAGCCAAACCGTTCGAGATATCAAAAATCCCCTGGCAACTTTTCATCCTCAATGTCTTGACTTCATGCTGACCGAGTTTCGTGGCGATTGGTTGAATTCTCTAGGAGGAGTATATCGAATTCCAGGGGCATACGCTTCCAAACAAACCATAATAGCCGACTTCCTGTTGGGCTGGGGTAAAAAGTAAAAGTACAAAGGATATATGAATCGATGAGATCTATATGTGTACCGAGTTTCATATTATTACATTCAAGCGTGTTTGATTTATGGACCAAGTTTTCGGACCCCGTTCCAGGGGGCACTGTCGAGCCCCCCTGCCACGCCCGGGTACCAGCTTCAGCCCGGCCCTGATGGCCACGGGTTCTGACCCGTGTGCAAAGTTTCAAGAGTTTTTGAGCACGTTAAGGGCCCCCAAAGTGCGCTGAGAGTCTCAAAAGTATCCAAAAAGAATATTAAAGTTTGATGCGTTGTCACGGCAACAGCATCTAAGATATCAACAATCCTTTCACAGGTCTAAATCTGGCGTGTGTCTACATTATACACATCAAGTTTGAAGCAAATCGGGTAAAGCCTGTTTGATTTATGGACCAAGTTTTCGGACCCCATTCCAGGGGGCGCTGTCGAGCCCCCCTGCCACGCCCGGGTACCAGCTTCAGCCCGGCCCTGATGGCCGCGGTTTCTGACCCGTGTGCAAAGTTTCAAGAGTTTTTGAGCACGTTAAGGGCCCCAAAAGTGCGCTAAGAATCTCAAAAGTATCCAAAAAGAATATTAAAGTTTGATGCGTTGTCACGGCAACAGCATCTAAGATATCAACAATCCTTTCACAGGTCTACATCTGGCTTGTGTCTACATTATACACATCAAGTTTGAAGCAAATAGGGTAAAGCGTGTTGGATATATGGACCAAATTGTCTGACCCGTTCAAGGGGGCGCTGTCGAGCCCCCCTGCCACGCCCGGGTACCAGCTTCAGCCTGGCCCTGATGGCCGCGGGTTTTGTCCCGTGTGCAAAGTTTCAAGAGTTTTCGAGCACGTTAAGAACCCCAAAAGTGCCCGAAAGCATAAAAAAGCATGAAAAAGCTTAAAAAAAGGAATATTAATGTTTGATGCATTGCCATGGCAACAGTATCTAAGATATCAATAATCCTTTCACAGGTCTACATCTGGCGTGTGTCTACATTATGCACATGAAGTTTGAAGCAAATCGGGTAAAAATAAGAGGGTGATTTAAAAGCATTTTGAAAGTGACACACTTCCTGCTTCCAGTTGGTGGCGCTATAACTTTGACTCACAATAGTCACATCCATGTGATCGGGCTCTTACAACGAACACACTGCTGAAGTTTCATCAAGATTAGTTAATGTATGCAGTAGTTATAACACACTTCCTGTTTCACGTTTCTCGCCATAATTTCGTTTACTCGCCACGGCCAAACCGTTCGAGATATCAAAAATCCCCTGGCAATTTTTCATCCTCAGTGTCTTGACTTCATGCTGACCGAGTTTCGTGCCGTGTGTTTGAATTCTCTAGGAGGAGTATTTCACATTCCATTGCATGTGTTTTCCAAACAACCCTTAATAGCCGACTTCCTGTTGGGCTGGGGTAAAAAGTAAGAGCATGAAGTATATATGAACCGATGAGATCTATATGTGTACTGAGTTTCATATTATTACATGCAAGCGTGTTTGATTTATGGACCAAGTGTTCAAACCCCGTTCCAGGGGGCGCTGTCGAGCCCCCCTGCCACGCCCGGGTACCAGCTTCAGCCCGGCCCTGATGGCCGCGGGTTCTGAGATGTGTGCAAAGTTTCAAGAGTTTTCGAGCACGTTAAGGCCCCCAAAAGTGCCCAAAAGGTAGTAAAATAATAATAATAATAATAAATATAGCTGCGAGCAGCGATTACGGGCCCAAGCCGGTGGCACCGCAACCCCGGTGCCTTTAATTACCTAAAGGCACCGGAGTGGCGGTGCCGCCGGCTTTGGCCCTTCATCGCTGCTCGCAGCTATATTTATATGCACACTTTTGCACACCGGGGTGGCGGTGCCACCGGCTTGTTTATATATATATATATATATAAACAAGCCGGTGGCACCGCCACCCCGGTGCCTTTAGGGTTACTGTGCGTGACGGGCAATAACGTAACCCCGCTTTGACCTTTGAGAAGATGTGTGCTGTAGAGCTTGCATCAGTGTGGGCTCTGCAAAAGTGTGCATTGAGGGCACATATCAACCACAAAGTATGCGTGAGCAACCTTCTGAAACCTAAAATGAAAAATGAGACACCCTACGGTCTCATGGACTTAATGGAAACATGAAATAAGTACACAAGTTTGAAAGTTATATGAAGTGTGCCAAGACAGAATATTTGCCTGATCTGATTAGAAAAATAGTTTTTGTGTGTGTGTGTGTGTGTGTGAGGCGTGATTGAACAATGTAGACATAAAAACATACTCCGTCCTTTTGTTCATACAGGACATTATTCAAACTACAAAGTGTTTACTTATATTTGTGTACAATCGCAATAAAACACAACATTGTGCTTTTGTCAAACTGTAAACTACAACTGTCACCCAACCAAAATCTCTTACACACACACACACACACACACACACACACAGACACACATAGTTTAAAAGCAAAAAAATCTTTTGGACATTCATCATATTGCATTGGTTTTCATTTCTTGTTCTCGAACAGAGCCCTAATCTGTTTATTTTTTCAGTTACACATTCTACATTGATTAAAAAAGAAAAATCAAATGTGCTTTTATTTTAGACATAAATAAATAATCTATCATTCAGATGAGAGTAAAGTTAGTGTTAGTTCAAATTTTAAGGAAAACAAAAATATGATCTGAAATATCGCACATTCATTTAAAATTCATTCAGGTTCAATTACCAAACATACAAATCTCAATGTAATTTAAAGCAAACAATACATTTAAAATATATGGGTTGTATGCAATTTTTTTATATATAAAAAGATATATATCCAAAAATACAAAGCCTAAACTTTAACAAGGGTTAAACAATCACTGTAACAGACACAATCACACACACACACACACACACACACGTCAAATCACTTACATTTTAGATGCAATATTGACTTTTTTTCTGTTTCAGCAGCGAAAATAGTTCGACAAAGATCACAGCAGAACCATCGAGCATCTCACAGCAACGTGTTCTCATTACTGAATGATTCAGCATTTTGAACAAATCGGTTGACTCAAAGATTCAACGACCAATCCATAATCTGTCTCATTCATGAATGACTCAGCCGTTCGAACGAATCGTTTGAACGAATGAATCAATGACTCGCTCATTAAGACGGTCGCCTGGCGACACCTAATGACGGTTTAGTGATATGTTTAAAAGTATCATTCTTTCCAACGATTGTTAATTAACTCATATTTGAAACATAAGCTATATATATATATATATATATAATATATATATATATATATATATATACACACATATATATACACAAAAATAAAATAAACACATTTGAAGCGTGTTTGCTTACTAAATTGTGAGCTGAACGAAAGTTGCAGCAAATATCAGCAACAGGAGTCAAATTTCATTAATCACGAGAGTGAAGAGCTGACTGAAAAGATTATGACGGAATAGGCTATTTTATGTAAAAGCGCCTATTTAAGCGAATCTATCATTATACTCTTTTGTTGTTGTGTTATCCGTGAAAAATAATAGACTATTGAACTCACAATTCAAGCACGCGCTCTGCACGCGCCACCATTATCAATGTCCGTGTGGACGTCCGCGATCGAACAGTGGAAACATTGGCTACTCCGTCATTTTATTCAAGAAGATCATTCAAACTGCAAAGTGTTTACTAATTTTTGGATACTCGCAATCAAACACCACATTGTGATTTTGTAAAATACATTCAAGAAATCCGCCCCCGAAATGGGGCTTCTTTTAAAATGAAACGAAAATGCTCACAGCTGCACGTCTTGTGGAGACGTCCGTTACTTTCGCTTTCAAGTTAGCGATTTTAAAGCCCCCAGCGGAGTCACGGTGGGAAAATATTCCCATAGTAGCATCAATTGGCCTACCTGATTTTGAACACAAGAGGGCAGTAAAGCACTATGAATGATTTTAATTTTTTTTATTTTTTTGGCTAAACAACCATTCTGGCTGTTTTTAAACTTAAACATAAATCTTAAATTGAAAAAAAGGAAGACAATGGGTTTAGTTCTAATATTAGTATAATTTTATAGAAAAATAAATGGTGTATAATTACATTTTAGAAAGATATGAGACATTTCCTGATTCTTTTTTTGACATAATCCCTCGCCATAGCAAAACCGTTTGAGATATTCAATATCCGTTCACAATTTAGCATCTTTAAAGTATTTTCATCAAGTTGAAAAAGTTTTGTAACTGTAGATGAAACTAACCCCCCCCACACACACACTTTTGTCACAAAAGGTGGCGCTACTGAGCCCCTGCACCACGCCCGTTTCTGAAACTTTGCACATGTCTACTGGCTAATAAATGTGATCTGTCTGTCAAGTTTCATGCAATTTTAAGCAATTTCAGGCATGCTAAGAGTCTCAAAAGCATCCAAAAAGAATATTAAAGTTTGATGCGTTGTCACGGCAACAGTATCTAAGATATCAATAATCCTTTCACAGGTCTACATCTGGCGTGTGTCTACATTATACACATAAAGTTTGAAGCAAATCGGGTAAAAATAAGAGGGTGATTTAAAAGCATTTTGAAAGTTACACACTTCCTGCTGCCAGTTGGTGGCGCTATAACTTTGACTCACAATAGTCACATCCATGTGATCGGCCTCTTACAGCGAACACACTGCTAAAGTTTCATCAAGATCAGTTACTGTATGCTGAAGTTATAACACACTTCCTGTTTCACGTTTCTCGCCATAAATTCGTTTCCTCGCCACGGCCAAACCGTTCGAGATATCAAAAATCCCCTGGCAATTTTTCATGCTCAATGTCTTGACTTCATGCTGACCGAGTTTCGTGGCGATTGGTTGAATTCTCTAGGAGGAGTATATCGAATTCCAGGGGCATACGCTTCCAAACAAACCATAATAGCCGACTTCCTGTTGGGCTGGGGTAAAAAGTAAAAGTACAAAGGATATATGAATCGATGAGATCTATATGTGTACCGAGTTTCATATTATTACATTCAAGCGTGTTTGATTTATGGACCAAGTTTTCGGACCCCGTTCCAGGGGGCACTGTCGAGCCCCCCTGCCACGCCCGGGTACCAGCTTCAGCCCGGCCCTGATGGCCACGGGTTCTGACCCGTGTGCAAAGTTTCAAGAGTTTTTGGGCACGTTAAGGGCCCCCAAAGTGCGCTGAGAGTCTCAAAAGTATCCAAAAAGAATATTAAAGTTTGATGCGTTGTCACGGCAACAGCATCTAAGATATCAACAATCCTTTCACAGGTCTAAATCTGGCGTGTGTCTACATTATACACATCAAGTTTGAAGCAAATCGGGTAAAGCCTGTTTGATTTATGGACCAAGTTTTCGGACCCCATTCCAGGGGGCGCTGTCGAGCCCCCCTGCCACGCCCGGGTACCAGCTTCAGCCCGGCCCTGATGGCCGCGGTTTCTGACCCGTGTGCAAAGTTTCAAGAGTTTTTGAGCATGTTAAGGGCCCCAAAAGTGCGCTAAGAATCTCAAAAGTATCCAAAAAGAATATTAAAGTTTGATGCGTTGTCACGGCAACAGCATCTAAGATATCAACAATCCTTTCACAGGTCTACATCTGGCTTGTGTCTACATTATACACATCAAGTTTGAAGCAAATAGGGTAAAGCGTGTTGGATATATGGACCAAATTGTCTGACCCGTTCAAGGGGGCGCTGTCGAGCCCCCCTGCCACGCCCGGGTACCAGCTTCAGCCTGGCCCTGATGGCCGCGGGTTTTGTCCCGTGTGCAAAGTTTCAAGAGTTTTTGAGCACGTTGAGAACCCCAAAAGTGCCCGAAAGCATAAAAAAGCATGAAAAAGCTTAAAAAAAGGAATATTAATGTTTGATGCATTGCCATGGCAACAGTATCTAAGATATCAATAATCCTTTCACAGGTCTACATCTGGCGTGTGTCTACATTATGCACATGAAGTTTGAAGCAAATCGGGTAAAAATAAGAGGGTGATTTAAAAGCATTTTGAAAGTGACACACTTCCTGCTTCCAGTTGGTGGCGCTATAACTTTGACTCACAATAGTCACATCCATGTGATCGGGCTCTTACAACGAACACACTGCTGAAGTTTCATCGAGATTAGTTAATGTATGCAGTAGTTATAACACACTTCCTGTTTCACGTTTCTCGCCATAATTTCGTTTACTCGCCACGGCCAAACCGTTCGAGATATCAAAAATCCCCTGGCAATTTTTCATCCTCAGTGTCTTGACTTCATGCTGACCGAGTTTCGTGCCGTGTGTTTGAATTCTCTAGGAGGAGTATTTCACATTCCATTGCATGTGTTTTCCAAACAACCCTTAATAGCCGACTTCCTGTTGGGCTGGGGTAAAAAGTAAGAGCATGAAGTATATATGAACCGATGAGATCTATATGTGTACTGAGTTTCATATTATTACATGCAAGCGTGTTTGATTTATGGACCAAGTGTTCAAACCCCGTTCCAGGGGGCGCTGTCGAGCCCCCCTGCCACGCCCGGGTACCAGCTTCAGCCCGGCCCTGATGGCCGCGGGTTCTGAGATGTGTGCAAAGTTTCAAGAGTTTTCGAGCACGTTAAGGCCCCCAAAAGTGCCCAAAAGGTAGTAAAATAATAATAATAATAAATAAATATAGCTGCGAGCAGCGATTACGGGCCCAAGCCGGTGGCACCGCAACCCCGGTGCCTTTAGTTACCTAAAGGCACCGGAGTGGCGGTGCCGCCGGCTTTGGCCCTTCATCGCTGCTCGCAGCTATATTCATATATATATATATATATATATATATATATATATATATATATATATATATATATAAACAAGCCGGTGGCACCGCCACCCCGGTGCCTTTATATATATATATATATATATATGTCTACATTGTTCAATCACGCCTCACACACACACACACACTTTTGCAGAGCCCACACCAATGCAAGCTCTATAGCACACATCTTCTCAAAGGTCAAAGCGGAGTTACGATATTGCCCGTCATGCACAGTAACCGTAAAGGCACCGGGGTGGCGGTGCCACCGGCTTGTTTATATATATATATATATCGTATTATTCTAACTTGTAAAAAACTATTAACTTTTGTTAATATTCAACCATTTCACAACTAACTTTTTTCCATAGATCAAACACAACATAATTATATGGTGGACTGAAACAAAAATTATTAATTAAATAAAATTATTGTTTTCCTCTGAAATAGCAAAAGCATCACACACTAGCTGTACCTGCTCTAAATAAAAAAGAGTAATTCAATAAAAATACAAAATCGAACTAAATAAAATAAATTATTACAAAAACAAAATCAAACCAAAGAAAATATATCTTCGAAAAAAAAAGCGAGTGTCATGAGGAAAGGCGCCTCAGGAATCGTCAGGATTAACTCCATGTGTAAGGAATTTTGATTGATTTTATTTGTCACTTGAAAATTATTGTTAAATGTGTGCCTGCATAACTTTAATAAGATTTATTTTCTTTGATTTGATTTTGTTTTATATAATTTATTTATTTCGATTTTGTATTTTTATTTAAATACTATTATTTATTTAGAGCAGGTACAGCTAAGTGTGCGATGCTTTTGCTATTTCAGAGGGAAAAAAACACATTTTATTTCAAAAAGGCTTTTCAATTAAATAAAATGTTCAAGCTTTGTTTTCGTTTTATTATTTTGTTTGTTTTAAGCTTTGTTTAATTTATATTGTTAATCATCTGACACAAAACAAATGCATAAAGTATCATTTTAACTTTTAAAAAACTATTAACATTTGTTAATAGTACATTGCCTGTCTTTTGTTAATAGGACAAAACATAGTTATTATATTTTATAATATTTTATAAATATATAAAATAAACATTTGTAATGAAATCGTTCAAAAAAATGATATTAGCATTGTTTTAAACTTTGAAACAGAAGTAGCGCAATGCCTGGCCACTCCCGCGCCACCTCCTTTTCACAATCCGAGGGAACCATCTCCGGAATATTAACCTCACTCCTAGAAGTCCAATTCTCATTATTCATGCCTCTTACCTGGGATTGATTGCACACACACACACACACACACACACACACACACGCACGCACTCACACGCACACACACACACACACACACACACACACACACACGTGTCAAGTCACTTACATTTTAGATGCAATATTGACTGTTCTTCTGTTTCAGCAGCGAAAATAGTTAAACAAAGATCACAGCAGAACCATTGCATCTCACAGCAACGTGTTTTCTCATTACTGAATGATTCAGCATTTTGAACAAATTGGTTGACTCAAAGATTCAATGACCAATCCATAAACATCTGTCTCATTCATGAATGACTCAGTCGTTCAAACGAATCGTTTGAACGAATGAATCAATGACCCGCTCATTAAGACGGTCGCCTGGCGACACCTAGTGACGGTTTAGTGTTATTTGATTATACACTCAAAATATTCCACAACAAATCCTTTAAATTTAATGATATTCAGAACAGAACACAAATAAAAAAATAACTATAATAAAGCCAAAACGAAATAATTTAAAACAAAAGTAAAAGTAAGTGGTGTTAGGCTCACGTAAATCTCTCTTTAGAATCTAAATGTTGCAACATTTGCGATGTATTTGGATGCTAAACTATTCTTTATTACAGGCTTTGTACTTCACTCACGTTCCAATATCGACGGAAAAAATCATCCTCTTCACTTGTGCAAAAATGTGCTTGGAAAAATCACAGTGGAGCGGTGCTTACTGTGAATGATACAAATTGTACTACTGACTATTTCAACATAGCAGTGTAATTTGTATATGTTAGGTTGAATGTTTTATTATTGTGTGTGTGTGTGTGTGTGTGTTTGTGTGTGTGTGTGTGTGTGTGTGTGTGTGTGTGTGTGTGTCAGTGTGTGTGTGGGGGTCTGGGTGGCTCAGCGCGATTGAACAGTGAAACATACTCCGTCATTTTCTTCATACAGGACATCATTCAAACGTCAAAGTGTTTACTTATATTTGTGTACACTCGCAATTAAACACAACATTGTGTTTTTGTTAAATAAATTAAAGTAATACGTCCCCCGAAATGGCGCTAATTTTAAAATGAAACTAAAATGCTCACGGCTGCACGGGCATTCATAACTCTGCGCGCCCACGGTGAGGGACGAGCAGAACAGAGCGAACGTTGTTTAGTTCATTCCTACTTCCATAGGAATTAATTGAAAAAGCTCACTCTACTCTGCACCATTATTAATGAATTGTGCAGACGTCCTTATTTTACTTTCGCTTTTTACCTGATTTTGAACACAAGAGGGCAGTATAACACTATGTATGATTTGGAAAAAAATTTTTTTTGACTAAACAACCATTCTGGCTGTTTTTAAACTTAAACATTATTCTCTAATTGCTCTCACCATGCCCGTTTCTGAAACTCTGCACATGTCTACTGTCTAATAAATGTGATGTGTCTGTCGGGTTTCATGCAATTTCAAGTATGTTAAGAGTCTCAAAAGCATCAACAAAGAATAATAAAGTTTGATGCGTTGCCACGGCAACAGTATCTAAGATATCAATAATCCTTTCTCAGGTCTACATCTGCCGTGTGTCTACATTATACACATAAAGTTTGAAGCAAATTGGGTAAAAATAAGAGGGTGATTTCAAAGCCTTTAGGAAGTGACACACTTCCTGCTGCCAGTTGGTGGCGCTATAACTTTGACTCACAATAGTCACATCCATGTGATCGGACTCTTACAGCGAACACACTGCTGAAGTTTCATCAAGATCAGTTAATGTATGCAGAAGTTATAACACACTTCCTGTTTCCTTTATTCGCCATAAATTCGTTTCCTCGCCACAGCCAAACCGTTCGAGATATCAAAAATCCCCTGGCAACTTTTCATCCTCAATGTCTTGACTTCATGCTGACCGAGTTTCGTGGCGATTGGTTGAATTCTCTAGGAGGAGTATATCGAATTCCAGGGGCATACGCTTCCAAACAAACCATAATAGCCGACTTCCTGTTGGGCTGGGGTAAAAAGTAAAAGTACAAAGGATATATGAATCGATGAGATCTATATGTGTACCGAGTTTCATATTATTACATTCAAGCGTGTTTGATTTATGGACCAAGTTTTCGGACCCCGTTCCAGGGGGCACTGTCGAGCCCCCCTGCCACGCCCGGGTACCAGCTTCAGCCCGGCCCTGATGGCCACGGGTTCTGACCCGTGTGCAAAGTTTCAAGAGTTTTTGAGCACGTTAAGGGCCCCCAAAGTGCGCTGAGAGTCTCAAAAGTATCCAAAAAGAATATTAAAGTTTGATGCGTTGTCACGGCAACAGCATCTAAGATATCAACAATCCTTTCACAGGTCTAAATCTGGCGTGTGTCTACATTATACACATCAAGTTTGAAGCAAATCGGGTAAAGCCTGTTTGATTTATGGACCAAGTTTTCGGACCCCATTCCAGGGGGCGCTGTCGAGCCCCCCTGCCACGCCCGGGTACCAGCTTCAGCCCGGCCCTGATGGCCGCGGTTTCTGACCCGTGTGCAAAGTTTCAAGAGTTTTTGAGCACGTTAAGGGCCCCAAAAGTGCGCTAAGAATCTCAAAAGTATCCAAAAAGAATATTAAAGTTTGATGCGTTGTCACGGCAACAGCATCTAAGATATCAACAATCCTTTCACAGGTCTACATCTGGCTTGTGTCTACATTATACACATCAAGTTTGAAGCAAATAGGGTAAAGCGTGTTGGATATATGGACCAAATTGTCTGACCCGTTCAAGGGGGCGCTGTCGAGCCCCCCTGCCACGCCCGGGTACCAGCTTCAGCCTGGCCCTGATGGCCGCGGGTTTTGTCCCGTGTGCAAAGTTTCAAGAGTTTTCGAGCACGTTAAGAACCCCAAAAGTGCCCGAAAGCATAAAAAAGCATGAAAAAGCTTAAAAAAAGGAATATTAATGTTTGATGCATTGCCATGGCAACAGTATCTAAGATATCAATAATCCTTTCACAGGTCTACATCTGGCGTGTGTCTACATTATGCACATGAAGTTTGAAGCAAATCGGGTAAAAATAAGAGGGTGATTTAAAAGCATTTTGAAAGTGACACACTTCCTGCTTCCAGTTGGTGGCGCTATAACTTTGACTCACAATAGTCACATCCATGTGATCGGGCTCTTACAACGAACACACTGCTGAAGTTTCATCAAGATTAGTTAATGTATGCAGTAGTTATAACACACTTCCTGTTTCACGTTTCTCGCCATAATTTCGTTTACTCGCCACGGCCAAACCGTTCGAGATATCAAAAATCCCCTGGCAATTTTTCATCCTCAGTGTCTTGACTTCATGCTGACCGAGTTTCGTGCCGTGTGTTTGAATTCTCTAGGAGGAGTATTTCACATTCCATTGCATGTGTTTTCCAAACAACCCTTAATAGCCGACTTCCTGTTGGGCTGGGGTAAAAAGTAAGAGCATGAAGTATATATGAACCGATGAGATCTATATGTGTACTGAGTTTCATATTATTACATGCAAGCGTGTTTGATTTATGGACCAAGTGTTCAAACCCCGTTCCAGGGGGCGCTGTCGAGCCCCCCTGCCACGCCCGGGTACCAGCTTCAGCCCGGCCCTGATGGCCGCGGGTTCTGAGATGTGTGCAAAGTTTCAAGAGTTTTCGAGCACGTTAAGGCCCCCAAAAGTGCCCAAAAGGTAGTAAAATAATAATAATAATAAATAATAATCCTAAGGAAAACAATAGGGCCTTCGCCTTTTCAAGGCTTGGGCCCTAATAATCCTTAGGAAAACAATAGGGCCTTCGCCTTTTCAAGGCTTGGGCCCTAATAATAATAATAATAAATAATAATCCTTAGGAAAACAATAGGGCCTTCGCCTTTTCAAGGCTTGGGCCCTAATAATCCTTAGGAAAACAATAGGGCCTTCGCCTTTTCAAGGCTTGGGCCCTAATAATAAATAATAATCCTAAGGAAAACAATAGGGCCTTCGCCTTTTCAAGGCTTGGGCCCTAATAAATAATAATCCTAAGGAAAACAATAGGGCCTTCGCCTTTTCAAGGCTTGGGCCCTAATAATAATCCTTAGGAAAACAATAGGGCCTTCGCCTTTTCAAGGCTTGGGCCCTAATAATAAATAATAATCCTAAGGAAAACAATAGGGCCTTCGCCTTTTCAAGGCTTGGGCCCTAATAATAATAATAAATAATAATCCTTAGGAAAACAATAGGGCCTTCGCCTTTTCAAGGCTTGGGCCCTAATAATAATCCTAAGGAAAACAATAGGGCCTTCGCCTTTTCAAGGCTTGGGCCCTAATAAATAATAATCCTAAGGAAAACAATAGGGCCTTCGCCTTTTCAAGGCTTGGGCCCTAATAATAAATAATAATCCTTAGGAAAACAATAGGGCCTTCGCCTTTTCAAGGCTTGGGCCCTAAAAAGTTTGTGTTGTAAGCTGCTGAACTTGCAGAGGGACTGTAGACTCATCTTTTGTGCTACATTACATAGCCTACAGTATGTAAGTGTCATTCATGGTCCATGTGGATCATCAGAGGGGGTTTGTTTGTCCTGGCAGTTGAGCCCCTCGCTGTGTCACCCGGGCACCTCCAGCCCAGTTCGCTTCACAAACGCACCCATTCATATTTTAGTAATGCCAGACTGTCCTGACCTCAATAGTTCAAATCCCACCAGCCATGCAACAGAATTTGGGCCCTGTCTACTCAAGAAAAACAGTATTTTAATAACAATACAGCTGGTGTTGTTCTTTGTCTTATCTATTGTTTTAGCTGCTGAACGAACAAAGCAAACGGAGGGGGTGTCCAGTCTAGCAATTTTTATTTGGCAAAGCAGCCACAAGCCAGACTTTATAAGTGCGTGCCAGGTTTGTGACGTTGTCAGACTTATGGAAGTGATCAGACTGCACACACTGGGTTTTGATTGAGGAGTTCTTATTGGCCTGCTATGTTTCCTGCTGTCCAATAAGCTGTCAAGCTATTGACATGACTGTTGGACATGTCACACCCCACCTGCCCTGCTCCGCCACCCAGCTGAGATCAGATACAAGGGCCTGGACCCTTCCCAAGCTTCAAAATTTTCACTCTCTTTAGTGCTCCATATGGCTGGGCGATATGTAAAAAATATATAAGGGCTGTCACGATTCCTTGAGTAAATTACTGGATTTGTAAAAATCCTTGATTGCAATTAGTCAGCGTTGGCTGCAAAAATGACGTTGATGATGCCTTTAGAGAGAAATGCACCTTTTATACGGTATAAACCTTACATAATCATAACGGATAATTTTTAGTTGGCCTATGTCTGGGAGCTGCCATCATTGCGTAACATAAACAGTGTGACGAATCGACGCATTCCACTTAAATCTACGCCATTGATTGTCGACTCATCGTTCTAGCCCTAGATTATTCATTTTCTCTACCTGAAAATTACTGTTAGACCTGAAAAACTGAAAATCAGTGTTTATTTTATTTGTATGTTTGTTCTATTGTATTTGTACTGTTGCTCATAAGTTTTATGATTTGTTTTTATTTTATTACTGACCTTTACTTTTCTTTAACTACCTCTTAGTTAGGCTAGTATTTTTGGTGTCACAACCTTATTTATTAAAGTTGTGGGTCAAAAACAAACAAAGACAATAACTAGGCCTATTTTACTTATTTATTACTTTATTACTTAATTTTAATTTGTGAGGAGAACTCTTGAAGAAAATTGAACCGAACCCAATGTTAAGTTCATGGTGAAGGTGGACATTCTGGTGGGGATTGTAAGAATGATTAATGCATGCTGATGCCCCATAGCAATGTCTAACATTTCATGATAATACGTTTAATTTCCTTAATTATAACATTTGTAGCACTGGTTTTAAACTTGTAGTCAATCTATAATTAGTCTCGCGTAGCCAGACCTTCAGACTGACGGCTGAAGGTCTGGAATTCATAGCAGCTTTCTTTGGTCAAGGCCCGCCCATAAGGCCGTTTGACCGACATGTAAAACAACCAATTACAGTTCGTTTCGTTCAGCGTCACGTTTCGGTGCGTGGAAATGTCCCCACAACAACAGACCTGCGTGCAACAAGTCAGTCAGCATAGAAAATCAAAGAAAGAGAAGAAAACTTCAAGAGTCTTTCCCGTGAACCTCGCATACTTTTGAGAATTCTACGTTTAGCTGATCTTGATAAATGCTCATTGTCACTCATGTAAACACAACAGTTTTTCTTCCGCAATCACACGTCTGCGCTTTGTTTCCCGGCGGACCGAACATAAACGTGACACTCGCGCCCCCCCGGAAATCCGATAAAATTAAACCAATCAGATGACGACTTCGACATTCCTGAAGTGTTTCGAGTTAAGTGTACCATATGCATCAGACGTTTAGCCAACGTTCCGTGGGCGTGACGTCTGAGGCTGAGACTAATCTATAATGTGCCAGGGATTAAAAAACTAATTGCTTTGTTCTGCGCAAAAACGGATAAGGTTATTTTTTTCTATCTGGTTCTAGAGTTCTGAGGTCTCCTGTAAAGACTGCTCATAATGAAAAAAATATACTTTATTTATTTAGAAATGGTCTAATTAAAATGTTATTTGTGTTTTAAAAAAAAAAATAGGCTGCAGCAAAAGGATAACTAATTCATTATGTAGACTATTTAAAATCAATATTACAGGTGCAGTTAGGTGTAACTACAGGTGCAGTTACATAGACTGCTACCATTTTTTTCTGTTTAGCCTAACTTTTATTAGGCTGCAGATAAAAATAGAAGAATACTTGAATGGGAGGAAGCCTATTGCAAATTTCTAGGATCCAGTTTCATTTTCTTTGTCTACAGAACAAACATAAATTTCATAAAAATTGATAGCAATGTTAACTAGCGATTGAAAAAACCCCAGCAAATCAAGATGTGTAATTATGAAGAAATATTTGACAAAATTACAAAAATAAGGATAAATGATACGTTTAACGCAGCACGTCTCTAAAAGTCGCATACAGACACACATTGTCATTACAGCAGTCAGCGCCAAACTATGGGCAAATAAAATAAACATTTGTCTAATTAAAATACAAAAGTTATTCAGACAAATCTCTGAGTGATTTTCTTTTTCTTTTATTTTTTCATTAACATTAATGACAGGTGGCAGTGGGTATATTATAAAAAATATAGGCTTCTGTCAATGCAAGGATCCAATATAGTCTACTGTTACGTTACATATGCGCTTTCTTTCTCAGCTGTTTACGTTCACCTTAGACAAAGTCGGCTGTGTTTACGGTGATATTTTGATATAATTTTGTGTGTATTTGTCCGTTCAAGCACAAGAAGACTAAGTATTTGCGCACTTTATGAGAGGCGGCTCTCTCGATTCCCAACTAGATTTCGATTCCCAACTAGGACTATTAGTAGGGAGGTTAAGCCCAAAAAATAGGCCTTTGACTTCAAGTCATGATGCAAAGGTCGCCTTTGGTATGGAAGTACCTTAGGGTCATACAAATAAATTTATCCTAAGACACAAGTGAGATCACACTTTGTATCAGAAATAAACACGTTTTTTTTTTTCAAAAATGGCTGCCAATGTGCCGAAAATACTCTAGAGCCCATATCTTTGCTTCTGTTATCGCTATAATGACAAATTTGGTGTCAACGTGTACATTTTTGGGGTCAAGGAATCCAATAAAATTGGTTTCAAGTTTAAAAAAATTATCATTTTCCCCATACTATGACAATTGGTGGTAAATATGCACATTTCACATAAAAATTGTGTCATCAGAGTGACTTTACTTATCTTTTCATTCAAAAAATTTTGTATTTAAACAGTGCAGCTACTTATGTACATTACATTTGTCCTAAGTAGCATGAGATTTCGACCAGTCAGGAGTAGCCTATAGCAAATCAGTTCCTGCAACAACACATCCCATCTGCACCAGGAGCTGTGACAGCGGTTGAAGGTGACAGGTTAACACTTTGAGGTTCGTATGACTTTCTCATTAAATAGAAAAAATGTTTTTAATGTTAGATAACTAATAACTAGCTAGCTAGTTGACTATGAAAAAAAAACCTTAGAGGGAAAATCTCTTTTCTCGAGAATACTGAAGCCAAAAATTATCCTTATAATTTGTATTCATTTAAAATGCACTTGCTGCAGCTAGCAGACCTAGGCGAGGCAGCTCACGCGCCTATTGGCTGCTCTGCGGCAACTGCTGCAACCTATCGAGGGACTGCTCGTGACGTAAGCACCAATGAGGGCGCCGGCGCCCTCATTCGTCACGTCCCGCGCGAATGGGTGTGGCTTATGCCTATATAAGCCGGAGTTCGATAGGATAGGATGCTCCTTGGTTTTCATCGACTGAAGCAAAACCAGATTGTAGCACAAGCACGACAGAGTTACGCAACACTCGTTCCCTTTTCTAGAGAGAACCGAGGTTACGTTAGTAACCAAGACGTTCTCTTACCAGAGTACTCTCGTGTTGCGTAAGCTAGCTTACGCTACGCGAACCCAATTTAAAACGCTGTGCGTGCTAAATCTACCACAACACTGACCCAAGGGCAAGCCTGAGCTCATATAATATGGGGATATAAAAAGCTGACATTGGGAATGGGCTTAATAAGAATGATATAAGGCAAACGTGGTTACCTTAAATGCATAGAGGGTGCTTAACCCTCCTGTTACCCTCAGATCTGATAACATTTTTTACCTCCACAATTTTTTTTAGTAAGTAATTTTATTTAAACCTCCACAATATAATTTTTTTTTTTTTACAAAGGTTTGTCTCAGGTAATTTATGTCTTTGTTGACTACTTAAGTAACCTTTTAAGTTGACATCCACCCACCACCCCCCTCCCCACCCCACCTAACCCCTTATGCATCCAAAATACCCATTCCACAACTATGGACAAATTTAGAAATCAACATAAAATCTGACTGATTGACCTAAAATTGGAAAAGTATAAATATATTTGGTGTTTTATTTGTTTTATAATATTTCTAAATATAGATTTTTGTAATATATAACATTTGGAAAGAAAAATATTTATTTTATCAAGGATAGTAACACGAGTTATGTTTGGGGTCAATATCGGAAAAATTATGTTTTCCCCTCCCCCATGGCACGGGAAACATCAAAGTTCTCGCAAAAATTATGTTTTCCACTCCCCATGGCACAGGAAAGAATTATCAGTTCTCGAGGCAGCTAGACCTTTAGATCGGCCACCAAACGAAACAAAGAGCTGTCCTGACCGTCTGAAAGCTGCCGAACGTTCCACGTAAATTCCCAGGGCCCTAACCGGGCAAAGGAGATTCACGTCAGACTCGCTGTCAGATCCGAAGAGGGCTGACAGGGAGATGACTTGCGCTCTGAAAGGAGTGGCAAGTACTTTGAGGACATAACCATGTCTTGGTTTGAGGATGACCTTGGAGTCATTAGGCCCAAACTGAAGGCACGACGCGCTAACAGAAAGTGCGTGTCAGTCACCCACCCGCTTGACTGAGGCGATAGCCACCAGAAAGGCGGTTTTCAATGAGAGATACTTAAGGTCCACAGACTGTAGAGGTCCGAAAGGGGCACCCTTCATGGCCTCCAGGACCAAGGAAAGGTCCCATATGGGAACCGAGGGGGGACGAGGAGGGTTCATCCTTCTAGCTCCACCAGTGACTGGCCATGTGAATGTTTGACAAACGCAGCAATAGCCACCACATATACCTTGAGCATGGATGGGGATCTACCCTTGTCCAAGAGCTCCTGTAGGAAGGAGAGAACCTCCGACACCCCACAATCTTGTGGATCCAGGTTGCGAGCTGAGCACAAACCTGAGAACACTGACCACTTGGAAGCATAAAGCCGTCTAGTAGAGGGCGCTCTAGCTTGCATAATCATGTTTAACACTCCGTCAGGGAGACTGACCGGTACCCGTTGATGGCCCACACATGCAGAGCCCAAAGCTCGGGTCGTGGGTGCCAAATCGTACCCCCGGCCTGTGAGAGGAGATCTCTCCTCAACGGGCCAGGCCACGGAGCTAAGCTCTGAAGCTGGATCAGCTCCGGAAACCAAACTTGGTTCGGCCAGAACGGAGCTACTAGAAGCACAGAGGAACCGTTCTCCCTGATACGCTTGATTACCTGTGGTAACAGCGTGATCGGAGGGAAAGCATAGAGAGGGCGGCTGGGCCAGTGATGGGCCAGCGCGTCCTTGTTCTTTGTGAAGCATATTGGACACTGAGCGTTGTTTTGAGACGCAAAGAGGTCGACTTCCGTTGTGCCAACGGTGTCCCACAACAGCTGAACTGTCTGAGGCTGGAGAGACCATTCCCCTGGGGGAACATTGTCCCTGGACAGCCTGTCTGGATCCACATTCAGATGGCCTGGCACATGCGCCGCTCTCAGCGAGAGTAGGTTGCGCTGAACCTATACAAGGAGGCGTTCTGCCCGTGCATGAAGGTTCCGTGATCTCAGACCGCCCTGGCGATTTATGTAGGAAACCACCGACATGTTGTCCGTGGGGACAAGGACATGGTGACCCTTTAGAAGGGGAAGGAAGAACCACAAGGCGTCAACCACCTTCATCTCTAGACAGTTTATGTGCAAGCTCTTTTCTTGGCTTCACCACAGGCCAAAAGTCGGTCTGCCCTCGTAGAGGCCGCCCCAGCCCGAATTGGAGGCGTCTGTCGAAACCACTTTCAGTTTCGAGATTAATCCCAGGTTTACACCTGTCTGATACCAGTCGACCGCCTTCCAGGGCTCCAGAGCTGTGACACAGTTCTGAGTTACCTTGAGACGTAAATGACCGGATGCCCATGCTCGACGCGACACCCGTGTATGTAGCCAGTGCTGTAAAGGGCGCATGCGAAGCAGACCCAAACGAAGAAATTATTAAGTTGTGAATGGACTGTGTGTTTGGCATGCGTTTTTTAATAAAAAATTACATATTTCACCTCCAATTGTCATGGTAAGGACAACATTATTGTTTTTTAGTCTTGGAACCTATTTTATTGGACTCCTTGACCACAAAAATGTACACGTTGATACCAAATTTGTCATTATAGCTATAACAGAAGCAAAGACATGGGCCTCTCAAGTATGATCGGCGGCCATTTTTTTTTTAAATGTGCGTATATAAGATACATAATGTGATCTCACTTGTGTCTTAGGATAAATTTATTTCTATGGCCCTAAGGTACTTCCATACCAAAGGGGACCTTTGCATCATGACTTGAAGTCAAAAGTCACTTAACCTCCCTACTATATGACCGAATTGCCTCGATAACATCGAATATCAAAACATCTATTGTGGTTTACGTTTACATTTATTCATATACGCTTTTATCCAAAACGACTTACAAATAAGAACAATAGAAGCAGTTAAACTAACAAGAGGACAACAGTTCATTTGGTTCAGTACCAAATTTGGTGAGGCATCAAGGAAAACACTAGTTTACGCCGGTTATGCCCAGAGACGTTGCTCACGTGAGGCTGTAGTGTTGTTGTGCCGAATTCTGACCCCCCGCCAAATTCTGACCACCCTAGTATTGGTAGGTTAGGATTAGTTGTGGGGGAGGGGTTAGGATTAGGGGTGGGGTTAGGATTAGGGGTGGGGTTAAGATTAGGCAAAAATCTTAGTAGTAGTAAAGGTATTGATATAGAAAAAAGTTTAATGTTACCCAGCTCCATTCGCAACCATACTAATAACATAAAAAAATATTTAATTCATGCTCTTGCATGTGAATAGATATGGGAACAATGGGGCTATGTAGAATATATTTTACCACTTCCTAGTTTTTTTTTTGTTTTTTTTTTAAACTGTCTGTTATAATCGACATCACGATACTTGGAAGACATCGACGATATATACGATAATATCGCCGTATTGCCCAGCCAGAGCTCCAGAGAGTTTTCAATAGTGTATGTCTGATCGAGCTAGTCGAGGCATCACTGACGGTTGAGTTGATGTCACACTCCTGCACAGCTGTTGCGGTTACAAAATTTGCTGTTTTGCTGTTTTTAGTCCTTTTTCTTTAGAAAACATTGTAGTTTTTCTTGTAATTTTCCAATTTTCAGCCAAGATATGTTGTCCTAGGACCTCCTACAAGGATCTACTTTCACGCCATGTCGCCTCTCAACAGTTTGCAGGTATGAAGAGAATAAGAATGTGAATGTCTATGAAAGACAAGGTGCAACTGTAGAGCTTTGCTTTGATCTTCAGCAAATATTGTGCTGGTGATTATCTTGAAGCTTCTTAAAATCCATCAAAGGCTTGTCACATGAGAGCTTCGGTGTCTATGACAAGCATGAACCCTTTGATTTCAGATAATACAAAGAATGTTTCACAAATCTGTAGTGCAATTTTGATGTGCTAGATTTGATATTGGCCTGTTTTGACTGAAAAGGCTGCATTTTTTAAAAGGACAGTCCTGTCCAGACACTGCTGGGCATTGTCAATTCAATTTTGTTATTGCACCTTTCACAATGCATGTTTTCTGAAAGCAGAATTAGAAAGATCAATACTTTAAACCCCCAGTGACAGTAGCAAGAAAACTCCCTCCCTTCCTATATTATCTATCCTCTGGATGATACTTATTTGTCCTTTTATAGTTCTAGCCATATCATTAACAGACTAAGGCACTAAAATGTACTGGAGGAAAGCTTTGAAGTCTTATAGTGATATTGAAGGCATGTAGATGAAGTCTGCAGAAAGTAGATGAAGTAGCTCCACACACTGATTAGGTCTCACAAACACCTCTTGAACCAGTTCATTTAGAGAGTCAGTTAAAGAGTTTAGTTTCTATAAAAATAAATAAATAAAAAAAATCCTTTCCATTGTAGATTTTTAACAGGCAAACTATTCAACCACAACTATATCAAGCAATTATGTTCTTGGCAACTTAAAAAAAATGGCACCTAAAGGTTTTAAAGTCTACAAGAACTGATGACATTATCCAATATATTAGTGAATTGAATATACATAAGATCACATTTAGCAGAATAAAGATATTGATCTCAAAAATCTATTTATCATTGCCTGAGCCCCTCAGTGTTTGCAATAAGACTGTATTATGATAATTGATAATGCTTTCATATGAATTCAGGTGTCCTTGTTTCTAAACTTCTATTTATAAAGTTTGGCAGTTAAACACACTTTTTCCACAGGGAGAAGTAATGCTTTTTTACAGTGCTTCACAGGGGCTTTCGGAAAAATACCTTCAAAGTGCACAGCTCAATCGTATGCACTTATTTGCCCATCTCTGCATGCATAATAGCTCTTTTTTCTCCTTTGTGTTGCTTTCTCTTCTTTGGCTGATGGAGTGCTTTGAGGTCAAGAGAACCACCATTTATCAGGGCTTCTTTAGTGAAACCTATAGGAGAGTTCTTGAAAAGGACATTTAGCTAGCATTTTGAAGTTATGCTTAGATGGATCCCTGAGCCTGCTGCCTGCCCAAAAGAAAGGCCTGTTTCATGAGGTCCAAGTATTGGCCTGCTTGCAAGCCTTCGGTCTGTTGCAGAGAAGAGGAACAGTTAGGGTTAACATGGGTACGGGAAAAAAATACGCACTGCAAACGGAGTATGTGTGAAACGTAACATACTCCGTTTGCAGTGCGTATTTTTTTCGTACCCATGTTAACAGGTTAGAGCTTTCACACTGCACGCGGGTGCGGTCCGTCGATCCGTTCCAGGTGCGGTGCGTATACAACAGTGCAGAGATCGTTTCCGCACCAAGTCTATTTTTGCTGTGCTGCAACGCTGAATTAAAGTGACAGCGCACGGTTCGTGGTCAAAATGAACACAGATTGACCTGAAAATGTAGTAGTTTCACCATAAATGCATTTAATTCAATAAAAGGTAGTAATCTCACCGTAAATGTATTTAATTAAATACTACTTTTCATATTTTTACTTTAAGACCGGGGTTTTAAGCAAGGAAAATACAATTTACCCCAACAAGGACATAATGAACGACACTCGTCTCATTCGTGGAGGTGGGAAAACAAGTTCTTTGTGACATGCAAGATTTATTGTATTAAAATTTAAATGCAAAAGAAAAGGCATGAGAGTCGGATGTTTTTGTCAATTTTAAGTTTTAATTTAAAATGTTTTCGATTTTAATATAAGTACACGGTTAAATATTTGACCACTTGCTTGAGCAACTTAATATATATAGAAGTAATGCATGGAATTATAGGCCTACGTTGTTTAAATTGTGTTTAAACGTGCATACGTCCATTCAAGTTGTATATGTGTACAAGAGAATCGCAATGCTGACAACTTTTTTTTAATAAAAGATGCTGCATAACTTCTGGCAAACACACTATGTGTTTGTGGTACAGCCGCGGATCAGTTACGCACTGCAAACGCAGCCTATGTGAAAGCACTATAGCGCGTGCTGCTCCTGTACTGTATACGAACCCTAACACGCACCGCATACGCACTGCACACGGAGTATGTGTGAAACGGGCGTCAGTGTTCGGCTGTAGTTGGATGAATCGGCGGTGAAGCTTGTCAGTGAGAGAGATCACTCTGATTGGCTGTTCACCTTTAACCGATCAGCGCACGAGAAAAAAACGGAACTGACGAAAGCAAACAAACGACGGAGTAAAGAGAGAACACAGTACAAACTCTTGTCATTCTTGTCATTTCATCTCATTTGAAAAGTGATTTTAATTATAACATGGCTTTTTGGAATCAAGATGTCAAAGCTACACGAATCCATCTGTAATGAACGAGACATTGTAAACGATGGTAAAAACAAGCGCTGCTTGTTTTGTATATCCACAGTTCTTGCTCTTCCGGTTTCTCTTTTTGAATGCTGAATGCAGACTACTGCCACCTGCTGGTATGGAAGAGTTATGTCCTCTCGCATAGGCGCAGAATGTGCTAGTTGGCCGTAGTCTGTGCGGTGTGTGTGCACTGTGCAGGCTCAACTTTTTTGCCCTGACGCACACGAGACAACACCACGGTCGGCTTTCATCAGTGCTAGTTCTTTGGCGTTGGCTTGTTATATCCCTAAGAGCTGTTCATATGAACTTTTACTCACTTGAATGCTTCAAACTAAATTAAAAATGATCCGAACTGACAATTTCAAGCAGTGGTCGGAGTATGGTTTGCTGTAAGTGAAGCGAAAGTGTGGTTCATTTCTAACATGCTTTCTGAATGCAAAACCAAAGAGTAAAGCCACTTATTTCAATCTAACAAGATTGAATTTGCCTCTATATTCAAATATAGTGTTTTATTTTAAGGGTTTGATTTTATCTTTTAGGTTTTAGAAAATAAAATAAAATAATAAAGATTATTTTATTGATGCCAAACAACAATAAAAGATGGGCACCTGTGCTGGTGATCATTATTTAGGGTGCTAATTAACCAGCACCCTAAATGCTTAACCAGCAACCAGCTTGAATAAATTTTTTGTCTTTTTTTTTTTTTTGACTGTCCTTATTGAACTCAAATAAAAAATAAGTCATCATCATAATCCACAAAAATGATGAAAGGAAAATTAACTGAGGCCCTGTCACAGCAAGTGAACAAAATGATATTTGAGGCAAGGTGTGGAACAGTGTGACTGTAATAAAAAAAACTTTTTCATTTCAATCACTTTTTGGTGCATTTCAGTTCAGTTCCTTTAAAATTAGAGTTTGATTCTTTTAAGACTTCATGAGAAAACATCCTAGATCACCTCTTTCTAAAAAAAACAACAAACAAGTTTGCAAAGTTACCAGCTGCGATAATGATCGGAAACGGAATTGTCTCTATTTGATGCTTGCTTTCAAAATAAGCCCGTTGTCTTTTTCTTGGGCAAGAAATAGAGTTGTTGAGAAAACTGAGAGTTTTCACCAGGAAGTGTTTTCCAAGCAGACAGCCTTGAAATAAACCCTGCTGTGCATCCTGTCTTCAGTTATTTTGCAGAGAAACACTCATATACACGGGCATGAAATCGTAAACCTTGCAAATACGTTTTTTTTGTGCTCGCTTTGAAGAGGAGCAACAGCTTAGAAATCTGTTAATGTGGCGAGTGCCCTGAAAGCCCTCTGACTGAAACATGTCATTTCCACAGGAAGTTTAGATTCAGTTCCAGCAGTGTACATCAAAGAACGCTCTGAAATCTGAAAAAGCTCTCTGTGGACGCAGGATGATATGACTCATATTGGTGGATGATTACTTTGCTGTGCTGTCCTTGTGCTCTCCCGTTAAGGGCCCTTAAAATACAGCTGAGATTTTTCAGGATTAGATTTCATGGTAACACTTTAAAATAAAGGTTCATTAGTTAACTACCTTTCGTAACATGAACTAAGAATGAACAATACGTATTCAGCTTTTATTAATCTTAGTTAATATTAATTTTTAAAATGTACTAATACATTATTAAAATCGAAGGTTGAATTTGTTGACATTAGTTACTGCTCTGTGAACTAACATGAACAAACAATGAACAGCTGTATTTGTATTCACTAATATTAACAAAGATGAATAAATACTGTAACAAATGTATTACTCATTGTTAGTTCATGTTAACTAATGAACCTTATTGTAAAGTGTTACTGATTTCATCATGTCAGAATTGTTTTCATAATCAATAGAGTGTTTTATTGGCCCCGTCTTTCTAATTTGCAGTTAGGTGCAGACATGAGTGAGTTTTGCATTTTGTACCGTGCCATTTTATTCCAGGTTCAGAGGGGTTAAAGCACATTGTTACCTTCAAATGACCCACGGTATTTCAGTCATGCACTAAAACTCTTCACTTTGCTCCTCATAGTGCTTTACTGCAGGCACACACACGCTTTCAGAAACCCATTGCACCTAGTTAGTTGTCTCTCTCCCTGCAGGCCTGTGTAATATTTCAGCCTGTTTGGATAGTGGGGGCTGGGGAGCCCATGTGGGCTCTCTCACGATAGGGAACAGTTGTTCGCATGCTCAGTAAGAGGATTTTTCTCCCTGTTGACTGTCATGATGCCAAGGTTGGGAGCTCAGCAATGGGGGGTGGGGTGGGGTGGGTGACCTTTTATCAGAAGGTTTAGAAGACGAGTATGGTTGAGAAGTCAACCGGCTTCCTTAGATCACCTTTAGCTCTGCTGCTCCAGAGACAAACAGAAAGAAGAAATCTGCATTCTGTTTTATTCATGAATGTTTTGTAGCATCTCCTTGTTAATATCAAAACTAATATCAACTTTCATACCAGGGGCCGGATGTAAAAACTTCCAAGACTAGTCTTACAAGTTAGTCATCAAAAAAAAAAAAATGTTAGACTGTTCATAAACTTTTTAACTAGTCAGTTATATAAAAATGTAGATTGGTCTAATTTTATACTTACTGTAGACTGCTTGCCCCTTTGCTAATTTCTAGTTGGTCAGACTAGTTCTTGGGACACAGTCTGCTATGCAACTGGCCCCAGTTGACGGAGCTGTAGCTCAACTCACTGTACTTGCGTTCTTGTGTTCCTGTGATTTGTTAATCATTTACTGTGGTTTTTATTCCTTGATAACCAAGACATCTGGAACACATGAAACACTTTTTAAATCGTTTTGTTGTAAAAAGTTAATATTATCTTCTAGACTGTCATAGTTTTCGTTTTTGAGTGTGAGAATGAGTTGTAGCCATCAGAAATATTTGATCATTATAAATGGGCCATTATTGGCACCACATAACGTAGTTTTCCATCAAAGTATAGTTCTTAAATTTATAGCTGGCATTGAGTTTGATTTATGAGTGCATAGCCTGTTGTTATTGCAAAATACAAATAAATGATTGTGTATATATATAAAATATTCAATGTCTTAAATAATAAATAATTTATATTTCACTTTTTTTTTTTAAATGTTGGCATGTCAAGTATAAAAATCTGAAACACTAATCAAGCTCGCAGAAAGAAGACCTTAATAAAGTGAATATTTATATACATTTCATGTAGGGAGTGTTTTTGAGAGAGTTTGATGAGATGGAACTAAGTATAATGCAGGTTTAGCCTCCATGCGTTGATGTTTTTGCATTTGTGCTCATGGTTTCTGTCACAGTCACTCATGTTCGGCCTGTGAGAACTTGCCATATGCTGCTGTCTGAACGCATACCAGAAACTTTATATAGACTCTGATGTGTCAGCGCTGTTTAATTCTGTTTTGTTTGCTAGTTTGTCGCCTCTAATTAATGTTTTGAGTGGTTCTGACTAGGCATAATGGTTGTTTGAGTAAGCTCTGTGAAAACACTGGGAAAAGCTCTGAAACGTCTGGCTATAGTGTTGCAAGTCCCTGCTTTGGGATTAAAGTTAATTCCTAAATGTCACCCTCTGTCACGCGCTTCATCTTATCCATCAGAAAGGACTTTCTTTGTTCAGTAGTTTTTCTTTTTGTCGCTGTTAGATAAGCTTGGCTAATCAAGCCGTGGCGGTCCTCTGAACGTCTGTGTCTGAACTCTTTCCTGATTCTACATCGGTTAAAAAAACTGAGTCTGAGCTGCCATTTCATTTTCCTCTGGTTTCTATTGGTTTTATGATGAGAATTGGGAATTATTTTAGTGACACATTCATCTCAACTCTGGGATTAATTTAAGATGATTTAAATGTCCATAGAAGGAAGGAGAAAATTAATAAAACGCAGTGAACCTATTATAAAATATTATACTTGACATTGTGCATTTTTGTCTCTGAATGTGTGAATTCTTGCATTCCTAAGGTCATATTAATGTGCAGTTATTACAGCCTCCTGTTACAGGGCTCCTTTCCACCATCTTTCATTTGCCTTTTATTTGTGTTCTATATTATATAGGAATTTACCAGTATTGCTCTATAAATGTGACTTTTTTATTGTTATCAGTGTTGGTGTAATATGTAAAATAAGCGCCTATATTTAAGCAAATTAATTTGCGCACATGATTGTAGGACCCTACATTTATTTCTAAATGACCAACCTCTTTGTTCTTTTATTTTACAGATAGGCTATGTTATATTATTCTTTGCTATAGACTTAACAAAGGCACTTACTAAAACCCCTATTTATGTTTTTTTTCTACCGCATTTCTATGTTTACTAATCTAGTTTATATTTTACACTTGACATTTGTGTAATTTTAGGTTTTGGTATCGATCAAAGTACTGGTGTTGTTAGATTGTAAATAGTGAATTGTAGAGGTGTAATGGTATTTGTGCCAAACCGTCACGGTATGGACTAATGGTTCTCTGTAAAAAATCGAACCGTACCGTTCTCCACCCACGGTTCGGTATGCATTTGCACCACGCTTCATCTCAGATCTGATAATATGGTTTGTTGAAAATAACAAAGCCTAAAACAGACAGTTCTGCTAATGTATGTTTCTTTCGAATGATGCACATGCTGGCTCCCCAATAATACATTACAACAGCGATAATCAAAACAATGTGCACAAAGCGGTCACTCTTTGTAAACTTTGTTCAATGAGAGTGACGTATGCTCGAAAATGACCAGTCATTTACGTCATCATCACCCGGGTGTTCATAGCTCGCAAACGCAGGTGAGACCTCCACAGCACATGTTTTAAGCCCTGCCAATTTAAACATTTAAGCGCACGACTCAGAACTCGCACACGCTGTGTATGTTTGTGTTTGTGTGTGTGTGTGCACACTCATTCGAAGCGCGCAAGTAGTTCTCTTTCAAGCGTTGTGCTAGAACAGACAAATTCACACACAAATTGTCAACATGCCCGTCTTGATTATCCCATTAGACATAGTGTGTTATGCCAGGGAATTTATACAGTTGAGAAAGAAAACATATGTAACAGTAGGCTATCAGTATTTTGGATATGTGCGTTATGTCAGCAGCGTAATATTCCTGCTGTCTGTGTTTTTAATGGTAATCATACAAAATACAAGGAAATCACTCGCTGCTCTTGATTGAATTGGTTTTGTAACTTTAGTGAGGATTAATCTTTAATTTATACAGTCAAATATGTAATGTTATTTTACATTTGATTACATTTATTCAATGTACCTGAAAACTAATGTTAGACCTACTTGAAAAACCTGAAATGCACTAAATTTTATTAGTATCTTTGCTCTATTTTATTTATTTGTGCTGTTGCTTGTAGTTAGACTATTTGTTCTTATTTTCTTTATTTTTATTTGACAGTAGTCCTTTTTCCCCTGAACATGGCACATACCGAACCGCACCGAAACCGTGAACCTAAAACCGTGATACAAACCGAACTGTGAGCTATTTGAACCGTTACACCCCTAGTATGGACGTCACAATTCGGTGCATACAGTCAGACAATGAATGTAGTCAGTCACAGGTGAAGGGGGTCCGCACGGTAATGCAGCGCTGTTTGCTAACCGCCACTACAGGAAAAAGAGCAGAAGAAGAAGAGACAGTCTATGCACCAACCCAAAACAAGAGTTCAGATGGCATGCAATAGCTTGCTAGTAGCCAACACTGAGTTACGATTACTTTAAGTTTTTTGCGATGCGCTCCACTAAAGTAAGGAATCCGGGCGGCAGAAAACGGCATCCTGTTTGTTTTCTTTATTGCACAAAGACTCAAAGACCCTTTACCTTATCTGTATGACCATAAGGACAGAGTATTTTTAATTTGGCATTGTGCCATCAGGAATCAGAAATGTATCGAACTTGGACCCCAAAACGGAGGTAGGCCTACGTACCAAACCAAGACTTCTGTGTGTGCTGCCTTTTGCATAAAAACAGCATTAAGAAACTGACAAACAGTACAGACATGCTAGAGGACTTCCAGCTGTCGTTTGCAGCTTCTGTGCTTTTGGGATTTTGTTTCAAGCATTTGATTTGTGTGATGTCAGCCCTAGGCTTGGTAACATCTATTTGCTGCACTGAAAAGACCTCAGGAGAGACTGATGGAAAGACTTGATTCCACATGCTCGCTGAAGATCATCATCATCTTTATCTATGAAACTGCTTCTCTCTCTCTCTCTCTCTCTCTCTCTCTCTCTCTCTCTCTCTCTCTCTCTCTCTCTCTCTCTCTCTCTCTCTCTCTCTCCCTCTCTCTCTCTCTCCCTCTCCCTCTCCCTCCCTCCCTCCCTCCCTCCCTCCCCACTGTGACAGTCTCTTCTCATGGAGTATGAATTATAAATCCTGATATGAATACCAAGCCTTTGATTAGTAAATAATGCCCTGCGCTTATGCAAAGTTCAGATATGGATGAATAATCCTCTCCCTCTTCCTGTCTGCTCCTCAGAAGCTCTTTTCTGCTGCAGTGCATTTTGTCCTTGCCCTCATATCACCCTTACAGAGATGCTGTGATAAGGCCCTGGCTTTTTGAAGCACTCTTCGCTCAAAGGCTTTTGATTTTAACCATCAGCTGATAAATATTCCATGAAAGTTCCTTTCATAAGCAAAAAAGGTGCAGAGAATGCGGTGCTTATCTCTTTGTTAAAAGCAGGAAGACGTAGCCTACTGCCGCTCTCAGGACTGACACAAGGGTTGGAGGTCACGAGATGCTACTGTGCCTTTGTGTGTTTTCGGGTTTCGTATCTCTGTAATCGGCAGAAGGCTGTCATGAGTAACACTCTGCTCGGGCTGGTGGGTTGCGAGTGGGCCTGTTCGGTGCTGTCACTGAAGCATTAGCCCATCTGAACTCGTCATCAGTGAATAATCGCACATATATCCCGGCAGCCAGGCACGAGCCCACGGCCGTCTGACCGAACGTCTGTTTGTTTTATTTGTGCGATCCCACGTCTTTGGTTTATGAGGAGGATGAAACAGCCTCCCTTTAAACCAGAACTTTGAAATCTCAGGCTTAGTGCAACTGTTTAATATGTAAGGGATCGAATCTGGACTTAAAAAGGTACTTATTTCTTTTTTAATTTTGGGGCTTTGGTGACTGATATGATAATTGTATTCTATTTAATTCTATTTAAAATGTTTAATGAATCTGAATGACTTGTTTAAAAAAAAGTGGTTTGAATGAATGATTCAATGACTCACTCGTAAATACTTCATTGTTCTCATTCAGTCGGTTCACTCAGTACAAGACATGACTATGGGATATCACATCCCATTCATCATGGATTTAACGTAGTAACGCTAACTGTAACCATTTACATTCAATTCAGGGTTCGTACATTTTGAGAGTGAAATTCAAGTACTTTTCAAGAACTTTCAAGTGCTACACAACTTTTTCCAGCCCTTCAAAGCTCTAAATGTGAATAATTTTCTTGCAGGTTTATTTAAGGTGTGCCCCTACATTTTTTAGTAAGGGGCTATCGCCCTTTGCTCGTAAAAAAAAAAAAGAGTTAGTCTGGAGCCCTGGCACTCTGTGTAGATAGTGTTACTAATGAGTTGTCACTTGTCAGCAATCCACATTTACTTTTGGTGTGAGTAGCCTTTAAGCTTCCTTTTGAGCCATGTCTGCACTTGAGCACTTCAAGAGAGTTTCCTTCAAGGCTGTTATTTTTCATGGCAAGAGCTTTAAGGAGAATGCCTTGGGTCTTCAGTTCACAGTGGTGCTGCTGGAAAAGGTCTCTTGTAATATAGAATGACTCTGCTTTGAATTGATTTGTACTTCAACTGAACTTGATTGTGACATTGCGAGATGTCAAGAAATAAAAGGGAAAATACTTTTCCATTGCCTTCTATGCCACACTTCTTCTCACTTGAAGCTGCCTAACTCTCACAGGGCTCTGAGATTTGATAATGAGTGGAAAGAGAGATCACAGTTATGACAAACTAAGTTAAAACATCTACCACAAAATCTGCACAAGGCGAGAATGATGGATGAATGAGAGGGGGAGGTTGTGAGAGAGAGTTGCTGAAAATCATGAGATATCTTTGAGACACTTGGCAGGGAAGCACTTATGAAGCAGCTGCTAAAGTGTCGCAGGCCTTCGATCCATAGTGAGGATCTCCCTTCTCCATTTATGGAGAGATGGCAAGAGAGTAAGACCAGATTCCAAAATTCACATTCGCAAGCTCAAAATGCAAGTTTCAAGTTTAATTTATTTATAAAGCACATTTAAAACAACCTTGGTTGACCAAAGTGCTGTACAAAATTGCCTATAGGTCTAAAACCAAAATTAAAATAAACATTTACACGACGTTAAAGGAGCATTTCACCCATGGGAACATTAATCTTTATAGAAAGTGGGTCATATATGTAGTCGAAATGTAACGTAAATTTAGAATTTGGTGCCTTGACAGAGAAAAAGACAAAGTAACTTTAGGGCGCATTTGTATGGAAAACAACTCCCACAATGCACCACATTGCACAGCTCCACAAGCCACTCCCACTAATCCAGAACACCGTGAAACTTGGATGGTTCACAACACAAACGTCCATGTCCTCATCTGATTCAGAGATTTCGTCCAGGAGAAATTGGCATCGTTGAAATTCTTTGCAAAAGACAGACTCTATCTCTGTGTCCAGTCTGCCCCTGCTCGAGCCAGTCCGGGCTCCTCGTCCGCGACAAGCAGGTGTTCTGACTCGGCTGCAGAAGCCGCAGCAGCTGCCTCCTGTTCCTCCATCAGCCTCAGCTGCTCTTCGCTATATTGCGGCTCGTAAAGGTAGCCACGAACATCTGATTCGAGCATAAGACTTTCGAAATCCTCTTCTTCCATATCATATTGAATACCTTCCACCATTGTCGTAACTTTACATCTGCCTTCACAGCGCCTGTTAGCTTAGCTTCCAAACAAGATGGCAGATATTGCTTTTAGTTTCTTGCAAGTGAAGTCCCACCCACTGATCTGTAATAGGTCTGTAGCGTGAGTGGTTTCCACCCCCTGGAAAAAATGTTGTAGTCTCAACCCCTCTACAAAGATATGGGACTTCCTGTTTAAAATGACGATTTTTACATCATTATAAGCAGGAACTGCAACACTGAAATCCTTATTTCTCCCGTCTTAGGGGAAAATGAGGGAATAATGCACGACCATTCAAAAATATGACTGGGTTTCTAACGATACAAAGCTTAATGCAAATGGGCGAAGTGCTCCTTCAAAAGCACAAGAGAACAAATGGGTTATCAAAAGACTTTTAAACTCAGACACTGTGGTCGCTGTTCTGATAGAAAGTGGCAATTTGTTCCACAACTTGGGGCCAGCTACTGCAAAGGCTCTGTCACCCCTGGATTGTAGTCTGGATCAGGGTACCTATATTAGATGACTGGTCTGTGATCTGTGCAATCTGACTGGAAAGTGTTCAGTAAACAACTCTGATAGGTACTGAGTAGGGCTGCACAATATATCGAAATTATCGGAATATCGCAAATGTATATCACGATATGCTTATCGCAATGGCTTGCAGTTTATGTTGTTAAAGTTTATGTTGTTAAATAAACCTAATGTAGGCCTACCTGAAACCCTAAACCCTGTGGTTTACACTGATGATAAAATAACACTTCTTATGCTACTGTAAAACACTGCTGTTCACTTTCAGACGTTGTAGGGATGTTTTCTTGTCACAAAAAGAATGTGAAACACGTATGCAGGTTATATAATTTTAAATATATTTTATAGACTGGAAATGACCTTAGTAGAGTCACGCGACAAATATGTAAGGGAGGCAGCCCCTGTGTTAAAAACTGGTAGAAAGTGGTCAGCAAAGAAATCTGTAGTTGAGGCAAAGGCAGACCTTCAAATTGGGGATATCGTTGGACAGGTACAGCATGGAAGAGGGGGTTTTGGGCTCAGTTTAGCTCCTCCTAAATGGCACAAGGCAGGCCCAGCTCAAAGGAGGAAGCTGGTAGTCAACGAGGTGCGAAAGCAGGAGGAGAGGATGAGGTGTATAAAGGCCATTTCCCAGGCCAAGTAGGGAGAGTGGATGAGATGGGAGAGTGTGAAACAACGCAAGATGGGCTGGCAAGACCTTTGGTCAATGGAAGAGAGTAGGATCAGTTTCCTTATTAGGTCAACATATGATGTTCTCCCATCACCGCAGAACCTAAACCTCTGGGTAGGAGAGGATCCCTCTTGTCCTTTGTGTTCATCATCTGCCACATTAAGACACATTTTGACAGGATGTAAGGTGGCTCTTAGCCAAGGTCGGTTTACTTGGCGCCATGACCAAGTATTGCGATGTTTGGCTTTAGCATTGGAAGGCAAGCGTAGTATGACCAATAAGTTGCCGCCTGTTCTAGCAAAACATAACACGCAGAAGACAATATTCCTCCGCCCAGGCGAGCAACCACCAGGAAAAGGTGCCAACACCAATTCTCACCCAGGACAACTGGAAGCTGCTAGGGACTGGAAGATGCTGGCTGATCTTGATCAACGGCTTATTTTTCCACCTGAGATTGCCACCACTAACCTACGACCAGATATTGTTTTGTGGTCTGGATCAGCACGCATCGTTCAACTGATAGAGTTAACAGTGCCATGGGAGGATGCGGTAGATGAGGCATATGAGAGGAAGAAACTGCGGTATGCTCATCTGGCCACTGAAGCAGTACAGCGAGGATGGAGAGTCCAGGTTTATCCAGTGGAAGTGGGTTGTCGAGGTTTTGTGGCACACTCTACAACCCGGTTCCTCAGAGACGTTGGATTCAGTGGCCAAGAGTTGCGTCGCACTGTAAAGAACTTATCTGAAGCAGCAGAAAGGAGCAGCAACTGGCTGTGGTTGAGACGGAAAGATTCTAACTGGCTGTGTACAGGCCACCACGCTACGGTTTCGTAGAATTCTTGAGTCTGTTGGTTTATTTGTATAGGTTGTATAGTATTTACAGTCATTACGTTCCTGTGTATATTGCGTGAATGATGGGTGTTTGGGCAGATATTGTGTTTTGCGGTAGGTGGTATGCCATACGGAACCGTTTCCACTGAAACTGCATATTAACGCACCAGTGGGGCTCGACAGCCTTAGTCAAACGGGTTGGCGCGTATGGTTGGGTTGCGGAGAGATTGTGAGATTGTGAGATTGTGGTTAGGTCTCAGCAGCAGGAGGGATGTAGAGGTCAGTAAGCTGGGCTGAGTTGAGTGGGGGACGGAGGGGGGTGACTCTGGGATGCCAGAGTCACTGTCGAGCCCTTTTTAGGTGTCGTGGGCTAGTCGACGAAACACTGCTGTGACGGTTGTCGTGCTGGTCCACTAGGGAGACCACACTGTAGTTGCAGCCGTCGTGTGTGCTGACGCACCAAGTACACTGCAGTCATTAACGCCGGACAGAAGGGGAGTCACACCACCATATGGAAAGAAGCGTAAATGGGTGAAGCATAGTTTACTGTAAAGCTACGTCTTAGTGTTGCTTATCTTGGCGAAAGCCGAGTACAAATCAGCATGAAGTTTTAACATCTACTCTCGTGTAATGGAAATCATAACGATAATTTAAGTTTATTTTACACACTTTAAGGATTATCGTATCGCATATTAGGGCTGGGTTTCGATTCAAATTTCAAGAATCGATTCGATTCCGATTCTCAAGATCTTGAATCGATTATCATTATTCGATTCGATTCGATCCGATTCGATTCGATCCGATCTGATCTTCGAGATTTAGATCAGTGTTTTTGACATATTGTTCAACATATTGATACTATTATTATAGACATTCAACTGAGTATTGATGGTTGTAAAGAACAATCCCCCTTCCAGAGTGTTGATACAACTGCTTTCACAAACTTGCACTGGTGTTGACGACCGAGGACGCAGTATATCAGCAGCAGTAGTAGGGCTGACGCGATATCCGCAATCTTGTAGTACCACACTGACAGGTCAACCGCAGAGGATTGCAAGTAACCGCAGCAATATTCACGGTTTTTATTAGGCTATACCCTTCTTGTTTTGAACTTCATGCATGTGTATTAAATGTTAAACAAGTTCATAATGATAACAAGACTGTTTATCATGGTCATTTGTAGCCTACAGAGGCTTCCCACAGACAGTGAATGAGAGAGATCGGCAGAGCGCGTGCGTCTGTCTTTGAAGTCATATTCGTGGAAAAGTTGCCGTGTCAAAGGAAAGCGAAATATTTGTCGTATAGTCCTTTTAACGTTCACGTCACGGAAATGCGCGTCAGGAGCAGCGCTGGTCAGCTTCCCACAGCGCGAGGAAGCCGCGGGGAAATAAAATCAACGAGTCACGCATTGAATCAATGCCATATTGGTCTTTAATAAATGAAGCATCAGCTTCAGCGTTACCCATGCGACGCATTGCTGCTCAGCTGAGCCTTGAAAAGTGGAACTCAAGGTGTTAATTATTTTTAACTTTGTTTCATTATCTCTTTTAATGAATCAGCTTTTCTGAACGTGTTCGTTGAATGAACGGTTTATTGACTCACTCAAAGTCCGTTGTCGTAACAATGTGCGCGCTGAGTGAAAGCCTTTCAATGCGCATATAGGGATCTCCCAGTCGCGGCAAGTTAAAGTTCACAGGGAAAATGTATGCCTATTATTAAATCGATCCTCTGAGTTACGGATCGATCTTTAGAAATTAATATGAAAATCGATTCAGAATTGGTGAATCGATTTTTTCAACACAGCCCTATCGCATATCGAATATCGCATTATTTAACTCATTTTTCTTTAATGTCGTGCAGCTAGTACTGAGGAGTGAGATTGTTTAACGTTTTGTATACTAACAACAAAATATTGAATTCACCACGATAATGAATAGGTAGCCAGTGCAATGAATGTAAAATAGTCGCAATATGGTCCTGTTTGCGACTGCCAGTGAGCAAACGGGCAGCAGCGTTTTGGATGAGTTGAAGTCTATAAATAGATGAGATCGGCACAGCGAATTGTAGTAATCAAGCCGTGATGAAATAAAAGCATGAATTACAATCTCAAAACTCTTAGGAAGGGTTTAACTTTCGCTAATCTTCAAAGGTGGTAAAAGCTGGAACCGACAACAGCATTGATTTGTTTTTCAGCTTTAGGCCACTATCCAGAATAAAACCCAGATCCTTTACTACAAAAGAACGATATGGAGTGAGAGAACCCAAGTCAACAGTGAATGAATTTACTTGAATTGCATTTCATCATATCGTCCAGCCCTAAAACTTGTATAGTTTTTGTCAGTGTTTATTCAAAAACATCCAATTATGCAGAATAAAAACATTTAATTGATGAGTTGTCAATACAATATAACAATGCAATCTATTGGGTTTGATTTTACCCCAAAATTAAAGATATTGACACGAAATGATAACTGCAAATCCATGTTTCGCTACCTGGAGTCCAGTTGTTTCTGTGAATTTCAGTGATCTATTTGCTTTCTGTAGCTTTCGGCAGTTTGTAAAAATATATACCATACAGTCAATCTCAAAGCTCTTTCCCATTTTAGATGTGTTTTGTGTTTTTTGCGCCATTCACGCTGAAAACTAATGCTGCCACTCAGTATTTTTGCCACTCAGTGGGCGTAACCGCTGTCACTCCGTCACATGCTTACCCTCTATAAGTGACTATACAAATCAAACCGTCTAATTACAGGGCGCAACAATAACAATGGCCTATACAGTACTAGCAATAAGAAGAGCATTTCAGGCATGTTAACAAAACAGTCACTTGCTCTGTGCTGCACTGCCACTGAAAATTTGACATTCATTGATCTTGTACATCCCCTTTTATACATTTAAAACTTCAATATGTGTTTTTCTTTGATTTCATGTATTCTACATTATTAGAATACATGTTTTTTTTGTATACACTACCAAAATTATAGAGCCAGTAATATTTTTTTTTTAATGTTTTTGAAAGTCTCTTATGCTCACAAAAGCTGCATTTATTTGATCAAACATACAGTAAAATTAGTCTGGTAATACCAAACTCTGCTACTTCGCTTTGCTTCGTAGACAGAGTCTGGAATGGCATAATTAAAAAGTGTTTTCTTGTCTGCGCTTGTCTGAAGTATAAAATCATTGGTTACCCGTAAGCCAATCACATAACGTTTGGTTATGACGTGTGTTATGCACCAGCTCAGCCGCTTTGAACTTCCACTGTAAAGATGTACGATGCGAAAACGAAACCATCGAGCGAAATACCGGAGTGAACATGGCTGTGAACGACTTTTGCAGATTATGTGAAGTAAATCTAACGTTACGCATCCACGGTACAATCAGGGCCTCTAAACTAATATTTGACAGTAGAGAGAAACAAGAAAATATTTGCTGCCAACTGTCAAAGTTAGGATTAGTTCTGTTAAACACAGCTCTTTGTTCATCTCGAGTCTGTCGGAAATGCTGCAACTTAATTGCAAGATTACAGCATGACATGGCAATATTTAAGAACTGGAAAAGAAAGGAGACACTGACCTGTCAAAAAGTTCAAAAGAACAGTATTTATTTGAAATATAAACATTTTGTAACATTATACATTTCTTTACTTTCACTTTTGATCAATGTAATGCATCCTTGCTGAATAAAAGTATTAATGTCTTTAAAAAATCTTATTGACAATAAGTTTTTTTTAAAGACATTAATTCTTGACTCCACCCTTTTGAACAGTAGTGTGTACTGTTAATTAAATCAATGTAAACTACATTTCCATAGCTGAGAAGAGAGTCAGTTACCCGCTGTTAGCACGTATGGCATTGGCAAAAAGTTTAATTTTGGACCCTGAGAAAGACGATGAGATGAGATGAGACTAAGAATCCCAGGAGGCAGTGCAGAGATAACGGGAGAATGTATGCAAAGCCTCTTCAAGAGCCATTGGAATTTTACAGATGAGCACCATATCCCTGAGAGACTATGACAGGCCCCACACATCTCCCCTACTGTGACACTCAAACTCCCAGATTCTCTTTGTTCCCATAATCCACTGTGACGGTGAGGGTTGCATTTCCACTGCGAGAGGGCCTGACTGGAGGAGGGGCTGTCGGATCACACGGGCCATTTATAGGGCCACAAGAAAGTGCTGGGGCTCTGGTATGTGTCCACAGGGTCAAACAAAGAGGCCTTTCTCCTTTTTGAGACACTTGATGTTGCTTTTGTTGCTGTTGTTTTGGCTCGCTTAATGTTTTTAATGTTGTCCGTGGTATACATGGGGCAAAATGAAGTAAAGGGATGCTGGGCAATCTTCAAGGAGGGGTTGGTTTCTGACTGTTTTTGAAAGTGTTTATTCTCTTTTTCTATTTGAACAAAAGGCTGACCGCTTCCAGGCTCCTACGATTTAGATATTAAGATGTTCTTGTCCAAAGCATTCTCACAGGCCCCGAATCTGCCAGCCTGCAGTAAGTTAAGAATGGGGTGCTTTCAAGTGCACATCTGATAACTGGCCATATTTTATCCTCCGCTCCTCTTTCAGCTTCTTTCTACCGCACTCCCACCTTCCCCGCTTTTATTCTTTCTATCATCTGAAGCTGAAACCTCCATTACTCTTGAACACAGTCTACGCAGACAGAGCTGGGGAGATGAAGTGTGAGATGATTTCCCCTGAATGTGGCCATGTGCTGACTCTCGTTACTCTTGCTCTTAAAGGAACACTCCACCGTTTTTTGAAATAGGGCTTATTCACATTCTTTCCTACATTTAGATGTGTGCAAATGCATTTTTGTCTCAGTGCATGCATTGTTTTAGTTTGACAGGGTCGGCGCTAGCTTAGCTTAGCACAATGAATGGAATCCTTTGTTGCCAGCTAGCATGTCCTGAGTAAAAGTGATAAAAAAAAACAAAAAAACACGTAATTACTTCTTGTGGCCTGCGTATTCACAACGAGTACAAATAGCGATGCAGATTAACACTAGGCGATTTCCTAGGCAGATATTGACTTGGGACTACTATATTAGGGGGAAGCACAGGCGAAGCACTGCTACTTAGGCGAAGCACTGCTACTTGGGCGCAGAAATATCACGCAACACATGAAATCCCATGACTTCCGTAAACATACCGGCGTGAATAGTAGCTGCCTGACTATTTTCCTTACAGTACATGACTGGCGATGAACATGGCTGATTTTGTGAGAGACGAAGAGGGTGACTTCTCAGACAGTCAAGAGCCAGAGCCATACCTATTTGAACCAGAGTTTACAGAAGAGGAGCTGCGTGCTTTAGAAATAGACCGACAGGAGGAGGTTGAGATCGCTCAACAGCCTGAGGACATGAGGATGAGAGCCAACACGAACTGGTGATGTGAATGTGGGGGAATATGCCAACCTATGCCGACTGAAATAGAGTGTCTGTGCTGTGGCGAGTGGGACCAGTTACTGCCATCGATGACCAGGCTCAACGCGTCAGATCAAGATGAGCGTGCCCGCAGTTGTGTCACAGCTACCGAGGATTTCACGGCGCTGATCCATCCTGCAGTACTCACCTTCATTACCATGTTTGCTGTAACTTCTCAAAATAAATAGACCTAAAGCAAAGACACTCGGTGCAGGTCACGCCGGTATGTTCTTCTTCATCTTCTGTTTTTTTGACGCGTTGAACGCCGGTATGTTTAGTCATGGGATTTCATGTGTTGCGTGATATCTCTGCACCCAAGTAGCAGTGCTTCGCATAAGCAGCAGTGCTTCGCCTGCTGCTTACCCCTAATATAGTCCCAAGTCAATATCTGCCTAGGAAATCGCCTAGTGTTAATCTGCATCGCTATTTGTACTCGTTTTGAATACGCAGGCCACAAGAAGTAATTACGTGGGTTTGTTTATTTTTTAATCACTTTTACTCAGGACATGCTAGCTGGCAACAAAGGATTCCATTCATTGTGCTAAGCTAAGCTAGCGCCGACCCTGTCAAACTAAAACAATGCATGCACTGAGACAAATGCATTTGCACACATATCTAAATGTAGGACAGAATGTGAATAAGCCCTATTTTAAAAAACGGTGGAGTGTTCCTTTAATGGATTCCACACTTCTGCACATTGTGAACGTACTTGACAAGGACTCCAGGACATGTCCTTGTTCTCAAGAACATCATAGTTGCTTTTATAGAGTAGACGTGTGTAGGTGTTTTTTGTTTTCAAATTCAATGCATGTCTACCTCTCTATGAGAGCCATTGATTGAGTCTCTATTGCTATGTTTGGGAAATTTACCATATATTGCAGCTGGAAGTAGGGGTTTTGGCTTGGCGATATACCGGTAGACACGATTAACCGGTAGAAATTTGTCAACCGGTAGAGTTTTTGGACTATGGTCTCTATCGTGGTTACGCTAACATGACGTTGCTGTGCTAAGCTGTCATGAAAGCTCATCTTTGCATGCATTTTAAGTATTGCGGTTTAAAAACAAGTGATTTTAAACCGTTGAAGTGCAGTAAGCAGCGAAAGACAACTTAATTTGCTATATGCGCATGCTGAACATGACGCCTCTGCTTATAAAGCGCGTGAGAACTGAACTGAGTGCTTTGAGCTTGAACTATTAAATGCACATACTTATGTGTCAAAGTGACCATGTCTTTGCAAGTAAACACAGTCATTTATGTCTTAAAGCTACACTGTGTAACTTTTTTAGTTTATTCTTAGCTAAAAACACTTAGTTCTTTCAAAAATATATGTGCTCATTAATGTATATTTACTTCGTTAAAGTAATAAAGTATTCTCGTGAGTGTATAATATGCCATTGAAAATACATACGGGTGAGGGGTTCTAATGTCGGTCGCCATGTTGCCCCTCCATCTTGAAAGTACATTAGCCAAAGAGGGACATCAAGCTTTGCCTTTCGCGTTTTAACACTCGATGGCACCGTGTCAAGGAGGTCGTACTGGAAGCCATGTTGGACTCCATTGGCCACCGTAGGAGTTAAAACGAAATCGAAATTGAGAGGAACAGAAACTAATATACACTGGATGGTCATATACCTTTTCACCGCTAGATGGGGGTAAAAATCACACAATGTAGCTTTAAGTAAACAAACAGTTGAGAAAGAAAGCGCACAAGTATCGGATCTGTGCAGTCGGTCTTAAAGTGGCAGCATCCAATTTACATACTGTCATTATTAATGTTCATCAAACACCAAAAAGAGAAAATCTCTCACTGCTCTTTACCAAATCACTTTTGTAACTTTAATAAGAATAGTTGTATAATTTACACAGTGAAGACTATGTAGTGTTTCTTATTTCTAGTGCTTGAAGTTTTTCAGGTAGGTCTATTTCATGTGTATTCTATTGTAGTTTGTTTTCCTATATGCTTGTAATTCGTTTATTTGCTCGTTCTTTATCACTGTTTACTTGTCTTCAGTAAGATTGAGTTTTTTTTTTAACTTGGACTAGTATTCGTTTTTTTTATATTGAAAATGGTGACAAGAATTATGAAATTTCAATGGTATCAAAACCTTATTTAAAGCAAAAGTAACTATCATGATATATATCGTAAAATACAATTTCTCATATCGTGATGTAACTTTTTGTTCATATCGCCCACCCCTAATGTTGATGATAGTTTTTCCTGTCTCTACAAAAGGAGAATTGAAGAAGCTTGTTGTGTATTCTTCAGAATAAACTCTTCAACCTCAAACTCTTGTTTTTTCCCGCCCCCAACATCTCGACTCTTCAAAATCTCCTCCTCTCTTAGTCTTTTAAAATCCACACTCTTCTTTTGAGATTTGTCTCAGACTAATTTCAGTTAGTTTTTTAATTGCCTTTTGTTCATAAGAGTGTGTATCTGTGCGTGCAGACGTGTGATGGTGGCTGGATTTAGAAGAACCTCAGTTCATTCTAGGGATAGACGTTACCTGAGGGAGCTGCCACGTAAATGAGTGCATCTCTCTCTCTTTTCCTCAAGCATATGGCATGTGCTCTGAACAGTAACTAACCCTCTAGGGCTTTTAGCTAAAGTACGTCCTTATTTTGTGTATGGAAAACATTAAACGCACCACATGGACAGGGTTGACAACCTGTATTTAAATGCATCATTCATTCACTTTGAAATGTTTTTTCCCCCTTCATATCTTGACAAACATGAATGAATAACAAGTTTGTGTGTGTATAAAAAACAATGGAGAAAGTTTGTCTATACTGTGTGTACTGCAAGTGCAAACCTAAGTTTTGGTTGCTTGGACTTTCAGAGGAGGGACAACAATTATGAGCAAACGACTTGGGTGTGAATAATAACAGAATTTTCCTCTTTGGGTGAACTAACCCTTTAATGTCACCATGAAATCAAAATTGTCAAACTTCTTTTTTATGGAATATTGCCATTTATGACTTGTAGATTGGCGGGAGGGCTGGTCATAGTAGTCCAATACAGTTGTCCAATAGCTCAACAAATTTCAATCCCTCCCTCCAACAACCTGTCTCTCACATGAAACGATCATAAAAATTTAAATATGACAATTCAATTGATTCCTGATGGACAAAATCCCACCATACATTTTTTTCTCGTTTGAGTGGTTTCACTCAGATGTGCCACAACAGGGAAGGAAACGACATTACTTATAGAAAGGCAGACTGATCTCATAAAATTGCGTGTGTATGACACGCCAATTCGTATTTCCATTTTTGGCGTGCTATCAACACGCACAATCGCTTTTCAGCGTGTTTATGAACTTAGTTGACTTAACGTTATTACTGTATATATAAATATATGACCTACCCCAACCCCGTTCCTAAACCTACCCGTCACTGGGGTTAATAGCATTTATTAGTCTTCCCCTGCCATCCTAGGGAAAAAAAAATATCGCTCCCCAGATGTAGATCTACATTTTGCTTCGTTTCGCTCGGAAATTTAATGGCGTGTACATATACGCGGAATCACTTGGACATTAATGGCGTAGACATACACGCATACACGCGGATATCTCAAAATGCGTATAGATAACACGCCACTTGACTTGAAAGTGGCGTGTCTGTTTACGCAAAAGTCATGATGTCATGTTGAGAAAGGCTATAGTACAAATATCATAATTCTTCAATTTCATCCTGTTTCTCATACAAAACAATCAGATGACTTCAGCAGATTTGGAAAACCGAAATTATGATTTTGGAATGAAAAGAGGGTGAGTAAATTACAAAATTATTTAGCTCATATTTAATTAGCTCAATACTAGTTTTATTCGTGAACTGATTTTTAAGACTGAATTTGTGAATGGGATAAACTGATTAATTGAAAAGATCATGCTCAAAAGAGTGATCAATTCACATATTAGACATTGCATCATATTTAAGGGATTACTATCAGGAGCTAGAAGTGACCTGGCACATTGAGCTTACCTCAAGGTTCTCATTGATACGTGATGTCACGCTTCTTTTGTTTGTACCCCTTCTCCTAGTCCATCAGAGTATGACCTGAAGGAATTTCTAAATTGCTGGGATTTCATCTTTCAGCTTCTGTGATTTAGGTGCAGGCATGAAAGACGAGGCTTTTAATAGTAACCGTCGACAATGCCCAGCAGACAGCCGCACGTAAATGGTGTTAACTAGCATTGATATGCTGAGATTTTTCTGCTGTGACTCCAAGACACCCCCCATTAAATGCATTTTACCTTGAAAATGTGTGTTGCTTGCTTATGTAGCCTTTTAAAACCCTACTTGGCTGAATCGTCATGAATTATCTACATCATGTCTAATCATTCCTGGTATCTAATCTATTTTTTTATATACCATAACATTGTTACATTGTGAGGGATGGGAGCCCTGCCAATGAGCCTTGTATACAACAGAATGTTATAAACTAGAACATATCTGATTTAAGTGCTTCGTCAATATTCCCATTTTATAAAAAATGATCACTACCTTCTTTACGGTGTGATTTACTGCAGTTTTTAATTTAACAAGCCTCTCCTCGGGTGCCGGAAAACTGTTATGGCGGAGATTAATTGTGGGGTGAAGTTACAGTCACTCTCCACTCACTGTGGTGGATGGATCGTCACTACATTAACGACCAGGCTGTCGACAAGCCTGTAAATTCATCATGAATGCAATTACTAATATGTATTTGTTTCTTCTCCATCATTTATGGTCTATTTAAAGACTGTAACTCAGTGTTCCTTGACGTGAAAGTGTACTTAACGCCTAGGCCAAATGTGCTGTGCCAGTTTCATTTTCACTCACAACAGATTTCATTTATGGATAACTGGCCAATTAGCTTGGAGTTGATCTCCTCTGAACATTTTTTTTTTTTTTTTTACAGAACAGTCAACAAACAACCGCCAACACCATCTATATTTGATAGTACATTTAATCTGTGGGTTGAATAACTTGTCCTATTGTGGAAGCAGTTAAAGCTGTTTGCAATCAGATGTTTATTCCAGGAAGTGGATATGCCATCGACGTAAACGGACAACCAATAAACAGGCTTACCTGGTGTTAATAGATGATATCTGAAATTGGCCACCACCTCAGAAGAGATAAGCACACAGTGATAACTTAGTCTTCAGTTATGTTATGGCACTTTATTTGTACCCGCAGGTAAATTTGTTTTGCAGTAAAATGATATGATTATAGCATCCATTCTTGACACACAATTTTCAAAAACACATAGAAATCATAATATATCACAACAAAATAACAATAACATGATACATGTGCTCAAGACTCCATCACTCACTCAAGACGTACTGTATAATAAAATATAGTAATATACATGCATGTCTATATACAAATATACACACATAATACCCCTACCGCTTATTCAACAAGGTTAAAACGGCAGGAACAAAGCTGTTTTTATACCTCTTTGTTTTGCACCTTGGGACTAAAAACCTCCATCCAGAGGGAAGAAGCTGAAACTCACTGTGCAAAGGATGGGAGACATCATTTAAAATAGAAGTAGCCATTGTCTGTAACTGTCTAGTATACAGGGATGCTGGATACAACTGTGACTCACCAACCAATCGACTAGACCCTTTAAAATGTGGTTTAACGAATTTCTTCGTATGACCAAACCTTACCACCAAGGAAAAGGACAAAACCGATTCAATAAAAGTATTATAAAACATGTTCATTATCATTTGGTCAATATGAAAGTGTGATAGTTTCCTTAAACAATTTAAGTTCTGGTGACCCTTTTTGCACACGGCTGCACTATTAGCTTCAAGATTTTTTTTTCTTCATCCTACTCCTGTTCTTCTTGTCATGGAGTGTATTTTTGTTGTGTTTGTTGGATTTGTTAAATTGCGGTTGTGGCATTTCGTGTTGCATTACCATGAAAAGAGAATACATAAATAAATTAAATGAAAGTTAAAGTTTACATCAATAATAGTTCCAAGGTTTGCACGTACTCCTCAATGGCCTGACCTTTCATTAAAGTAGCTTCATGCATGCAATTGTTCCTACTAAAATCAATGACCATATATTTAGTTTTTGATATATTAAGCTGGAGGTAAGATTCCTCACACCAGTGTACAAAATCATCAATAAGTGGGCAGTGGCTGATTTCATTCTCTGGAAGCAGACTAACAATAACCAAATCATCTGCATATTTTATGATGGTTCCATTGTCATAACTGCTCTGACACATATTTGTGTAGAGAATAAATATTAAAGGTGACAACACACACCCTTGAGGTACAAAATACCACTGACCCTCACTCTCTGTGTCCTATTGGTTAAAAAAAAGTCAAGAATCCAACTCACTAGATTATTACTTAACTCCTTCTGGTTAAAATGTGGCGTTGGATTGTATTAAGCCGACGAAAAGTCTATAAATAGAAGTCTGGCATGTGTCCTATTTCCATCCAAATGTCTAAAAAGCAAATTAAGCAGTGTTACTGCATCTTCCACTCCTCTGTGGCCTTTATGCAAACTGCAAGGGGTCCAGTGCATGTTCAGTCTGCCTCAAGATCTCGGACCTGAGCAGTTTCTCGAAAAGCTTCATTAAAACTGAAGTCAAAGTGACCGGACTGAAATACAACCACAGTATCTTTCCAGAGGTTAGGTACATGTTGTGTCTGTAATATAGCCTATATATCATGAAAACAGGACTTTTGAACATGATTTAAGTAACCGGCCACAGATATTATCAGGACCAGGGCTTTTGTTCACATTTACTGAATTAAAAGCATCTCTAAAGATCAATGTATCCATAAGTTTAAGACTCAATTCCTGAATTTCTTTGCTAAAATCCAAAATTATCAAAACAACAAGAAAAACAATTTAGAGCATTTGCAAATGCAATATCCGAGTTAAAACCATCTAACATAACAGTGAACAGGGCTGCTGTTTAAATTGTGAAGGCCTGCTATAATTTTCACACTTGCTTAAGCTGAACCAGAATTGTATTTTTCTCCAATTCTACTTTGTAGTTTTGTTTAGTTTTCAATCTTCAACTCTTTTGTAATTCGTTACATTTTATTTATACATCACTTTTCTAGGTACTCAAAGTGCTTCACAAAAGGAAGGGGGAATCTCCTCAACCACCACCAATTTGCAGCATCCACCTGGATGATGCGACGGCAGCCCTATTGTGCCAGAACGCCCACCACACACCAGCTTATTGGTGGAGAGTAGACAGAGTGATGAAGCCAATCAGTATATATGGGGATGATTAGGACACTATGATGGACAGAGGCCAAGGGGCAAATTTCGCCAGGATGCCGGGGTTAAACTCCTACTCTTTTTTCCGAAGGACATTCTGGGATTTTTAATTACCACAGAGAGTCAGGACCTCGGTTTAACGTCTCATCCGAAGGACGGTGCTCTTTGACAGTTTTAGGGGCTTTCGCACTGAATAGTTCTAGGAACTAACCACCAGGATGGTTCCCTGAGAACTAATGGTTCCCCTAGGAACGTTTTCTGGTTGCATTCGCACCGCCAGTAGGAACTCTGAAGTGACTTTAGCTGCGCTTGTTGTTGTGACTTTTTATTTTGACGGCGTGACGGACCTTTATTTTGATGGGGCTGAGAACGGCAGATCCTGAGCAAACAAACAATGCTCGCATTCTCCGTGTTCATTAGTTTACGATCTGTCTAACAGTCCTGTCTAATATGTTATTCGATAGAACTATTATACATAGAAATTAGACAGTAATGAAAAGTTAGTAGCGTGTGCCGTGTGGTTGATGTCCAGTGATGCTAGCTGAGCAGAAATGCATAATCATGTTTCGCTTGGTCCGCTCAAAGTTGCGTTGGATTTTCTCCTCAACGTAAAGGTTAAGAGGCCCATCTATCACTGTTTTCCTAGTTCGTAGAGTTAGTTTGTGGAGTAAATATATAGGCCATAATTTGTGTTCAGCCAATCAGCGTGCACTAACGTCACGGATAGTTCCTATAGCGCTGGTTTAGACCCTACTCTGAATTAGGAGCTAAATTAGTTCCTTCAAAAGAGTTCCTAGAACTAAAATAGTTTCTAGTTCCTGCGGTGTGAACGCGGCAAAATCCGGGTACTTCCGCCAATAGTTCTAGAAACTATGAAAAGGCTCCCCCGGTGCGAAAGCGTCCCCATCACTTTACTGGGACGTTAGGACCCACACAGACCACAGGGTGAGTGCCCCCTGCTGGCTTCACTAACACCTCTTCCAGCAGCAACCTGGTTTTCTCAGAAGGTCTCCCATCCAGGTACTGACCAGGCTCAATTCTGCTTTAGCTTCAGTGGGCAACCAGTCCTGGGCTACAGGTTGACATGGCTGCTGGCAACTATTTTGTAGCCATATGCAATCAGAGGCTGCTCCCTGTTTAAAGGCTTTTTTTTTTCTTTTTCTTTTTAAGCAGGACTTAACAGATTTAGTAACCTGTGGTTAGTTATTAGAATGTAATTTAACATGTTTACAGGGAATTTTCATGTCCCTGCAAAAAGCAACATATGAGCATGTTACATCCACTAGTGAATCCAAATCATCACCACAGCACTGTGTAAAAATGTACCAATCCCTATACAGCTGTAACATTCGTGCAAGCAGGACACAGTTTATTCTGACCATACTCTTATGTCCTTGATCTTTGATCCTTGATCAAGAGTATGATCAGAAGAAACTGTGTCCTGCTTGCAGGAATGTTCATGGATTAGGCAACGAGTTTCTTGAGTAAAAGGTCAAATTATTCTGTAAAGATTTTCTTTTTTTTCTATTTCCACAGCTCACCTTATTTCTGTTTCTATTTCATCTGTTTCAGGTATGACAAACTGTTCTGTGAAGCAGATCCCTAAATGAACCGGAGCAGAGTATCCTAGCTGTGGCATAGAGCACAATGACGGCACAGTCAGATGTTCACTGATGATTGGAGCTGGGTAAGAAACAAGAAACTGTATTGCCATTTACAAACCTGTTAGCAACTGGCTAAATCACTATTGTGTTATCCACTCACTTTTGTTAGAAACTGCTTATGATCAGTTATTCACTCTAGTGTTGTGCCATATGAAATGGTTGAAATCACTAAATAGTTTCAGTGCACTATTGTTCAATAGCTTGGGGTCAGTTTTTTTTTATTTATTTTTTTTAGTTTCTTATGCTCAGCAAGGCTCCATTTATTTGATTCTAAAGTATTTGAATGTATTTGATTCCTTTGATATACTTTGATAAACTTTGATACATTTTTTTCATTATACATTTATTTAATGCATCCTTGCTGAATAAAACTATTCATTTCTAACAAACATTGTACTGACTCCAGACTTTAGAACAGTAGTGTACTTGCAGGGCTCCAGACTAACTTTTTGCCTTGGTTGCACTGGTGCACCAGCACAAAATTTAGGTACACCCAAATTTTTCCGCTTTAACGCTTTGCCTTTAACGCTAAAATTTCAAGGTCACCTTTTTATCACGCTCCATAAACATTCATATATATTATGTAAATGATTTTAAACAAGAATAAGGTGTAGGTAAATTGCCTACCTTTTTTTTTTTAAGCATAATTATACTGTATATAAAAATAAAAATCTTTTTTTAAAAATAAAAAAAATGTTTAAAGTGCTTCACTGAGCTGCCAAACTAAAACATTTTAAGCAAAAATAAAACGTTTCAAAATAGAAATAGAAAGTGCTACTGTTTAAAAGTGCTTCCCTCAACTGATGGCTGAAATAGCTCCATGTCTGGGCTGTTGTCGGAGCATTGACCGGGGAGAGTGTTGGGGGGAACAGGCCTACTTTTCTTAAAGAAAAAACTCTGTGTCTATTTCTTTTCATTGTTTGTCGTCTGTTTTCTTGCGTTTATTTTGCTGATGCTGATTGCCGTGGTCTCGTTTACACTGGAGGTCTTGATGCCCAATTCTGATTTGTTGCCTATATCCGATTTTTTTCCGACCGACCGTTCCGAAGGTGCTATATGGAACTTTTCTTCTAAAATGAATCCTTTTTTTATTGCCTGTGTGTAAAGGGGTTGTAATCACACATTACAATGATCCACTTGTTCTGTTTTGCTATTACCTCTGAAGACCAGTATTCCTATTTCTATGTGAAGTCTCCGGGTCGGATTTTCTGCGAAATCCATCGGATGTGACGTGCATGTGCGCTCCCGAGCCTCTCTCCTTTTTCTATACAGTCTCTGCGACGGCACTGCAGCTAACGACATGGACTCTGATAACACCCAAAAACACCTGCCTCCAGCACAACACAGACTCCAACACAAACTCCACATAAATATAAAAAACAAAACAAAAATGTATCTGCTGAAGCTCGTCAGGCCAAACGTGAATCGGATCGACTTAGGACGAAAACACGGATCAACATTGGCAGAGCGTTTGAATTATGGAGAGACCTCCGCTATTTTTATTGTGATAAATTACAAGTTTTCAGATATGCTGAAATAAATAATGGTAAACTGTAATGAAATAGCAAGGTAAACTACAACATACATGAGATATGAAATATATACAAAAGACTGTTCCAGGATAACAAAAAGTAGGTGCTTTAGGATGTAACTTTTATTTTATGTACACTCATCCCACTACTATCATATTGTTTTATAATACACATTTCCAGACACGTTCAGTACAGTAATGTTACTTCCTACGATTTTACTGTTACACTGAAATTGTTTAGTCTAGTCACTAACCGTTTTCGTTATCATATTATACATTCATCTATGCTGACATTGCGCTGCCTGATTGTGAAAGATACACGAATAGTTAGTGAAATGCCTTATGCTAACACCACATGCCGGCTAAATCCAGTCAATGTAACGTTATCATGGTACGAGCATGGAGCATTAGTTCAACGTCAAGCTGATAAAAGTAGCCTATTATTGTAACGTTGCAGTGGGAGTTTACATGAGTTTCCAGCATGTTGTGTGATGCTTTCTCCGGTGTGTTGAAAGTCTCAGTGTGGCCGGTACCATGAGTGCTCGCTCTTGTGTTCGAGCACGCGCAAGAGCACGAGCGCTCTTGTAAAAATTGTTTGCAATCTGAAACATCACCGATAGAGGCCGCTAAAAAATACATATAGCACCTTTAAATTGTGACCAACATCCGATTCATGTGTTTACACTTGACATAGATCTGAAACATCGCGCATGTTAAAAGGGGGTTCTTCTTCTTGCACAGATGGACGAACGCACAGCGAGAGATATCTCAGGACTGGTGGGAACATACAACACGATCTCATGAAAGTGCGTATCTATAGCACAAATTTTATCTCTCGTGCCATTTATACGCCAAAAATGGTTTTTAGCTCACTGCCTCACTGTGAACCTGCGTATTAAACGCCATAAAGTGTAAAGCGTATAAAACGCCACTGACACTTTAAACAAGGCCTGATTCTCTGGTGTTCTGGTCGCAATTTCAATCACACAGCACGGAGCACGAGCAGTGTTAGTCTGACTACGTCAGACTTCGTACTTCCGCTCGATTTCAGTTAGCTTCTGTACTCAGTCTGAGATAGCGACCTATCTCTGTTTTCCTCCGGCCTGAAAACAGCCGGCCAATCAACGAACAGAGGCCGGGCTGAGAGCCGTGACGTAGACGCTAAGCGGCGAGTTTAAGATTGTATTTTAGGTTAGGGAAATTGAAAACGACCGCGGATATGGAGATAAGGGATGCAATTCGCTCTGTTGTGGAGAATATTCCCAGCATTTGCAAACTGAAGCCCGAACAAGAAGAGTGTTTGTTAAACATTTTGAATGGAGGTGATGTTGTGGCCCTACTCCCGGCAGTTTTTTTTTTTTATCTCGGTCTCTTTTATCTCTCGAGCTCGAACTGGCACCCTTTTGACAGGTCAGTGTCTCCTTTCTTTTCCAGTTCTTAAATATTGCCATGTCATGCTGTAATCTTGCAATTAAGTTGCAGCATTTCCGACAGACTCGAGATAAACAAAGAGCTGTGTTTAACAGAACTAATCCTAACTTTGACAGTTGGCTGCAAATATTTTCTTGTTTCTCTCTACTGTCAAATATTAGTTTAGAGGCCCTGATTGTACCGTGGATGCGTAATGTTAGATTTACTTCACATAATCTGCAAAAGTCGTTCACAGCCATGTTCGCTCCGGTATTTCGCTCGATGGTTTCGTTTTCGCATCGTACATCTTTACAGTGGAAGTTCAATGCGGCTGAGCTGGTGCATAACACACGTCATAACCAAATGTTATGTGATTGGCTTACGGGTAACCAATGATTTTATACTTCAGACAAGCGCAGACAAGAAAACACTTTTTAATTATGCCATTCCAGACTCTGTCTATGAAGCAAAGCGAAGTAGCAGAGTTTGGTATTACCAGGCTAGAGCAGTGTAGGCCTACAGGAATATCTGGACCACAGCCAATCAGAGGCAAAGGCCCGCACCATCTCTTGTCTCTGATTGGTTTAGACGATATGATCCAACCATGAGTGTGAGTTTCGTCAAAGGAGAACAAGCGCTTTGTTCGTGGAGAGGCAGCGGATGCGAGGACGTTAGGTGCACCGGTGCGACCTAGGAAAAATTTTAGTCGCACCCTTACAAATTTTGGTTGCACTCTAGAGCCCTGACTTGTATTGTACACTACTTTGTTGTAAATTTAGACAAAGCCCACATTTAATTTACATATTACATATCTAAGCTACATAACAAGGTACTTTGCACAAATGAAGCAGAAGTGGATTTAGCAAGGAGTCAGCGGAGAAAAGGACTTTTATACCTCCTCAGTCAGTCAGTACAACACACAATTAAGTGTGTGTAAATGTGGGGTGGTCTGATGTAAATTTAAGCCTCTCTTCCCATAAAGTCTCGTTCACACCAACAGTGATTAAATCACTGGAGGTCGCAGTCTCTGTACTAATAGATGTAAGCAGGCTATATCTAGCCTGTGTCCAGTCTGCAATTTTGGTCGTTTATTGTGAGATGCTGCAAAAGACACAAGATGCGAGTACAGCGTTTAAAGACGCCCTTGTAGCACATTTGCATTGAAAAACAATGGAAAAGTAGTGCAGTGGAATGGAAAAACACATTCTGTGTGAACAGCCCCTAAAAGTGATTGCAGTCTGTTTGCTAGTGCTGTTTGTGTATGGGGTCATAATGACTCGGTCAGATGGTTTGCTTCTCCTGTCTTCATTTTATGAGAAGTGTTTAATCCCTCCGTTGGCCGTAAGATCGTAAGCTTTTTGGTAATATAACGGTATAATCCCCTGACTGCTGATGAATTTGATGAGGGGCATTACCTTCAAAGCAATTTCTCTGCTCACCCACTGCAAGAAGAGATATGCCTTGAAACACTGGTTTATCACACAGACTAGTTTAAAGACCATTGACTAGTGCATTTGATTTGGTGAGGGTATTTGTTTTATTTTAGTTTTCTGTAATTTTTTTTAAAGATACCAAATAATGTGCAGTCATAATATACCAAAATTTTGTCACCCTGGAAATGTCCTTAATAACCCTGTTTTTTTTTAGTTCCCCCAAACAAGAATAGATGGATTTTGGGATGTACAGAACTTTCTTCCCATAAAGTGATGTATAGACCAGTGGTTCTGAACTTTTTTGATTAGAAGGCCCCCTATTGTCCAACACTTAAGCCCAATTTATACTTCTGCATCGAACTCACGCCGTAGCTACGTCGTAGGCTGTGTGTAGTGCTTACCCTTCGGCGTACCCTGATGTGCACCTCTCCAAAAATGTAACAACGCGTCAATTCTACGCGTACCACAAGCGCTGTGATTGGTCTGCTAGAACCGCTCCCCGGCTTTCACATGCTCCCTCTGCATGTGTAATTGTGCGTCAACGTGGACAACGACGCAGAAGTATAAATGAAAACCAACGTGTAGTCTATAGCGTAGAGGCTCCGGCGTAGGTCTGACGCAGAAGTATAAATCAGCCTTTAGGCCCTGTTTACACCTCGCATTACAATCCGTTTTAGACAATCGGATCACAAGTGGATGACCTACTCTCCGCCTACAGATCTAATCTGTAAACAATTATGAGAAGCGCACTAGCCAGAAGGGATTTAAGCTTTGTCGGCTGAAGACGCAAGTTTGATTTGAAGACGTAAAATGTAACAAACACTTTATCTCACCATTCCTGATTTCTAACACGCACTGAAGACCCTGATATACTTTAAAGAGTATATTTATTTCTGAATTAATACTTTAAATTGTCTGCAGAGGTATTTTAAAAACACATATGTAGAAATTACTAATGAAATCTCATTTGATATTGAGATTTTGATGAAAATGTACTAGGCTCTGGAATACGCCTTTCCCGCTATAGCAACGCTTCATCTGACGTAGGCCGAGGTAAATAAGAGCTCGCGGTCAGCTTTCTCATTGTTGGGTGTTGGTGTAGTTAGAGCAGTATTGAGAGACAGAAAGTTTTAGATCGATTTTTAGAGAAGCCATAATGGTAAATGATTGTGTTTGTGCTAGTTGCACGAATTCCAGCCTGTCAGGACATCGTGTCCATCATTTTCCTTCTAGGAAAAACAAGGCTTTTCGGTCTTGGGTCCGTTTTGTGCAGGTGAAGAGAGCAGACTTCACTGCCGCGTCTGTTACCACACACTCGGTCGTTTGTGGCCCACATTTCACTTAGGTATTGTCATTATTAATTTGTTGTAATGGCATGGTATTTAGTCAATGTAGATAGTGCTAACCAGCTTGGATGGACTGCATAATCACTTTCAGCGTAGAATATGAGAAGACAAAACATTGCTGGCTTAAATTAAGACTAAATGGACAAAAAAGACTAGATATAAATGGATGTTTAATCAAGAAGAACAAGGTCGAACGTATGTTTGCTAAAGCAGATTTATTGCAAAACACCAAGGTACTAGCCATATAGTAGATGAACCAGCGTTAGCCACGGTGCTAACTTACATGAACTCACCAAGTCACTTGCCCTATTCGCCACTGGTTTTCTTGACACCACAACTCTACTTCTCTCCTCTGCCCATTGTTCCTCCCCCTGATCTCCCCCTGACTACTATCTCGCCTAGGAGGCTCATAATTATAGGCCTGTGGGCCATCATCATGTTCTTCCACATCGGAGAACTCGGTTTCTTCATTCGCATCCATTGTAATCTGAGCTTGAACTTGACCAGAATCCCTCGCTGATCGTCACTTCCGGTTAGTCCTTTACAGACGCGGAAGTTATTTGATCACAATTTATCTCAAAATATCGTTAATGGCTAAATATATATTACTCCAGTTAAGAAAATCTAATTGTTCTATCATCAACATACTCTATGCTAAATAGGGGTGTCCAACCTGCATGTTGCTCTTTAAGCAAAACTGAAGAACAAAACTGCTGTGACGTCATTTCGAACAAAATCAGGCCAAAACGAAGTTCGTTTTGAAAGTTTCGAAACCACTTGCCTAAGCGAACTTCCCAGAAAAGTTTCTTACGGCTGGTAAATACTACCTTTGTACTACCATTGGTCTATAGCGGTTAGATTCATAGCTAGCATTTAAAGAATGTGCAATTATAGTATATATCGCTGGTCATGTATTTCGAACTTCATTTTACCCCTAAGCGAAGAAAACGAAAAAGAACTTTGCCGTGACTACATTGGGGTGTTCACCGTGTTCGGCGTGGTCTTGCAGCTATCAGAGCAGAAACGAAAGCTGCTTGTAACGAGGTTAGTTGTCCAGGGGAAGAAGTATGCTGGAAACAGCGAACATTTAAAGACTTTAATTATAAAATAAACAAACACAAAACAAAAGTAAAAATGACAGCCCCTCACAGACGACTGCCACACACACATAAACAAAACATAACAAAATAGTTTTACTGTCTCATCTTTTATTGTCGTCACTCTTCCTCCTATGCTTTCGAAGCTCCTCCGTGAGAGATACGAGACCAGTGTAGCGTGCAGGTGGCACTTATCATCAATCAGGCCACCAGCCTCGCGCCTCTCTCTCACGGTTCTGCACCGCCCTGCTTGCCACACTGCTGCTCTGGGTGTTTTTCTGTCGGATCAGGTCGCGTTCATATGTAAATTGGTTGAGCTCATTTCTACCATTAGAAAGATCTGAAAAAACCCATACATTTACTCGCCCATAGACCCCTACTCTACTTATGACCCGATGAACACATCTTAATACCAGGTGTAAACAGGGCCTTACTTAAACTCCAATATAAGGTAAGACATATCCTCCTGTATTTCTGCTATAATTATGACAAAATTATTATCATTATTTAAATAATTTTTTTAAATGGCAACTGGAAATTAAATGGAAATAATAGTTATTTAGGGGAAAAGCCTGGTCATACAATTGAGATATACTCCTCAGGATCTCATTGGCTTCATTAGCACACACGTAGCAAAAAATACTGGTTTTAGGGTGCTCAGAGACACTGCAACAAACAGTTTTCCTCCAGGGATGAACAGGAGTATAGTCCTTGCAGTGTTCTTTTTCACAACAATTGCCTCCATTTCACAGTATGTGGACCACAAGAGAAGTGGATATTTTAAGTTTGAATATAAAGCTCAAGCTTAAGCTCTTTAAAAAAAAAAAAAATGCATAAGATGCTATTCATAAAAGTTGTCCATGACCCCATCTGCATTTCTGGTGTCTCAAGGGTTGAAAAAAACCCCAGAGTAAACAGGGGGAATAATAGTTTTTGAGCCATCTCTCTCTTGTCAGTCAGGTATCTTCATGAGTGCACACCTCAACTCTTTCAAGCTGTCTTTAGTGTTGCTCTTAATTGCATTCATGTAGAAACTTAATTAATGTTAATGTTAATTGACTTCATGTACTTACTACTAGCCAAAGTTGTTTTTCTCAGGGCCTTCATGGTGCTGATGAACAGGTGTGTTGATTAGATCATGAATCACAGCCAGAAGGAGATCTTTGCAACATCTGCTCTTTGATCATCTTGCATTTCCAGCTATAAACTCTGGATTTGCACCGTAGCAGGAGAGTAAATGGCACTGTACCTTTGTCTAATATCAGATCAAACCTGCAATGAGGTTCAGTCCTAGTGCCTCTGATTGGCTACGCTTGAGCCTTACTCTCCTGATATTACACCAATATGAAGGTGTAATTTTAAGACTTGACCCCAGATGCCGTGTCTGTGTACGTTTATGTGTGCATGTCCTCTATAACTGCCGGGAGTTCTTCCATGCTCCCTTTCTAATGAGAATTAGACTAAATTACATCCAGTGCATTATTATTAGCCTGTCAACTGTGCTTATTATGGGCTGCATCTGTTACACAGGGGGGAATCCCTGTGATGTCCCTCTGGCTGTATTTTTTTCATTAATGAGCCTAATAATGTAGCTGTTTCACACTGGAACAAAGGGGATCGGTGTGTTTCCGTTTCATTGGTTTACTTCTTTCATTTATTTTCACCCATCCTTTAGCTGCCAGGTCTGGTATCAGTAATAAGTTCCTTTTGAAGCTCCTGATTGCCCTTGATTCGTCCCCAGGCTGATCAGCTGTTCAGAGGAGTTGAAATGTCCAGAGTTAGATCTGACACACCTGAGCTCAAACACATGACTCGCTTCTCAGTGCTGGCTAGAGGGCAACACATTTCATTGGCATTGGACTTGTACTATTTCTGCTGTTGTTGGCAGATCAGACTATGTCCTCGACTAGGAGCACGCCAACACTTGACCCTGACCATTGTGCCATGAAGTTTTGCAGGAAATTATTCAAGAACATTGCAGAATTTTGCTACGCTTTTTCAAATTTCCTTAAAGATAAGATGAACATTGATTTTATTGATTTGAAACATTATTGTGTACAATTCATCAGTGCGCATTATTCTGAAATGGTTTTATAATTTTTTCATCAAAATGTGTTAACATCATTAACCACCTCTAAATTGACACGTGGATGGGGAAAAACTAATCAACTAAAATATTAAATCAAATCCTGATGGATAAAATCTGTCTGTTTTGGCTAAATGAATTACTCAAATGCATAAAATCTTAATTTTTTAGTGCTTTAAATAAATATGTAGATTTGTGTTGTCTTAAAGGGAATAATGATGGTTTGTGTATACTGAAAAAAAACATCAGCTAACATTTTTCTAGTTCTCAGTTGTAAAGACAGAATTCGGTCATTAAGCACTCACCTCTAGTTGGGTTGCCATGATCCAGGGCTGGATTCTGACTGCCAATTTAGCCAGGGATTTCTGTTATGCTAACAATTTTGTGCAGCTGTTTGCAGGCAGTTGGCAAATTGTAGTCTACAGCTCCAACCAGCCAATGAATGACAAAAGACTTCAACATGGGTGTAACAGCCCTTCTGAGTCTTGCTCTTCTTTTCCAGAAGCCATATTGGGTATGATCAAAATCTTACCTCAGGAGACTTGAGGTAATTTCTTTCCTGTGTGTGGCTTGAGATGTACGAGCCAGCGCAATGGCTCATATTTGAGGTAGTCTGTGGTTAATATGTTGTGTAATAGAGCAGGAAATCCTATTCCCTGTGGCATTTCAAAATGCGGTTGGATACCATTTAACCCTTATTAAGTTTCCTTAAATAGGTCTTAGATTCGCTATCTGTTTCTTTCACTGCCAAACCCTTGTCACAAAACCTTTCAGTTTTGAAAGAAGTTTCATAATGGATTAAACATGCACATTAGTAAATATACCCTGTGGTTAGATTTGTCACGTTGTTTCCCATTGTAAGATTTTCTCATTCTAAAGCCAACATTTAAAGCTTTCATTCTCTTTAGTACAATTGATTGTGATTACCATAACTTACTCATTATAACATGTAGCATAAAAAAAAAATCATCAGTGGGACTCCAGCTCCTCTCTGCATTGTCTGGTGTTGCATGAAGAGCCTGTGGCAGGCCGGAGTAGGGAGGACAGGCGTGCAGTCTCAGGAGCAGGTCTGTGTGGGTTGTGGTGACAAATGAGCTGAAAGCTTGGTATTCATTGCACCCAGCTCTCCTGTGCCAGCCCTGTCCCCCCTTCACTGATGGCCTTTCATGTGTCAACAATACCTCCCACTGTTCCTGAGCTCAAGGTGCCAGCAGAGGACAGCAGCCTGGGATGGTGCGGCCTAAGGCTGGGCGGTAAGACTGTATATGCCATGCGATCGTAGACATGTCAACCAGTAGAGATTTTTCACACCGTGGTAGATATATTATTAGTGGGCTAGACTGCTACATATGATCAAGAAACAAAGTAATTTAGAAACAGATCAAGACAAGGAAGACTTTCGGACCGAGTCCGAAATTTTCTTATGCGTTTTTTCTTATTCGTGATCCTAAGAATTTGTCTCACACAGAAACCTTGCACACTGAGCCAGATGCATATTAATTAATCCGTTGCGGAAAAAATCGCAAAACAGTGCAAAATGGAGTCTTCAAGCAGTGAGGATGATTTTGTTGTCCTCTCTCTTCTTAAAATGAGAAAAAAAGAGGAAATATTGGGTCCGTCCAATCCTGCGATTTCATAGAGAGGAAGGAGAGTATCAAGAACAAGGAGCTGCCTGCGGGATTATCCCGAGCGATTCTAAGTTTACTTCAGGATGTCAGTGGTACAGTTTGATGCTTTGCCCGCTATACTGGAGCCACATATTAAAAAGAAGACCACCAATTTCCATGAACCAATTGATCCTGAACAGTTCTGGATTTTGGCGTTCGCTTGTTTAAAATATTACTTAATATAATTATTTGGGGTTTTTTTGGAACTCAAATGTTACATCATCTGAAGATACTTTTGCACTAATTAATACCATTATATTGATTAATTATAAGATTACAGGTATACTGCTGTTTTTGGATTGACCAGGGCAGCTGTGTGTGTGTCAAGGTCGTGATCCAGGTAGCAGGAAACAACTGAAGATGCGGAGAATCGATAGCAGCCTGCATTAGATGAAAGAGCAGCTCATGAATCAACATGAGGATTCAGAGGGGGCGTGACCAGCGTCAGGTCGTCGCTGCGACTGAGACAGCGCTAAGCGCATTCTAATGGGGACTGCTCTGCTGAGATGGATGTGCTTGTTTTGAATTCTGTTTTTGAGAGCACTGCGTTTAATAAGTCAGCTTAGCTCTATTCTCCTAGAAGGAGCCGATCGGCCACAGCTGTGGCTATGGGGATGGCACATTGTTAAACCGCATTCATCCCTGACTCCTATTACCAGCTGTAAGGCCCTCTACGAAAAGCCATTTTCTTATAATCTAGCGTGGTATGATGCTCTCTGGGAAGTGGTGTACTCTTCCTTTAAGTCCGCTATGCCACTTGTTCAGAGAAGGGATTACAACCATGTTCCTCCTGTTTTTAGTTTGATCTCTGGATTATACAGAGCTCAGCCATATCTCCTGCATATTAGTGGATTTGAATGCAAATTATCCTTGTACACAGATGCACCCTGCACTGCGTTGGGCCGCCTGATCCAGATGCTCCATCAGGCAGGCTTGATCAGGTCCTTTGCGGTAGGATTCAGACAGCACTTTCTGAATATGTCCCCGAATCTCAGAGTAATGGCATGTGAACTCTGCCTGTGAAAGCCAAAATGATCAAATTATTTATAGCCTCAGCAAACAAGATGAGCTGCTTATCTTTCACGATGCAGTCAGACGCTGCTCTGCATGCTCTGAACAGAGGGTGCGGAGTCGACGTGGGGAAGACGAAGTAAAGGGGAAAGAGATTAGAAAGAGATGGAGCGCAGGTCTGTGAAACAAGTGCAAACTCTGCAAAGAGGATTAAACAGGAAGATTGGAAGAAAGAATGATTCAGTTGCTCTGATCTTCCGTAGCAGTGAATATTTCAGAACTATATGAAATCAGGTTTCGACGTAATACACATGTAGGCCAGGATGAAGGCGTGTATGTACGGCTACCATTCATCACGTCTGGGTCCTTTTTGCTCGGTTCATTAAATATGGAGTGTGTAGCAATATTTGGCACTTCGTTTGGGTTGATGGATTGATGCGTTTTCGTTCTCTGTTGACCTTAGTCTTAGCTGTAGTTTGACAGTGGTGTGGACTGCTAATGATGGCATTGCCGTGTTGTTCATGCTAAACCCGGCACAGTAATTAGCTGTAGTGAGAGGCAGTGCTGTTCTGCGTATTGATTTTTATTGCCGAAGAGAGAAGAGATGATATGAGTGAGAGCCTGCTGATTTGCGTTATGAGCTACGTTTACGAAATAATGTGATTCTCTCCCTATACAGAAACCGCAGAAGCACAATATGGTTTGTGAAAGAGGAAAGATGTGTAGAGAATATTGAATTCTTTCTTTCCTGTTATACTTGTCACTATTCCAAGAACAGTGGACACAATAAACTACCTTTTGGCTTTGCATCCTTATATTTTTATGCAGATTTTGGGATATTACATAAAAAATTATGGAACCAAAATGTGAAAAGTATCTAAAAAGAAAAAAACTTCTATGCTTTCTTGATATGGATACCTTTTTTTATTTTGTAATAACACATAAACTAAAGTGGAAACACATTTACCATATAAGTTTCTAGATTTGCATTTTTTTTTAAGTCAAGTCATCTTCATTTATATAGCGCTTTTAACAATGGATTGTTCCAAAGCAGCTTTACAGAGATAAATATATAATTTAAGGTAACAGAGATTGTTTTGGCTTCATAGCGGTTGCTAAAGTTAGTTCAGTTAAAGTTAAAGTAAAAGGCATGTGACTTTTCCTCAACAGCTTATATGAATGAATAATCTATTCTTAAATTAAAATATTATCAGACCAGTATCATTATATCATCTCATGAGCTTTATTCAGATTATTTTTGTGATATTTCGATTTTCTTGAATGGAAATTGTTGACTGACTTGAATGCAGAGTTGTTATTGTTAACCAAACTTAAAATAATTTTTGTTCATTTAAATGAAGGCTAAAATAAAATATAAATATTACGCTAACTTTATAAATGACGTTAAATATAACGTTAACTTACAATACTTAAATTTTGCCTAGGTAACTAACTGAAATTTTTTTTTTACTAAAAAAATAAATAAATTGAAACTAAAAACTTATTGTGCCTCTGAACAGGCACTTGAACAGTTTCCATTGTGCATGTTTTTTTGACGAAGGCTACACATTATACCCATAACAATAAACAAACATAGAACAAAAAATAAATGCTTTTCCCCTGCTGCTATGAATTCTAAAAGCAATATGCAAAACCGTGTTCACAGTCATCCAGACGGATATTGAATTTCTCTAATGCTGCATTTGATTATTCATGCAGAGGGAAAAATATTGATTGGACCTTTTAAACTCTGATTAATTCCATGTAGGTATGCATAAAATTTCCTCTGACTGGATTACTGATTACTCGATATCTTAAATCTAAAATGTCACTGGTGTAGTGGGGGGAGTTTTAAGTATTTTATTGCATGTTTGCCTGTCATTGCAGTTCAGGCAATGGGTGTTCCATAGAATGTGTGTTAATGTACGTTTGTGTTTACATTGTAGGTAAGCAGTGATGATGCGTTGTCTGGCAGCCCGTGTTCACTACAAGACCCTTATAGTGATCTGCGCTCTCCTCTCTCTGCTCACGGTCGTTCTGTGGAACAAGTGTACGAGTGAGAAAGCGCTGCGCTTTCTGCCCCGGCACCCCCAGCCCCCTCCCAGCCCGAAAGTAGACAGCCATCCGCAGCAGGCCCAGCCCCCCGAACCTCCACCTGTGGTCGGCGGAGTACGCTACGAAGAGATTGACTGCCTGATCAACGACGATGTCACCATTAAGGGCCGTCGAGAAGGTAGTGAGGTATACCTGCCGTTCAGCTGGATGGAGAAGTACTTTGAGGTATACGGGAAGGTGGTGCAGTACGACGGCTACGATCGATTTGAGTTTTCGCACAGTTACTCCAAAGTATACACCCAGAGAGAGCAGTACCACCCCAACGGAGTCTTCATGTCCTTTGAGGGGTATAACGTGGAGGTGCGTGACAGAGTCAAGTGCATTAGTGGAGTTGAAGGTGAGTTTTGTTTTAATAGTGATACCTTTTCACATTTGATCGATCTTATCTGATAATGGTTGCTTAGAATTGCTATGCTGAGGTGTCTATTAACATTTGTCAAATGTGGCCCTATGCATGACCTAGGCACTGTTTACAACTGTATTTAATAGTGATGCATCAATTTTGGCAGCTGAAAATATTTGACTAAAACAGCACAAACATAAATATTCTGTTTCGGATGAAAGTTTTGGAGCACCAAAATCATATAGTTAATTGATGTTTAATTAGCACTTCTGTGATGATGAATGTTGACTGTTTTATTATCTATTTCATGCACACAACTTAAGCGACAAGAAGTAAACATGTCAACCGTGTGAACGCACTTCACCAAAAATTATAGTAGAGTAGCAATTTAAAAGTACAATTTTGTAAAAATTTGTTTGGATTTCCTGAAGAACTTCACTTTGACTGGTTTAATTTATAACGTTAGAAAACAAAACCCTGAACAGCATACTGGGTTCAATTACCCAAATGTAATTACCAAAACTTTATTTTTTGATTTTGGTAAAGAAAATATTTTTATAATTTTGGTGCATTATTAGTACTTAAAGTCCCTGTAAAGGCAATTCTACAAAAAAATTCTAAACGCATTATAAATGTTACAAATGTATTGCTAAAACATATTACAAAGACTGTGAACTGTGAAGTACTGAAATGCGGAGTTAGACCGTTAAACAGTTTTTCACCATTGCTATTTTACGTGTTTTTTGGGCGGGGCTAAAACAGGGCTCGATGACGCACATGAGCTCGATGACGCCCATGAGCTCGTGGACACGCCCCTACTTGATGACACACCGAGGCCTCTGAGGCTGATCTCTCCCAACCCCATTCGCATTTGCCGCTCAAACGCGAGTTACTGTCAGTACTATTAGTTACTACAGCCTACTGTTTGCTAGCTAGCTATGCCTTCAACACGGAAATGCATATAGGCTACTACCTGGATGCGATCATGTACAAAACAGATCGGTGTCTTTATTTAAATTTCCTAAAAACGATCACATCAAGAAGAGGTGGATAAATTTTGTGTAGAGCCAACCTTGATGAAGAGCTGAGGATCACCGCCAACACCCGCCTCTGTAGTGATCATTTTACACAGGATCGTTTTATAAACTTTCCTCAGAGACAACTGGGATTCACTGATAATCCGCTGTTACTGGTGAACGGGGCCGAAACGACTATCCCCCGCCAGCGTTCATCCTCCCGTCCCGAAAGCAGTATCACCTAATATCGCCGTCGACAGCTTTCCCGCTAGTTGGCGTGGTTTCAGCGCAGCCAGCGGACACGCCCCCAGCGTTTGAGAGCAGTCCAATGTCCAATGTCTCCGACCTTTCCAACATGATGATGTAATGCGTGGCGCATCTCAGAGATGTGGGCTAGGTTGCCATCGGTTGTTTGGGCTATAGGTGATGATACACAGGGCAACTTTTTGAGCAATGTTGCCGTCAACGGCATCCAGGTAAGACACAGTACCAACGACCGATCTAAAATATCCAGATAGAAATTTGTTGCCCATTCCCAATGGGAAAGTGCCCGAGCAACATTGCCTGGCAACATTGCTCAAAAAAGTTGCCCTGTGTATCATCACCTTATACATTCGGTCATCAGTATGTATTCAGCTACCAATAAAAGTATAGTATTCTCAGCATACCCGTTTTACCATGTTTAAATCTGTTCTGCTGGTTTTACCCTTCATAATTAGAGCAGAAAATGTGAGAAATGTCAGCATATTCTGCCTGGGCCTACTCATAACTGACTCTCCTAATGTGTCTCAGTAAAATCACAGTTACTTTCTCTCTCATCATCAAGATTCACCTAAATGCATGTCACATTAAAGCAGCACTTAATTGTGGCACACTGGGAGAAGTGAGAGGCAAAGAGACCTGCCTCAGTTCTAACACAACTTGTTAGTGGCCATTAATAGTCATTTAGTGCAGTCCAAGAGGAGTTTCCTGGAAGCCAGGCTTGAATGATCTACGTCTAGTTCTTAGTGAGTAATGCACCCTCAATGGACTTTACATTAAGCAAATGAAAGTGGGATTGATTCAGCCAAGAACTGAATCACAAGAGCTGATTTGATGACCTTAGACGTAATGGAGAATAATTTTGCACTCAGACTCGCATGTGTCTTCTAGTGAATCTCAATGAGAAAAAGCAAAATCAAATTAAAGCAGAATAATTGTAATTTTTTTGTAAAAGAACCTAAATGACAAGCATTTTAAAATGAACTGAGAGATGACACTCCTTGACGAGAAAAAGCTGATTATGGTGGTCTGGGTTTTGTCCTTCAGAGGCGTTTTACTGTCCAGGAACCACATTTGTCTCTCCGCTGTGTCAGTGATCCATCACTGTTTCTCTGCCCTGACAGATCACTTTCAACCATTTCCTGCTGGCTCACTCTTCTCTCCATCTCTCTATCTCTTCGTAAGGACTGTCCTTCAGCAGACAGGGTTAAGTGCCCTGTTCAAGGCATCACAGTGATAGAGCTAACCTCAGTCTCACTACATTTCTTGGATCACCTGGAATTGAACCTGCAGGCTTTGTGTTAAGAGCTCAGATCTCTGACCATCAGGCCACCACCACCATCATATCAAAGCTGTTAACACAAAGTTTGTAATGCTTTCTGAAGAGAATAGAGATTCATTCGGTGCCTTTCACTCTTCTGTGTACCTTTTATAATTAGACTGGGTAATGAAGTAATCACTTCTTAAGGAAGTATTGAAAATGAGGTCGGTCTGATCAATACTGGACTATAAAGAATGCCTTCCAAACCACAACATTTCTATTCACTGAAGACGGTGAAGTCTCTCGCAGTGCTTCACAGGATGGCAAACAAAGTGGAAGAATTTTCTAAGAAATGAAAATGAATCAAATACAAAGCAGGTTGAGTTTGTTTGTTTGCAATGCAAGTGTACGTCGATGTAACCAATGACAAGCTTGTGAACAAACCATTGCACACTACTTAATAAAAAAAACTGAAAGCATTCTACAGTACTTTGTTAAAATACTGAAATGCAGCACATCCAGGCATGCTGCTCTGTAAAGCTTTCACTGTTTGCAAAGTTATTGATCAGCATTCAAGATTAAACCACTTTCAACTCTTCTGATGAAAGCTTTTAAAACATGTGGACCTTGTTCCATGTGCGCATTCTAAGAACCCCCTTTTTTGTAGCACCACAAAGAAGCACATTCATACCATATTCCTGTGTGTCAGTGGAAAAATTGGGTTGTCTATAAGTAGAGATGAAATCTTCAATGTCTGTGGCAGTTCAAAAACGATGGAGTTTGTACCAGTCCCCTTTTGTTTTCTTTCTAGGCTCCTCTCCTCCATAACCAAGAGCCTTTCCATTACTCAGAGGGTGTTTACATGGAACCGCTCTCTGTTCTGCACGCTACAAATAAGCTCTGTAGCAGTAATGACTGTGTTGGAATGAAGGTGCCTGTAGGGAATCATCTGAGGTTTAAAGCATTGCCTCTGAATCTCCTCTGGTATCCATGGGAAATTAAAGCGAGAGCAGCCTCAAAGTGCAAGTGTGACATTTAAGCTCAGGCTTGAGTCCAGTGTAAGGAATGTTAAGGTGCCGGTGAGAAGGTTGTGCGACCTGCTCTTTCTGTCATTTTTGGATCTCACTAAGGTAATCTGTTAGCATGTATTTTTAACAGTGTCCGGCACCAAATTATTACGGCAACAGAAAGAGGTATTGATCTCCTCAGCAGATTTAATCCACTGTAGTATGAAATATGTTCATTTTTTAAAGGTGTTGCAAATGCACAAAACAAAGATTAATTAGAGGTTCTGTTCTCCTCGTTCTAATCCCGGGCATCAGAGACAGAAAAACAGTGTGTTGAGCTCCGAGGTAATAACCCACATGAGCCTGCGGCAGTGTGTTAGAGCAGAGCCTATTATCAGAGACAGCAGACAGACTCATCCGTCTCTACTGAAGGAGGGAGAGAGCGAGAGAATAAAAAGGAATGAAAAGGAGATGAGTACGGATGGTGACAGTGAAAGAGAGATCCTTTTTCCTCCTCCTTCAGTTTGAGGGATGGCTTCTCCTCTAGCTGAGGATCAGAGTGCTCTGAATAGTATCTAGGCCAGAGAGCGCCTCCAGAGTGCCCAATTGCCTCCTGATACAGGTCCCACTTAGAGCCAGTGTGTGTGCATCCTGGAAAGCAGGAGGCAGTCTCATTGGTGTGTTTGTCATCTATATTGCCTTGTTATGTCTGTGTTTAACCCTGCATGGGGTTTTTTTATGTGTATGTTTGTGAATAGACGCTTTAAGGCCAGCAATAAACCAGCAGCGCGGTCGCAGTGTTTTGCCTGTGGCTTGATTATTGTCATGTCAGGCTGTAGAATAGATGAGCTGTGGTTAAATGGAAAAAAAGGATAGAGAGAGAGTTAATGAAAGCCCGCTGACGTATAACTCTGACAGAACAACTTCATGCTTGAGATCAAGATAACTGGTACTAACTGAAGACTGTTTGCTTCAGTGGCTTTGTCCTTCCTGTGTTCACTGCTCTTTTGTACATCTCTGGCTAATTGAAGGGTTTATGTTTTCACTTGTCAGTACTTGCCAGTAAAATTGTTTAGAAGTCATGAAACCAGAACCAAGATTATTTATAATGAATGAAGATTGCATCTCAGTGCAGAAACCACTGCTTCACTTGATCAGACTTAGAGTTAAAAAAAAGGACTCAACAGTAAAGCTATTATTATATAACGGTTAACATCTTAAGACACATATTAAGCCTAAAATGGTCAAGCTAAACAGTTGGTATATGTACACTTGTGAATGTTGAATTTTGTGTTAATAAGGCAAGTTGCTAATGTTGCTCGGCAACCGAAAAAGAAGTCTAAAGGTGATGATACACAGGGCAACTTTTTGAGCAATGTTGCTGGGCAATGTTGCCGTCAACAGGCAACCAGATGAGAGACAGGGCCCACGACTGATCTAAATTATCCAGCTGGAAACGTATTGCCCATTTTCAATGGGAAAGTACCCAAGCAACAATCGCTCGGCAAGACTGCCCAGCAACATTGCTCAAAAAGGTGCCCTGTGTATCATCACCCTAAAGGCTAATAACCTATATTACTCAGAGAAATAATTATTTATTTTTGTTTTTTTTTGGAGTCCAATGCTGTATTTGGGTCTATATTGCGGTTGTCGTTTTTTAAGGGGACTTTTAGGCACTGCTTTATTATGTGCATCACATTATACTTCTGAGTCTGATACTCTGTTTGTTGGCAATATCAATGTGAGTACCACTGTGATTACCAGCAGCAGATGTTTAAAAGTAAAAAGGTAAAACGGTTGTAAAAACCCTGTAAAAAGTGTATATAAATTTGCTACTTTTCTCTTTTCTCAGTTTAACACCCAGTCTCTCATATCTCTACTTCTGTTTCTTCTCTATAGGAGTACCTTTATCCACCCAATGGGGCCCTCAAGGGTATTTCTATGCTATCCAGATAGCTCAGTATGGCCTGAGTCATTACAGTAAAAACCTGACTGAGCGGCCGCCCCACATGGAGGTATATGACACAGTGGAGGAGAGAGACAGCAGGTCTAGCACATGGACAGTCTCTAAAGGCTGCTCTCTCACCAGAGTTTACGACAAGACCAGAGCCACATCAGTACGACAGTTTAGCGCTCCAGGTAAAGAAACAGATATTGAACTACATGTTTGCAATTTATTTCATTGATCTAGTAATCTTATGTTCTTCATACACTGCATTCTGTTTTTTATTTCTGTAGGATTCTCTGTCCTCCAGCTTCACACTTAGTACGTTTACAATTAAATTTCAGAAATTCCATGTACATACTTTAGTCTGATGAAATCAAACCAGTACAGTTTTTGCATCCCTACCTGTTTTCTTATCTCTTCTGTATTCTTCTATCAGCATCTTTGCATGGCCTCTTACAGTCCTGCTCCAATGGGTATGCACATAAACACCCTCAAAATGTCAAAACACATTCAACTAATGGTGCCTCATGCACTGCTATTCAATCTTTTGGGATTGGTAATATATATATATTTTATATATATATTTTATTCATAAAGGAGGCATTCAGTTGAGCAAAAGTGACAGTCAATGCATTTGTTATGCAAAAATTACCTTTTTCTTTTTCAAATAAATGCTGTTTTGAATTTACTATTCAGTAAAGAATCCTGAAAAAAATATCGCTATTTCCACAAAACAGTTTTTAACATTGATGATAAGAAATGTTTCTTGAGACCCAAATTGAATGTTAGAATGGATCATTAGAATTTCTCAAGGATCATGTTGAAAATTCAGCTTTGCCATCACAGAAATAAATTGCGCTTTAAAATATATTCAAGCGCCACTGTCATCTTTTAAAACTAACAAAGAGGCTATTTAATGACTACAATGCTTGTTTGTCTGTAAAAATAGAATCATATGCCAAAAAAAAAAAACTTCTTTCATCAGAAAACATATTTCTTTCAACATTTGTTTGCCAAATTGCACACACATGATTATAGGGTATCACAGGTAGTGAAGGAGACATCTATGCTGCCTTCAGAAATCGACCAGATGGAGGCATCACAGTAGACAGTACATTCTGTTCCTCCCTCAGGATACTGCCTGATAAGGCAGCATTTCTGAGGTATTGGACACACCGTGCTGCTTTTTAGCATTGAGCTAATCAATAGCCATTAGAATTAGCAGGGCTGTCGCGCTGGCAGGCAGTAATTGGTGTCATCACCCAGAGCATTGATTAGAGTGGAGCCAACTAGGACACGCTGGGTCCAGGCCTCCAGCAGGGTGCTGCCTTCCTCCCGCTCTCTCCGTCCTCCGCATCACTGCTATTGATGCGAGGGTAATCAGAGCAGGACAGTACAAATCTACTTAGTCTCTGCATTGCCTTAAGTAATGGATTTATGAGTGCATTAAATAATGATAGGGGCTGTTTGAGCCAAAATGCCCTCTACTGCCTTTTTTCTTTTTTCTTTGATTGACTTTTGTCCTTTATCCCTCTCCTGTCCCATTATCTGTCTTGCTTTAATGTTGTTGATATTACTCCGTCTTGGGTGTTTACTCTTGCTTAAGTCTTCAACCTTTTTCTTTTTCTCTTGCTCTTTCATGCCTCCTTTTCTCCTCTCAGTATAGGGTATGAATAGGTTTCCTTTTTTGTTCTGCATAACCTTGTCAGAAGGCAACACAGACAGAGGCAGCGAGAGGGATTTGACAGTAACAATGAGAGATGACTTTAGGATGAAGTGTTGAATGTGCATTTCTGTAAAAAGAGAGATAAAGTACTTTGATTGAGAGTTGGGTAACTGATCTGCTCGCTTTCCAGTGAGTTGAACAGCAGTGTGTACCAAACAGTCTGCTGGAGGAGAAATGAGTTTAGTACTGTCCAATGTCAGATAGATTGTTTTAAAGTTATTTCACGGTTATTTCACTTTCTGCCTCTGACACCAATGTGTCTGTTTAATTAACCCCAAGAGAAAGTGACAAATGAAACCTTGTGCTTTCAAGACAACCTGTACCATCACTATTCCCAAGTACTATCTCTTAGTGTGTGTGAATCTGTATGAACAAGTGTGTCTATGCATATGATACTGTAAAGAAACGGGAGAAAGTTTCTGTAGGCGTTACACCGATAATAATACTGTGATGCAAACATTTTAAATGTGATATCAATATTGCACAAATTTTGTTACCAGACAACAGTTTGTTAGTTTACGTGGTGTGAAGTGCAGCACATGGTGATAACGTTAAAAAATTAAATTTTTGTGAACAGACAAAACTAAAATGGTGAACCAAATTGCAGTAGTCTGCAAACAACACCATGTCATGCCAATGTGCTGCTATACACAGGTTGACATTCAACAACAAATTAACACTTCCCTAATAATTTCAGAAAACTTTTTTAGTTTGAGCTGCATGTTTTTATATTAATAATTAATTATTCTAAAAATGAAAATTCTGTCAACAATTAATCACCCTTGTTGCATTTTATAATAAATTTTTTTTAAGTCTTCATTAAAACAATATTTTTTTGTCAAATAAATACCAACGGAAAACAAAGTTTAAGGGTTATTGAAATTAAAGTTTAAGGGTTATTGAAATTAAAATGCTTGGAAAAAACATGCAACGAACCTTTGTACTTGCAATGGTTTATACTGTGCGGTTACTTAAATAATTTTCAGTTTAATCTTAATAGTCAATAAGGTTGATTATTTGTTGTTTATGGCATCGATTTAGTATCAGTACCATGAGTTTTTTGTTGTACCAAAGCCAAAATTTTGCTACGGATCCAAGCCTAGTAGACATCCTGTTAAATGTGTTGTAACATTTCCTTTTTCTATTCCTTGTGTTTTAGAAAACTCAGAGGGCGTCTCACTTCCTCTTGGCAACACTAAAGATTTCATCATCTCTTTTGACCTGAAGTTCACATCTAATGGTAGCGTCTCTGTCATCTTGGAGACCACAGAGAAAGGGCCTCCGTTTGTTATCCACTATGTCACCACTACCCAGCTCATTTCTTTTAAGGACCGTGACATCACCTATGGGATCGGCCCTCGGACAGCATGGACCACGGTCACCCGTGACCTTCTCACTGACCTCCGCAAAGGCATTGGCCTCTCCAACACCAAAGCGGTCAAAGCCACCAAGACCATGCCCCGACGTGTCGTAAAGTTATTGTTGCACGGCCACGGGACGATAGACAATATCACAATCTCCACCACTTCACATATGGCGGCTTTTTTCGCCGCCAGCAACTGGTTGGTGCGCAACCAGGACGAGCGTGGTGGTTGGCCAATCATGGTGACTCGTAAACTTGGGGAAGGTTTCCGTGCGCTGGAGCCGGGTTGGTATTCAGCCATGGCGCAGGGGCAGGCCATGTCCACTCTAGTGCGTGCCTATCTGATGACAAAAGATGACACGTACTTAAAGGCTGCCCTGCGTGCCACCGGACCTTTCAAACTGCCATCGGAGCAGCACGGCGTTAAAGCCGTGTTTATGAATAAGTATGACTGGTATGAGGAGTATCCCACAATCCCTAGCTCCTTCGTTCTGAATGGCTTCATCTATTCCCTCGTAGGCCTGTATGACCTGGCGCAAACTGCAGGTGAGAAACTCGGTCGGGATGCAGGTCAGCTGTACAGCAAGGGAATGGAGTCTCTGAAAGTTATGCTGCCCCTATACGACACGGGGTCGGGCACCATCTATGACCTGCGCCACTTTATACTGGGCATGGCGCCCAACCTGGCCCGTTGGGACTATCATACAACGCACATCAACCAGATACAGCTGCTGGGTACTATCGACAACTCGCCCATCTTCAGGGACTTCGTCAAACGCTGGAAAAGCTACCTGAAAGGAGGCAGGGCAAAGCACAACTAGAGCGGAGCACACCTCGAAGATCTCTTTAAACCCTCACGTCCTCTTCCTGACTGCCTCTGTGAGGGCCACTGTGTCTAGCATGGAGGAAAAAATGGCTGAACACTTCGGTAGTCCTCTGTTTTTTCTGTTTGAGACTGTAATTGCAGTGCTTCTGGTGTCTGTGCTGAGGTTTTAATTAGGTACAAACGCAGCTGCTTGCAGCATGTGTCTGGATGAGGAAGAGGGAGGGCTTAGGTATTTAATATTCAAAGCTCCAGATCTGCAGGTTTTTTGAGTGAGAAACACGTCTGCTGAGATTTTGGCATATAGTTCAGTCAAGATGTGGGATCGAAAAGCAGCTTTCAGAACCTTCTTCCAAAGTAAAGCTCAGAAAATAGTCAGTCACCAGACAGGCAAAAACATTGCAAATAAATTGTAGAGAACAAACTAAAGTTTGCTGCAACAGTCATTTAAGTTCGTAGCCTGTGAGCTTAACACTAATGCAGACAAGCTACAGAGAAAAATGCTGAAAATGTCCTCAAGTGTAGCATTATTATGTTTCAGTGAAGGTTTACTGAACACAACGCCTTTTGTTCAACCTACTGTCCAGCCTTCAATCTGCATTTCATGATCCTTTGCTCTGTCAAAACCTCGCCACAATCAGATTGAGCTGTCACTAATGCGGCCCAGTCCTGCCCATAATGCACTTAAAGCTTTAGAGAGTAGGTCGTAGGTCCCTTGTTTCATGTTTACAACAGATTTCAGGAAACATTGCTATAGGTATTAAGACACTACTATGCTAGATTATCAAACACAAAGCCTAGAATATAACAGTTTGGTTGCTTTTTGAGAAACCATAGGGAGTCTGAATGGTCGTGTAGCCTGTGTTCATCCCAGTAAGAAGTTAAACCTCAGTTGAATTGTGCTACATGTAGACTGGTCATGCACTTTACTTGTGTGGCATATGCGTGTGTGGTGAGGATGCCTTTATACAACCATGTGATGAATTGTGACTTAATTTCTGACATTAACAAGTTTTTTTCTCTCTCATGCCTTGTTGGCAGTGAATCATTTTACAAGGGAATTTCCACCTTTTGTTCCACCCGATTGCAAGGTGATTGTGGCCGTATCCATTTCCTAAATTAAATTTTTTTTTTAATATTCAAATTGTTTTTGGACAACTGTATTAGGTCTTGTAATATTATTATTTTTAGGTAACATCTAGTTCCCTTTGTTTTGAGTGTCAAAAACACAGTTGCCATTTATGTAGAGCAAAAGCAGTTCAATAATTAGCATCTTAGCCAAGCAAAAGATGGAGTTTCATGTATTAAAATAAACACATTATAAGTACTTCCTCATTAAAATAGTGAAATGATTTGCATGTAAGACTATAGCTTTTGTTTTTTTATCCAAAAGCGTCTCCTCACATCAATATAATACTACACAGCCCTCTGACTAGTGAAGCCAGGTGTTTGAGACTGCAGATGGGAATATTTTCTTGAGTTCAAGAGTTTTGGCCATGTCACTTCCTAATGTTTCTCAGAGCGTTCAGCCTCTTGACCTCAGCAGTAAAACCTCCACCTGGCTGAATCCTGTCTATCTTGATCTCACATAACTGCAGCCGTTAAGATGGCGAGATATCCCATTATCTGACAACCTGCTGTTCAGAACCATCTCAAACAGATGTTCACATTCTAGTGTGGGCTTTTGGCTTCAGATTATCAGAAAGTAAATGTCAGAGAAGAAAAACGTGACATTTCTAAATGTTTTATTTCAAAGCTTCTGGTTTGTTTGGCAGAGATAGCTTTTAGAGACTATGGGTGCTTTAGCCTGGTGGCATACATTTGTGTTGACCTTTTTGGTTTAAAAATCATGTTTTTCCATTCAAATCTGGTTGCTTGTTGTTTCACCGACATGGATCTCACATATAATACTATGCACATTTCATACTTGTCGCTTAATGGGCAGACAGATTTATGTTTGAAGGCAGAGAGCTATTTCATTTATACTGTACCAAAGTCTCTAAAGTTTGCGTTATTTTTATCTTAAACTTTGGAATATGGAAGGCCATGGAGCATTTTTTAGTTTGGAAAGATGGTGTGATTAATGGAACATTTTGAGGTGGTATATACATGACTTCCTCATCTGAAGAAATGCCTTTTTGATCATTTTTCTTTTTACCTCCAGTCTAGATTTTTATAATATAGAGTGAATATAGAAGGGAACTGGGAATTTAATTAATCACTGCTATCTATGGGCATGTGTGCAAATCTTGATGTAGAGCTAACGCTCAGCGCTACATATTTCAAAAGGGAAAAGAGAGACTTGGAACAACATGTCTGATCTTGAAAGCCTGGTTTCAAAGCAGCCTCCTTTTTGAGTTGTGTTTACCAAATGTTGTTTGCATTTGAGTGAACTCCTTTAAGTAAGCAATGTTAAAGCACAACTATAGTTTCTTGAATTAATTTATTCTCATCTAGCTCTCTCTCTCTCTCTCTCTCTCTCTCTCTCTCTCTCTCTCTCTCTCTCTCTCTCTCTCTCTCTCTCTCTCTCTCTCTCTCTCTCTCTCTCTCTCTCTCTCTCTCTCTCTCTCTCTCTCTCTCTCTCTCTCTCTCTCTCTCTCTCTCTCTCTCTCTCTCTCAATATATATTTCCAGTCTGGACAATGTGCAAAGCCTTCCTCTGCAAGCTGCTGCATTTTAGAATTGTAAAATGTTAGAAATGTGGTTGATCTTTTTCCCTCTTCTTTTTTGACACTTATTTTTCATTCTTGAGTTATAAATTGACGTGTATTTCATGTGTATGCAATAAATGGTTGAACTGGATCGCAACAGCTGCACACCCAGAGGTTGTACAGTCTTTGCAAAGGAAGCACAATATGCGATCATTTTTATGCAGGTCAAAATGTTTATTAAAGTCTTTGTGCTTTAAATTGCTTTTTTAAAGTTGTATAAATAAAGGCATTTCATTTTATACATACATTTGTCTACTGTGTTTATTTTAATAAAACAGCATTTTTGACTTTAGCTCATTTATTAAGAAAGGATGTGGTTTATAATCAACTTTAAATGTATTTAGTCCCATATCTAATTTTTAAGTCCTATCCGGTCACTCATACGTACTCCCTCACTAGCTGAGAAGAAATGGCCGGTGTTGTACACTGCCTTAGGGGTCTACTGCATCACCCTCCAAAAACATTTATCTCGGATGTCCCTGTTCACTATAATCCCTGTGACATTCTCTCTATCTCAGTCACACATATGGTCACTGTGGTTTAATTACTAGCTGCAGCCTGGGGTCTGATCATTCTCATTCTTCTGTCCTGCCTCTGCCTCTCTCAGTAGTCCGTATGTTGTTTTAGCCAGCATTAGCTGAGCTCATACCACTGCTAGACTGGGTGAAGGCGCCCCATGGAGCTCATCTTTTAATGACCGTCTGATCAGATTATCACTGTTTTTACCCAGACTCAGCCAGCTGACGCTTGTGGTCTGTGGTTTATACAGGGTTTTTTTTTTCTTCTTCTCTTTAATGCTGGGTAATGATACAGGTTTCAGTTTGATTCATTTTGGCATCTGGGTTTTTAGAATCAAGATCATTCAGATGAAGATCTCAATTATTAGGTAAATGGATCTCTTTCCCCCCAACCCTAGAGTTTAGTCTTTTAAGGCAAGACACTACGGCAGGCAAAACCATTAGGTTTAATCTAAAATTGGCATGTGTTTTTTTACACTTTTTATCTGTAGATTCTCTAGTGGAAAAAAACGTATACCAAAATGTATTTAAAATACATTTATTTCATAATAAGTACAAATCCATGAACACATATCGCTTGACACTGACATAAATGTTATAATTAAACTTTATTTGGAGTACTTATTTATTGCACATTTCTTAATATTAAGCCTAAAATGTGTTTAATATCACTACTAGTAAGGACAGTATGATCTCTGTATAATATCAGTCTTTAAATGCAAGATTTTGAAGTATATTTGCAATAGTATCACTTTAGCACGATCAAATATACTTCAGTATATCTTTAGTTGGACCTCAGCACTATATCTGGATAACTAAAGTGCATTAAGTACAGAATTAGTTGTTCCAATTTAGCAGACTTTAAGTATATCAATTCAGTACAAATAGAGGGTATTTATATTAAGTACATAAATATGTACATATATTTGAAGCATACTTAGCATAAAATAAATGTATTTCAAATACATTTTGGTATATTTATTTTTCAATAGGGTTTCAATTACTATATGAGCTGTTTTATTCAAATTAGTTTTTTTCTCATGCACTGAGCCAGAATTCTCCACTTCAGTAGCACTTACACCAGACTTTCCAGTTTTATTCTCATCTATATTCTGAAGGTTTTTACAGAGTGATTTTTTTTTTTCATAGATCAATCGCCTGATTTCTTTATTAATAACAACATGATGGGTTTTTTTCTGGCTTTATCATTCCAATGTATGGGGTGATAAAAATCCTATCTGTAAAAACCTTTTAACTCTGATATGTTAACTAAATTTAAAAAAATGATTTGAAGAAAGTGGCTTAATTCAATGTTCATAATTTATATAACTTCTGGAAAGTTATGCACATTAGTGCATATGACTCATTTGCTTGTTTAACCATAATAGTTCAATAACATTCAAATGTCTAATGCAAAACAATGTTATTAATGTTCTGTGGTGGTTAAACGACTGTCTATTAGTTGTTGTTGTTGTTTTTTTTACCTGTGTTGTCGTACCTTGAAATGTCTTTTTAAAACTCCACTTGTTCAGAGAAACACTGGCTCACCAAAACCTGCAATGCACTGGAAAAACAATTCCCAGACTAACACCGAGCTGTCAAATATTAGTTTATTCTTGAGTGTTTCATTACATTCAGCTCATGTCTGCCTCCCCGATGTCTGCTTGGTTTGCCATTGTAACGGGACACAGTGAGTGATGTGTGCTTTGTGTCTGTGACTGTGAGAGATTCCCACACACGCTTGTGTCATTTCCCATTTATGACCTAATACCTCAGCTATGCAGAGTTCAGATCTGAGATGTTCAAATATATTTTACCCTTGGTTCAATTACTGTGTCCGAGGCGACAAAAATATCCCTGCTGCACAGGGAGACAGACAGATGTGGAGGCAGGAGTTGACGCTTGCATATTGTGCCAGTCTGGGGGGTCGTATAGGCCGTGCCCTCTGCAGCACTGTTTGATTCGGTCTGCATCTGGCCTCCACACCGCTGCTGCTGATGTTTAATTATGCAGCAAGCAAGGCCACACACACACACACACACACACACACACATAGCCCTGCTTTCTCCCACAAACATCATCTCATGTTTGCCCTCCAGACGATACACACACAAACACACAGACACACTTAATGAAGCAGAAGAAAAGTGTTTGAGCTGAATAGAGAGCGCTGCTGCAGTGATAAAGCAAACATCCTTCTCTGCTAATCTAGGAAGACTGGACAAGTGCCAGTGTTATGGCGGATATGTTTCTTAAATAGCCTTTTGCATCTTGATCCATTTGCAACCCACTTCTTAAAAGATAAACTGATGGGTTCAATCTAGACTTGTTGCACTTTATTTTACAGTACATGCACTTTCAATGTACAGTGTATTACCCACAAAAGTATAGTAGTGTAAACAACTACATGCATGGGTTGAGTCAGGGTTTAGGTGTAGGATCAGGGTTAGTACCCAGTAGTTAGTACGACAGTCTTATAACATTACATTGCAACATTCTTAAAAAACAAAATATCATAGCATTACTGACGTCATATCAGAAAACATTCAGTTCTGCTCCAACCAGTCTATATTCTTCATTGAAGAATGTAGAAAGAGACTTATTTAATTACTAATGATGCTGTTCACTTCATTTGAACTATTCAGTTTAGCTGCAGTTTAGTTGATCCCACATGACGTATTTGAGTGGAGATAACATCGGTTTCCGATACCGATAACATCGGTATCGGTGTGTGTGTGTGTGTGTGTGTGTGTGTGTGTGTGTGTGTGTGTGTTTTATTTTTTGAGTGAGGGCTGGAGCTTAAAATAAAAGCTCACATCAGTGGTGGAACAGGGAGCAATAAATCTTACCTCTTTGCACACGTTACCCTTATATATCTGCCCCTGTTAGGGGGTTTAGACCTTGTATTTATTTTATTTTATATTACTTTTTTAATTTGTATTTACAGCATAGGCTACTATCTCTCTGACTTTTAGTTGTACTGTTACATTTCTTTCATGCAGAGCAAGGTTAAGGAAAGTTCAGGGAGATATTCAGAGAGGATTTAAGAAACATAAATCGAACAAAGCCGAAAACAAAACTTCACAACTAAAGGAATACGAATTGTCACATTTTTGACGCTGTATACAGAGAGATGTGATGAATAATTTTAAATGAGAAAATGCTGCCACCATGGGGTGACATTTGGCATTACCGTTTAACTGTTGCATAACCACTAAAACTCACACCTTCACTAACTGTAATATTTAAACATATTGTGCAATGTCTGCCATCCAGTTTACAGTCATTCGTCCTTTCATTTCAAACTCTGCACACCAAAATCACAACATGCCCTCGTTGATATGTTTTTAAATGGAAACACATTTCCATACTTGTTTGACAGGATGGTTGCTAGTATATAATGTATCACATTTATCCAAATATCACACTTGATTCTCTGTAATTGTGTTATTATTCTTGGGAGGTATAGCAAATAAAAAAACAGACAACATTTGTTATTATTCTAGGGATGGAGCAAATAAAAAAAGCAGACAACAAAAGGTAGATATAGGATGTTAATGATACTGACCCACCCCACCCCCTCTCTCTTCTTTATCCACCTTTGCTTTCTAAGCCAAGTTTCTTTTAGTTTACCACACTAACATAGGCCTACTTTCCACTTCTGCCAAGGTAAGAGGTAAGCAATTCCTTATAATAGTTCCAATAATAGTTTTTTCTTGAATGGAAATGAAAAACGGTTCTGCAATGTCATTGGATTAGTACAGACAGAAGAATGATATTAGCTCTGTTTTAGCATGTTATAATTAGCATTTTAAATATAAGTTATTTCACACCCTCCATTCATCACCTGCACTGACTGAAACGGCCTAAAACACCCCACCCTGAATGAGCTGTGTCTGTCCCAGAACAGCACAACAAGCTCAGTTTTCCATGTACAGACTGGGGCAATCCAGCGACCTCGTTTGAAATATAATAATGCAAATCTTTGTTATTTTGTGTCAATTATGCATGATTAGCTTGAGTATAAAAGTCACTGAGAAACCTGTTTAACCTGCAGAGAAAAGGGGAAAATAAGATTTTTGTTGACATAATTCTTAACTATTTGTATTTGTCCTTAAAATTATATTATATATTATTACAATTTAAGATAACTGTTTACTATATATTGATTTATTCCTGTAATCAGTGTATTCAGTGTCACGTGATCCTTCAGAAATCATTCTATTGTGCTGATTTGCTGCTCCACGTCTTATTATTATCAATGGTGAAAAACCGTTGTGTTGCTTTATATTTTTGTGGAAACCGTGACATATTTTTTTCCAGGATTCTTTGATGAACAGTTGATTTAAAATAGATTATTTTGTTAGAACTTCTGATTTATTTAATGTGTCCTAAATACTAGTACTACATTCTTTCAAAACATCTTACTGATCCCAAACTTTTGAACGAACTTTTATGCGAGACTGTTGTGTATATTATGTGTATGTTTGGAGTTAAACTCTCTGATTCTAAAACAATGTGCTTCTGAATAGTTCTTGTGAGCGTTCTCACCTAGCCGGTGTGTCAGGTATGTGTGTGGGTTTGTGTTAGAGGTTGATGTCTGTAGGTGTGATGACAAGGGCAGGGCTAACCGGGCCAGTCTTTGGTCAGGTGGAGTGGAAGAGTGTCTGTATGTGCATTTGTCTCTGTACCTGCTAGTGTGTATATGTATCTGCCTCTCTTTCCTGAGTCAGGCACTGAGGGCCATTCATCTGGGAAACATGTTCAGCTTGATCAAACTACGGCGTGTCTTCACCGTCCACCAGGTGCCCAAAGTAAGTTCATTCATTTAACAAAGCACAAAACTGATATTGTGAGATTTTAACTAGTTAAAGGTATTCTTTAATGATAAACAGAAGGAAAGAATCACTGGATTTGTATTTTCTTTTATTACTGAGCAACCTGATGTGCAACAGTTTGAAGGTCTGTAGCCAAACATATGGCTTGACATTTTACCTGTAGAAAGAGCTGTTTTGTCTTTATCTTTCTAAATGAGGATTTTCTGTGACTCTTTCCCCATGGTAGGCATTTCATGAGGACAGTATAATCTCTGGATATCGACACCCTCGTAGTTCGGCCACAGACTGTGTGTTGAGTCTTTTTCAGCTGACCAATGAGACCCTCAATGTCTGGACACACTTTCTACCAACATGGTATGTTATCTCTCGCGTTTGCTTTCTCCCTATATATGCATATCGTCCCCTCTTTGCCACTTTCTCAGTATGGCTTTTACAAAAAAACTTATCTAATAACCATAACTCAGAGACAATATAAACATCAATAGTATAAACTTACACAACTACAGTGACACAACCCTGCGTTCCATGGCCACAGTGTGCGGCGTGCTGAGACTTACATTAGTTTGAATTGAGAACCTCCACAGTGGATTCTCACGTCCCTCACCGAGGGTTACCCCAGCTGAGTCGTTCTTAGGAGAGTTCACCTTGCTGGATGAACACAGGTTTACCATCACTGTTATGAGCTCCAGGCGTGATTCTCACCAGAGCTTTCTCCAGACGTAAACATGTCGAGAGCTGCTTATGTCACCTTTGATTCTTTAACCTGTGGCAGTCTATGTGTCTTTGTTGTAAACATTTTGGTAATTTACTATATTAGCTGTAATGGGCTGTTGTAAGCAGTTATAAGTGATTTTTTTTTAGATAAATGCCTGCTTGTTGTCATTGCATTGCTTATTCTTCCAGACAACTTCCATCCAGGTCTGTGAACGGAACTGAGATCATTCAAAACCTTATTCACTGAGATCATTCAGTTATTACATTATGCCTCAATCCTGCCTCATGTTAACCAATGCTCCACAAAAAGTCACAGACATGCAAATGCTAACTTTTTCTTGGGCATGTAATAAATGGAACACATTTAATAATTAATATTATATTATTTTTATATAATAAAAATGCTATATCTTATAAACATGTATACAATAAGATATTAGATCGTTTAATTATTATTTTTTAAATAACTACTCCGTATTGGCAAATTCCTGCATGATAAACTGCTTTAAATCTTCTTCATGCTTTGAATAAAAGCATCTGCTAAATTATTAAATGTACTGTAAATGTAGTTCATAGCAAAAATACATTGCCATTACTCGTCTATTTAAAGTGTGCCATATCTCAAAGCTAACACATCCTCTGATCCCACACAATGGTTAAATACACAGTCAACCAAAAGTAAATCAATAGGACAAAACTTGGAATCTGTAACTTGACTCCGTGTTACTGTTTGGTTATATTACAGTCTGATCCCTCTAAAGCAAACAAGAGTGAACCAGACCTGTAAAATTCATCACTTAAGAATCCTGAGATTTAAAAAAAAAAAAAAAAAAAGATTTAGGACACCTTGTAATATCACATTTTTTAGGGCAGGGCTGACATTGCTAACCCATAAAATTCTTTCATAAAAAAATCCTCTTTGTGACTGCAATCAATATTTATTCATTTTTAATCTCTAATGACCGCAAGACAAAAGTTGACCAGGGTGCATGGGAACACTGAATGTAAGGAGTCTGTGCCATCTGTATTAATTCTTATCTTTACAGTACATACTGTATAGCTTAGAAACAAGCTTTACCGGTGCTCTTTAGAGATTTAACACAGACCTATAGAAACTGATAAGACTGTTTGTTTCTGCATCCACCTGTTAGATACATCCCTAGTAACAAACTCTGCGAGCAAGTCAGGGCAAGTTAAATATTTCAATACAATCTTCTTACTGGCCTTTGTCCTCTAATCTTTTGTTCACTTGCTAAGATATAGATTCTGTAGTTTCAATATCAGCTATCTGGTGTGGAAACCATGCAAGGAATTGTCCGTCCAGTCTTTCTGTGGAAAAGAGAGGAAAAAGTCAAAGGAATGTATATTTTTAAATCTCATGCGTAGAACGTTGATTTCCGCGGCGGAAATGATTGTTTCACTGTATAACTTTTTTGTTGTGAGTTGCAGCATTGCAGAGCTGTCTGCCATCATCCCATCTCTCTCTCTTTCTCCGTCAGGTATTTTCTCTGGAAGTTGATGACAGTGTTGTTGATGGAGGAGGATGTGTGGGATAATGAGTACGCATGGCCTCTGCTGGTCTTCTTGTTCTCCTGCTGTGTGTATCCACTGGCCTCCAGCTGTGCCCACACCTTCAGTACCATGTCTACCTGCTCTCGCCATATCTGTTACTTCTTTGACTATGGAGCACTCAGCCTGTACAGTCTCGGTAAGAGAGGAACACACAGACACATTCACTTAAACACTATTAAGCCGCGTTTCCACCGCAATTACCAGGAACTATTTGTCCCAGGAACTTTTTTCATAGGAACTTTTTTTGCCCCAGAACGGTTGCTCACTGCGTTTACACCGTGGACTAAAGTACCGGGAAGATTAGTCTGGTGACGTTGAACTGCGTGCGACTGCTCCTCCCAGTCTGCGCGTACTTGTTTTGAGTTTTAAGTATTGAGGAGATTCAAGCTGTGCTGTTTTTGTGTGCGATCTATTGGTTTACTAACGAGGTAATTAACAAAACGGCAGAAAAGAGACGAACACTAATACCAAAGCGTATTCATTTCAGAAAGCTCGTAATGCTAGATAGACAACGTTTGTTATCAGCTATAGCGGACATGTCCGTGAGATGGATGGGACGAACGCGCGCCATCCGGCAGAGAGAACAAGGTAAAAGAACCAATCAGCATGTTCAGCGCACAAGTCCCACCCCGAAAGTTCCTGAACTCTGAAAAAGTACTACCTCGCCAGCAGGGACTTTCTGGGGGGGAAATTTTTACCCGGAACTTCATTTAGACCCTGGTTCCTGCGGTGTAAACACACGGAGTACCACCCCAAAGTTCCTAGTTCCTGGGGAAAGTTCCTGCGGTGGAAACGCGGCTTTAGTTCCTTGGCTTGTTACGGGAAATATTGCCATAAAGACGAAGTTCAAACTTCAAGGTTGTGCACTGCATATATTTAAAAGACACAATGGATTTCTGACACAATTAACGCAAATACAATTTACTTTACACAAAGTACATCAATTCTGTACATTATTTCCAGGAATGACCTGATAATAAAAATCCATCCAACACAGATAAACTAATACTTATTTAAATGTTTGGCCAATAACTAATAAATGTCAGAAATATAAATTCTGTATTTTCTGTAAATAAATACAAAAATAAAATGCTAAAAACTAAAATCAAACATTTTAAATCACAACATTATGATGTAAAGTATGGAAAAATATCAGCTAAAGCTCACTTGAATTGAATTGAATTAAACTTTATTGTCATTGCATGTCACAAGTACAAGCAACGAAATGCAATTGCATCCACCCAGAAGTGCTTTAGCAAGAATGTAAATATATTACAAAATGGTTATAAATATAAAAGGCTATAACAGACTATAAATATACAATATGCAAGTATTAATAAACAGCTATAGAACTATAATTATCGTATTTTATTGTACAGTATGATTGTATATATAGTATTTACAGTAGTGCAATTAAAAATTGGTGAGATATACTGTATATGGATAAATTATACAGTAATGATATATGTTCAGTCCAGAAGTTTTAATGTGGGTGAGATGTCAGGAGGCAGAATTCAGGAGTCTGACAGCTGTAGGAAAGAAGCTGTTCCGGTACCTGGTGGTTCTTAGTCCGGAGGCTCCTGTAGCGCCTCCCAGAGGGCAAGAGGGTGAAGAGTCTGTGTGCTGGGTGACTGGGGTCTTTAATGATTTTCCCAGCCCTTTTCAGACGCCGTTTCCTGTAGAGGTCCTCTATGGAAGGAAGTGGTGCCCCGGCGATCCGCTGGGCGGCTTTCACCACCCTCTGCAACGCCTTCCGGTCCGAAGCAGAGCAGCTCCCGTACCAAACTCTTATACAGTTGGTCAGGATGCTCTCGATGGTACAGGGGTGAAAGTTCACCAGGATGTCTGAGGACAGGTGGTTCTTCCTCAGAGTCCTAAAAAAGAAGAGGCGCTGGTGAGCCTTCTTGACCAGCTTGGAACAGCTGGTCGTCCAGGTGAGATCCTCGGAGATGTGGACTCCCAGGAACTTGAAGCTGTTCACACGCTCCACGGCCGTCCCCTTGATATGGATGGGTGGATGTGGGTCAGTATTCCTCCTGAAGTCCACAATGAGCTCCTTGGTCTTCGCAGTGTTGAGCAGCAGGTTGTTGGGGCCGATCACCGTGGTGTCATCTGCAAACTTAATGATGTTATTAGAACAATCGACAGGTCTGCAGTCATGGGTGAGGAGGGAGTAGAGGAAGGGACTCATCACACAGCCTTGGGGTACACCAGTGTTCATTGTGATGATGGATGAGCAGTGGTTATCCAGCCGGACATGTTGGGGCCGGCTGGTCAGGAAATCCAGTTACCAGTTGCACATGAGGGAACTGATGCCTATGTCTGTGAGTTTCCTGATGAGTTGTGAGGGGATGATTATATTAAATGCTGAACTGAAGTCTATAAACAGCATTCTGGCATAGGTGTTTTTATTGTTCAGGTGTGAGAGGACAGAGTGCAGCGCTATGGAGACTGCATCCTCTGTGCTCCTGTTCTGACGGTATGCAAATTGGTGGGGGTCCAGGGTGGAGGGGAGACAGGATTTGAGGTGTGCTAGGACCAGCCGCTCTAAGCACTTAGTGTTGATTGGGGTGAGGGCTACCGGGCGGTAGTCGTTAAGGCTTGCTGGGTTGGAGTTTTTGGATATCGGAACGATGGAGGTGGATTTGAAGCAGGCCGGTACCACAGCATGGCCCAAGGACAGATTAAATATGTCCATACACCCCTGCCAGCTCCCCAGAACACGCTTTGAGAAGGGATGCCATTAGGACCTGCAGCCTTGTGGACATTAGTCCTGCTCAGCACCGCTCCTACATCAGTGGGGGAGAGAGTCGGCGGTTGATGGTCTGACGTCACCACTGCCTTAGTCGCAGTTGTTGGGTTCCCCCGCTCAAAACGAGCATAAAAGTTGTTGAGCTCGTTGAGGAAGGAGGCATCAGAGGATGCGGGAGAGGGTTTGATGGTCCTGTAGTCCGTGATGATCTGGAGTCCTTGCCACATACGTCGGGGGTTGGAGTTGGAGAAGTGTTCTTCTACCTTCCCTTTGTAGTGGTGTTTGGCATTTTTAATGCCCCTCTTCAGCTTAGCCCTGGCTGTACTGTAGGCCTGTGCATCCCCTGACCTGAAGGTGGTATTACGGGCCTTCCGGAGGAGACGGACATCCCGGTTCATCCAACGCTTCTGGTTGGGGTACATGATGATCTGTTTCTGGGTGGTGACACTGTGTGTAGTCGTGGAGATGTGGTCCAGTACAGATGTGGCGTACTGGTCCAAGTCTGTGTGGATGAACATATTCCAGTCTGTGTTTTTGAACCAATCCTGGAGCACAGCGTCTGTCCCCTCTGGCCACACTTTTATTGTCCTCACTGTGGGTTTCATGAGTTGGATGAGTGGTGAATACCGAGGTGTGAGGAACAGGGAGAGATGGCCCGATAGTCCAATGTGGGGGAGGGGTATTGTTTTGTAGGCTCCAGACATGTTGGAATAAACATGGTCCAAAGTCTTGTCCCCTCTGGTGTGACAGGAGACATGTTGGTGAAATCTGGGGAGGACTGTCTTTAGGTTGAAGTGGTTGAAGTCACCAGCAACAATAAAAGCAGCCTCAGGATGTTTAGTCTGATGTTTGCTAATGGCTGCATAAAGATCTTTCATTGCAAGCTTAGCATTAGCATCCGGGGGGATATACACTGCAGTGAGTATGATGGAAGTAAGTTCCCTATCGGTCAGTCACTACAGCGTAGGTCAGACTGACCAATAGGAATCTCGCTAGAGAGGCCAATCACGAGACGTGTTGACGCCCTGAAGTGGAACCTGTTCGTCGAGTGGTGTTCTTCTCGCCGAGAAGACCCCCGGAGATGTTCGATAGGGTCTGTGCTTTTCTTCTTGCTGCAAGGGTTGGAGCGAAGGCTGTCTCCCTCCACCCCTAAAGTACATGCTGCCGCTATTTCAGCTTATCACGACCACATAGATGGCAAAAGAGTGGGGAAGCACGACCTGGTCGTCAGGTTTCTTTGGGGGGGCGAGACGATGAAATCCTCCTCGACCCCCCTCCATACCCTCTTGGGACCTTTCCCTGGTGCTTCGAGCACTTCAGGATGTTCCCTTTGAGCCTCTGCAGTCAGTAGACTTAAAGCTTCTTTCCATGAAGACTTTGCTACTGGTTGTGCTGGCCTGCACACATTTTCGGTCGACGAATCGTGCCTAGAGTTCGGGCCGGGTGACAACCATGTGGTACTAAGACCCCGGCCTGGCTATGTGCCCAAGGTTCCTACCACTCCCTTCAAAGACCAGGTAGTGAACCTGCAAGCGCTGCCTTTGGAGGAGGCAGACCCAGCCCTGGCTTTGCTCTGTCCCGTTCGCGCTCTGCGTATGTACGTGGACAGAACTCAAAGCGTCAGGACCTCAGACCAGCTCTTTGTCTGTTACGGAGGCCAGCAGAGGGGAACGGCTGTCTCCAAGCAGAGGATGGCCCACTGGATAGTGGATGCCATCGCCTTGGCCTACCAAGCACAAGGCATGCCCTGCCCACTCAGGTTGCATGCACACTCCACGAAAGGCGTTGCATCCTCCAGGGCGCTGGCACGTGGCTCCTCGCTAACAGATATCTGTAGAGCTGCGGGCTGGGCGACACCTAACAAGTTCGCTAGATATTACAGCCTACGTGTAGAGCCGGTCTCCTCCTGTGTTCTCACCCTAAACGGGTAGAAGCACCGAGAGGCCCGGCTCTGTCGGCTTGCTGCACCCTACTGTGGATCCTTATTGCTCCAGAGTGAAAAACCTGTCAAGTCCTCCAAAACCCCTCGGCCCGGACATGGCGGAGCGTCCGAGGCCAGGCCTTTATCCGCTGAATCCTTGAGAGCCGGATCTGGGCTGGGTTCCATATGTGTGACCCTACAGGGATCCCATATGTGTATATTCTCCACGGCTGCTCCTAAGATGGAAGCCCGTGTCTTTCCCTTGGGCTAAGTTTCCCATTATTCATAGGCAATACAACCTTCGGGTTAGTCCATGTGTATTTTCCACATAAGTCTTTGAAGAAGTGGCTTCCGCAGCGTTCTCCTTCCTAAATAGAAAGGGCACGCTTTCCCAGTGTTATCCAATAATCTCACTGTATGGGTTATTACGGAACAACAGGGACAGATACACTCTGTGTAGCCTCCTCCTATCGTCCTTCCAGGCAAAAAGGTGTAGAGGCTTGCACAGGGCGCTGGATGGGGTGCAGCAGCTGTGGCGCTTTGGTAGGGATTCCTATTGGTCAGTCTGACCTACGTTGTAGTGACTGACCGATAGGGAACGTCCGGTTACATATGGTAACCCTCGTTCCCTGAGGGAGGGAACGGAGACGTAGGTCCCGTCACCACATCTGCTGCCGCCCGCTTTTTCAGGCTTGCCTCCTCAGCAAAAAACTAGTGTGCAATCACAACAGCTGCTCGTTAAATACCCGCACTGCGAGGCTGCACAGCTGATGCAAATGATTGCACGCCAATGTGCATTGGCTTGTTTTAGTTTCACTCGAAGTAGATTGGCCTCTCTAGCGAGATTCCTATTGTTCAGTCTGACCTACGTCTCCGTTCGCTCCCTCAGGGAACGAGGGTTACCATATGTAACCGAGACGTTCTCTGGGGAGATAATAAGGTCTGCATTTGACCATTAAAAACTCCACATTAGGTGAGCAGTGACTCTCAGTAGTAGCAGAGTTCATGCACCAAGCATTGTTGATATAAATGCACAAACCTCCACCTCTGGTTTTGCCGGAGTCATCTGCTATCCTGTCGGCTCGGTGTATGTGGCATCCTGCTAACTCAATAGCATTTTCCAGGCAGCTGTTGTTTTGCCATGTTTCGGTGAAAATCATGATATTAGAATATAAAGAACTTAAATTTAAACTTTAAAAACGAATTTAATATCTTTTAAAAAAATATCAATTTAAATTTAAGTAAGCTTTAGATGATGGCAAAAGGATAAATGATCTAAATTATAAAATGAGAATACACAATTAAATATAGAGATCTATATAGAAATCTCTAATCTCAGCCAATAACTGGTATGGTACTGATATACTGTATTTTTTACAGTACATACAGTAAGTACAATACAGACAACTTGTGACTGTACTATTTGGAAGTTATTAACTAATAAGTAGAATTTATGTGTATTAATAAACAAGAAAAATCTAACAGAATCACACTACAAATGAAACACATTTTCACACGTCATTACCAAATCATCCCCACCACTGAGATGTATTTATGTGACTGATTGTATGTTGATGCAGGTTCAGCGATCAGTTACTCTGCATATATTTTTCCTGACTCGTGGGTGAACAGCACATTTCATTCCTACTACATTCCTGTAGCTTTACTAAACAGCATCTTCTCAACCATCATGGCCTGCTACTCCAGGTAAGGCTGCTCATTGCTAACAAACACGGCACAAGTTACACTGGTTACAGAAATCCAGTTTACATAATTGCGGGTTACGTATAGATGTGGAACAAGCTCTAATAACCATTACATCAATCGGGGTGACATTATCAAATTTGAACAGGTAAATGTATACTAAATACTACAAAAACACCTTGATTTGTATAACATAATTTACATATATAATTCAAAAACTTAGTATATAGTGCAGGGACTAGGAATCATTTTTGTCAATATGTTTATTTAATTGAGTTGTTTGCACTTCCAAGTGCAATGACTGCGTCCGGAAGAGTGTTCACTTTCTGAGCAGGTACTTTTCGTAAGTACGCTGTCATTATCATGTGACCTACCAGCATCAGTTGCATCGCTTCACTGCTTTTCACAACTCCTCTCCCGTGGCCTCATGGGATAGTAAAAAATCCACTGGATGCGCACTTCAAAATCTCGACCCGAAGTATTAGGTCATTCTGTATTAGGTCACACTGTTTGTTTACTGTTTAAGGAATATGAATTTGGACATCCTACTCTTTCCACATATTTGTCACCTACTGCAGTACTGTATGGATGTCTGCATGCAGCCTATATATTAGAGAGGACTGTTTCCCTAAAATGAATTGACCTGGACAGAGGACCGTTTAGATGAGTGTTTTACTGTTTCCTCAACTAATATGAAAATAGCTTAATCATGCTACTGAAAAATTTTGTTAAGTTGGTGTACCCTACTTTTTAGTAACTCCACAACAGTAACGCAAATAGCACCATGAAAGAAAATGTTCTACATTTTAAATAACAACATATGTCTGTGCCACAGTAGTGTGTGAATACAAGGCTTGTTATAAACATGATACAGCATGGCAGCTTCATAGGTTAATAATATTTTACTTTCCGCTTTTTTGCTATGGCTTGGCCTACCATTCCTACACTATAACCATGACATCGATGAAAGGTAACATAATGTGTCAGAATTATCTGATGCTCGCTAATCCATTTTCTTAATCCTGCTCTTTCTTTAAATGCCTTCAAACCCAATAAACAAAATGCTCTATAATATTATCAATGGAAAACACTTCCACCACATTGTGTTAATAATGTGCTTCTGTGTTATTCTGATATGAACAATCACCCACTTCTGACTGCTACTAACAATTACATAACACCTCACCTCTGACACTGAAACTGATGTTAGCATTAGTGAACATAAAAATATGTCTTTCACTTCCTACCTTTCAGATTCACTGAGAAACCGAGCCCAAGGCTGAGTAAAGTGTTTCGAATTCTTGCCTTTGCCTACCCTTACCTGTTTGACAACATTCCTCTCTTTTACAGGGTAAGTTTCAGCATACTGCACACTGTGCACAGTACAAGTATACAGACTGTAAGTTTCAGCATACTGAAACTTTTTTATATAGGTTAAATTACAGAATTCTGTGTATCATTTTTCATATATATATATATATTTAAACATACTACAGTGGAAGTGATGTTTATGCATGATACATATTTATAGTTTAAAGTGAATATGTATACACTTCATGGTGTGACCTGTAATTATTTTTTGTGTTGCCTCTTTCCAGTTGTTTCTGTGTGTAGGTGAGGGTTGCACTGATAATGAAGCAAACTCCATTCATGTTTCCCATATATTGTTTGCATTTCTAACTGCCTTCCTGTTTGCAACCCACTTACCTGAGAGACTGGCACCTGGACGCTTTGACTACATAGGTAAGTGATGACAACATAAATATTTTGTGCAGCGTATATCTGTGCTGTGTATTTGTGTTAGGGTTGCCACCTGTCCCGGTCTTACCGGGATTGTCCTTTTGAATCACCTGTCCCGGGAAATTTATACACTCTCCCGGGAGACTGAATGTCCTGGTTTTCGAAAGGCTACGTGAATATGTATGTTCAAACTGTAGCACGCGCACGACAGGGAGGGAGAGAGCCCCCCCCCGTTGGGCGGGTCAACGATATGTCCCGGTTTTTTATCAGACATAGGTGGCAACCCTAATTTGTGTATATTTCAAAGTTCAAAGTTTAAGTTTCAAAGTTTACTAAGAAAATTCAGAAACCATACTTAAAGCTGCAGTATGGATCTTTTGCTTCTCTATCGCCATCTCTGTTTGAAACATCAAATTGCAAGTTGTCGGAATGATCAGCCCTGGTTGTCACAATCCGGTCAAAAACCATGCCAATATTTACTCTCATTTTAGCACGGGCTCTGTGGCTTTCCCTTTTTGACTGCAGGCTCTCTGCACTATGCAGTTTCTTGGTTTTGACAACAGAGGATTAACCAGATATCAACAATGATTATTGTTTAGACCTTTCTATTAAAAGCAGCCATCTAGATGACACGTTTATATCTGAAACAACTGCATCTTCAGCAGACGCCATTTAGTACTCAGGTCTTTTTTTTCTGTAAACGGATAACGTAACCACACAAAGGCAAATGACCTCAAACTGACATTTCCTGCGAAATCAGACCCGACAGCTTAAATTATAAATCATTTTTATAAGCTCACCGTTGTGAATCAGTGTAGACTACAGAGACAGTTTTGAAAACTTATGTCATATGTTCTTGCTCAATAACTGATTTTTGTTATTTGTTAACCAAAAAAAGTTACATATTGCAGCTTTATTTCAAGAAAACTACTCTTTAACACAGGTCCACACACAGGTATTTCTTCAGTATATCTTCATTCAGTGTTTCTCATGTGAATGGCTCTCTTCTGACCCCCACAGGCCACAGCCATCAGCTGTTCCACATATGTGGAATACTTGGAACTCTCTTTCAGATGAAGGCCCTTGAAACTGACATGGTGCTTAGACAGTCACAGCTGCTGGTCACTGCTCCACCTATTACCTTTAACAACACAATCGGAACAGCTCTGGTCTGTGTGTGCATCAGTCTGGGGATCATATGTCTTCATATTCTACCTCTACTGTACAGCCAACCAGATACACACCCAACAAAGAATGAAGGAAAGAAATGCAAGCACTAAAAAGCTCCTTAAAACAAGGAGTCTCTGAAAGATTCATTGCAGTCTTGCACAAGCTATCAACGTTATTATAAAAGATATCTAGGACACTCTTACTAGATATTACATTATTAAAATCCTCAAGAGAGGTTAGTATGTTTACTGAAGCTATCGGAAAGAGTAATGAATGTGTTAACTGCACGAACACTATTCTCAGGGGAGAGCAAAAAAGGCACTGAATCTGGGGACAATATAAGTCAGGGGAAAATGTCATAGTGGTCTACTTTTTTATGGTGTATAGAAATACACTCACTGAATAAGTGAACAATCATGATTAGGTTTACAGTATCGAACTTGAAAATGTAAATGATTCAATAACCTATACGGTAATACATGGACTCAAATTGGTGAATTTTAGTGAATCGGTTCATTTGCATGAATTGTCCGTCCGACTAAGCTGCATATGAAAGAGAGAGGATCGGTTGGGATGACCTGATTCACTAGAATGAAACAAACTCCTATGAGACATATGAGATTTTTAGACATTAAAAAACAGTGATGTAGTTTTAGGTCGTAATCTCTGGACATGCAGTATATTAGGTCAATGGGAGACTGTGTTCAACCTGGTCCCATTTTTTTTATGATGTACAGACAAACACACTCGTATACCCAGATCACAGACCTCACCAAATGAACTAACACTGTTGTAAGAAGAAAAAAGTAGCAATGTGCAGAGTCTGCCAAAGTCCACCACAGTGACAACCATGATTTATCATACTTATTTATTTTTTGTAAAACTAACTGCATAATACTTTACGTGGTATCAACAACAACAAAACAAAAAAAAGTGTGGGGTGTATTATTTTCATAGCATCAGGTCACACCTTGTGTAGCCAAATCAAACTATTTATTGTTTCCAGGATTCTTTATAATAAAATATTTATTTCTTATCAGCCTAGTCCTGTTTGTATTCCTAATTGAGATCTAGCTATTTTTATAAATGCGATGCAAAGAGATGTATATTTTGTATGCACTGCCCTCTACAGCCTGCAAGCAGCAATGAACATGTTCTGAGTTAAATGGGTCATATAATGCCATTTTCATACAAGTTAATTTGATTCTTTAGGGTCCAAAATGAAAAGTTTGTAATATACTTTAATTAAAAATTCTCATTAGTATTGTAAGAAAACACTCATTTTACCTGGTCAAAAACAGCTCTGTTTTCAGGACGCCGTTTCAGTGCATATGCCTTTAAATGATAATGAGCTTCGCTCACTCCGCCCCTCTGTTCTTTGAAGCGTTTTGACACAACACACGTGGAGTGTTGCCTTGACAACAGTTGAGGGTAGGCCTATATTTTGGAGAGAGAATGGCAGCGGGAGTAGGGATGCAACGATTGCAGATTTTGTAAGTACGATTATTGTCTGAGAAATAATCACGATTTAACGATTATCACGATTATTATGCATCAATTAATTTCACAACACTATATATTTAATATCACATGAACACTCAACACTAGATTTTAATGTGTTATTTGCCACAACACAGTACAAATTTATAAAATGACAAACAATAATCAATCTCTTCCTTTGGAATTAAAGAGAAGTGCTTTGTAAACATCCAGCATTTTTCTTTTAAAAAGAACTAATTAAGTCAATGGCTGCAGGGCTCTTTGATTGAAATAGATCACAAAATGATTAAGTGTTTAGTTTGTTCTAAATTTATTTTCAACCTGAGGTAGAAAACTTGATAGCGAGACTTCAAGAGATTTCCACGACGCATGCGCGAGAATTGCGATCTCCTTCAACTACTTAAGTTAACTTTTCAGGCCTACAAGGAAGAAAAGGAATAGTCGAATAAAGTCGTTATTTTTGTTTGTTTTTTCGCACAAAAAGTATTCCCGTCGCTTGATAAACTTATAGTTGAGCCACTGTTGTGACATGAAATATTTAAACATTTTCTTTAATGACTTTCTGGGCCGTCCGGTGTCATTTCCTTAGGGAGCATATGTAGCAGTCATAAACCTCTCAGATTTAATCATAAATATCTTCATTTGTGTTCCGAAGACGAACGAAGGCCTTACGGGGTTGGTACAGCATGGGGGTGAGTAATTAATGACTTAATTTTCATTTTTGGGTGAACTAACCCTTTAAGTGTAATTTTCCCTTATGTTTCCCTTAAACCTAATGGTGTTTTTTTTAAGTGAAACGTCATAAACACTTACAATTTCCCTTAAATGCTGTTTTTTCACTTAAGTAAGCGTTAAGTGTTGCATAAAACCCCTTAAGGGTAAATTCCCTAAGTATAACTTAAGGTTTGGAAATCCTAACCTTAAGAGTAACGCGGACAAAAATAAGATGACATGGCTGAATTTATGGAACCAGCTGCAGATCATAGGGAATAGGGAGAACCCTTTGGACCAATTTAGCGATGAAACATTGTTGCAAGAATACCGATTTGATCGACGCGCAATATTTGACATCGCTATCAAATTAGACGGCTGTCGCTGTCTGTCTGTCATTACACGCGACTCGCATGTAAACTATCACAACGTTAAATCAGTGCGCGCACGGAGAGTGTGTGGCCGACCCGTGCAGAAAAAGATTCACAGGAGAACGAGCTGATTCTGTGTTTTAAAAGGAATCATGACAGAAGAAAACAGGTATGCTTTGGAAATATACTCAGCTGTATTTCGAGACACAGAGCCAGACGTGCATTCACAAAACCTAAACAAATGCCAAACAAAGCATGAGACGGTGAACAACACAAACTGCCGCCACTTTCGCCAAGTACACCTGGCTGCAGCCTGCAGATCAGGGCGGGGCTGCAGCTGGGGCGGGGCTGCACGTGCAGCTCCGCCCATAACGCTTCTCATTGGTTAGTGGCAAAGTGATGACGTTAATCGAGGCGGGGCCGCACCTGGGGCGGGGCTGCATGTGCAGTCCCGCCCATAATGCTTCTCATTGGTTAGTGGCACAGCAATGACGTCGACGCCACGGTAAACAGGAAATAGGGTTGAAAAACTCATGCGCTATATCGCGCTGAAACCTCTCACTTAGATTTAACTTAGAGCTAACTAACTGTATATTCTGTGATGAGAACATAGAGACCGCGGATCATTTGTTTTTCTTCTGCTCTTACAGCAACACATTCTGGTGTGACGTATGATTGGCTGGAGCCTTATCGTCTCACTAGAGATAACATCACATTTGGGATTATAATGAAAGACAAAAATATGAAATGCTTTTAAACACTTTAATTGTCTTGGGTAAATTGTTCATCCACAAATGTAAATGTTTAAAAACACAGCCTCTGTTTAGCCTACTGTCTTCAAGAGAGAATTTGCATTGGACTACAAATCCCTGTGGTTCATGAAGAAAACAGCAAAAAAACTTCTTAATTTTATCGATGCCTTACAATTAATTGAAGCCCCTTAACTATTGTTTCATACCTGTTTCTTTATCTTCTGTTTTTTTATTTGTTTATTATTTTAATTTTTATTATTTTACTTTTATTTACTCTTCTTTTCCTAAAGTTGTTTGTAATTTTACGTGCTCCGTTTCCTGTCAGTACTTATATTCTTGTGAAATCTGACTAAGCCAGAAATTTTTGTCAATTTTACACTTTAATTAAAAAATAAAATACTTAATTTGATAATAAATAAATAAAATGAAAAAAACATCGCGCTGAAAACGCATGCATCATATTTGCGTTAAGTGGTACAGTAATGACGCGTCTTCAAAACGCACGCGCAAATTTGAAATAGTACTTTAGAGTTTTTTTAATACTTTATCATTTTATTAAAGTAATAATGAAAGCAGCAAAAAGGAGTAGAGCGCATGTCCATAGTTTTAACTATGCCTGATCTAAGGTAAACTTATAAGGAATTACAGAGTATTTTGTAATAATATCTGCGTAGTATTTTAAAAGTTTTTCCCATTCTGTTGCACTTCACCATGTGAATTACAAAATTACTGTAAACATTAATGGCACCTTATATATTTCTTATTTGAATCATTCCTCTGTAATAGTTCTTGTTTATTTGTGTGCATTATATAGGTTATTATAAAACATTTATGCCAATAAAGTAGTTTGAAGTTAAACTACAGTACATTGTCAATCTCTGTATCCCATGTTGTGCATGCCAACTCAAAAAACCAAACTCATACCAGTGATAACTTTTATTATAATTGTGTAAAGAGATATGCACACATACAGATAATCACCTACACACACACACACGTGCACACTCACGTACACTCACACACACACACACACACACACACACACACACACAACCGAGCAATAGCCCTCAACCCCCTTCTCGGAAGAAAATGCACGCAGGACTCCGCTTCTGCCATCACACACACACACAGGTGGGCAGTCCTTGTGTGTTTCAGCGCAGTGCAAGCACAGAGTCAACGAATAGGGCACCCGGAACTCTTGCTTATATTGTCTGGAAAATGCACTCCAGTTCACAACACCTAATTTAGATAAAATACAGAACAAACAATATTGAATCATTTTGAAGAAAGGCATTAACAGTACAGAGTCATACAAGGAATTTATTTTTTATACATTTTAAACATATTATAGGAAAATGTTAGACAAGATATACTTGAGTGTTATTGGCTTTGTCTGTAAAGTACCTAAGAGACTTACTTTGTTTATGAACAATATAAACTAGTTAAAGTTTGTCAAGACAAACTTTAATTTGGCTTGAGAAAGCCTATCCTAAAAGTTTTGAAGGCAATACAGTTTATCAGGCACAGACAGACGGATGGACATGACAGATAGGCAGACAGAGATAGAAGGATAGATAGATTAGGATAGGATAGAAAATGATTTTTGATGTAGTAATACATCAGCTGTGGCGTGCTGGTGTACTGGCAGAATGGGCACTTACTACTGCAGTCTTTTAAACTGCTCATACTCCCCTTTGCTTAACACATTTGTGTGCATTTTTGCAGGGGGGAATGGCTTTTAAAAGAGCCTTGGAGTTACAAAGTAAACAACAACAAAAAATAGGTGAGAGAGATGGAGGACTAGAGTAAGAGTTAGAGAATAATTAACACAGCAAAACAAAAATATATATATAAAGTAAAATAGCAAAAGTGGTACCCAGGGAATATAAATGGGGATGACAATGCCAATGTTTTTATGTTCAATTAAATAAATGTATACTTATTAATAACAATAATATCAAAATAGTTTACATTTAACCAATTTATTTATAGAAAAAAAGTCCTACAATATAACTTTGTATATTATTACTATTAACTCTTAAATCCTATTTTTCTTCTCCTGGTTCAGTTTTGCCACTGTATTTCTTTTTAAGGGCCTTGTTTTAACACTATATCCTAATCCCACCAAAACTACACTATACACACACACACACACACACACACACTTACACACACACAGGCCTACGATGCTTTTGGGAAACCATGCCCTATAGTTATTTGTGTGATATGGTGAATAAAGTTACACAATCTTATTTTTAAACCACTTAATTTTATCATCACACTAAACGCTACTTCAGAATTAAAAATTGTAAATAAATTGCTTGCCTGTACTCACCGTGCTAGCAGCGATGAACAGCGGGAATGAAAACATGCTAGAAATCGAAGTCATGAGTTCACGGGCGCGGCCCCACCTCGATCGACGTCATCACTTTGCCACTAACCAATGAGAAGCATTCTGGGCGGGGCTGCACATGCAGCCCCGCCCCAGGTGCACCCCCGCCCAAATCTGCAGGCTGCAGCCAGGTGCTTCTTACTTTCGGAGTTAACGCGGTGTTGCGTGATAGCGTCACTGGACTGACACGTGATATATGGATATTCCGACATGTTAGTGTTTTGCGTATCTATGGCAACAACAGACTTTTATAACGTGAATCCAGGATCGCTGTCGTGAAACACTTAAATGTTTCCCTTACCAAAGAGAAACGTTTAAGAGATTATATGCAACACCCTTAAGTTATTCTCTTAGGTAAGGGTAAATCGCACCTTAAGTATCATACTTAAGGGAAAAACTTGAGGTGCTTTATGCAACCGGGCACAGGCCCTTAAGGCGTTTTTTTTCGGTGGAAATAGAGCGTCGCTGCTAGTCCCATAGTGGTTGACGAGCACGGCATTAAGCTGGTGCACCGCTGGTGTAACTTTGTTTTCGTTATGTGTTAGGTGCAAAAGTTCCGTTCCGTGCAGAACACTCGGTGTAGCATAGTCTTTACGATTAATTAACCGTGACGTTTTAAAGCGCGGTTAATTGTGAAATACGGTAATCGCTAGAGTTTCTGAGGACACATCTGTGCAACCGTATCAATTTGAACCGGAGTCGGACCCGGGCCGGAACAAGATGACGGCCGCAAAGAAGTTCGACAATTAAGGCTCGAACAGGACGTTTCTGATTGGTTGGTTAACACAATGTCACTTTGATCTATCTTTGTATGTACTGGCAGGATAAGTTAACGTTAGAGTAACTTAGTGAGACGTACGAACGATATGTGTTTACTGATGTAACGTTATACGTAGGCTACTCAGTTTGTAATACCACAATAACCTTAACGCGTTGTTCATTATAAACGTGGGAAAAAAAAAACAGCTTTATACTGACCCTCGTTTATAAAAGCAGTCTGTTGGTGAGAAAAGATTCGGGAATCGCGCAAACATGAAAGCATTGACGTTGCTCATGGGTAATATTCCCTTCGAAAACAAAACTCAGCCACTGTGTCTTCAGCGGTTCGGATTTAGTTAGTTTAGTTTAGAGCTTTATTAATCCGTGGGGCAATTAATTTGAGCTTACATGACTGTGTTCGTTAAAATGACTGTGTTCGTTATTACACCCATGAACAGAACACCACAATCGCCTCGTTCAGTTTGTATCTTTTTGTACAAAAAACTATATTAATACTATAATTGCACCTTAGGGAACATAATAAAACAAAACAAAAAAACATGTCATGACCCCTTTAATTTTGCACATGTGGATCAAAAGACAAACTCGAGTCAAGTACAATTCCTAAATTTTTTTATTTAGTTTGAAACTCCAAAACAGAGCCATCCACGTTAGCATTACAAAGCTGATGAGGAGGAGATCCAATGAGCATAACCTATAAGTCCTATGAGTCTTAAGATACAGAAAATGTTGGGTCTTAAATATTTTTTATCTCAGAAATGCAGTGTGAGAGAAAAGAAACATCAACATTTTGACCAGGCTTTGAGTGGACATAAATCTGAGTATAGTCTGTGTAAAAGTGATAATTAAGCCTGGGTGATCTTACGAGCAACCAAAGAGGAAATATTTAAATGCTAACATTTAAGGGGCCTAAAATTAAATCCTGGGGGACACCAGTAGGGACAGTGCTAATTCAGACTCATTAAAACAAACGGGCGGCAAACAGAGATATAAGATCGACACCAGATTAAAACAGTCTCAGAAACACCAAAAACAATTTCAAGACAGTTAAAAGGTTGTGATTGGCAGTATCAAAAGCGACTCTTAGATCAAGAAGGTTAAAGATGGAGAAAGAACCAAAATCTTAAAACTTTTTTGTTATGCTTTAACATTATGCTTTTTTGGAACTGGGTTTACAGCAGTAGTTTTCAGTGCTACTGGCACAACACGAGCATTTATAATGCTGAGAACAGCAAAAGAGGTAAAACAAGATTTAAATAAGCTTGTAGGGAGAGGATCAAGTGTTTAAGTGATGGCGTTCATAAAATACCTCCCTACTAAGAATATCAGAGTCAATTTGAGAAAAATTAGAGAAGGACAACAGAGTAACAAGGCAAGCAGTTTTGTTTGTTTCAGTGCCTAAAAAGGTCCTGCTAAACTGGCACAGTAATCAAAAAACCCAAACGGCAAAAATCTGAGTAGGCCTAAACGTCCTTGCATCTATCTAACGAGGACACACAATATGTGATTAAATTGTTGTAATAATCGCCAGTAGCGGCACAAAAAGTTTTCTTCATATCTTTGTTACATATTATACAGTTGAGCTGATGATTTAGATCCATCTCAGTGACTCAAATTCTTTTATTCACAGATGATTTGTTCAGTAGCCGTTCTTTATTTTACCTTACCGGTAGGTGGCGACCAGTGTGTATCTTTTTGCAGAATTTAGTAACTGAATAATTCATTTAAGTCCTTCATGATTTAAACAATTCTGTTTGTCTTTTTGTATGTCCAACTATAGGCTATGTGGCCTACAACTAAGATGCTTACAAAGTTTGCTAGGTGTTAGTATATTTATTATTTGGTTTAAGTGCTCAGTTTGGCTTCACGCTTTGAGTACTTGATTTAAGATGTGTGTATAATTTGACAAATTGCTTTTGAACATGTAGCATATGATTAAGGGGAATCTACCTGCCCTTTGTGTGTATGTGCCTCACGTCTCTACCTCCCTCCCCCATTGCACCCCACCCCACCACACACACTCTTTTTGTCACATGCTTTACTGTGCACACACTCTGACTGATGCTTTTTGCTCAGCATTCTGCTTTGTTGGCATAAGATAAAAAATGACTAAATAAATTGTGAATCGCAAACACACATGCTGACAAAAGCACACATAAACATTTGACAGTATATTTTAGTGCCCCGCTAAGAACGGCTTGTGGGTGGACCGGTGGAGCTTTAACTGCTGTTCTCACCCTCACGCATTCAAAGAGGCTTGATGAAATGACAGCTTGTGATCTTTTCATTGCAGTATTTGTATATGTTTTGTTTTGTTCAAGTGCAAAATGGCGTGAATGGTTTGCTGGTGATACTGTAGGAAATCCCCCAAAAATGAATGATCAAAATTCAAATTCCTTGACGGAGAATATTGATAGTTTATAAACTAACCAAGGCAATTTCCTCAAGGACTCAGGATTAATCTGACTTCAGAGGCTTTGTAATTAGGAATCCCAGCAGCAGGGGGCAGCATAGGACAGTGTTTGTTCTCTTGTAGACAACAAAAATCAGTTTGGTAAATTAGTGTAATTATTTTAGCATTAATAATCTCGTGCTTTGCTTCTAATAATTCTCTACCATTAAAAGTGAATAAAGTTAGAAATGTTCAATGATATAAGATATCCTCTATTCCGGCTAATTTATCTTCAAAGTCCTTATTCATGACATGTAGGAACTGACATCCTGTCATGTTTGATCAGGGAACAGGGAAACAGCTGTCAGTTCTTCCTCTGCTCCATAGTCCCACTGTTCCAAGACCTCCTTGTAATAATATTGACCTTCCCTGTACTGTTTGCTCAGGCTGCCTTTAAACACAGCATTAGCAAATATCACACAGGGCTGCCGCTGTCTGCAGCACCATTTCACTCTCACACTCGCTAATTACTACCTAAATAACCTCTTATCTCCCTGTGCTGCCTGTTTGTGTTAGCACACAGCACACACATTTGGCCACTTAAATATCTACTGAAGCATTGTGATAAATATGACTTGTTGACTCTTCTGTGTCTGCCAGCTGGGTGTTTAATTTCTCATGTATTTGAGGGGTTTAGGAACTGAATTCAGAGACAACAGATAAATAATGTGGTGGATGGAATTTCAAAACAACAACGGTTGTAATTAAACTGCTTATAATAGGCCTACATCATGCCCTGCCTCACCAATTGTAAAATGCTAAAGAGATGAGTTAGCATATTTTATTGCTTACTCTGGATTCATTCGAGTTGAATTATTTCGAGTGACCCATTTGATCAGTATAACTCAGGTCATTTGCATTCCACTAGACTATATGCTGGATTTGCTCCAGAAAGCCACACCGGTCCTGACGCTCTGTTTGTGCACGTTGATAGATTCAGTTTGGCTGTGTTTGTTTAGCCCTTAGCTCACTACTCATATAAAAGCCTAGAACTCAGCGGTGATAGAAAATATATCCGCATCCCTTCCCTCCCCTCTTTCTGTTTTTTCTAATTACACAGTGCGTGTTTGTACAGCCAGCATGATGTTTTGAAAGTACACAAGCAGGTTTTGAAGCTTTTGTTGGACTTGTTTCCTGTCTTCTTATTCAGAGGCTGCTTTCACCTGTTTAATGGAACACATCCCATGAGTGATTGGTGCAATGTTTCACTCTCGGGCTCCGTCAGGATAACTGTCACAGCTGTGGGCCAGCGCGACAAAGAGAACAGGTGTGTGTAAGTGTGGAACAACAGTTATGAAAATTACTGCAGAGTAGCTTATTCAGTGTTTTTTTTTTTACTCCCATTGTCCAAAAAAATATTCAAAACAATATTCTTTCAGCCTATTTTAATGCTTGCTTTGTCATCTTGAGGCCCCGGTAGTGTAGTTCCTTTGGCTTAAACAGTAGGTGTTTGCACCAGAAAGGGTTTGATTCCCATGGAATTGAAGGTGCATTAAACCGTGCTTGGATAAAATGTGTCTGGCAAATGCATACGCAATGTAAATGTAAATGCAAAATAAACAGGGTTTGAGAAATGCACTCTAAATGCAATACATAAGTTGAAATGCACAATAAATCTGTACCATGCTGATTACAGACTGATATTAGAGATTTTTTATTAATCAGTTTTATTGGAAATATAATTGTGCATGCTAATTTCCCCAGTTTTTACATTTAGATTACCTCTGCCATCATCTAGTGCTCACTTAAAGTTAATCTTTAAAAAAAAAGCAAAATTAGCAAATAACTGTGTACATGAATTTTGTGTTTGTTAGTGCCAGACAGAGGCTCTGTATGTGTGTCTATGTATTGAGCATATTACCTTGGCTGTATTATCACACATCATAATGAATTTTGAGCGAACCCCAGAACTCTTTCTAATCTCTGGGCTACAGATATCTGACTGGCTGCCTGTTATGAACTCCACTGTGTATCTTTACCCCAATCACAGGCAGCTGTGACTATTTAGTGGGCAGGAAACCACCAAAAGCAGATAATTCTCCATTTATAACTTCTGGTTCACTCTGTTTATTTTCTTGTTGAGTGAGCCAATGCTGGCTGTTCCGTTAGCTGGCATGTGTTGACCAAGAACCGTTGTGTGCTGTCCTCTGTGTTGATTGCCGGATATTGAATATCCTTGAGCTAATATCAGACAGGCCTAGCTTGCTTTCCATAGTCATTTGTCTAGTGAGGCAAACCACAAGTCTTATTTTAACCACCTCTGAAAGGGTTTGCTTTAAGTGGCTTGTTAAAAAAAGGGAAAAGGAAAAGCATGAAAACGTTGGGGTTTTCGAGGCAAACCATAATAGGGCAAACCACCAAGTATACCAATTAGCCAGCAACGCTAACTGTCAGAGTGACACGGGGACAGAGCTGTGAGAGAGAACGACACAGAAACCAGACACAGACCACACAGAGCAGCAAAGCACTGTGGGACATTCACAGGAAAGCCCAAATTAGATGAAAAACATTCATCTAAATTATGTTTGAAACATAAAGCACATATCCAAGCTGCCTTGCATGACAGTTCAAAAGACAAATGAACATGAGAGGTAAATATAGCAGGAAACAATACTGCGAGACTGCACAGTCAATCAAGACGACACCAGAAATGTTTAAGTGTCACCTCAGTGATAGAAGAATAATTGTTTGCCAAAATTGGAACCACTGAACAGAGCACATGAGATAATTGGCATTTTTAATGTGCAGTCCCTGTAGCAGAACCTGATTTCACCAAGTACCACATGTTCCTGGATCAACATCTTTGTTGATCCCGAACAACATTACAATCAACCAATCAGAATTAAGGGACAAGTTTACAATGTATGTCAAGTTTAGGCTTACAATCAGGGGTTGGTGCTTCTACATCAGTGTTATCATTTCCCCCTGATTTTAGGGGTAAATTATGGGTAGGGTTATGTTTAGGGATGGGGTTAGGCTAATGTTGTTTCTGGATCAAAAAAAAAAAAACTGTTGACACGTCAAACTCGGCAAAATCAGGTCACTGTAGTATTCTCTTATGAAGTGAAAGGATCCTATATATGCAGTGAACTCAGAGGTCCCCTTCTCTGTGGAGAATATTGAAGAGTTATTAAATTAATCTTTGATTAGTGGCGCATGTTATTGTGGAGGACAGATTTGCGGTGAATGAAGCTGTTAGGCTGTCGCTAAACCGATTTATTAAGGTCACCTAGAGTCTCAAAATAAACCTTACAAGCTTGTTTTTATTTTACATAATTAAAGTGAAATGTACTTTCCATGAAATCTGTTTCTATATGTCTCCTTTTTGTTTTCATATTTTGAACAAAGTCCATGTCAATTATTAATGGAGTCTTTATCAAACTGACAGTGAAAGCTAACCTAACCTTGAGTAAAGTAATTAACATACTTATTTTTCATTTCAAAGTAATTAAATATTTTGTCAGAATAGAAACATTTGCAGATTGCAAATTGTATCGTGGATGAATGAGTCATTCGAAATAGATTTTTTAACCCAGCTAACAATTTTTGGTTCCATAAATGTTAATAGTTTTCTTAACAAAAAAAGAACCTTAGTTTTTGGTTTGTACAACTTTATTGCAACGTTCCCCTAACGTTATCCTAATGTTCCCCTAATGCTATATTCTAGCGTTTCCCTAACGTTATTTAACGTTTCCCTGACGTTATCTTGTAATGTTCCCCTAATGTTATAATCTAACATTCCCCTAACGTTCTCCTCTAACGTTGCCCTAACATTATAATCGAATGTTCCCCTATAATTGAATGTTCCCCTAATGTTATCTTCTAACGTTCCCCTAATGTTAAGTATTCACTGAATTCACCGTTAAGTAATAAAGTTTGTTTAACCAATATTATCACTTAAACATATTTTCTATATAAATATTTTGAAACAAATTTCCATGACTTTTACAAAACTTTCTGGGTTTATTTATTTTTCCAAAACTTTTCCAGGCCTGGAAATTGCTATTTTAAAATTAAATGACTTTTCCAGGTTTTTCATGACCGTACAAACTCTGTATTTTATAAACTAGTAACATATGAACATATGATTGTGCATGCAGATACATTTTCACATACAACCGAACCACATGCTCTCACACACTAAGATGCGTACACTCATCATTCTATGTTATGTATACACACTGAATGATTTTGATACTTGATTTGTATCTCCTTTTCTTCCTACTTTTCTCTTTATTTTATTTTTATTGATTTATTTTATTGTACTGTAAAGCACTTTGGATCAACTACGGTTGTGTTAAACTTGTGCTCTATAAATAAAACTTGACTTGACCTGACTCACGTTTTCAGGGTGTAAAGAAAATGCGTTTTTATGAATTAGATTATATCCTAAATTTGATGGAACCTGGCAAATTGATGACTGTAATATGTATGCAAGGCATGCAGAGTGAGGAGGGGGTATCCAAATTGAGCGGGTGGACTCAAATGATCCTGCACTGGGCCTGCAGCCCGAGTCAGGACGGATGGTTCTGCTGGAAAGAGGGCATCTGTGTTGTGGGAGCCCACAGTGGCACAATCTCTGGGGACAGAACTCACTGATCCAGGGCTGGAATTCAGCCTCATTTAGCCAACAGTATAAACACTTAATCCAGCGTGAGATTTCCAGGCCCCGATGGGTCAACAGTTTAGCTCTTTATTTCTCCCTCACCATCTTGTTATAAACAAAGTCGGCTTTCAGTTACTGCTGTGAAATTGTTTTATAGGGTACATGCATGATTGAATATTCATTATGTTAAACTAGGCACTTTCTTTGTATATAAATCCATATTAGACTTCGCTGGCAGGCTGCCTAAACCACATGAGATGGATTCTTTTCGTAAAAAGGCCCAAACTCCTTAGCAGCTCTTTTCTTCACGATTTATTTGTTTTTGTACTAATGTAAATGACGACTTGTTGATATTTTCCTGCCCAACCTCTCGGCCTCCCCCTGTTTTCTTCCTCCTCTCTCTCTATTTCTTGGCCTAGGAACACATGGATCCTTTCAGAGAGGGGAAATGTCGGAATTTGTGGTAGGCATGGGAAAAATAAACAATCGTGTCGGTCTGTTCGGCAGCAGAGGACTGGTGCTTCATGTCTGGCGGTGGTGTGGGGGAAAGGAGAGCCAACTATTTTTTTTCAACCAGGGGCCAGCTTCCTTGAAAATATTTATACATTATTTTTCCTTGTCGGCAAGCAAAATTTACCTCGGGATTGAGGAGCTCACCTCTAATACCACAGTGAAAATACCCCCCCTCCTCCTGAGGTGCACTTTATTTGACGAGAAACAGCCGCGTATTCAGGCCTGTTTTACCTCAATAGAGAATTTTAAAAAGCGTGTTAAAAAATCATACAGATGCGTTTCCTAAAGCAGGTGGATATCACATCTTACAGTCAAAACTCCAACAACCTTTTTGTACTGCCAGGTTTGAATATTCTACATCTGTTTTTCATTTTAAAAAGGCTGCAAACAGGTTCGTCAGTGTGGCGTTCCAGCGCAGCATCCAAACATCTGTGTCTTGGCAGAACTGCAAGGCCAGATTGATTTCAAACCTGCACATTGTCCAGGATTGCTCTCTGGACAAAACGTATCAGAGAAGTAACACTTTCAGAGCAGAAAAACTGAATGAGAGCATTTCAGTACCCCTGCAGAACTCATTTTAAAGAAGCGCTGCTGTTGTATGGTTTCTTTGTTTTATGCCCCCAATAGTTTACAGATACTGAAAAATTTATTCTTCAAAAAGATGAGAGATAATATTTTACAAGCTCTGAGGAAAGTTGAGGTTCTCAAGCAGGTCCTTGTAAAGTCCTTCTCAGAATCCAGTAATTCACATCACTGGTTTTGAGCTGCATGGCATTTAAGGAGACCACACACTATGTCTGAGAGAGAGAGATCACATGACCCAGGGACCAACCACAGTTACAGACACTCACAAAACATGTGGAAGAAGGAAAGGCAGGGGGAGAAAGAATAAAGGCCAACACGTTATTGGTTTCTTTTCTCATTTCGTATGTAAAATACTTAATTCATCACCATTCATGAATGTCATGCAGAATCAACACTTTGATCCATTTGGTCACTATGTTTTCTTGTTTCAGTATTTTAAAATGCTATTTCCTGGTGAATGGGGAGAAAAGAAAATCAAAACAGCAGTTGCTTTACCTTTATTTGTCCTTGACCACAGTCCACAGAAAACCGGACAGAATAAGATCAATTTGACAGAAAAAAAATCATATACAAAATTAAACTTCAGTCAATAAATGTGTTAAGTACTGATCGGCATGTTTTCTCTCTCTTTATGTGTGTGCTCTAAAACCTTTGAAGATGGACTAATATTATGGTCATAAATGTACAGTATAAAGTCAGAGACTTTGAGACTAATTTGATCTTTCTACCCTAATAACTTTTAGTTTTACCTTTTGAAACATTTCCATTGACCCAAATAATAACACCCATCATTCCATAATTGGATGTTTCAAAAAAAAATTCTCAGGTTACCAAATTAAAATGAAACACTATCAAGTCCTCTATCTCTCTGTCTCTGTTTGCCTTTATGTTTTTATAGTTGCATTTATTCCTTTGTGATCTCCATTTAGATGTGTTAGCGTGTGGGTGCTTACGTGTGCATGTGACTGTAGGTAAAATTCATTTGGCTCATTAAGTTTCCTTTCTCAGTTCACTGAGCACAAATCTGCAGAACAAGGTCACAAGACTGTAGGTAGTTTATTGCACTCATGTTCTCCACTGTAAAAAAAAGTCTGTAAAAATAGGGCACAATGTATGGTATAAATATGTAATATAATTTTCCGGAATGTTTTTTTTTTTTCAGGTGTTTTACCTGTATTTTGTATTATGCATTGCATTGTGTTGTGTTTGAGAGTTAAAGGGTTAGTTCACCCAAAAATGAAAATTAAGTCATTAATTACTCACCCCCATGCTGTACCAACCCCGTAAGACCTTCGTTCGTCTTCGGAACACAAATGAAGATATTTTTGATTAAATCTGAGAGCTGGATCACTGCTACATAGGCTGCCTAAGGGTCTGACACTTGACGGTCCAGAAAGTCATTAAAGAAAATGTTTAAATATTCCATGTCGCAACAGTGGCTCAACTATAAGTTTATCAAGCGACGAGAATACTTTTTGTGCGGAAAAACAAACAAAAATAACGACTTTATTCGACTATTCCTTTTCTTCCTTGTAGGCCTGAAACGAGACTTCAAGAGATTTCCACGACGCATGCGCGAGAACTGAGATGAGGACGTTCTTCTTCGACTCCTTCTTGTTACCGGCTGCTCACCGCTTAGAAGTATTACCGCCACCTACCGTATAAGATGACGTGTTGGAAGCGCAAAACTTTCTGTTTACAAGCAGAGGAAGACGCGCGCTGTACATACGTTTCCATATGTAGTAGACATTGGGTACAGCAGAATATTGTGGTGTGATGTGAATAAGGAGGTCTAGTATTTTAGAAAAGTATTATATGTTGTGATTTATCTTTGTTTATTCTGACAAAACCAAATGTTTGCCAGTGACTTGTGAAAAGTCCTCAATGGAAAAATAAACGTTTTGCCTGGAAAATAGAATTATGGCATCCACTAGAAGGGGTTTAGTGCTCAATCTTTATCCTGGGGTCTGACACAGTTTAGGTCCCTTGAATCGGACAAATGCAGACATTTTGACAATTTGAACAGTAAGCAATCATCACATAAGATAATCAGCATAATTAGCCTTGGGAGCAAAAGCTATTCAAGCTTATTAAGTGATTAAATGAACTCCGGTAAAGCTCAACTTGTTTCCTCAAAACTAAATACAAAAGCACATGTCTTTGAGTATAGCAGACAAATTCTGGCAATTATTAGAGTTAAGTCAGGTTTCATTTGAAGCCATTAAATTACAGTGTGTGCAACACAATTAAACTCACTTGCGAAACATCACCTTTCTGCTTGAATTCACAATGTTAATTAGTTAGTGCTTGGATTTTTAAAAATGAATTATTGCTCTGCTTTATCTAAGATGTGGGTGAGTGAGGATTATGGGATGCTTCGCACAATAAGAGGGGACTGGATTTGGCTCGAGAAAAACTGACACTAGAGTTTCTAATAAAATTGTGCACAATATTCATCTGTTCTACATAAAAATGGATTGTAAGTGATATCAACATGTCTGCTATTGTGAACATTTAAACTCCTGTCTGTCTCTCTGTGTGGTAATGTTTAAACTGGCAACTTCTGGAAAAAATATTATTATTTACTGTAAATATATTATTTACATATTTTTCTCAGATTGATTGAGCAAAGGATTGATTGACTGTTAGTGTTCACTGACTTGATATCTTAGTTTAAACATACGGTAGACTATTCACAGGACAAGAGGATGGCATTTGGACAGACCTCTGTGCAGATGTGTGGGTGTACTTCTGAGGTTGTGTGAGAGCGTGTGGGTTCATGTGCATCAGGGAGGTTCACAGCAGGTCACCCGCTGTCAGGTCTGACCTTATGAGCGGCCAGCTATCATCTATCGGGATCTTAACTTTCACTGTGGACTCAAACACTCACGGGAGAGCAGTCGCTGACATTAAAACTCAATTAGGGTCCCACGCACTAAATAATGCAACAGGAAAGTGCATTACCCACACGCTCAATGCCCACAGCCCTACATCTCAATATGTTAAAAGCTCTCCCAAAGCCAGTGTATTTGAATATGTGTGAGTGAGTGAGTATATGAGCATGTGTTAAGAAAAAACAAAGAGGATGTAGGGAACAGTGAGCTCTCTCAGTTAGATGAATGTCATTTAGCAAAACTCATATTCACGGTAAATGTAACGAATCACCACACCCTCTTGCTGTAGGCTTTGTTTTTGGCCTTGTAATCTTAAACAGTATGACATGCATCACTACACTAACATTAACAAGTTTTAATTGACATTGCCTGTTAGCCTAAGCATGTATGGGTTTTTTTAATTAACTATTTGCACATTTTACACACATGAATATACTGATATATGAAGTCACACTGGTGTACACTGGTGCTCAAGAAACACTTATTAATGTTGAAAACAATTGTGCCGCTTACTATTTTTTGTGTAAATTGTGATACATTTTTTGCTCAGTATTGTTTGATGAATAGAAAGCTCAAAAGAACAGCACACACACACATACACACACACACACACAATGACTTTCCCAGGTTTCAATGGGGCCTCATGTAATTTTCAAACTATTCTACAAATTTAAAACCCAGTAAACATCTCCCTGTTGTATTTAACAACACTGAATAAAATGCTCTGCTGATTTTAATAACGCAGGATGTATTTTGCCTGTTGGCTTGTCAGAGCTCTGTCTCCACAATTACTTCTATTAATGTAACTTTCATTACAGATTAATGTAATATCACACAACCCAAGCATTTAACACCATTATGCGGAATGTTGTGTTAAGATAAACAGCATCCAATGAAACATCTAATAAAATATTTAACTGCACTGGGTAACATTTTATGGTGACTACCATAATTCTGAATTTTGACTCTAAAATATATTATTATTAGGGCTTTCAAAACGTGTTAATTTTGCGATTCAGTTTAGTTTTACCATCTCTTAATGAACTTTTTGAAGAGTAAAAGATGAGTTAAAAAAAGTGTTAAATGACCATAAAGAGTTGTGAGAAAATAGGATGCATGTCAGATCCATGTCATGCGTGTCCAATTTTAAAGTGACAGCAGCCAAATAAACTCAAAGAACAAAACACAAAGAGAAAATCCCTCACTGCTCTTGACTGAATAACTTCTGTAGCTTTAAGAAGGATTCATCTATATTCAATTTATAATTTATGCAGAACACTGAACAGTGATTGACTATTTAATTTCTGTATATTTACTTGTTAGACCTGAAAATCTTAAAGCACTGTTTACAAGGTTTCATGGGTCACAACAAAAACAAAAACTTTGTACATTTTAGCAGGGCAGGTACAAATCTGAATGCTAAAAAAACCTTTGCGTTGAGCCCTGATATATTAAAGGCAGCTAAATGTGACATTTATTACAATGGGTTTATGTGAGGATTGTTTTAAATGTTCACTTAAATTAAAAGTTATATTTTTAAAACCTATTAAATGTTAAAATTGATAGCTTGCGATTATACTGTAATTTTGAACGGCAATAATTAGTGGCTATCAGTATCAGTACTGTCCGTGATAGTGGCCTTCATTCGTAGTGCTTAAAAAAAGGCATATTTAAAATATATCGTCTTTATGTTGTTTCTACATTATTTTGGAAATTCAGTGTGAAGGTATTACAATATAAAAATAATTTATAAAAATGTCAATGTCATAGGTGCGATTAATCGCGATTAATTACAGAGAAAATGTGCGATTAGTTAATTTTTTTCAATCAATTGACAGCACTAATATATATAATATATATATATATATATATATATATATATATATATAAAATTAACATATCAATATACCAAGCTTTATTGTCTGTTAAGATGGATAGCATTAGCACTGTTCACACTGAACAGAACATTGTGAACAGCTCTAACATTTACTTACTTAACATCCTCTCAGATTGCTCTATGGGAATTAACGTCATGTCTAATTAACTGATGTAATAAACAAACTACTGTTTAAACGTTAAACGCCCTTGCACATTTTCCGTTTGGAAAAAGCACTAAGTGAATATAACAGCCAACCACATATCCTGATGAATATCACTGTGCGTTATGAAGTAAAACATTAATTTGAATACTATCTCACATGGTAATTTTATATCACCTTCTGCTGAATTTAAACACCCAATGAACTCTCTCTGCATGTGTTTGGAGAAATGGAAAACGTCCTCCTGGCATCTAACAGATCACTTCAGAACTTAATAGGGAGCCTGGATACTGGCTAATGTCTTATGAAACAACACAGCTTAAAGTTGTCCCTGCACATTGAATTAGGAGGAGAAAGTATTTTTTTAATCACAAAAATGACACATGAAGTGTTAAAACGTCTCGGTTACGGATGTAACCCTCGTTCCCTGAGTAGGGAACGGAGACGTTACGTCGGATGACAGAGAATGGGGGTTTCGCCTAGAAAGCCAGTCCTCTTCGAGTATTAAAAAACGAGCCAATGGCAAGGAAATGCCATGGGTCTGCGGAATTTGCATAGCGTATCCCCGCCTCACCACGTGGGTATAAAGGGAGGATGCGGACGCAAACGCAGCTATGTCTTCGCTGAGGAGCCGAGACTGAACTCAGGCGTCTACCCAGCGGTACAGCGGAAGTGGCAGGGAGACGTAACGTCTCCGTTCCCTACTCAGGGAACGAGGGTTACATCCTTAACCGAGACGTTCCCTTTCGTAGTCACTCCGAGTTACGTCGGATGACGGAGAATGGGGGTTCCCGTGAAATCACGCCACCTTCACAGCTGTCTTCCAGTGCCCTGCGGAAGTCTAAACCCCTGTCGTGAACTAAGCACGGACGAGGAGTCCTACTAGCACAGGGATACCAAGGTACACTGGGGAGCATATCTCAGAGGAGATATGCCGCAGTATGCCTACCCATAGGGAGGACTTACGAAAACACATATGGCCCCGGGGGGCTACATATGGGGGAACACTGGAGTACCAACCCGTAGGGTGGCTAGAATTTCAACTCCAGGAGTGGCAAGGTGGCTTGCCAAGGGAAAGACACATGCTCAAAAGAGGCTTACAGTGGAAATACTCATGTGGGGGTTACTCAGGGGAGGAACCATGCACACGGAGGCACCTAGCCGACGCACAGGCAATAGACACTGGCGCTAGCATCAACAGTGCTGGAGGAACTCAGGGCTTCAGAGGGGAAGACTGCCTGAGGAAATATCGCACGTATCCAGTCAGTGGAGTGGAATGGCGAGCAAGCGAAGACACCTGAACAGCTCCCATGTTAGCTTGAAAAAGACAGTACATGGGTGGAGACTGGCTCCACTCGGAGATTGTAAAATCTGGCGAATGTGTTAGGTGTCGCCCAGCCTGCAGCTCTGCAGATGTCTGTTAGCGAGGCGCCATGCGCTAGAGCCCAAGAGGACGCCACACTCCGGGTGGAGTGGGCGGTCACACCAAGGGGGCACGGTCGACCTTGCTGCTGGTATGCCAAGGCAATGGCGTCCACTATCCAGTGAGACAACCTTTGCTTGGAGAGAGCCTTTCCCTTCAGCTTCCCACCATAACAGACAAAGAGCTGGTCTGAGGTCCTGAAACACTGCGTCCTGTCTACGTAAGCACGGAGGGCGCGTACTGGACAGAGCAGTGCCAAGGCTGGGTCTGCCTCCTCCCGGGGCAGCGCTTGCAGGTTCACCACCTGGTCCCGGAAGGGAGTGGTAGGAACCTTGGGCACATATCCGAGCGGGGGTCTCAGGATCATGTGAGAGAGAGCCGGCCCGAACTCCAGGCACGCTTCGTCAACGGAGAATGCGTGCAGGTCCCCTACCCTCTTGATGGAGGCCAGTGCAACCAGGAGCGCTGTCTTCATTGACAGAAACTTAATCTCAACTGATTGCAGAGGCTCAAAGGGAGTCCTCTGCAGGGCATTTAAGACCACTGAGAGGTCCCAAGAGGGAACGAGAGGAGAGCGAGGAGGATTCAGGTCTCCTCGCTCCTCTCGGGAACCTGATGATCAGGTCGTGCTTTCCAAGAGACTTACCTTCAACTGCTTCGTGATAAGCGGCGATAGCGGCCACATACACCTTCAGGGTGGAGGGAGACCGCCTTCGCTCCAACCCGTCTTGCAGGAAGGAAAGCACGACACTGATCGAGCATCTCCTGGGGTCTTCTCGGCGAGAAGAGCACCAGTTGACGAAGAGGTTCCACTTCAACGCGTAGACGTGTCTTGTGGACAACGCTCTAGCGGAAGTGATGGTAGCCGCCACCGCAGGTGGCAGGGTACTCAAACCTGCCTCGTCCCGTCCAGGAGCCACACGTGGAGTCTCCAAAGATCGGGACGAGGGTGCCATAGGGTGCCCCGTCTCTGAGAAAGGAGGTCCTTCCTCAGAGGAATTGGCCAAGGAGGTGCTGTCGCGAGGAGTATCAGTTCGGAGAACCAGGTCTTGGTGGGCCAGTATGGGGCGACCAAGATGACCTGCTCCTCGTCCTCCCTGATCTTGCACAGAGTCCGTGCGAGAAGGCTCACTGGGGGAAACGCATACTTGCGTAGGCCCTGCGGCCAGCTGTGCGCCAGTGCATCCGTGCCGAGCGTGCCCTCGGACAGGGAGTAATACAGGGCGCAATGGGATGAGTCGAGGGAGGCAAACAGATCTATCTGTGCGTCCCCGAACTGGTCCCATATCAGCTGGACCGACTGGGGATGGAGTCGCCATTCGCCAGAGGTAGGTCGGAGCCGTGACAGCTCGTCGGCTGCAAGGTTCCGCACTCCAGGAATGTAAATAGCACGAAGGGACCTCAGGTGCTTCTGACTCCATAAGAGGAGGTGGCGTGCGAGTTGCGACATACGGCGGGAGCGTAGACCACCTTGATGGTTGATGTACGCTACAGTCGCGGTATTGTCTGAACGGACTAGTACGTGTTGACCCTGGAGCAATGCATGGAAGCGGTACAGGGCAAGGCGTACTGCCAGCAACTCGAGGCAATTGACATGCATGAGGCGCTGGGGTCCTGTCCAGGAGCCCGCGGCTGCATGTCCATTGCACATGGCGCCCCAGCCCGTGGCAGAGGCATCTGTGGAGACAACAACATGCCTGGAAACTCGTTCTAGGGGAACTCCGTCTGTAGAAAGCTGAGGTTCCGCCACGGCGTGAAGGTCTGACGGCAGGTCGGAGTTATTAGAACTCTGAGCGTACCACGATGCTATGCCCACCTCGGGACTCGATCCCGAAGCCACCGCTGAAGCGGTCTCATATGAAGCAATCCGAGTGGCGTTGTCGCGGCTGCGGATGCCATATGCCCCAGGAGCCTCTGAAAAAGTTTCAGTGGGACCGCACTCTTGCCCTCGAACTGTCGAAGACAAGTCAGCAGTGAGTGTGCGCGCTCGCTCGTAAGCTGCGCGGACATGGCGACCGAGTCTATCTCCATACCGAGAAAAGAGATCCTCTGCACGAGGCAAAGTTTACTCTTCTCCCAGTTGACCCGAAGGCCCAGACGGGCTAGGTGCCGGAGCACTAGGTCTCTGTGGCAGAGCCAGCCCGAATGGGAGAACCGCGTACTGGTATGCCTGCTCCTCGAAAGCAAACCGAAGAAACGGTCTGTGTCGAGGTAAAATGGAGACATGAAGTAGGCGTCCTTCAGGTCTATCGCTGCAAACCAATCCTGGGGCCGAACACATTCGAAAATGTGTTTGGCCATAAGCATCTTGAACGGCAGCCTGTGAAGGGTGCGGTTCAGGACGCGCAGGTCCAGGATCTGCCGTAACCCACCGGTTTTCTTGGGGACAATGAAGTACAGGCTGTAAAACCCTGACTCCACCTCGGCTGGAGGGACAGCCTCGATTGCACCCTTCGCCAGCAGGGTGGCAACCTCCGCTCTCATGATCGGGGCATAGCCACCGACCACAGTAAAGCGGACTCCCCTGAAGCGGGGAGGAGACCGTGCGAACCGAATCGCATAGCCGAGCCTGATCATTCGGGCGACCCAACGGGACAGATTGGGGAGCTCTAACCAAGCCACCAACAACTGATCCAGTGGAATCATCCGAGCCACAGGCGTCCCCCCGGAGGGGCAGCGGAGCGGAGTGACCGGCACAGGCGAGGGTGGCATAGCGAACCTGTGCGCGTGCACAGTCATGCTCCGCGTCCTGACAGAGGAGACCAGGGAAGGACCAGCGTTCCGCGGGGGTCTGCTCTGCCAGGGGTCTGGCGATAGAGGGGGACGAGAGTGGTGTGGTCCGGAGACGGCACGCACTGTCATCCGCACCCTCAGAGACAGAGGGGAACGAGAGTGGCGAGGCTCGGGGGCGTCGCGCACTGCCGTCCGGCTCTGTGTGCTCAGAGATGGGATGCAGCTCTTTGTTTAAAAGATTCTCCCCCAGCCCTCCACCGGGGGAAGGAGTGGGCCTGCAACCACTCCCTGAAAAACTGCAAGCCATATCTGAGCTGCCTGTAACGGGAGCGCCGCATAGCCTGGCGTACAGCGGGGCTGCGGGGCTGGTACAGGCAGGGGCACCTCCCTGCGACCACCTCCACGGCCCGGCCCGGTGCTGCTGGGGCCGGGCGGGAGGGGGCGGAAGTCGCAGGAGGGCGCATTCGACGGCAAGCGGACTGAAGCGTCTGAGCCGCCGGCTGATTGGCAGCAGAAGCCGCAGGGTCAGAAAAAAAGCCACAGTCCACTTCTGGGCGGCCGAGAACTGTTGGGCAGAGTTCTCGACCGCACCGCCGAAGAGGCCAGCCTGGGATATGGGGAAGTTGAGGAAACTGGTTCACTCAGCCTCGCGCACATCAACCAGGTTAAGCCAGAAATGTCTGACCACACATGTGGACATCACCTGACTCAGGGAGCGTGCGGTCACCTTCGTCGCTCGTAGAGCAAGGTCGGTGATGGCAGGCAGCTCAAGGATGAGCCCTGAATCAGCCCTACCCTCGTGCATGTCATTGAACACCCAGAAGGATGGCAATAACACACAGTGAGGTGGCAGCCTGCCCCGCAGCTCTATAGGTCCCCGCCACCGGAGTAGACAAGAACCTACAGGCATTGGAGGGGTGCTTAGGGTTGCCACGCCAGGTGGAGGCGCTGTGGGGACACCTAAGTGTTGCCACAGAACACTCCACAGGGGGGAACCCCAGTGTACCGTAGACTGCGGCCTCTACGAGGGCAGAGAAGGCGGAAGAGGCCGCAGAGCAGTCGCGAAAAGTCAAAGGAGACTTCCACGATCTCATGGCCTCTTCATGCACATCCGGGTAGAAAGGATTTGGGTTCGCCACCCCCAAAAACCAATCATCAGCCTCAAGTGCTCGGGATATGGCAGAATTTTCCAGACAAACCCGATACTCGTGGCAGCCCGGGAAAGCATAGCTGTGAATTCTGAATCAAGCTCGCTATGCTAGCACATCCGAGGACAGCAGCACAGACGAGCCATCTCCAGAGGACTCCAGCTCACCTTGTGATGCGGCGATAAACATGATTTCATCAGCTGGTGGACCGAATGAGAACGCGGGCCTGCGGGCGGGCCGGCGAACCCACTCGGGCCCACGTGGGTTGCAACGTGAAAGACGGGTTGTGGACCGAGGATTTTTCGTCGGTTTAGTTCCAGACCTGACGTCTTAGTCACCCTGGCCACCAGCCGAAGTATTATCTCACGTGGAGAAAAATAGATCGGGTGGTGGATGAGGGGATTCTCACTCTATTGAGCTCACGGAGTCTCGACCGTATACATTGCGATGGTCACGTTCCCACTGAGAGAACGTGACACACCCACGAGCGCTGTCTGAGCGTGATCAAAGCCCAGACACGCCAAACAGCGCTCGCGCCCAACAGCTGAATCTATCAGAATACCACACTCAGAAATACACGGGCAGATCGTCTTTAGAAAGACGCGTCTTTAAAAAGACGTGCCGCGTGCACGCTCTTTTAGTGAGAGGAAAAAACTCTGCGGATGTTGAAGCGACCAGGGAGAGACACACAGACCGGCAGACCACTGCTCAGATCGCAGGCAATATGAAACTCGCTGGATACCGCCGTCACACCAACACCAGAGAGTTCGCTCGTCTCGAAGAGATGTAGTCACTGAAAATACTCAGGATTTGGCTTGTGGAGTGAAGAGATTACCTTGGCTCCGAAGCGAAAAACATAGCTGCGTTTGCGTCCGCATCCTCCCTTTATACCCACGTGGTGAGGCGGGGATACGCTATGCAAATTCCGCAGACCCATGCAGGGTTCCCGCGGATCCTTAAAAAGTCTTAAAAAGTCTTAAATTAGATTTTTAACATATAAGGCCATAAAAAGTCTTAAAGTCTTATTTTTACTTATGAAAGGTCTTAAATTTTAGATGACACTTCGACTTAGACATATCTAAACGTTTTCCAAATTAAAACTATCTAAATAGCGTAGGATTATTTTTTATTATTCTATCTTTGTGGATTTGCTTGTTCACGTGACAATTCGCATCACATTCGCGGCAGAATAACGTCTGTCTCCTGCACGCGAGAGAGGAGAGAAGAAGAAAGTTGGCAATGTCAGTTCAGTCGTAAGTTCATTCTTTATGTCCTTAGGGGTGTGCGATGTGTATTGTCTATAATGATATTGTAATTATTGTTTTAACGATGTATGAGGCACTGTGAGCTGACATCGCATTTGTCTCTCGTGCTTTCACTGCGTGATGTGTCAGTGCAGTTGTAGGCCTATGTCCCCAAATTAGTTTTTGTCTTATATTTATATCATTTTCTGTTCTTAAATTAGAATATCACATCAGTAAGAGTGCAGTTTTCCCGTGCACAAGTGTGATATATTTATGTTATACAATAGTTAAATTAAAAATAAATTAACATGAGTTACTTTTTAGACACCATATTGTCAATATTGTTTGTTTTCCCTTTATTTCGCCGACTAGAATTTCAAAATGAAACCGTAGCAGAGTCTTAATGCAACAGACAGCGATGATTTCTTGACTGAACTCCACGTTTTGAACGAGTCATTTTAACGATTCAATGAACAATCACTTGTTTCTTTCCCGAATGAATCAGCCATTTGAATAAATCGGTTGAATGAATGAATCCCTCAACTCCATAGACAGTATTCTCAACTCGCTTACGGTATTAGGGCAGTGACTTGCCGCCGCCTACTGGCGGTTTTAGTTTCATATTTAAAGTACCCTTTAATTAAAACGTTAAAATTAGAAATCATTTCATATTTAAATATTGAATATTGATTTAAAAAAAACTCTCATAGCTTTATTTATGCAATTGTAAATGGAGTGTAAATATTAATGCCACTTCTGATGCCGCTTCTGTGTGACCTCTGCACTGCAAAGATGGATTTTGATTGAATGATTTAATTTGACTGGTAACGGTGGTACTGTATAATTATTGTGTAATTAAGTATTATTGTATAAATAAGTATAATTACTGTACAATTTAGTTTGAATAATTTGAATGTTAGTACTTGACATAAAAGGTGATGCATAACTCTAAATAAGTTTAGAAAAAATGTCCACATATAGGTGAAAATGCCCCTGGAAATCAATTTAAGGTGGCAAATATTGCACATTAATTAATCATTTCTGTCACTACTGTGAACAATTGACCACTGCATAGAATATGAAAAATATGAATATCTTCGTGAGTCTGCTGTCAACAACAGGCCTAAACCACCCAATGCACCAGCACAAAAACACAATCAGTAAAATATCATCTAATTATTATCAACAAAACGTTTAAAATATCGAGATATATTTTTGTCAATATTGCACACCCCTAATGTACGGTATTAATTTTGATTTCTTCAGGTCTTAAAAAGGTCTTAAAAAGCCTTAAATTTGACTTTAAAAAGTGTGCTGGAACCCTGCCATGGCATTTCCTTGCCATTGGCTCGTTTTTTAATACTCGAAGAGGACTGGCTTTCTAGCCGAAACCCCCATTCTCCGTCATCCGACGTAACTCGGACTACGAAAGGGAACCTGAGTTTCTTTTTAATTTCCATTAGAAGGCGCTCATGCAAAAGAGTCATTTCAGAAGAAAAGAAAACAAAGCATCTAGAGGCAGTTTCGAAAAATGGTGCAAAGGTGTTTGCATGCATGATTTGAGAATAACAGTCTGTGGTTCGTTTAGCAGACATCCACGTCAGTGGTGGTACCTGTCTTTTGCCAGCATTAGATGTTTGGTGTGGTAGTCCTGGGAATCGCATTAACCTGTTTTCAGCGGCAGACAGAGCACAACAATTCACAGCAAATAGATTAGAGCTGCTATCCGTCTTTCCCACAAAGCGCTGGCCATGTACAGCTTCAAAATGTGTTAATCTGTCATTGTTTGCTAAGCTGTCCCGTTGTGCTCTCCGCTCCATGCCAAAGAGTGTTTCGGCTTACTTTAATACCCGCACAGCCATGAAACAAACGATTGTTTTTTTTTTTATGGCATCAGGACTTAGCTGATTTCAGTGGATAAACAATCCTACAGTCGAGGCCTTGTAGTAATGCCCTACACTTCAGATGAATGACGTCAGACTTCCTGACACAAAGAGTGATGCAACTCTATTGTGGTAATGAATTGTGAAAGATAAAGACATTTATGCTGTGTATATTTATGCGAGTTCCCTTTTGTTGATGATGGCAGAGCTGCCAAAAACAATACAAATGAAGGGTAGTTTTCACTACACATTGTTGGGAGGATAATCATTACAGCCCTCTCTCTCTGTCTCGTATTTTCCCTTTCACATTTGTCATATACTGTAACAGTGATTTCCCCTTTTTCTTTCTCTGGTTTTCTTCATATCTCTCCACTGAATTACATCACAAACACTGGAATGATAAAAGAAAGCCCAGAAAACACACAAACAATTTTGACACGTGGGGAACAATTTTGGGGCATTTTAAATAGTAAGGCCTAGCATTAATGTATACTGTAGTTGTTTAAATGTAAAACGAACGGAGCACTGTTGCGACCTTTTAGTGTTCCTCCTCAGCAAAAATCAATTCGACCATCAGTTTTCACCCTTTCCCCACTGATGACTAACAAAGAGATGGATCATGTTTCTAGCAAGGCAAGGCAAGTTTATTTATATAGCACATTTCATACACAATGGTAATTCAAAGTGCTTTACATAGAAGAAATAAAAAGAAAAAAGAAAAAGAAATAACAATAATTAAAAAGAAATAAAATAAAGTACAGTAAAAACAGTCAGACGAACAGTGGCACAGTGCTCATTCAGTAAATGCATAGCTAAACAGATGTGTTTTGAGTCTGCATTTGAATGTGACTACTGTAGGAGCACATCTGATCTCTTCTGGAAGCTGGTTCCAGCTGCGGCTGGCATAATAGCTAAAAGCAGACTCTCCGTGCTTAGAGTGAACCCTTGGTATTTCTAGCTGATGTGATCCTAATGATCTGAGTGATCTGTTGGGTTTATATTCAGTGAGCATATCTGCAATATATTGAGATCCTAACCCATTGCATGATTTATATACCAGTAATAATACTTTAAAATCAATCCTAAATGTAACTGGGAGCCAGTGTAGAGACCTGAGGACTGGTGTGATATGGTCATATTTTCTGGTTCTGCTCAGAATCCTGGCAGCAGCGTTCTGTATGAGCTGCAACTGTCTTATGGTCTTTTTAGGAAGGCCAGTGAGGAGTCCATTACAATAATCCACCCTGCTGGTGATGAAAGCATGCACAAGTTTCTCTAAGTCTTGACTTGAAACAAAGCATCTAATTCTTGCAATATTTTTCAGATGATAGTATGCTGATTTAGTTATTGCTTTGACATGACTACTGAAACTAAGGTCTGACTCTAGAGACACACCAAGATTCCTGACTTGATTTTTAGTTGTTAGACCCCTAGCGTCAAGGTATGCATTCACCTTAAGAACTTCCTCTTTTTTTCCAAACGCAATGACTTCAGTTTTGTCTTTGTTTAACTGAAGAAAGTTTTGGCACATCCAACTGTTTACTTCATCAATGCATTTGCACAGGGAGTCAATGGGGCTGTAGTCGTTAGGCGATAGGGCTAAGTAGATCTGTGTGTCATCTGCATAGCTGTGGTAAGAGATTCGGTTCTTTCTCATTATTTGGCTCATTGGGAGCATATACAGGTTGAATAGGAGTGGTGCAAGAATTGAGCCTTGAGGGACTCCGCATGTCATGGATGTCCACGCAGACTTATGGTCTCCTATACTCACATAATAACCTCTCCCTTCTAAGTATGATCTGAACCATTTTAGGACTATCCCAGAAAGCCCCACCCAGTTTTCCAGCCTGTCAAGAAGTATGTCGTGATCGACAGTGTCAAATGCAGCACTGAGGTCGAGTAGTACCAGTACTGATAATTTGCCTGTATCAGTATTTAAGCGAATATCGTTTATTATCTTTATGAGCGCTGTCTCTGTGCTGTGATGCGATCGGAATCCAGATTGAAAATTGTCAAAGTATCCATTCAAGCTTAAGAATTTGTTCAGCTGATTGAAGACAACTTTTTCAATGATCTTGCCTATGAAAGGAAGATTTGAGATCGGTCTATAGTTGCTTAATATAGTCTTATCCAGATTGCTCTTTTTCAAGAGGGGCTTGACAACTGCAGTTTTCAGGGAGTTTGGAAAACTACCAGAAAGAAGTGAGGCATTAACCACTTTTAGGAGATCTGCTTCTAAACTGTTTAACACACTTTTGAAGAAAGATGTGGGGAGTGCGTCAAGGACGCAGGTTGATGTTTTAAGGTGCTGTATGGTTTCTTCCAAAATTTTGCCATCAATTTTTTTGAAATCAGACATAGTAACTACATTCCCAGGTTGTGGTCTGAACTGTCTGCCCCAGTGCGGCTCAATGATGTGCTGATCACCTTTCTGATATTATTAATTTTCTCAGAGAAGAAAGAAGCAAACTCACTGCACTTGCCGTCTGAGAGCATTTCACTGGGAATCTGGCTTGGGGGGTTTGTCAGTCTCTCTACAGTAGCAAAAAGAGTGCGTGTGTTGTTTAAGTTGCTGTTTATAATATTTGAGAAGAAAGTCTGTCTAGCTTTGCCTAGTTCCATATTGAAAGCATGGATGCTGTCTTTGTAGATGTTATAATGGACTACAAGTTTTGTCTTCCGCCACATGCGCTCTGCTTTTCTGCATGTTCTTTTCATATTTTGCACAGCTGTTGTGTTTCTCCAAGGTGCTTTTTGTCTAACACTCTTCCTGACTTTCAAAGGAGCAATATAATCTATTACACATTTAACCTTTGAGTTAAAAGAATCAAGGAGAAAATCAACAGAGTCAGCGGATATGCTTGGTTTTAAAGATATAGCCTTCATAAATAGCACACTAGTGTTCTCATTTAAGCATCTCTTCTTGACAGACACAGATCTAGCTTCAATGGCAGGAGAGATCAATATATCAAAGAAAATACAGAAATGATCAGACAGTGCTACATCCTTAATAACAATCGATGAGATGTTTAAACCCTTACTGATAAGTAAATCTAGAGTGTGTCCAAGATTGTGTGTGGGACCATGTACATGCTGAGTCAGATCAAAAGTTTTTAAAACAGTTTTGATTTCTTTTGCCATATTGTTTTCTGCATTATCCATGTGAATGTTAAAATCTCCAGTAATAGCAAAACAGTCAAACTCTGAGGAAATTGTTGATAACAGTTCTGTAAAGTCCTCAGCAAAGGCTGGAGAGTATTTTGGAGGCCTGTAAATAATGGTAAGCAAAATACGTGGGGCACCTTTTAACACAATACCCAGATATTCAAAAGAGGGGTAGTTACCAAATGATGTTTGCTTACATTGATAGACATCTTTAAAAAGAGCAGCTACTCCCCCTCCTCTCCTAGCAGCTCTGCAGACACTCATAAAAGTAAAGTTAGGAGGGGATGTTTCATTTAGGACTGTTGCACTGCAGCTGTCTTCTAGCCAAGTTTCATTTAGAAGCATAAAATCCAGGTTGTATCTGGTTATTAAGTCATTGACTAGAAGTGATTTATTTTTAGGTGAGCGGATGTTTAAAAGTGCTAACTTAACAGTCTTACTTTTTGTTACTTTTGTCTTAGTTTGGCGTGCAATAGGCACCAGATTAGATGGGTTTGCTGTACGGCTTTTGAAGGCCTTAGACTTTCTATCATGTAATCGAACAGCAATAGGGAAAGATACAGGCACACTGGGTTCCCGCTTGTTCTGTAAACATTTGAGAAAGTTACTGTTATCACAGCGAGGACCTGGCACATATCACTGAGAGCTGGTATCAGTTGTTTTTGGTTCACCTCGAGCCGATGGAGGAGGGTGTGGGCCCTGGCGTTTTTGCAGAGGCCGAAGAGCTCTCACAAGCGGAGAGCGAGCTGGGCCCGCAGGCTTTCGTGGTTTTGGGGCCTGACTTTTTTTGGTTGATGTCTGGGGGCTTGCAGATAGTTTAGTTCCAGCAAACACCAGTTTTTCCATTTTCTCTGAGAAACACAGAAGATGCTGTGGAGATGCTGGAGATAGGGATAACATGTCTGGTGATAGGGTAGAGGCTGGAGGGGCCTGTTTCTCTGGTGTTATTGGAGGCTGTAAAATGCTGTCCTGGTTTTCCAGCAAGTCGTCCTTGGGTGCTGAATGTTGGAGCAGTTCTAGTATGTCACAGTCTGTCTGTGGTGAGCTCTGTGGGCAGGGCTCAGCTGAGATTGTGTCCGTGAGCCGAGGTTGTTTTGGCTGAGTGGTGTTATCATTGTCCTTGCTTGACGTGTCAGCCGCATGTCCATCCAGGTGCTGAAGTGAAGTCCTGTGGTCATTCATACTGTGTCCAGGTGTGTGTGTGCCATTCAGGTTGAGTGTATTGGCACATACTGCAGAAGGTTGATTGAGGGAGAAGTAGATATTGTCCTTTAGCACTCTTGAACCAAGTTTGTTTGGGTGGAACCCATCCTGTTGAAACAGTTGCCTCTGACTCCAGAAAAGATTGAAGTTGTCAATGAAGTTTACTCCTTTTATATTGCAGGTTTTTTGGAGCCATGTATTAAGCCCAAGCAACCGTGAAAATCTGTTTGTTCCTCTTGCTGGGAGTGGTCCACTGATGAATGTTTGTACTTTCAGTCTTTTAAGTGTTTCAAAAAGTTCATTGAAATCCTTCTTAAGGAGTTCTGACTGCTCTTTATGAATATCATTTTTCCCCACATGAATGATGAGTCGATTTGCAGTCTTATGTTTCATCAGAATGTTCTCAAGTTCCCTGTTTACATCAGAAGTCGTTGGCTGTGGAAGGCAGCACGTAGTTGTATCCCTGCTAATAATGTTTCTGATTATGGAGTCACCCACTATCAGAGTCCTGTGCTCGGCTGCGCTCTGAGCTGAGTGCCGCTGTCTGCATGACCTTGAGCGCCAGTTAGCATCAGTGTTAGCTACTGGCTGATTCAGTCTTTGTTCAAACACATTCATCACGTTTGGGGATTCCTCATTTACATTCACTAATACTTCAAATCTGTTCTCAAGATAGGCGGTGGTAGGAGACCAGTATTTGCAATCCTTGACAGAGCTGTATCTGGGGTAGAGGAGGCTACTGCGGCAATATGTGATGCTAGTGACAATCTGATGTCTCGAGTGCCTTTGGGTTTCGCTCCCTGTTTGTGCCACCGATTTGTAAGTCGATCGGCTTGTTTCTCTACACTCAGTATGGCCTGTCGAGGAGGACTAGATTCATGGGACTCACCGGCTGTAGGCTGAGGGCGTCCATGACGAAGCTCTGTTGTGTGTTCCGTCTGGTTTGGTGGTCCCACAAATAACTTTGTTTGTTTCAAGAGCTACAATCCTTTGTAAAAGTCTGTGGCAGTTAGTGCAGCAAGTAGATTCCAGAAGAGGCATTTTCTCTTATCCTTTAGAATGTAGGCAGTTGTGTTTTCCTCCCCGGAATGTAAACAGTGGGAGGCTGGTTGAATAAAAGTATTCTGCTTTTTTTGTAGTAATCCCAGCGTTTGAGCACTGTGTTGATTAGCTGAAGTTAAAATTAGGTGATAAAAGGAGATGAAATATAAAAATATAAAAGCGATAGAGCAAAGCGCGGAGCGGAAAGCAAGAGCGTCCGAACAGTAGCAGAGCAGGAAGTTGTTCTACACAAGATATGTTGATCTTTCTGTTTAAAAGTGGCCCACTCATAAGTCTGTATTGTTATATGACGTTGGTTTATTATAAAATGCGATTGCCTATCTTCCCAGTATCTCTTGTTGTGGTTTTATTGCTAGTTGCCCAACTTGACAGGCAGCTTACAGCTTTAATGAACATCAGATGCAGAAGTAAAGTTCAGCCTTTTTAACACTGATTGAGCCATTACATGAGACACGATACTCACTAAGTCGTTCTATATCTTTCAACCTGATGTTCATTCATGCTTATTTCCTGCTGTAACTAATAGTAAAGGGGAAAAGATGATCAGTTCACGTGCGCTCTGCGCTGCCGCTTCGCTTGAACGACAGCGATTTGTCACGCCTCAATCATCAAAATTTGAATCGATTAAAATGTTGACCCGAGGCAGATCTTGAAAGCAGCGAGTATAGAATGATATATTGACAACTGACAGTTCACAGAAAATGCCCGAGCTGGCTTATCAAAAACCAGGAAATAACCGTGCATATAGCGAATTGACCTTTAAGATAGTTACACCAAAAATGACAATTCTGCAATCATTTGTTTTGAAGACCACTGACTTACTGTCAGAGCCGGGTTAAATAAATGGACTACACTAGGCAGGCTGCATTTTTTGGGCCCCCCTCCACCTTATTTATGAATTGAAACCTGAAACTTACCAAAGTTACTAATAAAAGTTAATTCACATTTTACATAGCCTAGTCTTTGGTTACAAATTGGTTGTCTGTATGCCAAAATAAGTCATGTGTTGTATATTAAACAGTCTATCAGACTACTTTTTGATATTCATTATTTATACGTCATTACACGGCTCTATTAAATGCTATTAAATTATCCTCATCTTATCCATTGGGAGTGTCATTGTTAAGGCAGTAGTACCAGTAAATAACCAATAGGTGTCAGTAAACTATGTAAACAGAGCAAATAAGTTTATCTTATTTGCTCTGTTTACATTTAATCAACACATTCAATTAAGTTGTTCTGCAAAATGCAATAGCTTTTTTTAATAACATTTATAAATGTTGTAATTAAGAACAAGAAGGCAAACATGACCCCTTCACATTCATCAAGACCATTTAGAAACTGTCTAACAATAAATAATAACAAATATAAGGATGGAGGACTAACTATGGAAAACTAAAGGTATTCAGACTATTAAAGACTTGTATATGGATGAGATACTTCTTACATTTCAAGAATTGTGTGATAAACACCAGATTCCCTCAAAACATTTTTTTTTTTTTTAATATTCACAGCTTAAAAGTTTTATTTCTTCCAGGTCTACAGATATTATGTACATTCCCAAACTGTCATTAATAGAGGAAATAATTGGAAAAAGAGGTGAAAAGGGCCAATTGTCAAAATATTATAATTTAATAATGTCTAACTCTAAAGAGTCTGCTGTAGACCAATTAAACGCATGGAGGAAAGACATTCAAGAAGAAATAGAGGAATTTGAATGGACTGAAGCATGTTTAAAGGCGCAAAAACAAATCATAAACACGCAGCTTAAATTATTACAGTATAAATGGTTGACAAGGGTTTATATAACACCTGAAAAACTCAATCATATGTCTAGCAATATTCCTGATATATGTACAAAATGCCAAAATTATAAAGGAACTCTAAATCACTGTCTATGGGAATGTTCTGATATACAGAAGTTCTGGAAGGATGTCATAAACTGTTTGTCAGCAGGGCCTGCATTTCGTTTTGGAAAATGGGGGGGGAAATCTCCCCTTAGGTGATTCTTTAATTTGAGGGGGGAGTTTAGACTTTTTTTTAAATTACATTTATCTCCTAAAATGTACAAAATGTATGCTCACTCATTGCATTTTTACAATGGGGTAATTTTGTTCTTAAGAATTTACGCAACACAAGGAAGCTTGATTTCAATCTTTGAATTAAATTGAAAAAAGTAGCACAAAAGTACAATAGAATAAAGATATAAAGAGAAAAGATTTTGCTTAGGTCTGACACCAGTATTCAGAAATAGTACTACAGAGACTAAATAAAGTAGGCCTAATCAAATGCAAAATAACACTGGGTAGTGTTTTAGTCCTGAGAACTTAATTAAATACATAGGATATTAATCCTGATTCCTTAAAATGAAAGCTATGTTTTGTTGTTTTGACAACCAAATTAATGACAGACCTCGGCTGCTGTCACTGTAAGAGCTCGTGCACAGATCCTGTGTAGCCACTAACATTATACGGTCACGTGCGATGTATGCTTATTGAAGACATAACCGACTGTGTTTAGAGGATACTCACCAAGACCGAAATTGACATAATTTTCACATGTTTTTGACTGTTAAAGCGATATAATCCACGAAAAATAACTGTTGTTACCCGCAAGCTTGAGGCGGCTTGTATGTGTGCAGAAAAAAACATCTCTCAGACAGCGCGCAAGTATAGCCTACCGAATAGTTCAAGATCGCGTGAATGTTTAAACTGGTAAGACTTAAGACGTGCAAATGGTCAACTGTAGATACTCATGAAATGACAATTCCGTCTATCCCGACTCCGAAACGCGAGTGTATTATCGCCGCCTGAACGAGATAGGACATTTGTAAAAAAAAATTTGTCCCTCTGTCTGGGCCCCATCCCGCCAATCGGGCCCTAGGCACGTGCCTAGTTTGCCTTTGCGTTAATCCGGCTCTGCTTACTGTACAGACAAAAACATTCTTCAAAACCTATATGTTCCTCCAAATAGAGAAAAACAGGTTTGGAATGAGAGGGTGAATAAATGATGGCAGAATGATAATTTATGGTGAACTATCCCTTTGCAACTGTGCACTACTAAACTTAATTTGACAAATCCTGTTCTGGCTCTTCTAGCATTTCACAAATAACTATTATAGCCTACCACACAATTTGGGCAGTGAAACTCAAGTGGTCCTGAAGTATTTGGGGAATGTGTTTGGCTCAAGCACCTGCGCTGGGAGCTCACAGTGGAGCCTGTGCAGTGGATTAGAGTGTTCCTAGAAATCGCCTGCTGATTGTGTATGGAATTTAATAACTGAATAGGTGACTCATTTATCTGTGAAAAAGAGCAAATCATCATATTTCCTTAGTTGTTGTGGCATGAGAGGAAGATAAAAAAGCTTTTGCAAACAAAGAAACTTAAGGCAGCTTAAAAATGGTTTTACAGCTGCTGTACAACTGGACTGATTGAGTGCGTAAGCGAGATAAGAATGTGTGCATGACTTGGAGGAAGAGAGATAGTGAACATGCACACGACAACTAACAGTTCGATCCAAGTGAGCTTTAGTGTCTGCATGGTAAACTTTCCTCTCAAATGATAAGTTTAATAGTTGATACAGAGCATGTACAAGAAATGTGTATTGCTTGTCATACAATAAATGTTTATTGGCCTAATTGTGCGATTAAAAAAGCTGTTTAGTAAAAATGCATGGCTTGTATTCTCCTTACATTAGTTTATGTCTTGAACAAAGATGTTTGCAGATAACTTAAATAACAACCTTATCAAGAAAACTTATTGGACCTTCTTGCAACAGTGATGTTTATCAATACATAACATCAATAGACTGCATCCAAACCAGATGAAACTGTTCCTAGCAGGTATAGGCTATATTAAAAACATTAATGTTTAACTAACTGTATTTAAACCTCACCACAGACCTCATTTCATACTTAATGGCAGGTAATGACAAGTTAACATATTTGTGTGTGTGATTATATAGTTTGAATCAAGGTTATTTTCGTAAACGAAAACTGAAACTAAGACTAAAACTATTGGTCAAAAATCATTTTCGTAAACTGAAATAAAATAAAAAATTCATAATAAATGAAAAACTAAAACTAAACGAAACTAACAACAGTTACTGAAAAACTAACTGAAATAAAATAATAATTAGCAAAAATAAATAATCGTTTTCGTGATTAATAAACTCTTTACTTCAGCGGATACATCTAACCTGTGGCTGTTTAGGGAAATGCCTGATTTGGCGCTTCATACGCGTGAAGTTGCTGAGGCGATTAACCGCTGTCCTGTGACGCGCTCAATGAAGGACCGTAGCGTAGAACACATCGCTAGTCCTCAGCGGCTGTTCATAAAGGATGCATCTTTTGCGGTGGAATGGGAAATAACACGAGGCGATAAGACGCAAGTTGGACTTCTTTTAACTTAAGCGCAGCATTTTTAGAATGCCATTTCATTTTCGAGACGCGTGTGCAACACTAAAACAAGTTCGTCAAGCACAAAAAAACTTAATGTTCTAGGCTAATGTATGTTTGAGAAACGAGAGGTCATGTTTTCATGAAGGTTGAAAGGCTGAAAGGTGCTGTTATTATTTGTACAAAACATTTACTGCTAATAATATTATTATCATTGTGGAGACATTTCCCTGCAATGTAGGCTATGAAATACCAGGACATGTCACACAACACACACAAACACACTCCCTCACTCTGGTCATGAAATAACATTTTTTTGTATACTTTTAAGTTCCATTTGGTGCTTTGTTCAATCTCAAACCATTATTTTATTTTTATTATTAAGATGTCTGCACAAGAGTTAACTGTAATCTGTGAAAACATTAAACTTAAATTAAACTTCTTGCTTTGGTCTACACTGGAAGTGCACTTCTTGCTCTGCTAAACTATAATTACTAAAACTAAAACTGAAACTAAATAAAATAAAAACTAAATAGAAATGTGTTTGCAAAATAAAAACTAAACTAAAACGAACAAAACCATTAATGAAACTAACTAAAACTAAACTGAAATTTTAAACAAAATTGAAAACGATATTAAAACTAAACTAATTTAAAAAAGCAAAACGAATCGGTTACCTAACGTAACCTCGGTTCTCTCTAGAAGAGGGAACGAGTATTGCGTAAGCTAGCTTACGCTACGGGAAAGATTCATCTTTGCTGAGATATTGAAGCCAAAAAATTATTTCATAATTTGTATCCATACACAACGCAGTTCCTCTGCGGCAGACCTAGAGCGGGCTAGCTAGCAGCTCATTGGTTCGCTCAGAGAGAACTGCTTAAGCCTATGGGAGAGCGGGGCTGAACCCGCTTCCAATGAGAGGCGCCCGCGCGCTCATTGCGTCATGGCCCGCCAGAATGGGCGTGGCCATGGTGTATATAACAGTCTCTCCCAGGCTTATATGTTGATTTATTTCAGCGTGAAGCGAAACGCTAGTAGCACAAGCACGGCAGGGAACGCAATACTCGTTCCCTCTTCTAGAGAGAACCGAGGTTACGTTAGGTAACCGATTCGTTCTCTTACGAGAGGTTCTCTCGTATTGCGTAAGCTAGCTTACGCTACGGGAACACCTGGTCAACGCCGTGCGCGCTATGAAACCACACATGAAATCCCAGGGATCTACCGGGGGATATTTAACGTGGAGTGAATGTACTATGAGGCCGGCAGAGCGGGCACATGAAAAGTACACATAAGCATGTATAGGGCCAGCAGAGCGGGCACATGAAGTGTAAAAGCATTTAAGGAGAGCACAAGGGGCGAACCGGTTGTGAGGGACTCTCAGAAATGCAGCTTCTTAGAGAGCTGGTCATTAGACAGCTAGTAATTTTGCCTGCAAGGCGGGGACTTCCAAGTTGTAAAATCTGACAAAAGTGGACGGGGAGGCCCATCGCGCGGCCACACAGATGTCATGAATGGAAATTCCACAGGACCATGCCCACGATGAGGCCATGCCTCTAGTGGAGTGCGCCCTGATGCCCAGAGGGCATGGCAGGCATTTAGATGCGTAAGCAGAGGCAATCGCGTCCACTATCCATCTAGACAGTGTCTGTTTGGAGGCAGCCATACCTTTGGTGCGCCCCCCAAACGACACGAAAAGCTGCTCAGCGCGTCTGAACGCGGCAGCGCGCGTCGTGTACAACCTCAGCGCCCGCACCGGGCAGAGGAGATTGGCGTCGCGCTCGCTATCGGATGCAGGCAGAGCCGATAGGGAGATAATCTGCGCCCTGAACGGGGTACCAATCACTTTTGGGACATAGCCATGCCTAGGTTTGAGAATGACAACCGAGTCATTCGGCCCAAACTCAAGACACGCGGCGCTGGATGAGAGCGCGTGAAGGTCCCCTACGCGTTTTACTGAGGACAGAGCTATCAGAAAAACGGTTTTGAGCGAGAGGTATTTTAGGTCCACAGACTCGAGCGGTTCGAACGGGGGTGCTTTCATAGCTTCGAGGACTATGGAAAGATCCCAAATAGGAACCGACGGGGGCCGCGGAGGGTTCATCCTCTTAGCTCCCCTGAGGAACCGGATGACTAACTCGTCTTTGCCCAGGGACTGAGCGCGTCGGGGTTCAGCGAACGCTGCGACGGCTGCCACGTAAACCTTGAGAGTGGAGGGGGACCTGCCCTTGTCCAGCATCTCTTGAAGGAACATTAGCAAAGACGGCACCTCGCATGACCGTGGGTCCAGCTGTTTTACGGTGCACCATTTTGAGAACACAGACCATTTAGACGCATAGAGCCTTCTCGTGGAAGGTGCTCTAGCCTGTATGATAGTGTTTCTTACTCCCTCTGGCAAATCGACGAATAGTCGTTGATCACCCATGCATGTAGCGCCCAGCGCTGAGGATGGGGGTGCCAGATCGTGCCGCGAGCTTGAGAGAGGAGATCTGCTCTGACTGGGATGGGCCACGGGGCTGTCTGTGACAGCTGCGTAAGCTCCGGAACCCAATTCTGACTCTCCCAATGCGGGGCTATGAGGAGCACCGAGTGGCGTGTGTCCCTGATCCTCTGAATTACCTGTGGTAACAGAGCGATCGGAGGGAATGCATAGAGCGGGCGGCGAGGCCATTCCTGGGCTAGCGCGTCCTCGCTCCTCGAAAAGTATATTGGGCAGTGAGCGTTCTCTTCTGACGCGAAGAGGTCTACTTCTGCTCTGCCGAATAGCTGCCACAGTAGTTGGACCGTTTGTGCGTTCAGGGACCATTCTCCCGTGGAGATGAGGTCCCTGGACAGTATGTCTGGACCGTCGTTGAGCGAGGGCAGGCGGCTCTGAGACCAAACTAGAATGCGGTGTGTCAGTAGACAGAGATTTCTGGATCTGACACCGCCCTGACGGTTGAGATAGGAGACCACCGCCCTGTTGTCCGAACGGATCAGGACGTGGTGTCCCCGAATGAGCGAGAGAAAGCGCGAGAGCGCGTTCTCGACCGCAAGCATTTCCAGACAGTTTATGTGTAAAGGGCTTTCCTGAGTCGACCAGTGGCCGAAGGCCGGTGAGCCCTCGCAGACTGCACCCCAACCCGTGTTGGATGCATCTGTCGAGATGACTTTTCGGCAGGAAAAAGTCCCCATCGTGACGCCCTGGCGAAACCATTCTGCTACTGTCCATGGCTGCAGTGCCGTGAGACATGTCTGCGTAACCTTGATCAGCTGGCGGCCCGTGTTCCACGCGCGGTGGGGTACACGGCTGTTTAACCAGAGCTGAAGCGGGCGCATGTGCAGAAGGCCCAGCTGAAGTACAGCGGAGGCTGAGGCCATGTAACCCAGCATCCTCTGAAAAGCTTTCAGAGGAGTGCGGGCGTCCATCTGAAACGAGGAGGCTAGGCGCTGAACACTGCGCGCGCGCTGTGTAGACAGGCGAGCCGTCATCGTGACCGAGTTCAAATCTATTCCTAGAAAGGAAATCGATTGACTGGGGAGAAGGGAGCTCTTTGACCAGTTGACAGAGAGACCCAGCGCTTCCAGATGGTTGAGGAGAACTGCGCGGTGCGACAGAAGCTCCGTTTCTGATTGGGCCAAAATCAGCCAGTCGTCCAGATAATTCAGAATGCGCAGCCCCTGACTTCGCAGGGGGGCGAGCGCCGCGTCCATGCACTTCGTGAATGTACGGGGCGCCAGAGATAAGCCGAACGGGAGAACGGCATATTGATAAACATGACCCTCGAAGGCGAAACGTAAGAATGGCCTGTGACGGGGATTTATCTGGATCTGAAAATAGGCGTCTTTCAGGTCTAGAGAGATGAACCAGTCCCCCTGGCGCACCTGCGCGAGGAGTTTCCTGGTAGTGAGCATCTTGAACGGTCTCTTCATGAGCGCTTTGTTCAAGGACCTGAGATCTAAAATCGGTCTGAGGCCGCCGTCTTTCTTGGGAACCAGAAAATAACGGCCGTAAAACCCCGACTCGGTCATAGATGGCGGGACTCTCTCTATAGCGCCCTTTTGCAACAGCGTCGCAATTTCTGAGCGGAGCGTGCCGGCGGCCAGCGGGCTGACAGTAGATTCGAGCTGCGCGCGTGCACGAGGCGGGCGGCGGCGAAACTGCAGCAGATAGCCGTTCTTTATAATGCCTAACACCCACGGGGAGATGCCTGGAATGGCTTCCCACGCTTTGAAGCATGCGGCTAGTGGCCGAAAGGCTATATTGCCCTGATTGCTGCACATAGCGGGCTGGACACAGTGTGTGGGCGCGCTTTGAATGTGTGTGGCAATGGGACTTGCACTCAGAGAGGAGTCTATGGGCCGTGTAACAGAGCGAGCAGAGAGGGGACACGCGCACGGGCTCGTGGGCGTGTTTATGTTCTCTGAAACTAGAGCAGGCTCTGCCCGTTTCATGTGATGGGGCTCTGATAGAGACACGGGATATGTTATGCTTGTGTGTATCGGTGAGCACATGATTGTGGGCACTTTTTGTACACAACTGGCAAGATTTCTCTTTTTGAGATTTCTCTGGGTAGCCGCAAAAACAGCCTTTTGTCGCTCGCAAGCGGGCTGGGACACCGGCTTGTTTGTGGCGGTCAACACTACAGCAGTCGGCGAAATAACGGGGACTGGCAGAGGGCGAAGCTTTGACGGCGGTCCGGCCGCAGCGGGAGATTTTTCTACCCGTGAGGCTTTTATGCTCTTTTTGAGATATCTCTGGGTTGTTTCACTGGGACGCGGTGAAAACGGCGTTTGTGCACATGCAAGCGGGAAAGAGACCGGCTTGTTGATGGCGGTGTACACTGCTGCAGTAGCCGTGTGAACGGGGACTGACAGAGGGCGAAACCTTGATGGCGGTTCAGCCATGGTGAGAAATAGCCGTCCTTTTCTCAGCTGAGGCTGGTCACGTGAGTGGCCTGCAGCGGGATATATATATAGCCTGAAATCGGCTGCACTTGTGACGCGCGTCGCGTGCAAGTGCGTGTTAGAAACGTGAGCGCTGCAAGCGGGCACGAGACTATTTTTAGCCTGCAGAGACTGGACTTGTGACGGCATATAAAATTATCTGCGAGAGCCGGAATCGAACGCGGGTCTCTGGCGCGAAAAGCTTTGTGATACACCACTCACAGGGGTAATGACACAAGCACAGTAGCGCGAGCAGATAAGAGGGCGTGATAGCAGTAACAGGTTCGGCCTCAGCGGAACTAACACACTATAACCCATTTGCCCAGCTTTATGCTCGGAAATGAGAACGTTTCTCATGAGCGCGGGAGAGCGCGGCCGAGCGCGGCCGCTTTCTGTCACGTAAGAGAGCTGGGCGCGAGCTCAGAGCTGCATAAAGATTATCTGCGAGAGCCGGAATCGAACACGGATCTCTGGCGCGAAAAGCTTTGTGTTCCACCACTGAGCCAGGGGTAAAGACACAAACATAACAGCGCGAGCAGATAAGAGGGCGTGATAGCAGAAACAGGTTCGGCCTCAGCGGAACTGATACACTATAGACCCTTTATATAGCGTTATATGCAGGCGGGAGAGCGCGGCCGCTTTCTGTAACGTAAGAAAGCTAGCCGAGAGCTCAGAGCTGCATAACAAATTATCTGCGAGAACCGGAATCGAACACGGGTCTCTGGCGCGAAAAGCTTTGTGCTTCACCACTGATCTAGGGGGAAGACACAGGCTTAATAGTGCGAGCAGATAAGAGGGTGTGATAGCAGTGACTAGTTCGGCCTCGACGGAACTTAACGCACTATAAACCCACTTACCGGTGACGGCCGGGCTAGCTCTCTTGTAAGTAAAGAAAGCTAGCCGCGGTTGGCACAGCTGTACGCGGCTCGTCCCCCATTCAGCGCTCGTAGGCGGTGAGAGGGGGAGGCGGCGTAACGCTTCGAGTCGAGCCCGCAGGGTCAACAACAGAAGCCCAATCGCAGAGGAAACATCCGCCGTTGGCGAGAGAAAGCTCTGCGTGTCCCAGTCCCAGGCAGAGAGCGCAGAAGAAGGCGGGCTCTGGCGCTGAGAGGGACGCGGCATGAGCCGCAGGTGTGCGAGGCATCTTAAAAAAGACGCTCGCTGCTCTTTTAGATACACACACACACAATACAAGACGATTTTTGGTAAGGATATGAATCCGTCGGATGGCTTAGCTTGCAGGACGGCTGAAGGTGGCGAAGACGGCCGGCTTCCTCAGACTCCTAGATGCTCGCTAGAAGGTGCCTTTTCCACGACGGCGGCTTTTCTCAGGACAGCAGAAGCGTGTAGCTCGCTGAAGATGAAATGAATCAACATATAAGCCTGGGAGAGACTGTTATATACACCATGGCCACGCCCATTCTGGCGGGCCATGACGCAATGAGCGCGCGGGCGCCTCTCATTGGAAGCGGGTTCAGCCCCGCTCTCCCATAGGCTTAAGCAGTTCTCTCTGAGCGAACCAATGAGCTGCTAGCTAGCCCGCTCTAGGTCTGCCGCAGAGGAACTGCGTTGTGTATGGATACAAATTATGAAATAATTTTTTGGCTTCAATATCTCAGCAAAGATGAATCTTTCCCGTAGCGTAAGCTAGCTTACGCAATACGAGAGAACCTCTCGTAAGAGAACTATAATAACCTTGGTTTGAATGAAAACATTGCTTAAATGATTAGTTCACTTTCAAATGAAAATTAGCCCATGATTTACTCACCCTCAAGCCATCCTATGTGTATGTGACTTTCTTCTTTCAGACGAATACAATCTGAGTTATATTACAAATATTCCAAGTTTTATAATGGCAGTGGATTGCAACCAACAGATTGAAGCTCAAAAACTTGCATCCATCCGCCATAAATGAACTTCACCCGGCTCCGGGGAAGCTAGTTATTTTACTTTCTAAAGTTTTAAATATTAATATTTTTCTTACACAAACTCATCGCTTTGTTTCAGAAGGTCTTTATTAACCCCCCGGAGCCGCGTGAAGTTCGTTTATGACGGATGGATGCACGTTTTTGAGCTTCAATCTGTTGGTTGCAATCCACTGCCATTTTAAAACTTGGAAGAGCCAGGATATTTTTAATATAACTCCGATTGTATTCATCTGAAAGAAAAAAGTCACATACACCTAGGATGGCTTGAGGGTGAGTAAATCATGGGCTAATTTTCATTTGAAAGTGAACTAATCCTTTAATATTTTAACTAGAGGTGGGCATAGATTAATTTTTTTAATCTAGATTAATCTAGATTATTATTGAAATTAATCTAGATTAATCTAGATTAAAATGGCTCATTTGAATTCTCCCGAAGGCATTCAGAATATGTGTGCTACCCAAATAATGACTAAAAGTAAGTCTTTGAGAATAGTTTGCCTCGCGTAGGGATGTGCATTTCTGCCAAAAATGCCATTCGACAATCGAGGAGCAAAAGCCGAATATCGTAAAAAAAAAAAAAAAAAAAAAAAAAAACGCAATGACAGAAAGGGAGGCCAATTTCATCTTTAGCGATTTGTCATCAAACAAACTGTTTATTAATTGAACAAGTAACATGTTTTCGTCCTTTTTTTTAAACATAGTAGGCTAATTGGAAGAAGAAAAAAACAATACGCACGACAGTCCGTTTTTGCATCGCCAATGCTCGTTAGATCAAAAAATAATGTCATCATATGTCATAAGAATTTTATGTGAACCTGCCTTGTTACTGCAATAGCCTCATTTTTTAAACAAATTAGTTTCAATCAATGTAAACTATTCGTGTGATTATGCCACTGCGCAATACACGCGCAATACACACACAATGTATTACCTGAATGAAATGAAATCGAATGTATCGTCCTGTGGAATCATTCATTCACAGACAGCTTACGAAGATGTTCAACTAATAAAGATCTTCATCGCTGGCAAAAACATGATGCATTTGCAGATTTGCATTCACTGGACTAGACTGTAGATCGGCCACTTCATCCAACGCTCGTGATGCTCTTAAATCTTCCTGTTTCGACTCCGAGTGTGAATTGAAAGCGCTTCAGACGATTCAGTGCGCGAGGAACTGAACAGATCAACTGATTCGCGAACCGATTTAGACAGATCATCTGACAACTTGTTTGATGAAGTCTGTGAACAGAATCGACTCAAAAGAGTGATTCATTTGTAAATGAGCATCGCTCATGCACATACAAAGGACACAGCGCGCTTGGAATAAACTCATTTAACAACGTATTGCATTAAAATAAAGTAACGAGAGGAACGTCGCCCAACGTAACAAAGTAAAAGTACACCTTGTGTCCCTGACAGGAAAATACCCTACTGCGCGATCTGTGACAGTAGGCGCGGCGTCATAGCCTACTACACATTAGAATTGCGCGAAAATATAACGATATTCGAAAAAGCTATTTATCTTATGATCCCAAAACAACTTTGATTAACGGCGATATTTTTTTTATCGCCCGATAAGAGTCTCACGTTAACGCAGCACGTTAACGCCGATAACGGCCCAGCACTAATTTTAACATGATTCAGAGACTTGTCAGGATTACATCCTCAGGGTCCAGAAACAGTGTTCGAATTACGGGGGAGCTAAGGGGAGCTCAGCTCCCCTGAAAAGGACCTGGGATCCCCTGAAAGCCTACTTTGAGACATTTAGGGGGAGCTCTATAACACTGTCCATTTTTTGTGTCGCATATAGATTTAGATTTTCTGTACATTAAGGTTCCTAAAATAAATGATGATATTAAAAATGTGTCAGTGTTTATTCGCTCATTACATACTATTTCCGAACATCTGTCTCCACTAATAAATGCAATGCTGTGTCTCCTGCTTTGACCATCCATGCGTGGCGGCGCTGCACTGAAATTACTACGTTTACGTCACCACTTGAACTTCTCACTGAGTTGGTATTTGAATGTTAGCTTAGCTCAGGGGCGGACTGGCCATCTGGAGCACCGGGACTTTTCCCGGTGGGCCGCTGGCCAATGTGGGCCGGCCCGGTACACATAAAAAAATATATATATAAAAAAAATGACGGAAATTATAATATTACATTTCTTTTCTACGCAAATGGATGAGGGAATCGATCGCGCGGGCGCGGCCAACAAGAAGTGTGTTTCGTGTGCATGCATGTGAGTGTATTGCCCTCACTCCCTGTTAAATTTGGTCTACTCCAGATTGCGTATCTTGAAACACGCCCTCTTTCACGTCCTGGAAACACACCAAGCAGGGGCGGACTGGGACCAAAAAGTGGCCCTGGACTTTCTGGCCCACAGCAGCCCACCACATCCCAAATCATAACACATTGGCCCATTAATGTGCAGAATATTTTTTAACACCACTTATAGCATAAAAACATAACACAATACAAAAATAAATGCTATATAAACATTTATTTTAAGTAACACAACATTATTAAGTCATATTTGTAAAACCAAAGGGAAACAAATAGAAGAACATTAAGAAACACAACATATAAAACTATCAAGACAGCATATCAGCTAGTCAGGGGGAGCTATAGCCATCAGAGCCTGTTAAAGGGTTAGTTCACACAAAAATGAAAATTAAGTCATTAATTACTCACCCCCATGCTGTACCAACCCCGTAAGACCTTCGTTCGTCTTCGGAACACAAATGAAGATATTTTTGATTAAATCTGAGAGGTGGATGACTGCTACATAGGCTGCCTGAGGGAATGAAACTTGACGGCCCAGAAAGTCAATGAAGAAAATGTTTAAATATTCCATGTGACAACAGTGGCTCAACTATAAGTTTATCAAGCGACGAGAATACTTTTTGTGCAGAAATAAAACAAAAATAACGACTTTATTCTACTATTCCTTTTCTTCCTTGTAGGCCTGAAACGAGATTTCAAGAGATTTCCACGACGCATGCGCGAGAATAGCGATCTCCTTCAACTACTTCAGTTAAATTCTCGCGCGTGCGTTGTGGAAATCTCTTGAAGTCTCGTTCCACAAAAAGTATTCTCGTCGCTTGATAAACTTATAGTTGAGCCACTGTTGTGACATGGAATATTTAAAAATTTTCTTCATTGACTTTCTGGGCTGTCAAGTTTCATTCCCTTAGGGAGCCTATGTAGCAGTCATCCACCTCTCAGATTTAATCAAAAATATCTTCATTTGTGTTCCGAAGACGAACGAAGGTCTTACGGGGTTGGTACAGCATGGGGGTGAGTAATTAATTACTTAATTTTCATTTTTGGGTGAACTAACCCATTTAACAGGCTCTGATGGCTATAGCTCCCCCTGACTAGCTGATATGCTGTCTTGATAGTTTTATATGTTGCGTTTCTTAATGTTCTTCTATTTGTTTCCCTTTGGTTTTTATAAATATGACTTAATAATGTTGTGTTACTTAAAATACATGTTTATATAGCATTTATTTTTGTATTGTGTTATGTTTTTATGCTATAAGTGGTGTTAAAAAATATTCTGCACATTAATGGGCCAATGTGTTATGATTTGGGATGGGGTGGGCTGCTGTGGGCCAGAAAGTCCAGGGCCACTTTTTGGTCCCAGTCCGCCCCTGGCTTAGCTTCAAGTTCAAAACATACTTTATTCGTTTTTTGGAACACTCTGTGGATACTAATAAGAATGTCAAAAAGAAAGCAGCCAAACCTCAGTCAAATTGGATTTACAAAACAAACGAAGAGGAGTGATGACAGCGCACCAGCTACAACTAGCTTGCCGGTGTTACCGCCGCCGCCGCCGCCGCTAAAAGTTGCTGCTAGTGACAGCACCAGCACCGAGGATAGCGAGACTTGGGCGCCAGAAACCACCGCTGCGACTTGCAGCGGACCAGGCGATCATGCAACACCTTTCAACTGGACAACAAAGCAATGGAGTGAGTGGAGAATCAGGAATACATGGCTCTACTCCAAAAATCAGAAGTTAGGATGTACAGTATGCATGGAGGCAAAAAAAGAAAGAGCAACGGGGGTACATATGTCAGAGGAATGGATGAATGGAGAGGTCAGCAGCGAGTCACGGAATAACCTGCGGAAAAAGATTTACAAGCATCGGGACAGTTTGGCACACAAAAGAGCGGTTGAGATTTCAGAGATGAAGGAAAAGGATGTGCTCCCAAACAAGGTGCTTGAAGTAAATGCTAATTTAATGCAAGAAACAGCTACGTCTTTCAAATCTGCTTATATGGTGGCCAAGGAAAAAATGGCCTAAAGCTCCCTGCTGTTATGTCTCTTCAAAAACTTAATGGTACAAAGGTGGGAAATGTGCACAAATCAGACCATGCTTGTGCTGAAATAATCGGACATATCGCCAGTGAAATGAGAGCTAAATTTGTTTCAAAAATAAAAGAACTGGGATCACGAATCAGTATCACGATAGATGAGAGCACAGTTCATGGCCTGGCTTATATGATCATTTATGTGCGGTGTGACATGACAGGAACGGGGGAAGTGGATAATGTTTTTTTAGATATCGTTGAGCTTTCAGAAGGCACGGATGGCGAATCGATATACAAAAGTTTGAGGAAAAGCTTGAGACAAGCGGGACTGGATGATGAGTTTCTGGGAAAAAATCTCATCTGCATTGCAACGGATGGAGCGGTACTGACGGGCAGAGTCGGCGGACTCGTCACTAAACTCAAACAAGATTTCCCCAAAGTTCAGTCTATACACTGTCTAGCTCACCGACTTGAGTTAGCTGTCAAAGACTCACTTAAGGAAGTACCTGGATGTAACCAATTTGAGTTTTTTATCTCAAAACTTTACGCCCTCTATAACCAGTCATCAAAAAACGCCCGTTTGCTCCAGGAGGCAGCTACAGGTTTGAACATGCAAATCCTAAAAATAGGTCAAATCTTTACAATTCGTTGGGTGGCTAGTAGTTTTCGCACTGTGAAGGCAGTATGGAACGATTATCCTGCACTGGCGCACCAATTCAGAACAGCCATGGAAAACACATCTCTCTGCGACACAGAGAGGCAGAAATTCAGGGGCCTGCACAAACTCCTTACAAGCACAGGTTTTTTGGCTGATTTGGCATGTATGAAGGATGTCCTGCGAGAACTACAAAATCTGTCGCTAAAACTGCAACGCAAACAAACGTCTTTAGTTGATGCAAGTTGCCACATTCAGCAGACCATTGACGTCTTGACAGCCATGAAAGCAAGTGGAGGAAAATCCACACAAAAAGCCAAACAACGCATATCGACTGGCCTGTTCAAAGATGTTGAGCTTTCAGAGAGCAGGCCGAAGATAAACCGTCTTCAGTTCAATCAGTCTATTATCAAGAGTCTAAAGAAGAGACTGCCCGAACCGGACCTTGTCCAGATGCTGAAACCGCTGGATAAACACTTTTGGCCACAGCAACATAGCGCCCGTATCCTATATGGGGAAACTGAAGTTCGAGCATTGGCAAAAACACTGGGAGAACCGGCCCGAGAGGCTGTCGAGGAGTTCCGGGACTTTAAATTGCAAAACAGAGCACCAGGGAAAACGCCAAACTTCAAACAGCAAGTCTGACCTACTTGCCGTCCTCAGCTGAGTGTGCGAGGGGATTTTCTGCCGTGAATTCTACTGACAGCAAGTATCGCAACAAGTTGCGTGAACAAAGCCTCTCCTCGCTTCTCTTCGTGGATCTGAATGGACCCCCTTTGGAGCAATTTGACCCTCTGCCTTTTGTATCATCTTGGATTAAAGCCGGTCAGCGACCCTCAACATCCTGGGTTACAGGACGGAAAGCAAAGACAGAAGACCCCAGGCCTCTGTGGTCACTTCTGATTTAAGGTAAGAATCATGGAATTACTTACTTGATCTGTGCGTTTGTGAGGATTGGCCCTAATCCTATTTAATATTGATGTATTTTTTTTTATGATTGTTATGTGAGTTATTCTGTTTTTATCATGATTTGCATGATGTAGGCCTAAGCACGGTTGATTCAGAACCGTGGACAGAGCTGTTTGCCCTAACACTGACAACACTGACTGACGCTTGCGTTTTGAAGTAAACGGTTTACTAAGTAAACAATAGATTTACTGTAAACCTATTGTTTTAAATGCCCGAACATGCACCAAAAGCGTTAAAGTCAGTCAGGGTCAGGGAGGATCGGAAAATAGGGCTCCCCCGAAAGCCACTTTGTAATTCGAACCCTGTCCAGAAATGTATTTATACTACACGTGTGCATATTTGTTGAATGTACTTCATCGAATTCAGTATATAGTCTTTCCTGAAAGTTGTGAAATTTGCAGCAAACCTTTTGCAAAGGAAGAATATGTGGATGGAAAATGCATTGTTGGAATTACCGTAACTTCAAGACAACGACTCTAAGATTCTACGAGCTGTTCACACCCTCATTAAAATTAGTGTTTTCTATGGCAGCGCACATAACAAAAAATAGATTATTTTTTACAATACTAAAATCACCTGTATTTTTTTCCATAAACATTTCAAACTACAATATGTGGCTACAGAACTACTTTTCACAGTTGAAGCTTTCATAAAATTGAGTTTCCAACCTGTTACTACGAATCCAAAAAAACATGTAATTATGGTAATTCCGTAGCATTACTGTAATAAAATTATGCCCCAAACATAGTGCTAAACAGATGAGGTGTGTGTAGGTTTGAGGAGGGGGTGCGTTTGGCAGAGGGAGCTCAGGGTCTGTTTGATCACCAGCAGTAGAGCCAACTGCTGTTTCCAGTAGAGAAGTGAAGACCCTCGCGCTGGCTCGCCGGTGCCCCTCAGAGTCTCTCTCTCTCTCTCGTTCTCCCATATTAATACCTGCCTCACCTCAATCGATACCTACATCAAAGGGCCAGGAGGAGGTGGCCACATTCTTTGAAGTTGTTTGCACAGAGCTGGGTTTGCAGAGCTAACACCGGGCTGAGAAGACTCCTCCAATAACCCTGTTTGCACAGAGCTCCTCGTGTTTGCCAAAACACCTAGTGGATTCTAATGGAGAGCAGACTTCACTTTTAGCTCTCTGTTTTTCTCTCTGTCATTTTTTCCCCAAGAATCCATAAACCAATCAATGAGGCCTCTTATTGTGCCAACCTGATGTGTGCTGTGTATGCTGCATGCTGCCAACTCCAATATTTATTCAGCATTTTATTGGCAGAAGCTTGTTGGAAACACTGAAAAGACATGCTGACTTTTTCAATAAGGACACAATGAAGACTGTCCATTTGTTCCCTCCAACTGCAGCTGAACTGTAGTGGACTACATATTCTTTTTTTTATAAGTATTTTTTCATATGATCTTGTAAGGATAGCAATGAAAAAACTTTGAACTTGATGACTGCATGGTTGCAACTCACAAATGGTTTATTCAGATAAGAAAAAAATGGTGTGCATTCTGAAACACATTTGAAATAATAAGGTGATATGAAGTGAATGAATTGTGATAGCCGATTTTTGTTATACAATCAGTTAAGATAAAGGGCATTAAATCCACTCTCTCCAGGAGATGGCAGTACTGTCTATCAGAGTTGAGTCTCTCTCTCTCTCTCTCTCTCTCTCTCTCTCTCTCTCTCTCTCTCTCTCTCTCTCTCTCTCTCTCTCTCTCTCTGATAAGAGACTGATTATAGTGTTTGCGCAAATTTATAGCAGTTTCAATAAAAAACCTATACTGGGCTGTACAGTTCCTCTTGTTAAGCATTAAAGGCCATAAACTGTTATCAAGTCTGTGGAAAATCATATCCAAACACTCACAAGGTTATTATTACCCATCCTTCTTCGAGAAATTCACAATGTAAAGAGATAACCAGAGACTTTCTAGGTCATTTACACTATAATATCAGTTCCGATAGCAGTCATAAAGACAGGTAACTGAAAATTTCACAAAAATTCAGTTTCAGAAACAGTTAACGTTTAAATGCTAGCATCATACAGCAACACCTGCCCACTGTGACATCACTTCCTGTTCTGATCAGCCCCAGGCAGGGCTGTTATTCCACTGTATCTCTAATGCTCTTCAAATAGTATTTTAAATGGCCAAACTCAATAGTGGCAGTGTTTGGCAGCAGAGTAAATATTGGCTGAGCACACAGACAGAGAGGAGTTGCTATGTGTGTTACTGTGTGTTAAGTGTACGCTCCTCGCAAACCTGGCAACAACAACAAAGACGGGTAAAAAAGGGAGGAACTCAAACATTCTGCTTGCTTCTTCATGATGTGATTCTTTGTTTGACAAAGAACAAAGAAAGACATTCCCTCTTTTCTACAACTATCAGTTGTGTGCATTGGATATTGTTAGCTTACATTCCTGCCATCTTTGTTGTGTCAACACATCCCAGCTCATGTTCAGACAAACTTCAATAGAGATTCCAGGATTTTTGGGGCTTTGGCTTTGTCCTGTGAATGTGTTTTATTTATACACAAACACATTTGGAAAAGTCAAGGGCATATCATTGTGCGTCCTTTTCATACCTAAAATTCTAGGCAAGAATCGTCTTTTCATTGTAACTGTTTGATTAGAAAGACAACAATAGCCATGAAGACACTGGAAAAGAAAATCTGGACTAAACTGGACTTTGGTCCAGTCTGAGTAAATAAAAGAACAATCATAAGAAAAGATAGCAGTTGTGAAATGTTTGTGGAGATCTTAATCACTTCTTGTCTAAGGCGCAAAAAACAAAAAACAAAGAAAAGACAGACAGTGTGTTTAACCCTTTGCTTAACTGACTCTTCAGTGACAATGTTGATCTAAGCCTCAGCTGCAGCTGTTGTGAATTTGTTCAGCTTTTTAGGGAAAGGCAGAGAGAGAGAGAGAGAGAGAGAGAGAGAGAGAGAGAGTCGATGTATTTCAATAATAATGTGAAGAATGTGTGTGTTTGGCAAGCAGAGAGACAGAGTTATGGCTGAGAGTTTTTAACTTGCTGTGAACTGACAGCACATAAACAAACACACCACAATAGACGCATTGTGTTCTAAATGCTGTTTGGCATTTTGTAAACTCTGAAAGGATTCATCCAATCTTAATTCAATGATACGATGATATCCATCACTAAATACTAAATGTGACTTGACTTGACTAAATGAACAATTAGGGTTGGCAATTTCAGAGAGGCTAGCAATAGCAAGCTAGCTTTGAAAGCATAAGATCAAGGCCACTTGAAGGCAAGCCTGCAACCTGGAAAAAGCATAACGCATGCCAACGCTGCGGTAAGCAGTGAAGGAGGCCATTTTTTATGGATGTCAATGGAGCCTCAAGCTGAATAAACCACTTTTGTGAGGAAATAGCTTATTTAATAAATCAACAGCAAACGGGCTAATCTTCAACATGTTTGCTCTTAAAAATGTGTTTTTGGGTTGATCTATTTTTAGAGTTTACAGCGGAAAAAAAATGCTGTTTTATAAGAGAAATCACTGACAATTGCGTGACAGGTATGATTCTGTTTTATAAGAGAAATCACTGACAATTGCGTGACAGGTATGATTCTGTTTTATAAGAGAAATCACTGACAATTGCGTGACAGGTATGATTCAGTTTACGACACTTATTCATTTCTATGGGATGGGGGGGGGGGTGGGGGGGTGGGGGGGTGGGTTAATAAAGGCCTTCTGAAGCGAAGCGGTGAGTTTGTGTAAGACAAATATTCACATTTAACACGTTACAAAGTAAAATTCTAGCTTCCGGCCAAACACAGTCGACTTACGCAACTTGTGGCGTCGGAAGTAACATAGGGCGTCATGGCGGAGCATAAATATCAGCAGTACGTTGAATTACTCGCATATTTTGCGATTTAGACTTAAGTGGAATCCGTATGTTCGTTTGGACGGAAGCTAATTATTTTATTTTATAAAGTTTTAAATATGGAACGCATCGCTTCACTTCAGAAGGCCTTTATTGACCCCCCCCCCCCCCCCAGAGCCGTGTGGAGCACTTTTATGATGGATAGATGCACTTTTATGGACAGAAACAGAAAACAGAAACAGCAATTCACTGCCATTATAAAGCTTGGAAGAGCCAGGACATTGTTTTAATATAACTCCGATTGTATTCGTCTGAAAGAAGAATGTAATATACACATAGGATGACTTGAGGGTGAGTAAATCATGGGCTAATTTTCATTTTTGAGTGAACTATCCCTTTAGAGAGCACTGACTTTTACCACCTGACTGCTGCAGATTCATTTTGCCATTAAAAGTGTTGTCATGGAAACGCATAAATCTGAGAACAGCTCAGAGAAGAACATCATGGGTTGCCATCTCTGACTGTAATTATGACATGGCGTGAACTCGGCATAAGCTTGTTGCTTTGGTTCATGAGGAACTGTAAAAGGTGGATGCTGTTTCTTTCCGACGCTCAGTGACTGTCTGTCTACAACTCTGCATAGCCTTACAGAACGCACTGATGACGTGAGATGTCTGCGAGATCAGGGAGTGCGGAGGAAATACATATGTTGACAGGCAGGTTGGAAATCCTATTATTCCATTCGGACCGAATGTAATGATTGGATGAAAATTTTTTGGTCCTGAGATTCTACAGAAGATACTGTATATGTACCTTTTTTTTAAACATTTTTTTTTAAATAAATTCTCAAGATTCTTCTTGTGAAGCCATGTGTGAGGCACAGGTGCTAAACAAAATGTAAGTTCTTATTCACTAAATTCAACAGAATCATTCGTTTAAATCAGATCTGTTCAGTGAATCAATTTACAAAATTAGATTTTAAATTAAATTCACTGACTCGATTTGTTCACAAAGTGGTCACAAAAAATAAATTTCTGTCTTTTCGTCACACAAAGCTATTATATAACAACTACAAAAGATCTGGAATAAGTACAGGAGCCGTATGGGCCACTTATATGATAATTAATTTAGCATTGTGTTCGCATCATTTTTAATGTTTGAAAGCTCCAGTCCCCAGTTATCAGTGCTTCCCATGCACAGTGGAAAGATGTTTGTGTGTGTGTGTGTTACGTGTGGGTTTTTGTTGTGTCTTGTATATCACGTGATTCCTTGTTTGTCATGTGATTCTGCCATGTGTCTTGTCTTTTGTTTGTTGTTGCTCAGAGTCCACAGGTGTTCCTCGTCTATGTTTATTAGTCTCCCCAGGTGTTTCTTATTAACCACGCCCCCTTGTTATCTTGTTTAGCTTGTTTGTCTGTGTATTTAAACCCCTGTGTTTCAGTTGTTGGCTGTCGGTTGTTGTTTAATGTTACTTGTTTCTTGTAGCTGTTCCGTCTCCCGGTCCCGAGTTCTTTGTCTGTGTTTCTTTGTGGATTTCCTGTTTGTTTAATAAAGGTGCTTGCGTTTGAATTCACTCTCCGAATAATCCTTGCTGGATCATTACAGTGTGAGTGGCACCTTTCAGAACAGCGATCGCAGTTAAACGCCTCTGTTTTTGTTGGCCTCATTCAGGATCGCTCTGTTTAAACACCAGTTATCCACATTTCCTCTCCCAGTGAGCAGAAGTAGTCATGAAAATGTCAGTGGTGTTGCATGATTAATGAAGACCCAACCAGATTTTTGACATGGCGTTGACAGCATCAGCGGCCTAGCGAAGATCTCTTCATCAGACCATATAATAACACTGTAAACCTCTAGCTACCATTGGCCTGCTTATTTAATTCTCCTTTGGAACGTTTCAACCCATTCTTGCATTTTTCATGCCACCAAGATCGCCTAATAGTAATGCTCAAAGTCAGGTGAGAGGGAAACTCGCTGTCAGCTTGGTAAGATTTGGCTAGCACTGATCAGTTCTGATGATGAAGCATAGGGGAACTGATATAATTTGAGGGGGAAATTGAAGCTCTGAGCGTGAAATTACACTCATTAATACGGCTTTTTAAGGAAGAAAATTGTAAATTGACTCCCATTCCCTCTAATAACTCTCAGTCCACAGACACAAACTGCCAAAAGAAACAGCTCTGTAAATTTTCCATGTTCTCTTTGGTCATTTTAAAGGGATTGTTCTCCCAAAAATTTTAATTTGGTCATCTTTTACGGACCCTTGTTTTGTTCCAAACCTGTATGACGTTCTTTCTTCTATGGAACACAAAAGAAGATATTTTAAAGAATGCTGGTAACCAAACAGTTTTGACCATTTTCCTTTTTGGGCGAACTATGTTTTTAATACAGGTGTTGTCCAACCAGTCTGACTTTTAGGAATAACTCCAGCAGTTTTGCCCTAAGAGCTCATTTGGGCACAGGCCAAAACGTTTGTTAATGCACAATATATGGCTGAATAGTCACGCCTAGTTTATTATTGTTGAAAATAATTATGTAATAATAAAAACTTTACTCTGTTCATGTAATTATCTGGGGAAAGAACAAATGTGTATTCGGTAAAGGAACTTTGTTGTAAGGGGAATTAGTTACTTCCTGATACATGCACTGTGGGCGATAAAACTTTCTGTTTCAGGTTTCTGTTTTATGTGTGCATTTGACGACACATTGTTAAATACACACACGCAGTTCAAAGGTTTGGGGTCAGTATTTTTTTTGTTTATTTTTTGGAAAGTAAGTAATACTTTTATTCAGCAAGGATGCAATAAATTGATCAAAAATTAAAGACTCTACAGACTTCTACATTTTACAAAAGGAATCTATTTCAAATAAACGCTATACTTTTCAATCTTGAAAAAAAGGCTCTACTAAAATGTGATAATACTAAAAAAACAATATTAAATAAATATGAGAAAATCAAATCAGCATATTAGAAAGAATTCTGAAGTATCATGAGACACTGAAGACTGGAGAAATGTTGCTGAAAAATCAGCTTTGTCATCACAGGAATAAATTACATTTTAAAATATATTAAAATAGAAAACAGTTATTTTAAATTGCAATACAATTTCACAATATTATCAATTTGACATACACACACACACACACACACATACATGAGAATAAAGTATATATATATATATATATATATATATATATATATATATATATATATATATATATATATATATATATATATATACATACTGTATGTACATATACACACACACACACTTATTATATATACACCATTAATTATGTAACACTGACATGAAATGAAAGTAGTGTGCAAAGTAGTGCACTGGCAGCCTGACACCACACATAGGTTGAGAGTGTGTGTGTTTAGTTAAAGCATGCTGCTGGCCCAGACCATGCATTAGTGATGAGACTGTAGGCCTCACAGACCTCACATCCCCTCGGCCAAACTGTCAATCAAAGCCTCCTTACAGCCTTGTAACAACATGGATAATCATGGATATGATTATTATCTTGCACGTTGCAGTTAAATTATCGAAATTGAAAATAGAGCGATCGAATATATGAATGATAAATCATAACGAATTATAATTCCTCATTCATACATCAATGGTCTCATTACAGATCGATTATATGAGATAACTTTAAGGGAATTAATTTAGTTATCAAACACTCGGTTTGTCCACCAAACAGCCGTAAGATTAACTTACCAACTTCTCAACAAAGTTATCCCTTTTTATAAACTCCAAGAAATCTCAATGTTCCGGCCGTGAACATTAATTTTCTTGTGCTTATAAAATTTACGTTACTGAAATCGTAACAACTTGTAAAGCTTTGTAACTATAAGATCAGCATTTCATTGACTTGTAATATAAGCTCTTAGACAGAAAGCAATCAAGAATATGGTTTTAATAATTGAAACTACGGATACAGATTTCTACATTAAAAACCCCGGGATACATATATGTACATTAACAGTAAAACTAACGAAACAAACAAATAACAATGAGAGAGAGAGAGAGAGAGAGAGAGAGAGATTGAGGGAGAGTGGTCTGATCGAAAGATCATGTGAGATAGACAGAGAGAGATTGAGAGTAAGGAGATCTGGAGAGATCTCTTTGTGGCAAAATTCATCACAGACACAGAACCTTTGAGACAACACGAATCAACAGATCTTAACCCTTGAAAGCATAGTAAAACGGGTACTTGCACCGGTAAAGCTCCTTTGGATGGGTGATGTGAAGCAGGCGTGTGTCTCTCTCGGTCATGTGGATGCCGAGCGTTCGGGTTCGTCCAGCGCGCGTGAGCGCGGCATGTTTGAATGTCCTTGAAGGTGAAGCTTGCCAGCTGAGGTCGGGCTGGGTTCATTTTCCTCGCGAGAAGAAATGAACAGGGACCGATGCAGGGATAGGAGAGTGAGAGTTGCACAATAGTTCTCTTTGTGTTGCCGAGGAGAACCGCGTCTTGCGTGTGTGTCCTTAAGAGCGGGTGCGTGCTTTGTCAGATCTTCCAGGCGAGCATGGTCGCTGAAGGTTCAAAGAGTCTCTTTAAAGTTGAAGTTGCCGATTACGTTCATTTCACTGAAACTAAACGTAAGAAAAGGTCCGAAGACAAAAATAAAGAATGATTAAAGAAACGGAGAAAGCTCCCTAAGGAGCCATGGAACCGGAAACCTCTCACAGGGAAAAAGCTCTCTAGCAACGTAAGCGCTCTTCTGTGTCTCTTATGGAGAGGAGGGTTCACGCCCCTGTTTGCGCGAACCACACATGACCGTCCGCGGATCTGAAGCGGACATAGTTCTCTTTGTCCTGTGGGGAATTGCCCACTGAGTCATGAGGAGATTACATTTGAGCCGTTCGGCTCCTGAAATATGAAATGTGTAAAATAATGCACCTTACTTCATTATGCTATCGGAATTCGGCTCCGTTAGATTGAGGGAATTACAGAGATATCAAACACGTCACACGAAGATTATCGGAATACAGAGATATGCATATTATAAGCATTTAGTTCCTTCAATGCAAGTCCATTCCTTCAAACACACGTCATACACAAAGTGACTATAAACTGGGAAACACACATGAAATATGACATGCTTATATGCTAAGTTTTAATATTCAAAGTTTGTGTATGAGTGTACGTTAAAGCATGTGTGTGTGTATGTGATTGTTCTTCAGAGTTCAGGCTGCTTTATGAATTGACTCATTACACAGTGCTCTGTTTGTGAGGTGATCAAATCAGGGGAGACCCTAAGGGCCTGTTCTCTTCCGTAATCTTAGTCTCGAGTCACATGTCCTTTTGGGTCACATGTCACAAACAAAGCATTTCTTTATTCATTAGAGAAAAACGCTGCATGTGCGAATCAGAGTCAATGATTTAATCAATTCAAAACACTATTCCCTTTCTTTCACCGAATGGAAGAAAGGGAGGGGAACTTTAGTAAATTAAATCTAGTTAATTTACTCCACATACCAGAGCTGGCTTGACTACCTATCTGATTATCACTACAGCCTGCAGGAATTACAGGAGCTACATATTCCAGCAGTATCTACTGCATCTGCAAAGCTATTATGAATAAATATTGACCCTATTATGACCGGCGATGAGTGAGAGAGAGCCTGGGGCAGTGAAGCATACTTTCACAAATTAAAGAGCAACTCTTGTGTAATTTATGGAATGTTGCACAAGCAAAAAGGACAAAAAGGTGTGAGGCTGAAGAGAGAGAGTAGTGTGGTGAAACATTAATAACATTTGTGTGTTTTTTTCAATGCAAAGAGTGTGAATGATTGGCACATTGTATTCTATTCAAAAGTTTTAATTGAGTCTGTCACACTCATTTCATTCATATTTTTATCCACTCAATCATAGACAATTATCCTAACCTAAAATAAAACGTTTTTGCATTTTTAAAATTGAGAAAAACATTAGCTTTATTTATGAATTTAAATACAATTAAAAATATATGTATATAAATTCAATAAATGAATAAGAACACCCAATGACATCTTGACAAATTTTAAACAGGTTTTTGGAGATTTAGCAAATTTCTGTAGAATATTTTGTCCCTAAACTACGCAAGTAAACCCACATCTTGCTCTTCTCCCAGAGACCACGTTTTGCTCTACAAATCGACACCTCAGTGCTTGTATTCTATGTTAAGTTTCAAGGTAAACCTGAGACAGCGATGTGGTGATCGTGTTCCTGAGCAGACGATAGAATAAGTACACAAACACACACACCTCCACTGGAGTGCATGTGTGTGTGTGTGTCTGGGTATGTCTGTCAAGACAACTGAGCTGACACAACCTCAAGAGGTGGATGGTTTCACAGGGTAGGGGTGACAGTTTCTTGTTTCAGCCAAGTTAGATTGGTGTCACACTAAATTAAGTCTGGCAAAGCCTCACATGCCACTAAATCAGTATGTAGAATTCCTGAGTTGTCAAATATCTTTCCAACACCTCTTGAATGACATAATGTGATAGGTGGCCTACATATCTGCTCTTATGAAATTAGCTGGTGGGAGAATAAAAAGCAAAACACACACATAATTTGATACTGTGTTAGTCGCCGTTTACAAGATTGACAGAATAAAAAGGGTTATGCTTAAACCAACACTGTCACACTGCTGTTAAACTATAGCGTTATTAAATCAAGAAGATTGTTCTCATTTTTTCCAGCTTGATCCTCTTCCTTTAGGACTTACAGCTTTGTTTGTTTTGTGTGCTGGTATGAGGTATTTTGATGAACGATTACTGCCTCATCCCACACCTGTTCTTCTTTCTCGACCCCTAAATGACCTTTACGCTTTCAACCGACTTCCCCACGGCCAGCAAGAGCCTCAAACGCTCTTTCTAGCTCTTTAGCAGGTCTGCAGCTGCTCCAAAAACAAACAGCAGGGGAGCAGGAGCAGGTGCTGAAGGTTATGAGGGCTAAAACTCCAAGATGAGTGAGCGGAAGCCCAGCGTCGACTGAAAACGCACCCACACGATGGGAATAAACGGCAGGTTAACAGTCACACAGTGAGGTTCACGGGTCAATGAGTACACGGTTCACAGCCTGTGTGTGCGCGTTTTCTCAGAAGTCCTTGTGTAAATCACGCAGAAAAGCTGTTAGAATCCAGCTCTGTGGTGACTGACAGGAGTTTTGATTTGAAGTGAACCTTTTCAAGACTGTGTACATGCGGGTGTGAGACTTTCCAAAGCAGACTGACCTTTATCATGAAAGACGAGATAACCATCGCTAACCCTTTCCTTCCCTTCATGGTGTTTTGATTACGGTGGTTGAATTAGTGTCTTTCGTGTGGGTCGGACACGGCTGCTAAAACACTACAGCATTATCTGAGCACCAATCAGAAAGCAGTCTGGGCTGGCGAGGGGGATATGGGGGTACATGTCCCGTACTGCGTTACAAAACACGCTCACCAGGAAGTGAGTCATTTTCAGGAAATTGTGTTTTAAAATCCATTCCTGTGCAGATTTGGAGAATGTTAAGATTACACAGATGCAAAAATGCACTGGAGGAGTGCAAGCGTGATGTGGATAAAAGAGAAATGCGAAAGGGGATGGCTCAGTTTGTTGGCAACGTTTGTGCTGCTTGCTTAGATCTAATCTTCTCTGATCAGAGAAACGCTCCATAAGCATAAAAATGTCTTGACTGTCAGTCTCATTTACCTCCTATTGAGAAAGACTGTACGGGCAGCCCGTACCAACCATCACATTCCACAGACTGTGAGCGTGATAGTTTCTTTTCAACCGTGTGCTCTCTTTAACCTTGATAAGATAGTGCACCTGCATTGATGTTGCAAAAACTTGAGTGGTTAGCCTCAGTGAAAGCAAAGCTTCTCTTTGAATTCCAGACAAAAACAGAGATAGAACAAGAAGCAGACTGATAAAATCCACTGTCAAATTATCATTCTCTAAAAAAAAAAAATGCTGAAGTTCCAACCTTTGATATGATTTTTATATTAAATGCAATGCATTCAGTCTGTTAGTCTATTACACAGAGTAATTAAAAAAATAAAAAATATAAAAAATATGAGAGTAAATACGGAGTTTTAACATTACAACAATATATGAAGAGTTCAGATGGCACGGCTTTTGCATCTGAACTCTTCATATATTGTTGTAAATCAACATTGTTATCTGAAATTTTCTTCTAGAATGGTCATTTTTATCAAGCTCGTATATTTAAGTTCAGTAATTTCACTTAAATGACAATGAAAATTACCTATTAATTGTCATTTAAGTGAAATTATTGAACTTAAATATACTGGCTTGATAAAAACGACCATTCTAGAAGAAAATTTCAGATGGCACTTAGAGGCTTTTGCATCTGAACTCTTCATATGCAGAGCCCTCTGCAGTAATATTAATGAAAAAAATATTATAAATACATTTATAAGAAAACAATAGAAAGTATAAAGTGAAACAAGCAGTCCCGTTTTCTGACCTTAGAGAATGAATGTTTCAAGCTATAATAAGCATCTTTCATTTTTATCATTACAGTTATAAACATTTTAAAGTGCCCATATTATGCTATTTTAAAGGTTCTAATTTTTGTTTTGGAATTCTCTTATAACAGGTGTAGGAGATTTCTCATAATATACATTACACATGAACTAATATACATTCTCATTAATTTTTTGTACATTACAGTACAGTTTAGTTGTTCAACTAAAACCCAAAAGTTCATAAACCCATTTCCCCCATGCCTTGGAGCAGTATGTGTGTGTGAGTAAAAACTTCCGCATGTCTCTGTCTGCAGTGCAAGTGTGAATGTTTTTGAGCGTGTGAGTCTGAAGCTGCCTATGTGTTTCTCATTAATAACTGTGTGGCTAGTGCTGACACTTGCTGATTGGAAAGGAGAGCCTGTTGTTTACAGTACAGTAAGCTGCCAAACTACCGTAATAAGAGTAGTAGATGTACAGACACCCAGAGACTCTTACACATGTTTAGTATTTAATTAACTATATTACAATTTACAATTCAGATCCTAAAATCATGTTGTTGTAAAATGATACATAAAATCAACCAACTACATTCTGCCCCTTAGCTTTGACCACTACGCCATGGTATAAACACGCACTCACAAATCATACAGTTAAGTTTTCTCTGCTCTTTGCAGCTTTAGGTACACTTTGATGAAACTGTCATTGTTGTTGATCACAAACATTCGCTCTCTGTGATCACATATCTAATGTTCTCCATCATTTGAATCTTGAATAGTGAAAAGGGCAGACTGTCGCTAATGCATGAAAGAAAGAACTGAAAGAAAAGACGATGAAATGTCTGTCAGTGCGAATGACTTAACAACACACTGCTGTATCAAGCAGTGACCATTGGCTGTCAAATCCCCAGCAAAAACAATGTAAGCACTTTCATCCTGCAGTCTTTTAGCTCTCCAGACACCTCTTCTGTGTTTGAATTGCTAATGTGCCCTCACTCTTTTGAGCCAAGTCTCCCTCAGTATTACCTATTCTGTTGGAAGGGCTGCCAAGTTACATGCAAGCTAGCTTCCATCAAGACACACAGGCGAGTTCTTTAATACTGCCTGAAAAACGTGCATGATGCACAAGATTCCCAGAGAAAAGATGAGGACTCTGTGATGGTATTCAACAAAAATATTTAAATAGTCTAGTAAAAGCTCTTTAAAACTGCCATATCAGAACTTTGGTTAAAATAAGCCCACAAGTGGCATTATTAGTGATATTTAGAGTCCACATGTGACACAGGTACTGCAGTAGGCCTATACTTTGAAGTTTACAGTGCAACAGCTTTTTATAACAAAAGACAGTACAGTATAGATAAACTATACCGTTTAAAAGTTTAGGGTCGGAAGATTTTTAAATGTCTTGTAAGAAGACATTCATTTGATCAAAAATACAGTAAAATAGTATTATTATAGAATATTATTACAATTTAAAATAACTCTTCTCTATTTTAATATATTTTAAAATATAATTTATTCCTGTCATGGCTAAGCTGAATTTTTAGCATCATTAGTCCTCCAGTGTCACATGATTAGATTTTTTTATGTACTGATTTGGTGCTCAATAAGCATTTCTTGTTATTACTTTATTATTACTTTATTCTCATTATTTTTTCTTTATTCTCTTTATTCTCATTATTCTACATCCGTCCTTCGGATGAGACGTTAAACCGAGGTCCTGACTCTCTGTGGTCATTAAAAATCCCATTGCACTTCTCGTAAAGAGTAGGGATGTAACCCCAGTGTCCTGGCCACATTCCCTCCAATGGCCCTTGCCAATCATGGCCTCCTTATAATCTCCATCTATTGAATTGGCTCTATCACTCTCTCTCCTCTCTCCACCTATAGCTGGTGTGTTGTGAGCGCACTGGCGCCGTTGTACTGTGGCTGCCGTCGCATCATCCAAGTGGATGCTGCATACTGGTGGTGGATGAGGAGAGACCCCGACGTGATTGTAAAGCGCTTTGGGTGTACAGTAGTGAAAAGCACTATATAAATACCTCATTCATTCATTCATTCATGTGGAAGCTATTATACATTTTTGGTAAAAACACTTAAAAAAAAAATTTGTTGTGAATTGTGGGGACTTTCCATAGACATCAACATTTTTATACTGTACAAACTGTATATTCTATCCCCTAACCCTAAAACTGCCCATCACATAAATCTTTATGCATTTTTAGATTTTCAAAAAACATCACTTAGTATCATTTTAACATCCCGATCTCTACAGTGGAGGACTTTTTGAGAAGGATCAAGTAGGTTCTTATGGAAGTGGTGGGGACTACCTTGAAGCCTGAGCAGAATCTGAAACTCCCCATCAGCAGCCTAAATGAAGAATTTATGGTGACCCGCACTGGGGAGGTGCTGCAATACATACCGTGAGTCCTGTGACCCAAAAGTCTCCCAGGCGGGGTTTGAGGTCAGGACAGGGCGGAAATGGCAGTTGATGATGCTGAATCACGTCAAAGCAAATTAAGTTTCCAGAAACTGTTGCCATAACATCACTAAGGCCAAGCAAATGATCTTCTTAGAACTTACAGTTCCCTGGGAGGACCGTATCGAGGAGGCCAATGAGTGGAAGAGAACCAAGTATATTGAGCTGGTACAAGAGTGCCGAAGTAACGGCTGGCAAGCAAGGTGCGAGCCCATTGAGGTGGGATGCAGAGGGTTCGCAGCCCAGTCTCTCTGCAGGGCCTATAATATGCTCATAGGTACCAGTAGCCAAAGTGGCATTAAGTTGGCCACTGAGGCAGCGGAAGTTGCTTCAAGATGGCTATGGATCATGAGAGGAGAGCTGTGGCTGGGGTAGTGCTAAGTGGATACTTTTTTTGCAAACACAACCTCCCAAAATAAATTAATGCAATGTGACAAAGCATCACTGCAACTGATCATTAAAAAATGAAATATGTGGCCATAATGTGCCACTTAATGGTCTAACTTTTATGCCTTGCTTTTGTCCTCTCCTAAATTTAGCGGCAGATAAATTATTAGTGCACAACCTATACAATGAACAGGAAAATAAATAACTTTATCTGTCACAAACAGTATTTTCACCAAAATGTAATGTTTTTTTTTTGAGGTATGAGAAGAAAAAAAAATCGAAGCTAGGACAAACAAACATGGAGCAGAGAACTCCAACCCACGTTCCTCTATCATTGCTGCTTGCTTGTCCTGACTTCAAATCACTTCCACGGTCTGCTTGTCATCCGTCGCAACAATGCTCACTAATGACACACCTGACATTTCTTATCAGTTTTACCGGCATATGTAACAGACCTCTGTGTGTAATAAGGGATAAGGGACATTTCTCTCTCTCCTTCATCAGACAGAGCGAGAGGCATTGCTGTCAACAAGACTGGGGAGCAAGAAAAGACACGGACCCTCGTCACTTCTATAGCATGAAACTGCCTTCCGTCACGGATTAGCCAGCCAACACTTTTCATTACCTGCCATTCAAAGAATGGTATTTATGGCGGCAGGGGGTGCAAGTGTGTAGGCATGTTTAAGATGAATGCATCTATTTCGGAAACCAAGCACAACTGTTTAATTCTGCAGCCTGAATTACGACAAAGACAATGACAATATACATTTAATTATTAAGGATATATAACAGGGAGATCTTATAAGAAATATTTTTTCAGGTTCAGATGGTACATTGACAAGAAAGGCTATTATCTGGTGTTTGACGTGTTTTACATGTCTAGCAGATGCTAACATGACAGATTACAAGAGAAGAAAACACACACACACACACACACACACACACACACACACACACACACACACAGGAAAACAAGACAAATGAGCAATAAAAGTTATTTTTATGTTTGTGTCCTCAACAGACAAAGTGATGTGCACGATGTAGAAACCAGACCTAGAGAAGAGGGCAGGGAAGGTTTGGGCATGAGGGGGAAATAGAGTGATGTCCACAGCAGTTGTCCTTCACATCCCACAGCAGCAGCTGCCTGGATTTCTTAATGGTCTTTTCATGCTCTTGGACACTGAGTGTCTCTTTGTAGGCCGCTAGCTGTGGCCAGGGTATAATATTACTCCACTGTCTGCTACTGCATACTCGGCACCAGGCGCACTAGCTGAGTCGGTGGCACTCAGTAAAGCATTACTGAAGCCCAATGGAGCATGGTTGAATTTAGAGCTACTTTATTCACTTTATCCACAGAGAGTGTTACACTTCTGGGGAAAACAAACATTATTATAGTATTTATTGATATTTTAAAAAAAATTCAATTTTATTTTTCGTTTTTATGTAAATGTTTATTTTTAGCTTCAAATAATTTGTTTTAATTTCAGTTTTATTAAGTTTAGTACTCAAAAATTATTTTGAAATGCAACATTTCTAATTTTCATTTTTTAAGTTTAAGTTTATTTATATTCTATTTCAGATTAAATTTGATTAATTATTTTTGATATTCTTAGGTGTAGTTAACAATAACGTCTCGTTTACATATGGTAACCCTCGTTCCCTGAGGGAGGGAACGAAGACGTAGGTCAGACTGACCAATAGGAATCTCGCTAGAGAGGCCAATCCACTTCGAGTGAAACTAAAACAAGCCAATGCACAATGGCGTGCAATCATTTGCATCAGCTGTGCAGCCTCGCAGCGCGGGTATTTAACGAGCAGCTGTTGTGATTGCACACTAGTTTTTTGCTGAGGAGCCCAGCCTGAAAAAGCTGGCCGCCCCAGCGGGCGGCAGCAGATGTGGTGACGAGACCTACGTCTCCGTTCCCTCCCTCAGGGAACGACGGTTACCATATGTAACCGAGACGTTCCCTATCGGTCAGTCACTACAACGTAGGTCAGACTGACCAATAGGAATCCCTACCAAAGCACCACAGCTGCTGCACCCCATCCAGCGCCCCGTGCAAGCCTCTACACCTTCTTGCCTGGAAGGACGATAGGAGGAGGCTTTACACAGAGTGTATCTGTCACTGTTGTTCCGTAATAATCCATACAGTGAGATTATTGGATAACACTGGGAGAGCGTGCCCTTTCAATTTAGGAAGGAGAATGCTGCGGAAGCCACTTCTTCAAAGAGTTATGTGGAAAATACATATGGACTAACCCGAGGGTTGTAGTGCATATGAATAATGGGAAACTTAGCCCAGGGGAAAGACACAGGCTTCCGTCTTAGGAGCAGCAGTGGAGAATATACACATATGGGATCCCCGTAGGGTCACACATATGGAGCCCAGCCCAGATCCAGCTCTCAGGGATTCAGCGGTTAAAGGCCTGGCCTCGGACGCTCCGCCATGTCCGGGCCAAGGGGTTTTGGAGGACTCGACAGGTTTTTCACTCTGGAGCAATAAGGGTGCACAGTAGGGTGCAGCAAGCCGACAGAGCCGGGCCTCTCGGTGCTTCTACCTGTTTAGGGTTGAGAACCCGGGAGGAGACCAGCTCTACACGTAGGCTATAATATCTAGCGAACGTGTTAGGTGTCGCCCTGCCCGCAGCTCTACAGATATCTGTTAGCGAGGAGCCACGTGCCAGCGCCCAGGAGGATCCAACGCCTCTCGTGGAGTGTGCATGCAACCTGAGCGGGCAGGGCACGCCTTGTGCTTGGTAAGCCAAGGCGATGGCATCCACTGTCCAGTGGGCCATCCTCTGCTTGGAGACAGCCGTTCCCCTCTGCTGGCCTCCGTAACAGACAAAGAGCTGGTCTGAGGTCCTGACGCTTTGAGTTCTGTCCACGTACATACGCAGAGCGCGAACGGGACAGAGCAAAGCCAGGGCTGGGTCTGCCTCCTCCAAAGGCAGCGCTTGCAGGTTCACTACCTGGTCGTTGAAGGGAGTGGTAGGAACCTTGGGCACATAGCCAGGCCGGGGTCTTAGTACCACATGGTTGTCACCCGGCCGGAACTCTAGGCACGATTCGTCGACCGAAAATGCGTGCAGGTCTCTTGACAGAGGCCAGTGCAACCAGTAGCAAAGTCTTCATAGAAAGAAGCTTTAAGTCTACTGACTGCAGAGGCTCAAAGGGAACATCCTGAAGTGTTCGAAGCACCAGGGAAAGGTCCCAAGAGGGTATGGAAGGGGGTCGAGGAGGATTTAATTGTCTCGCCCCCCTAAGAAACCTGACGACCAGGTCGTGCTTCCCCACTGTTTTGCCATCTATGTGGTCGTGATAAGCTGAAATAGCAGCAGCATGTACCTTGACAAGACAGCCTTCGCTCCAACCCTTGCTTCAAGGAGGAAAGCACAGACCCTATCGAACATCTTCGGGGGTCTTCTCGGCGAGAAGAACACCACTCGACGAACAGGTTCCACTTCAGGGCATAAATACGTCTCGTGGACGGCGCCCGTGCTGAAGTGATGGTGTTAAGTACCTCAGGGGGTAAGTCACCTAGAACCTCCGCTTCCCGTTCAGGGACCAGACATGGAGTTTCCAGAGGTCTGCACGCGGGTGCCATAGGGTGCCCCGTCTCGGAGTCAGAAGATCGTTCCTCAGAAGAATGGGCCAGGGAGGGACTGTCACAAGGAGCATGAGTTCTGGGAACCAAGTCCGGGTGGGCCAATAGGGAGCCACCAGAAGGACCTGCTCCTCGTCCTCCCTGACTTTGGACAGTGTCTGTGCAAGTAGGCTCACTGGGGGAAATGCATATTTGCGGAGGCCCCCGGGGCCAGCTGAGAGCCAGTGCGTCCGTGCCGAGTGTTCCCTCGGTCAGGGAGTAAAACAGCTGGCAGTGGGAGGTCTCTGAGGAGGCAAACAGGTCTACCTGAGCCTCTCCGAACTATCTCCAGATCAGCTGAACCACCACGGTTGAGCACACCGGGGACATACATGAGTCGAAGCGACCTCAGACGCTTCTGACTCCAGAGGAGGAGATGGCGGGCGAGTTGCGACATGCGACGGGAGCATAGACCACCTTGTCGGTTGATGTACGCAACGGTCGCTGTGTATTCCGTACAGACCAGTACGTCTCTGCCCTGTAGCGGCCTTTTCAAGCGACTCCTTTTCAAGGTCTCCACAGCATGCCTGGAGGATACCGAGAAAAGTATGGAGGTATGGAAAACTTGGGGATCGTGACCACCCTCGTGCAGGTCCTTCAGTGCCTTGGCCTAATGGACCTGCAGCAACGCCATGGCGTGCATGGCAGAGGTAGCTTCCCCACAGGCCTTGTAAGCCTTGCCGGTTAAATCCGACGAGTACTTACAGGCCCGGGAAGGGAGACACGGTTCTCCACGCCAAGTGGAGTTAGGGCACAGTTGCTTAGCAACGGCCCGTTCCACTGGCGGGATGCGCGTGTATCCCTTAGCCGCCCCGCCATCAAGGGTGGTGAGGGAGGAGGAGCCACCGGGACGGTTTCTGGCAGTAAAAGGTGCCGCCCACGTCCCCGTAAGCTCCTCATGCACTTCCGGGAAGAAAGGCACTGGGGTGGGTTGCTGAGAACCAGCGCGCGCCACCCCAAGATACCAATCGTCCAACCTCTAGGCTTGGGGACACGGTGGAGGATTCCACACGAGCCCGACCCCGTTGGCGGCCCGGGAAAGCATGGCCATCATCTCCGGGTCCGTCTCAGGCACCGCTGGCACACCCGAAGGAGGTAGCGGTGCCGAGTCGTCATCCGCAGAGAGGTCTGACCCACCCTCTGATTCAGCGATCGACATCTGGTCTTCACTGGGAGCCCCAAAGTAGACAACCGGTACACACCTCGAGGATGGTCCAGCTCTCTCCATTGGGAACTCAACTGGCTGCGGAGCATGAGAGGGGTGAGGGCTCCTAGGGGGTTGGTTCCCAGAAGGAGACGCGCTCACCGTAATCCTCAGGTCACCCGCACCACCACCCGAAGCAACCCTCTGAGGAGGATTGGATCGAGGCAGAGGCACGGGGACTCCGCCCCTTTGCAGGAACAGGAGTCTCGACCATAGCTCCGCGATGGTCATCTTCCCACAATGGGTACATGACTCATCCACAAACGCTGCCTCAGCGTGTTGAATGCCCAGACACACGAGGCAGCGTTTGTGACCATCCTGTGAGCCCAGGTAACGACCGCATCCAGAAACACACAGATAGAAAGTAATCTTTTTTTCTTTTCTTTTTTAAAAAAAAGACGCTCTCTATCTGTGTAAGCACTTTTAGGGACTACTCTCACTGGTGCTGAAACACGCAGGGGAACAGTCACTGCGAACACAGACGGGAATGTGCACCCGTCTGCGCACTGTCTCTCTCTCTCTCGCTGGCAGGTCTTACCGGCTGTAAAAACAGCCTTTGAGCGCTCAACTGCGCACCTTACCAGCTGTTAAAACAGCTTTTTGAATTTTGCTAAAAAAAACAAAAACAAAAACAAAAAGACAAAGACAGAAGAGAGAGGACATAAAAGACTGCTCGCGCTGCCGTGCTGTGACGCCCGCACCGGATAAGGAGAGATCCAACGAAGAGGCTCGTAGAGTCACACTCTGTAGAATTAAACATGAAGCGTTTGGCTCCGAAGCAAAAAGCTAGTGTGCAATCACAACAGCTGCTCGTTAAATACCCGCGCTGCGAGGCTGCACAGCTGATGCAAATGATTGCACGCCAATGTGCATTGGCTTGTTTTAGTTTCACTCGGAGTAGATTGGCCTCTCTAGCGAGATTCCTATTGGTCAGTCTGACCTACGCTGTAGTGACTGACCGATAGGGAACAGTTAGTTATCAGCTAGTTTTCACTTTCTTTGACTCTAGCAATTGGCTTTTTATTAAACTGTATAAATATTTTCTGTCAAGGAGAAATACGACGCTGTGTTTCTTAATGCTTTGAAGAGCAGAGAGCAACTATAACACACACACACACACACAGTTGGCCCATCTGCCAGGTGACGCTTGGTCTCCTCAGCAATCATACCTCACCATGGCTTGCCCAATCTGTCCCACCACAAGCAAAGTGGCAGTAAGCCACATACCACTAGCTTATTAACAAACTCAGCTAGAAGTAACTCTCCACAGCTCTGAACCAAATGCTAACATCTAATACTTCCAGCCAGTTTATATAAAAACTGTGCACAAAGATTACATTGTCACATTAACATATACAAACAAAAGATTCATACTGTTCGCATGATACCATAATAAAATAATGTGTGAGAATTAGTCACTGCTGTTATTTTGCTTTATTATCTATTTTTTCATTGTCCTTGACTGTTTATCTGTACCTGTATGAGCAGGTGTGGCCCTCTCAATGGATGTTGAGCTAAATATGGTGACTCAGTATAGGCATTAAAGAGTGCCAAGATATGCAAAAGGGAGACCTTGGGAGTAGAAATGACACCTATTGTTAAATAGTCAGGGGAGTGGTATGCACCTTTTTTTTGCCAATCAGAAAACGGGCCAATCTGAAACATCAATTTGCACAATGATTGCTTTTTATATAGGCCTAGTTCAAGTTAGGAAAATGCAGACACCAGTGCTTTTACTATAGCATGTTGAGGTATATATAACAACAGTCAAAAATGCACACTGGAATTGAGGAGTTTCGTCATTAGAAGAATGATAAAATGCAATATAATCTATCATCCAAAAGTCTGGCGCCAGTAAGATTGTGTTGTATTTTTTTCTTTTAAAGGGGTGGTATAATACCCCTTTTTACAAGAAGTAAAATAAGTCTCTGATGTCCTCAGAGTGTGTATGTGAAGTTTTAGCTCAAAATACCCCACATATCATTTTTATAACATGTTAAAATGGTCTCTTTTTGAGGGTGAGCTAAAACGCGTCGTTGTGTGTGTGTTCCTTTAAATGCAAATGAGCAACTGCTCATGGCACAGAGGGCGGAGCTTACAATAGCTCATTCTGCAGCTTGCAGACAGCACTAAAATGTCAGAAACTGTTCCACATTTTATGTTCAAACCGGAGTCGGACAAAGATGGAGAGACTCAAGAAGTGACAACATGTAGAATGCAACAGGACGTTTCTGAATTGATGAATTTATGTAGCTGTTGTGGAGTTAACTATATCTTCATGTCATTGATTAGCTGCTAACTTAGTATATTCTTTCATGATAATCTATAAATCGTTAGTGTGGGAACTGTTGTAAAATGCCTACAGAGTGACATGCTATTGCATTTGTGTTACGCACTGTATTGCATATAAATGTGAATAGACGGATGAGCAGACTCCCAAATGTGCTCTACTACAACTCTTCCTCTTCACAACACTGCCTCACCCCCTTTGTTGCTTGCAGAGGTGTCAAAAGTATTCACATTCGTTACTCAAGTAGAAGTATAGATACTAGGGTTTAAAAAGACTTCTGTAGAAGTTGAAGTATCAACTCAAGCTTTTTACTCAAGTAAAAGTGTAAAAGTAACTGGTTTCAAAACTACTTAAAGTATAAAAGTAAAAGTATTGTAAGGAAAAAAATGCCATTAAGGACAAAAGCTTAGGCCTCGCCACAGGGGCCTAGTGCACTACTACCTCCTTAAAAAACATGTTTTCTAAAGGCCATCACTATAACGTTATATTAAAATGTTAATGTTGAAAAAATTGGAATGCAGTACCTGTTTCAGCCGCATATATGCCCATAGAAAATGAATTTCAGTCCAATTTCCATTTTAGTAAAATGCAAATACATTAAAGAACCATATGTACTACTGAGCATTAACATGTGTTTCATGGAGCGGAAGATATGATGACTAGTTGCCTATAAGTATTGTAATGGTGCAAAAAGTCAAACTTCAGAGACATGTTATCTCGGAATGGTATATGTTTATACTTCTCTTTAAAGGCGTAGGTTTAATTTTGAGATTGGTGGGGACTGGGGACATTCACAGAAGCGGAGGAGGAATCAGGAAATTAATAGGATAATGTATTAAAGGGTTAGTTCACCCAAAAATGAAAATTAAGTCATTAATTACTCACCCCCATGCTGTACCAACCCCGTAAGACCTTCGTTCGTCTTCGGAACACAAATGAAGATATTTTTGATTAATTGTGACAGCTGGATCACTCCTCCATAGGCTGCCTAAAGGAATGAATCCTGACGGCCCAGAAAGTCAATGAAGAAAATGTTTAAATATTCCATGTCACAACAGTGGCTCAACTATAAGTTTATCAAGCGACGAGAATACTTTTTGTGCGAAAAAACAAACAAAAATAACGACTTTATTCGACTATTCCTTTTCTTCCTTGTAGGCCTGAAACGAGACTTCAAGAGATTTCCACGACGCGCACGCGCGAGAACTTAACTGAAGTAGTTGAAGGAGATCGCAATTCTCGCGCATGCATCGTGGAAATCTCTTGAAGTCTCGTTTCAGGCCTACAAGGATGAAAAGGAATAGTCGAATAAAGTCGTTATTTTGTTTGTATTTCCACACAAAAAGTATTCTCGTCGCTTGATAAACTTATAGTTGAGCCACTGTTGTGACATGGAATATTTAAACATTTTCTTCATTGACTTCATTTCCGTCAGGTTTCAATCCCTTAGGCAGCCTATGGAGGAGTGATCCAGCTGTCACATTTAATCAAAAATATCTTAATTTGTGTTCCGAAGACGAACAAAGGTCTTACGGGGTTGGGACAGCATGGGGGTGAGTAATTAATGACTTAATTTTCATTTTTGGGTGAACTAACCCTTTAAGGTTTTTAGTCTATATTGACCTTAACAATACGTTTATTCATTAATTCTGTAATGTTACAGGTAACTAATAAAGACAAGGAGGCAGTTTAACAGAGACTTAACCTTACTCCGTTAATAGTGCAATGCAATAGTGCAATACTGTCTTGTTCCTTACTTTTTGAAGAAGCCAAACAAGTCTGCATCTTTCATTAAAAGGATATAGTTCACCCAAAAACGAAAATCATTTAGGCTACTCACTCTCAAGTTGTTTCAAACCAGTTTCTTTCTTCTGCTGAACACAAATGAAGATATTTTGAAGAATGTCGATAACCAAACAGCTGATTGTACCCATTGACTTCCATTGTAGGAAAAAAAAAATACTATGGAAGTCAATGGCTACCATCAACTGTTTGGTTATCGACATTCTTCAAAATATCTTCTTTTGTGTTCAGCAGAAGAAAGAATCTGGTTTGAAACAACTTGAGAGGGAGTAAATGATGACATAATTTTAAATTCTAAATAAGTGAACTATCCCTTTAACAGAAATTAACTGTTGGCATATATGTTTTGCATCAATACTGTCAAGTTTGTCCTGTTGGACACGACACACAGCAATACTGTCAAGTGTCACTTGTGACCATTCCATTGAGACATGTTTTCAGGGTCCTAAGTGCACTGAAACTTCTTTCAGTCCCGCTGATAAGACTAGGATGACACGGTTTCAACTTGATCAAACAGGCCTCTCATTTCAACAGACCAAGCAATGTTATTTTTTCATGTTTTATGGGGACTTTCCATAGACATTATGATTTTTATACTGTACAAATTGTGTATTCTACCCCCCTACACTAACCCTATCACAGATAACTCTCTGCATTTTCAAAAAACATAATTTAGTCTGATTTATAAGCTGTTTAAAAAAATTAAAAAAACTCAAGGATTTCGGATATTGCCATCTTTATGGGGATATTTTGATCCTATAATGTAGGGTTACAGACACACACACACACACACACACACACACTCTCTCTCTCTCTCTCTCTCTCTCTCTCTCTCTCTGTCTCTCTCTCTCACACACAAACACACACACTCATACACATACACACTCACACACGCGCGCACTCTCTCTCTCACACACACTCACACTCACGATTATGTTTGCCACTTATCCCGCGATTGTCAGTTCTATAATTTAAAAACGGCTGTCCCCAAATCAATATTTGACGCGATTTGCCCCGTATTCTTGAGCAGAAAACTGTTGATTTCTCCCTCACTTACCGCATCTAGGTTTCCTAATTCGCCTTATTCACCTCGAACATAGTCCTAGTCCAAAATTAGTAGTATGTTATTAAAATCTACCACCACAGATTCACTAGTATAAGCATATTCTGAGTGACCTTGTTTGTATTAGCTTCTAGTCACAAGCTAACCTAGGAAACACATCACATCAGTTTTCCTAGCTAGGAGGAGGATGTACAGGAGTCAGATTGAGTCTGATCAATAAAATTATACATGTAAAAATGTTTATATGATCGTATTTTATTTGCTGATGCAGATAAACGCATACACAAAAGTGTGCTCGGAGCATTTCCTCCCAGACTGCATTGTGAAGAGCAAGACTGGCATCACCAAGTTGAAACAGGGAGCTGTGCCAAATGTGTTTGCATGGAGTTCTGTCAGACCAGAGAGGAGGAGTGTTGTTAGAACTGCAAGGTAGTATTAAGCTGAATTAAGTTACTAGTTTGTAATGCATTTATTAACTGTGTAGTGACCGTATTTCTCTGTTGATGATTTCCAGTAATGTTTCCACGGATCTCGATGATCGACATGGTGTGAATGTATTGAGGTACGTAAAAGATGTAATTGGTTACATGAATTGAGCATGAGTATCATTGTAAAACACCTAATGTGGCCATCAATATGTTTATCTTATACTTCCAGTGAAGAGACGCCCCCTCCGCACCCAGACCATGAGTATGCTGCACTGCCTCCCTCACTTCAAGATCAACTTGAGCAAGCCCGCAAGACCATCGGTGATCAATAACTTTTAATTTTAGAGCTTCAACAAGAACGGTTTTTGATTTCAAATTTTCAAGGTGACGATAAACAGATTTCATTTTATACAGGGTTCCCAGATTATGATACATTTAAAGCTATGGTTATGGCCCTGCAACCTACTGCAGACAATATGGTGGGATGGAGTCAGGCTCAGCGACTTAAACATACAAGTGGGGAGGTACTTCGTCAAGGCTTTAGCGCCTCTAAATTGTCCACTATGGACCAGTTTTTTCTTTTTCTTTGTAGGTTGAGGCAGGGATTTCCTGAACAGGATCTTGCAACCCGTTTCCATGTATCACAGTCAACAGTAAGCAGGATCTGTGTGACCTGGGCCAATTTTTTGTATTTTATGTTGGGATCACTTCCAATGTGGCCTTCAAGGAAAACTGTGGATGAACTTATGCCAGATTGTTTTAAATGCACGTTCCCGGCTACTAGAGTTGTATTGGATTGCACAGAAACCTAGTTCCAAGGTCCTTAACTCAGCGATTTATTCACACTACAAAGGGAACACCACATTTAAGGGCTTAATAGGTATTGCCCCCTCAGGTGAAGTGACTTTTGTCAGTGATTTATATACAGGTTCAATATCTGACAAAGAAATTACCAAAAAATTAGGTATTCTTTCTGTTCTTGAAGAAGGAGATATGATAATGGCCGATAAAGGCTTTCTCATCAAGGACCTTCTCTCTGAAAGACACGTCTCCCTTGTAGTCCCTCCTTTTTTAGGCCCAAGTGGACACTTCACTGCAGACGAAGTACGAAAGACTCAAGCGATAGCAAGACTGCGAATTCATGTAGAGCGCGCTATTAGGCGGATTAAAGAGTACCATATTTTTGATAAAGTCTTACCCATGACACTGGTGGGCTCCGTTAACCAACTGTGGGCCGTCTGTGCCCTTTTAACTAATTTTCAAGGTCCTCTCTTTTAAAATTGTAATGTAAATATTTACCAATGTTATGTAAATCTCTACAACTGACATCTTAATATCCACAAATGTATTCAAACCTTGAATAGAAAGTGTTCATCTTTATAAATCTATACAAAGCCTTAACCATCATTATTGTTCTTCTTTATAAATCTGTACTAGGCCTTAACCATCATTATTGTTCATCTTTATGAATCTATACAAAGCCTTAACCATCATTATTGTTCATCTTTATGAATCTGTACAAATATGTTAACTTGTATTGTTACCATAGCACCTTATCATGGTCAGTGTATCATAGGATCAGTCCCTGTCAGACCTTATAATCACTTCTCATGCTCTTTACTTTTACATACCTGTGAGTGATTTGATTGGTTTACGTGTGTGTATGTATAAGCTACTGGATGTGTATCTATCTAAAGAATAAAGTACAATTGTATTACACATGGATGATGTCCTTCATAACTTTATAATTTATTATACCAGAACAGCAGGTCGGAATATCAGAAAACATAAAAAAAACACATTGATAGGCACACTGGTCTAGGTTAGTAAAAGTAACTTTGTACATAGAAGTTGGTACAGGGGAATACTGTAAAATGGCCTGCCTGTATACTGTAAGCATGGAAAAGGAACCAGAACATCCGAAAACAGGCCATTCAAAAAACATTGATAGGTTATTGGTCTAGGTTTGTAAAGGTAACTATGTACATAGAAGTATGGAAAAGGAACCGGAACAGGTCAGAACATTAGGAGCAAACCATTTAAAACATTAACAAAAGAGAACTATAGATCCATACATAAACAGATTATCAGTGATGTATTACATGATTTTGTTACACAAAGAAGGCAGAAAGTGAGAAAAAAAGAATGTGTCCAATTTACACTTCATGTTCTCCCACTCCTTTGGTTGGAAGTGCACCCGCTCCAAGTGATGGTCATCACTGCACTTCACAAAAAAGTCACACCACTTCAACCCAGTGATGCCCATCTGCCCCATCACTTGAAAATAGTATTCGTGTGTGGTCTTCAGGCTAAGGCTACCATCAGCCTTGCAACGCAAGTACTTGCAATCCCTCACGCTCCCTTTGTTGGGGCACTTGATCTCCAGGAGGCCGTGCGTTGGTGAGGCACTGGGGTCAATCACTTTTCGGTCAGGTGAGGCACCTAGGTGTGGGGCGTGGTGGTTGATGACGAACCCACAGGGGAAGATCTCATAGCCAGTGAGGTCTTGATATTCAGCCGCAGCAACAGGTTCCAGTTCCAAACCCTCTCTTCATCACCTTAGTCTTGTTACGACCCTATGGTTTGTATTTTGTTATCTCTGTTGTTTTGTCAGTCTCTCAGTGTGTCTGTTTAGGAACGTCATCTGATTGGTTCCTGCAGGATGATTGGAACGCCCATCTGATTGGTTCCTGCACGATGATTGCTGCTCGATCCTGATTGGTGCAGCTTGTTTTAAATAGAGACATCACTTCCTTTACAGGAAGTCAGGAGATATTGTGTTTTGAGCACAGAGAGAGAGTTTGCGATTTGAATGTTAAGAGTTTTGAGACTGAGTAGCCTTTTGTTTGTTTCTTTGATTTGAAAGAGAAAGTTTGTGATTTGAGACTGTTAAGAGTATTGAGACTGTGAGTACTGTTTGTTTATTTGTTTTGAAAGCTGTTTGTATCTGAATATCTTCATTGGTATATTTGACCCTTTGCCTGTTTACCGACACTGATTTGACTGCCCTTTTCAGTTTGTTTGCCAGATTGTAAATATATTGTAAATATTGATTTTTGGGAAAGTAGGGAGCTTGACGCCATTCTTTTGTTTTATTGTAAACTGTTTGGACTCTGTTTTTGGGTAGGGAGTTAGGTTTACAGATTGTATTCTCATTTTCTTTTCTTTTGGGTTAGGGTTTAGGAAAGAGGTTTAAATTTAAGGTTGTTTTGTTTGTTATTTTGGCTTTGTCAGCTCCTGAATCGTAAGTCCCAAATTAAGAAATAAATAACTTTTTGTTCCAATTCCTCGCATTTCTCTGTCTCTTTCATGTTGCCCCCTTTCCCCCTAGACGGGGTGTAACATGAAATTGGGGGCTCGTCCCTTGGCTAGATATGTGATATTAGCCACATTTGTTTGCTAGTGTTTGCCTGGGGATTTTCTTTTTGTGTGGGAGGAAATATAGAGATTGGCATGGCATCAAAATTCGAACTAGATAAATTCACGATCGCTCCTACAGAGGAGAAATTTAAAAAATGTCGTAAAGACGATTTTTTGTTAATCGCGGATTTCTTTGATATAGTTGTATGGAGAAATGCGCTTAAGAGAGAGATTAAGGAGGTACTGCATATGGAGCTTGTAAAGCAAAAGATCTTGCCTGGTGTTGAAAGTGAGGTTACGGGTGTTGCATCTTCAGCACTGTCTGAGGATTTGGATACTGTCGAGGCGGAGTTCAAATTTGATGATGGGGCTCGCACGCATGGATCCCGGTAGTCCTCCTGCACCGAAAGATCAATTGTTGGCGATCCGGTTGAAAGAACTAGAAGTGGAATTAAACCGACAGCAATACCAGAGTCAGGTGTTACATGTCCGAGCTGTTGAGCTCGAGACGAAACGAGACATCCGGCTGAAAGAGCTGGAGCTTGAACTAAAGTTCGAGCAGGCTCGGCATCCACCTTCTGAGTTGCGGGGAAATACCCCTGTGCTAAGCCCAGCAGACAGCTCCTCTCCCTACAGCGTCGCCGGTAAGTCATGAAGTCGATGTTAGTAGACAAATTTCACTAGTTCCTATATTTAGAGAGAGTGAAGTTGACACCTATTTCACGGTTTTCGAGCGCATCGCAGCCACATTAAAGTGGCCTAGAAATATTTGGCCTTTGTTACAATGCAAACTTGTTGGTAAGGCGCAAGAAGTATGTTCCGCATTGACGCTTGAGCAAAGTTTAGACTATGGCACGGTTAAATCGGCCGTGTTAAGAGCGTATGAATTAGTTCCGGAGGCTTATCGACAGAAGTTTAGAAAACATGTGAAAACCCCCAGTCAAACATTTGTTGAATTTGCACGTGAGAAAACCACACTTTTTGAAAAATGGTGTACTGCCTGTAAAGTTACAACTTTTGAGCAATTGAAAGAGCTAATTTTAATGGACGAATTCAAAAACTGCATTTCTGAAAAGATTGTAGTTTATTTGAATGAACAAAAGGTTTTGTCATTGTCAGAGGCGGCTGTCTTTGCTGATGAGTTTGTGCTCACGCACAAAGTTTATTTTCCGCCCCCACGTTCTTCACATCACACTACTGTAGATCGCCGTCACAGTTCTAGAAATGAAGTGGTTGATCAAAAAGATCAGACTTCTGATTCTTCAATGATGTTGTGGGAATGTTTCTATTGCCATGAGAAGGGTCATTTGATTGCTGCTTGTCCTGTGCTGCAGCGGAAAAATCTGAGAAAAAGCGTAGTGTTTGTGCGTACTCACTCTTCCGATTCTCTTCTATCTATTGATCCCTCCTTTGAACCTTTTGTATGTGAAGGGACCGTATCATTTTCTGAATTGAACTCAGAACCCAAACCAGTACGTATTTTGCGAGATACAGGTGCTGCGCAGTCATTTATTCTGGCAAATGTGCTCCCGTTTTCTTCACAGTCAAGCTGTAATTCAGATGTTTTAGTTCAGGGAATTGAACTTGGTGTAGTCAGAGTTCCCTTGCATTCTGTATATTTACAATCTGATATTGTGACTGGTTTAGTTAAAGTGGCCGTACGTACTCAGTTACCATTGAAAGGTATCTCTCTCATTCTTGGGAATGATTTAGCCGGAAGTAAAGTTTCTTGTCTCCCCGAGGTCACTGATGTACCTTGTGCATCAGGAAATGATCTGTTGACCAAGGAATTTCCCAGTGTATTCCACTCTTGTGTTGTGACTCGAGCACAAGCTCGCAGGTTTGAAAATGAAGTTGATCTTTCTAACTCATTCATGAGTTCAGATTTCCCGGATGTTGAGGATTCTGTAGATGTTCGTTCAGAGAATTTGAGCTTTGGACCTAGATTTGACTTTCCTTTTGACAGAAAACAGTTAGTAGAGGCACAAAATGCTGATGATACTTTGACTTCACTTATTTCTGCAGTGATTGATAAATCTAAACTACAAGATCACGCTGTTGCTTATTTTTTAGATGACGGTGTGCTCATGCGTAAATGGAGTCCTGAGAACTTGAAGCATGACTGGAGTGCTGTTTTTCAGGTAGTCCTTCCAAAGTCGTACAGAGACTATGTGCTGAGTGTGGCTCATGATCATGAACTTTCTGGCCATCTAGGTATTAAGAAAACCTACACTAATCTCCTGAAACATTTTTTCTGGCCCGGAATGAAGTCCACTGTGTCCCAGTATTGTCGTTCTTGCCATGATTGTCAAGTTGCTGGAAAACCGAATCAGGTTATTTCACCAGGCCCCTTAAAGCCTATCCCAGTGATGAATGAACCATTCGAGAAGCTTGTGATTGATTGTGTTGGTCCTTTACCAAGAACTAAGTCTGGTCACTCATACTTATTAACTTTGATGTGCTCTGCTACTAGGTTTCCAGAAGCCATTCCACTACGTTCGTTGAAGACCCCTACAATTGTGAAAGCAATTGTACAATTCTGTGCAACCTTTGGCCTACCCAAGTTTATTCAGTCTGATCAAGGATCTAATTTCATGTCTAGAGTATTCCGTACGGTAATGAAAGAGCTGAACATTCAACATTGCGTATCTAGTGCCTATCATCCTCAGTCTCAAGGCGTGCTTGAAAGATTTCATCAGACTCTTAAGACCATGATTAGAACTTACTGTCTCCAGCATAAGAAAGAGTGGGACGAGGAGGTTCCTCTTCTGTTGTTTGCTGTTCGCAATACGGTACAAGAATCACTTGGATTCAGTCCAGCCGAGTTAGTTTTTGGCCATTGTCTGCGAGGTCCATTAAAGGTGTTACAAGAACAGTTACTCTCTGAAAGTCAGTCGGTTACTCCTTGTAAGAATGTTCTAGATCATGTGAGTTCATTTCGTGAACGTTTACATTCAGTGTGGCAATTAGCACAACAGTCATTAGCAAACTCCCAGTCCCGTATGAAGGGCAGATATGACAGAAAGTCTGTTCAACGCTCATTCAAGGTTGATGATCAAGTTCTTGTATTGCTGCCTTTGCCTGGCTCAGCTCTACAAGCAAAGTTTGCGGGGCCGTATATGATTGAGGAAAAGTTAAGGAATACTGACTATGTAGTACGAACTCCTGAAAGAAAGCGAAAGACTCGCATATGCCACATAAACATGCTTAAACTGTATGTCTCTCGACCTAACTCTAAAGATTCTACTGATTCTCCAGTGTCTACTCCTGCTGTTGTAACTTCTGTGGATGTGGTTCCTTCTGAATACTCTCCTTCTATTGATGATCTTCACTTAGGAAGTGCTTGCCTTTCTGGTGCTCGTTTGCAAAATTCGGAAACTCTTGTAAGTCTCAGTTCTAAACTTTCACATTTATCCAGATCATCCCAAAGTGATCTGATACAGTTAATTGATAGATACTCTAATCTTTTCTCAGATGTACCTACTGTGACTAATGTCTTGAAACATGACATTGATGTTGGTGATCATCGTCCAGTTAAGCAGAACGCTTATCGTGTCAATCCTGTCAAGCGAAAGATAATGAAACAAAAAACCCAGTATCTCATTGAAAATGGTCTGGCTGCGCCAAGCTCTAGTCCATGGTGTTCTCCTTGTTTAATAGTTCCAAAACCTGATGGGACATCCCGTTTTTGTACTGATTACCGGAAAGTTAACCAGTTAACAAAGTCAGACTCTTACCCTCTTCCCAGAATGGAGGATTGTATTGATCGCATTGGAAGCGCTAAGTTTGTAACTAAGTTGGACTTGCTTAAATGGTATTGGCAGGTGCCGCTTACCGAGCGTGCTTCTGAGATCTCAGCCTTTGCCACCCCAGATGCCTTTCTGCAATATAACGTTTTAGCTTTCGGCCTCAAAAACGCTCCAGCTACCTTCCAACGTTTAATGCATAAAGTTTTAGCCAATGTGAACAATTGTGAGGCTTACCTCGATGATGTAGTGTGTTACTCCGATACATGGAGTAGTCATTTACAAACCCTAGAAGAAGTGTTCTTAAGGTTGCAAGCTGCTAATCTTACACTTAATTTGACAAAATGTGAATTCTGTCATGCAACTGTCACATATTTAGGTAAAAAGGTTGGTCATGGTTCCGTTCGCCCTGTAGAAGCTAAGGTTCAATCCATTCTTGAGTTTCCTGTGCCCAAATCTAAAAGAGAACTCAGACGGTTCCTCGGAACGGCTGGCTACTACAGAAATTTCTGTAAAAACTTTTCTGACGTTGTCAAACCTCTCACAGACAACCTTCGTAAAGCTGTGTCTTTTAACTGGAATTCTGAGTGTGAATTTGCCTTTGAGTCTTTGAAAAATGTGTTGTACAATGCTCCTGTATTGGCTGCCCCAGACTTCTCTAGACCTTTTAAACTTGAAGTAGATTCTAGTGGTACAGGTGCCGGTGCTGTCTTACTGCAGGAAGATGACCAAAGAATTGACCATCCGATATGTTTCTATTCAAAGAAATTTAATCGCCATCAACTCAATTACAGTACCATAGAAAAAGAAGCATTAGCTCTTTTGTTAGCTCTTCAACATTTTGAAGTTTACGTTGGTTCCAGTTCACAACCCGTTGATGTATTCACAGATCATAATCCACTTGTCTTTTTGCAGCGTATGTGTAATAAAAACCTTATGCCTTAATTATGTAATAATTAAGAGACTTATGCGTTGGGCACTCATTTGTCAAAGTTTTAATTTGCACATTAAGTACAAGAAAGGTGTTGAAAATGTAATTGCAGACTCTTTGTCCAGATGTCATTTGTAAACTTGTAACCATGTTTACTCATATGTGTGGGGGTGTTACGACCCTATGGTTTGTATTTTGTTATCTCTGTTGTTTTGTCAGTCTCTCAGTGTGTCTGTTTAGGAACGTCATCTGATTGGTTCCTGCAGGATGATTGGAACGCCCATCTGATTGTTCCTGCACGATGATTGCTGCTCGATCCTGATTGGTGCAGCTTGTTTTAAATAGAGACATCACTTCCTTTACAGGAAGTCAGGAGATATTGTGTTTTGAGCAGAGAGAGAGTTTGTGATTTGAATGTTAAGAGTTTTGAGACTGAGTAGCCTTTTGTTTGTTTCTTTGATTTGAAAGAGAAAGTTTGTGATTTGAGACTGTTAAGAGTATTGAGACTGTGAGTACTGTTTGTTTATTTGTTTTGAAAGCTGTTTGTATCTGAATATCTTCATTGGTATATTTGACCCTTTGCCTGTTTACCGACACTGATTTGGACTGCCCTTTTCAGTTTGTTTGCCAGATTGTAAATATATTGTAAATATTGATTTTTGGGAATATATATATATATATAATATTATATATATACACATACACACACACACACACATACATACACTGAGTGTGCAGTGAATTAGGTACATCTGGCATTTAAATGATCTGCCATGAAAATATTACAGCTACATGCTGGTAGTGGTAGGTTGTTTAAAGCTGTGATACTTGCGAACACAACTTGAAAGATACCTAATATCTTTGACACTCATTGTACAAAAAAGTCAGGGTTGTGGAAAAGCTCATATTAAGGTAGAACAGTATGGATTCCATATTATGTCAATTTTAAACAGGCAAGTGATTTGTAAGCTAATTGCATTTTGAAGAACCTTCCTCAACCCTGGATACACTGCTCCAAGAACTGAGCAAATCTTGTCTTAACATGAATGTTAATACTTACCTTACCTTATCACTTACCTGATAGGTAAATGCACATGCACCTAGCACTGTCTGGCTTTGCTAATTTGAAACAAGAATTTGAGTAGATATCAATGAGGCTTATGTGATATTACATCAACTACAGATAACATGTTAATGAGATAAAATCAACATGTTATTTTCAGTCAGACAATGAAAGTTACATTGTTGATATAAACTCATAATGAACATTTAGCAAGCTTGTTCAACTGTGGCACTGCTCTGCAAACTGAGCAGTTGGTCCACTTAGCACCTGTATGTTGTACGGTGCCTCATTTTTCCGCACCGAGGGAAAAGACCTAGCCCTCACAAATATGTGTGATGTGCTCCTATTAACTGTCGATTAAATACATGTTAAGTGTTAAATAAAATCTAACATAGTACACAGTCAACAACTCCATATCACAGCTAAGCTTACTACCCCTAGCTGCTACAAGCTAGCAAAAACTGAGGTAAATTAGCGTCCATTCATACCTTCAATGTCGTGGATAAAACCTTCAATCCAGTTACTGTATCCCTTAAGTAACACAGCCCTGGGGGTGTTGCAGTCGGTACTGGCCCACTGCTCCACATTTTGTATAGTTAATTCGGGCAGACAGGAGAGATTGGTGGTCCACGGAGTTTCCTTGCTGATGCTGCTGCGTCGGAGTCAAACTTCCGGGTTTGTGTACCCCTCAACGGCGTACGAGTTTTCAAAATGGCCGCCAGGTGAATAAGGCGAATTCCTTCGGATGAGTTTTGCCGCTTCGCACAACCAAATGTAACAGCCTCTCACAAGTTAGAAAGAAAACACAAAGCCAATCAGTTTAGCGATGTTCAGGAGGCGGGACTCATATCTATTAAACGTTTGTGTTGGTCATTTTTTGAACGATGACAAGCCGAAATGAAATAGGGAGTAACGAGGCTATTTTTAAAATGTAAGGAGTAGAAAGTACAGATAATTGCGTGAAAATGTAAGGAGTAGAAGTAAAAAGTCGGCTGAAAAATAATTACTCAAGTAAAGTATAGATACCCAAAATTTCTACTTAAGTAAGGTAACGAAGTATTTGTACTTCGTTACTTGACACCTCTGGTTGCTTGCGTGTTCCCGTGGGCGGGGTTTATGTCAATTGTAGGGTTTGTGATGTCACTAACCCAGGAGGAAGCTCGTTGTAGTCCCTCCCAGCCGTTTCTTGTAGTCCTTAAAAAGCGATTTCTGTAAAAGAAAATATCTCCCTTTGCTTTGAACTTTGAGCGTCGTAACTTTGCAGATGTTGTTTATGCTCAGACAGCAACATTACACGCTAACTAAAGTTAAACAAGTGAAATACTTTTATTCAGCAAGGACACATTAAATTGACCAAAAGTGAAAACAAAGCCATTTATAATGTTAGAAAAATTATATTTCAAATAAAAGTCATTCTTTTGAACTTTCTATTCATCAAAGAATCCTGAAAAAACAAATTCCGTTCGCAAAAGCCCCGCCCCCTAGTTATTGCTACTATGCCCTTCAAACAAATGGTCAAACACGACCAGCGCGACAGATTGTCATGACGGGAAGAGGTGTACCCGTGCGTGTCAGTGACCTTTTTTGGAGCAATACCTCAGCGATATCCTCCAGATCGAGGCAAAAGGGGTTACAGTATGCAGTGGAGAGTTATATTCAAAATATAAAAATACGCAATGAAGGAGACACGACTACTATCGAGGCTAATGCTTACCGGTCTCAGGCGAAATCTGAAAAACCCCATGACCTGTACCTCAAATGCAACCAGCACAGCCTTGAAGAAGAGTTTATAAGCTGGTTCAGTGGCTAATTGTTTGGAGTTAGAAATATATAACTCGCGCTGCATATTTTATAAATCTCAGTTCAATGCGGGATTCGCAAAACGCTTGCTCTAGAAAGATGGATCAGTACGGTCAGAGCCGATCCTGACCTCCCTGGGGCCCTAAGCAAAAATCTGTTAAGGGGCCCCTACCTGACCCATGAGCCATGTAAACCATTTGCCATTGCCACACAGTCACACCTGACGACCCCAGTTCTCCCACTACAATCCTCCCTCGTTTAGTTAGTACTAATGAAAATGTAATTCCTGATATCAGAAATAGACATATTTTATATTAATATCAATAATTCACATTTTAAATAGTACAAATTTAATTATTGATATCAAAAATGCATCCTGTGAATTAATAAAAGCTAAAATGGCTTGCCATTGCATGTCACTGTGTTTTAAATGATAAAAGCAATAATTGATACTTGATGGTTATTATTTACTGAGGGATGTGCATCCATATTGACCAGTATGTCCAGCCAATCAACATTTTAAATGCAATATAGTCAATGTCAATAGATTGCTTTCCATCTTGCTTTATTGCAGAGTTGTAACTAAACTGACTTGGAGACTAGATAATCAATTGTCTTGTTTTAAAAGTATGAGCGCCTAATGAGGAGTGCCATCACGCCCATATTGTACTGGTAACTGGTCCCCATATGTTTCACTGGAAAGTGCGCGTTTCATTTCCTGCACGCGCATATGAACTCATGTTAACGCACGATGCGGTTATCTTTTCCGAGCTGCAGTTTATAAACAAATAACGTTGTCCGTTGCCCTTTGTATTATCAAACGTAATCTCATGAAAGTGCGTATCTATACCACGAATTTAATTTCTCGTGCTATTTATACGCCAAAAATGTTTTTTTGCGTGCATAAGCTACGCACTGTAAATTTCTTGGGTAGGGAGTGCGTGCATATTATACGCCAAAAAGTGCGTATCATGCACGCAAGAACTATTTTTGGCGTACAAATGGCACAAGAAATTAAATTCGTGGTATAGATACGCGCTTTCAATTCACTCACATGGTGTTTTTCTCAGTCTCTTTTCGTGACCAGAAGGATAGTTCCGCTTAGTTATCTCATCGATGTTGTAAACTTTGATTGACGCGCTTTGACACGAGGGGGAGGCGGGGCCTTGAGTTATTTGCGGGGCCCTACGCAACTTGCGTAGTGTGCGTATAGGGAGGATCGGCTCTGAGTACGGTTTATTTGGACCAATTTGCTCTTCAGAATCACAACCTGTAAGTATGACTAATTATTGATGTACTGTATATATTTTCTACCAGGTGTTCAAAATACATAGTTTTGTTTTTTATATTGTGTAAGTTTCCTGCTTACTGTCTTACTGAAACACTTCTGCTAATCAGTTGTGGGCAGTTATGTTACCTAAAACTGTGCATTAATGCAGATTGTCTGTTGTTCTTACTACTTTGAGTAAAGATAAAGGATGGAGCAAGATTTGTTTTACCAACGTTTATATTACATCAGTCATTCACGTTAGAGCTCGGCTAACGTAGGCCATGCACCGTTATTGATACAGTTCCCGCATGTTCATTGAAATATACACATCAGTTTGTTGATGGACATACACTGTTAATACTAACTTGAGTAGTGTATCACTGAGAAACGTCCTGTTCAAGTCATCCTTGCGATGGAGGTTGGGGTTGAATATCTAGTTCTTCCAATGTTTGATCTTTGGACTCGCACTCAGATTAATATGGTAAAAAGTGTGCTCATTCAATCCCATAATGCACCGCAATAACGATTGTACAACTGATGTACGCTCAACTGCTAGAGAATACCCATAATGCACTGTGAGAGTCACGCGCTGAATGAATTCCCGCGTCTTCTCCCAGGAGATGGCGCCGCAGCTAAATCAATCATCCATCCATTTTCCAAACCGCGCTGTCCAGCGTATTATCAAACAGGTATAAATTCCTTTTTAATTGATTATTAAATTGAATTACGGTTTATACATGCTAGTTTCCATAGCAGAGTTCAGGATAAATCTTTTAATTACTACTGGAGGTGCCAGTTTGCTACGTTTCAATTCATTATTAAACAACAAGCACAAACTATGCAAAAGCGGGAGCCCTTCCGGCGCACTTAGTGTCCACATTCACAGTGTTTTCATTCACTTCTTCAAGTAGACTATATTAGTGGAGTAATGCAGGGAATAGTGAATGAGGGTATAGGGGGCGATTTCGAACACAGCATTTGATTCATCCAACAAGTCATTTGAGAATCATTGAAAAATGTGGTGATGTGCAATGTATATTATGAAAATGAAACCTTTGATGCATTTAAACCTGTTGTTGGAGACCTCCAAAACAAAATTAGGAGACTTTAAAATACCACAATTGTGGCACTTTTACTTGTTTACAAAGAAACTGTTTTATCAGGTTCATTCGTAAAAAAGAAAAAGAAAAAGAAATAAAACACTTCATATGTGGGGATATTTCTATTTCCAAGAATCTCTCCACACTACATGCCTGTGGACACCATTTGCATTTTCATGACAACACCATAAAAAAGTAAAACAGTCATCAGCTCAGAGATGAGCAGTGTACTGAAACCACAATGTTTAGAGTATTTCTGTGAATGCTGCTAGGGGGCTTCCTGAGGCCCTCACTAAGCAAAGTTTGGATACATTATCTGAAACCAAACAACAACAACAACAACAACACACCCTAGGATATAGCCAGGAGAACATTAAATATAGAGCTTTCCTTTTTCCTGATGTTGAGACTGGGATTTTTTTTTTCCATTCAGCTGGGTGTTTTTTCCCTCTGACAGCTCCTGGCAGGAATACCCAAACCTCAGCGCCTAACCACATTTTAACATTCTCAGTCACTCTCACATCTCTTTTTCTTTTACTCCCTCACTTTCACTGAATTGTTATGCATACTCTGAGCCAACTCATGGTCTGAGCCAAAAGAGCTTTATTCTGCAGAGTGAAACTGACACATAATAGTGTGTATATTATAATTATTGCTATTACCACTCACATTATTACAACAACCATCTGTGAAAGATGCATATGGTTCTGAATATTTGCTCAGTCAGAACTTTCTCTTTTACCTCTGAAAATAACAAAAGACGGGGACAAAAAGATACACTAAAGCACAGGGAAATGGTATACAAAGTACATGTCTGTTGAACTTGCTTGCGATGAGAACCAGAAAACAACCACACTTAGATTACATCTCATGATTCACTAAGTGAGGAAAAACTGGTTTGTAATTACCATAATTGTGCTTTGAGAATGGTGTAAACATTTCACCACATCTGATTATGGCTGAAAACATAAGACTGTGGTAAAAAGCTGCTTGTCTGGAATCATAAGGTGATTGCGCTTGGAATCCCTCTTCCAGTCTGCTTGATCACTTCACATGGAATAATGAGCAAAGATAGCAACTTAGACAAACACTCATGAAACCACACACCAAAACACTCTCACAAAAAGGGGATCATAAGAGGCTAGTGTCCATTATCAAGAGAGCATACTAACAGAAAAAGGAGTAAATTACAGGATCAGCCCACCTGGAGCAATCTGAGGTTAAGAACACTTAACATGTTCTTTACACAAATAGGACACTTTCCTGGATTAGCATCCTTTTTTTGTTCCTGGAATAACATTCCTCTCATCCAATCGTTTTAAGGTTAGGGTTAGGGCTATGTTTGGAACCTTCCAGGAACAACAAAGGTTGTTTATCTATAAACATATTCTATTAAACACCTTCTTAAAGGGATAGTTCACCCAAAAGTGAAATAATACTTTCATAATTATTTGATACTTTAATCCTTTATCATATTTAATAATGAATTAATATTATTTATAAATAACAATTATATGTCAAATAATTCATATTAAAAACAATTATATATAGTTTAATCATTTACTATATAAGCATTACCCAAGCGGATATTCATTAAATCATCTTTTGTGTTCCGCATAAGAAAGAAAGAGTAAAGATTGCACAATAACTAAAACTATTAAAGCTTTAATAATCGTTCCACTGTAATTCTATAAGAAGAGTCCACCACACAACTACAATGATAACAACATAAGAATCATTGGAATCACTTTTAGACATTTTTTTCAGCTAACTATAAAGTACCAGGGATTAAACCTGCAACATTTGCACAACCACCTTTAACCATTACACTAACCAGCATCTGTTTATAAATGCCACATACAACTTATGGGAAATTAATGTTATGGAATTACATCAGCTGAGATGACTCACAGCAGAGTTCATCTCCTCAATGAGAGAAGCGCATTAATGCGCAAGTACCTAAGTGAGCAGCCAAAAGCACCTCATTCGGCTCTTCCCCTCCCTTCATTAAACAGACAGGTGCTCGGGGCGACCGTAACACTAGCCCTGCAACCCAATCAGCTGCTAAGCTATTACCATGCCAGTGACTGTGACAACGACACATCTGTTAATACCCTCTGAGTGTCATCAGAATGTCAGCTGACGTCACAGCTCAGCAGGCCCATCGTGTCAGAATGCCCTTCTCTCCCAGAAAGTATTAAAGAAGGGTTGGGTCAAATGTGCTGCTCACACCTTGCAGTGAGATCAGGCACTGCGGGTTTCCAATAACCATTTACTACATGCTAACGGGCCTCACTCTAGTTTAAGAGTCACAAGCTTAAAAGTGCATGGGATGCCAGAGCAGGGGCACCAGTCACAGAATAACATTGCACTTCAAGTATTCGCAACTATTTTGTGATTAAAATAGAGCTATTGAAACATCTCTGAAAGAAATATCTAGTGGCCCCAAAGGATTTGTTGTCTTCTATAAAAACTGTGTTTTAAGATTAGGGATGAAAATGAGAAATTCATCAATTACAGTTCCTTATTGGTTCCATAAAAATAAATGCAGGTCTGGACTTGTTTCTATCCATGGGTTTTTGATTGGATAGAGGCAGATCGGCTAAACGAGAGCTTGAAGTCAATTGTCATTACATCACAAGTCAGAAGTTGTGGTTATGATCTAAGTAAGTATTACATGGTCCAAGAAAAGTAAACATAAATGGATGAATCAATCCCAAAAAGAAGATTAATAACATATATAGAAAATAGGCTGAATTTCTATTTCACACAAATACCGGTATGATCACCTATTTTTAATTCATTCATATTTTCAGAACACAACTGCATAAAGCTCAAAATGTGTATCTAATTATTATGTACAAATGTATTATTTCCAAAAATGTCAAAAATTATTTAAAAAATGTTTTGCAGGAAGTACTGGTAACACTTTATTCAATTTGTTACTTTAGTTTAGTTTAATAGAATAGAATAGAATCTATCAATGTTCATTAACTATAGTTCATTATTCATGAAATGTAACTTGAAATGTTCACTATTTCACGAACCATGATACCTTATGCATTAACTAATGTTAAAAAAAAAAGAATCGTATTGCAAAAAGTTACCAAAGTATTTTACGTTGCACATTCACTGTAAGATTACATGTGTGCGGCCCTGCAGTAGCACTGTCTCATAGCGGGAGGCTGCCGATTCTGGCAGTCTGTGTTCCTTTCCTCACAGCTGTAGCGGTGTAATTAAGACCTCTCTGGAAGTGACAGCATGAACTGGAGACATAAAACTCTCTCTTGCTTGCTCCCTCTCTCCCCCACCCTCCCTCTGAGCTCAGCTGTTTCCTCCCTTTGCTGTCACAAGCTGTGCGAGCATGAGAGAGAGTAAAGGAGGGTGGAGTGCAGGGAGGGCTGACAGGTGTATTTATAGCATGCCAACACATTAAATTGATAGATGTCACCTTGCTGCTGTAGTCCTGAGGGCACTGCACCAACCCTCCTGCGCACTAACAAGCTGCAAAGTGCTTTCAGGGAACACCAAGCGAGAGAAAGAGAAAAACTGAGAGATGGTAAGATTGATAAAGAGACAGAGGGGGTGAAAAACAAGCACTGCCGGCAGTTAAATGAACAAACAGAGAGAAGAGGAGAAAACAAGCGCAGTTCTCAGTTTCACCTGCCTGACTGCATGTGCTACTCACTAATTAAAACAAAACCGCAACTCCCAGAGCTCCTCTGTTTCCAGGAATAGCGTCACTCTAACGACCGGGCAATTAGCAGCGAGCCACTGAATGATGTGTCCTGTCTAGATGTCCAGCATCAAGTTTTTAAAAGATCTCTGTTTCAGATTAAATCAAATGTCCTCACGGGCTGCATACAATACATACAGTGAGTACACTGTAAAAAATTATATGATTAAAAAGTTATGACAACATATGTTTTTACATTGCTTTAACTCATCAAAAAAAAAAAATCAATAAGATTCAAAAAAATTTTTAAGTCTATTTAATGTAATTTAAGTTTAAATGACTTAAACATCCAAGGTGATTGTACTTAAAACTTTAAGGCAGCTTTTTTTTTTTACAGTGCGAGAGTAGTGTAGCCCGATTCACAAATGAACTGGTTCAAAAACATCAGCATAGCCAGTGCCATTAATGAACAAATGACTAGTAAGACAGACATAATTACTTCCAGTGAAACGAAGCAGCAATAATTTTTTTCTTCTTTTATAAAATAAATTATTTGAATTCTTTACATTTATAATGCTACAATAGTTTTCTAATTCAAATAAATACTGTTCGTTTGAACTTAAAGTTAAACTATGTAACTTTTGCCGCTCTATAGTGGTTAATAAACAAAACTGCCTACATCTTTCAGAAGAACATTGTAGCCACTTCTCTCTGTTTATGGATATGACGAGTCTAGAACAGTCTGAATATAAACACTTATTATAAGAGTACCGTAGTGATTCAGGATAAGACAAAAACACGGTTTGGAAGATGGAAGATGGATTCATGACTCATTACCAAGGGGCAACCTCCCCGTCTCTCTCTTGAAGCCAACACGGAAGTGAATTAAACTGCAATTCATCGAGTGGCCGCTTGAGGCTGACTGCAAAAGCGAGTCAAATCTGTATCTCCCCCATGTTAAAATGTCTAACTTCACAGCAGAAAAAAAACTTGTTTACAGCCTGGTGGCAAATAGTTTTTTTGGTCTATGTGCTAATTTTGCCCTTCATGACGACTGTGAGGGGGGTGATTTTTTTTTACAACTCATCTGTTTAAATTATATTTAAGCCTTAAAGTTCTGCATAATTAAGGGCGTGGCCACTTGAGTGACAGGTGGATTGCAGCTGCTTTCACTGCTAGTCGTTTGTCTGCTGTCTGTTAGCGTCACCCTCAGCTGTGTTTCTGCTTTTTCCGGGATTATTTCATACAATTTAATACATGTATTATACCTTCGCCCGTGCACACCGTTGGATTCCGTCGTGTTGAGTATGGAGAGAACGACCAGCGCTGTGTTTCCAGCCGTTTCCCTCACATGGACTAATGGATTTCTGATGATCTCAGTGCGTTCTCTCTGTCCATGCAATAGATGCACACCCTTGAATGAGCGCGGATTTCTAGTTAATTTACTTGAACTTCTGAGGTAATATCTTTGGTTTGACCCATCTGAGAAACTGAGAGGCGGCCAAAATCAGAGAATTAAAGCTCTTTACGAACTTGGCGTGAGATGCCGACTGACATATGTGCTTGAATCACTGTCACTCACATGCACAAACTTAGAGCAATATTGTAAGTTACTAATACATTTTTAACTAGCAGAGTAATAATGCGTCACGATACACATCGTTGACTGCTTGTATGTTGTGAGAAATGTGTGTGATCTGTGTTATGTACTGTTGTATACATGCTCTTAACCTTGTGGGATTAATAAAGTTGATAAAAAAGTAAAGTAAATAGTCTCACTTTTAGTTACGTCTTAACTATTATAATATTTCGTAGGGCAAAAACATGAACTTTAACCATTGACTTTTTCATTGACTTTACTTTTTCAATCGGCTGTCACTTCAGCGTGAGGGCAGTAGCATATTATTAGTACCTCAGCTCCACCCACGTCCCGCCTCTTTGCCCATTTTAATTTATCTTATAGTTATCTTTAATTTAATTTATAGTGACGAGAGGTGACGCACTGCCAAGATGGCGACGGCCGGCCCCGCCCACTTTAGGCTTCAAAAACGCTCTTCAGAAACCTACGGGTGACGTCACTGATAGTACGTCCATATTTTTTTGCTCATTACATACAGTCTATGCTCATTACATACATTTTGAACAAAAACAAAAAAAGTTACATAGTGTCCCGGCCACAGCCCTGCAGAGTTTAGCTCCAACCCTAATTAAACACATCTGATCCTGCAAAGGTCTTTAAGGATTACTAAAACTTCCAGGCAGATGAGTTGGAGCTTAACTCTGCAGGACAGTGTGGCCCTCCATGCAGGATCTGAGTTTGATCCTGCTGCTTTGAAGAAAAAAAAATGTATCACGATTTCCACAAAAATATTAAGCATCACAAATGTTTTCAACATTGATAATAATAAGACATGTTTCTTGAGCACCAAATCAGCATAATAGAATGATTTCTGAATAATCATGTGACACTGAAATCAGATCAAATCGAGAGCTTGTGTTCCTAGTATTCACCATGATACCTCTTGCCTACAGGGTTTATATAACATTTTAATTTCTATTGTTTTGGTCCAATTGAAATTAAACCTTTAAAGTGCATGTGAGTGTTTTGTAGCTGAGCGAGATGTTTTAATAGTGAAGGTCATGAGTGTTCTCTTGTGTTACATCTCTCCACAGCATTATAGAACACATTATCCCGTAAACACATTAGAGAGTTTCAAATAAAGAGTGTCTGCGTTGAGCCGGTGGTGTTGAAGCTGCTGAAATAAAAGGCTGTCAGAATGATTGTGTTGACATTGCTTAAAGTCAGCATGTCACCTGACCCCGGTCTCCTGAGGCCGGCTCTGTCCAGGCGAGGTATTGGGTGTCAGCGCCAACGAGCTCTCTCAAAATACACTTAGGCTAAATTAAAGGGTTGGGGAGGCCCGGCTGTATATGTCAAGACCCTGAACTGTCATTTCCACATTTCTAAAGCCCACTTGGCTCACACTTATAACTATATATATAGCAGCCAGGAATATACAGCCTAAATGAAACCCAGTAAGATCAGCACATATTTAGTCGCTGGTAAGCTATTAGCTTCAATAACGCTCATAATGTCCCATTACAGTAGCTTTAACTGTTGGTGTGTCTAAACCTACGCTGTTAAAGGCAATCTGAATGTGTCAGTGCGTGTGTGTTTGTGAGTATTGTATGTCCATAGATGGCATAGCAACATGGTTCTTATTATCAACTGGGAAGGAGGTGGAGGTAAGAGAGAGAAAGAGAGAGGGGGGCGGCAGACAGAGAGGATACACTATCTCTGTTCTGACATGTGTCACCGGCCTCAGCTGCTTCTGGTACTCTACTGTCAGAGACTGAGGGAAAGAGCGATAGAAACAGAGATAAGCAGACAGAAAGAGAAAGAAACAGTGAGTGCAGTGAGATATGAGGATATATCACAGCAATACAAATACCACCACCAAACACTGATCCATCTATTAGTCCATCTGTCGGTTTGTCCATACACTCTACCAACCCCACATTTCTTTTGGTCTGTCCTCCACTGCCATTTTCTCTACTCCATGAGCAATTCTCATAAAACAATTACTGTCCAAATAGGGCTACATTGTGTGTATCGAGACATAATTGAAGATGAAAATACTCAAATGAAGTGGTGAATGCAATGACTTTCCATTAGACATAAAAGTAAAATCATCTCATGAGGTTGGGGCATCTCCTCTGTAATAAAGTGTCACGTCGCTCACGTGAGCTCAGGATAGTGTTACTCTTTCGGGACACTGACCACATTACCATGAGAGCGGAAGAATGCTAATGTACTGTTAATTATGACCCTGTGTAAATACCCCGCTCAAATGTTCTCTGTGTACCCCTACCTCACACAAACACAGCCATAAGCAAACATAGTGCAAAACACAGTCCTGGCCAGTATCCTGGGCGCAGTGTGTAGCTGATGTTGGAGAGCGTGTCCTTCCCCTCTCCATCACAGCGGCCAGTAGCATGCTGGGACTCCGCCAGCGGCAATCATAGTTCCCAGAAATATGCTTACGTTGTAGCCCCTCACAAAAAAGCATCTGGCACACACACACACACACACACACACATACTCTCACACTGAGGGTCATGTTTGTCTCGGGTATGAAAATAAGATCCCTTGCCTCGGTAAATGCCTTTTAGCAGCAGGGCAGTTTAAAGCTTTCCAGCTATGCCAGGACCTCTCAGCCTAAACCCCCTCATTAGCAACAGGGGACCTCATATTTGCAGCCCAGTTTAACACCAGCTAGATTTACACTTAGTAGGCTGCCACCTCGCCAATTCCTAGCTGGTCACCTCTTCAGACCACTTTGTATGCTCCTTGTGTGTATTAAATGTAGACTAAACTGTCTGCACATTACTTTTTCTACAGCGTGTGTGTTTTTAGAGTATGCAGATATAGAAAACGTAATTCGTTTTGCATCAAAATTCATTTTTGAGCTACACACTGTCAGAAACCGGAAATCAGATCGAAATCAGTTACTGTAATCACATTCTTTGTTATTGTTATTTGTAATTGATAATTAATGTCCATTTTATTATATTGCATTTATATTGCATATATACTATTATCATTATTATTATTACTATAACAATCATTGTTTTATAATTTCTTCATTTCTTTTTCTTAATGCTTTTATACTGTATCTATAACAATATTGTATCACAATATATCATGGCAATAAAGCATTTTGAAACTGAAATTCAGAAATACAATCCGTAAGAGTTTGTGAGATAAATGTAGAGTTGTCGCATGTATGCGTTTAAGTGTGTGTGTGTGTGTGTGTGTGTGTTTGTGTGTGTGCGTGCGTGTGTGTGTGTGTGTTTAAGAGGAATAGAGATCTCAGTCTGAAGTCACACTACTGATGAGAGTGTCAGACAGTCTGATCCGCTTAAAGCCACGCATTCGGTTTCATTCACTCAACCACTCATCAGCTCAGAAAACTAAACCTACACACACCGAAATATATGACATGCATTTCAGTCATATAACACCCCGCTCTATCTAATCCTCATTAACATCTCATACATCACTGAGGATCATATTTTTACTTTACTATATCTGACATGTAAATACAGATTTACATAATTAGTGTTAATATAACTGTATTAGTTATATATATATATATATATATATATATATATATATATATATATATCAGGATAGTGATTATATAATTTACTATATCTATATTAGTTCCATAATTAAAGTTAAAGTAAAGTAAAGTTAAAGTTAGTTCCATAATTAGAGTTAATATAACTTTATTAGTTATTTTATGCTATTTATTAAAATCCAACAACACATATTCTAATTTTTGTTTGTAAGACATCAGACCAATTTAGAAGTTTTAGGACAAGAAGACTTGTAAAGGAATTCTGCGAAAAAACAAAAACAAAAAAACAAACAAACAGGAAATATATAAAGACTTATAAGCTGAATCAAGAGGGTGTTTCTTCAACACAGGATCTTATTAAAGATGCAAAAAAGGTGTAAAGAAAGAGAAGAGGAAGCTATTCACGCATACTAGAGTTTGGCAAGAGAGTCAGCCTTTTGAGACTGTCCTTCCTCTTGCATCCCTTTATCCATATGGCAGGATACTTTCAGACACAACGGGGGTGTGTTAGGGTTAAGGAGGAGGTCTGTTGACAGCACAGATACACACTGATGTACAAATGCAGGCACACACATACACACAATAATCTTCTGGCAGAACAAAACAATACCCTAGTGAGTGGCTTGGCCCGGGCACCCTGGCACCCACTCTCAGTTCCTGGCCTGATTGGTGCCAGCTCTCCTGACTCTTTCTGACAAACGCATAAAGAAAGACTGTGAAGAGGGGCCCCGTGGAAGAGATTGAGGACGTCTTCAGATATTACGGTAAATAGAGAAAACAATTCTTCCAGAGCAGAAAACCAGGGGAGGCCACAAGAACATTCCAGAGGAAAGATATTTCACTCTGCCAGTCAGACCTGCTGCATAATAATTCAACAGCCGATGATAAAAACCTGAAGACACTAAAGTATCATCATTACATGCAGAGGGCTCTGAAATATTTCAAAAGGGTCTGATTGGCTGACAAATTATAAAACACTCAAACGTGTCTGAGCAAAGTTCAAATGCTAACACCAGCTCGTGAATTGAGATAAAAATCAGAATATATAAAGCCTAGGAGGTTTAATACTTCTACCCTTTATCTCTCTCTCACTCCCTCTTCTCTTCTTGCTTCGCTACTCTAGGCCCAAAGTGCTCATTTGTGATTAAATAAAGTCTTCGTCTAGCAATCATTTATTCTTAATGAATTCCAGTCTCTCTCCAGATCACTCCGTCCTCCAAAACTGTTCTTTCTTCTCATCAATGTAGAGAGAGAGAGAGATAAAACAATGAAAGGGAGATGAACAGTCTACATGCAGTGGATCCACAGTAAAAATACAATACAATAATATCCGTTTTCAATGACTGCCTGAATGACCTCCCATCACCACAAAGCCAGTACAAAATCCCTATGACTCTTCATTTCTTTTTCTTCCTTAAACTTCCTTGGCTGCATTTCTGTTTAACTTCTGCCAGCAAATCATAGAAAAAACACTGAATGCAAAGGAATCAAGTCTGCATCTATTTTATTTTTCTAAACGTTTGCTCAAGGCTACAATAAATAATATTTTTCAAGGAATCATTGCAGGATAGTATAATCAGGCATCTGTAAATTGGCAATCGTCGTCATAACATCCATCTATGACCAGTAGGGATACTCTCACCCAGTGCTGTGGATTGATTTAAAGGGTTAGTTCACCCAAAAATGAAAATTAAGTCATTAATTACTCACCCCCATGCTGTACCAACCCCGTAAGACCTTCGTTCGTCTTCGGAACACAAATGAAGATATTTTTGATTAAATGTGACAGCTGGATTACTCCTACATAGGCTCCCTAAGAGAATGAATCCTGACGGCCCAGAAAGTCAATGAAGAAAATATTTAAATATTCCATGTGACAACAGTGGCTCAACTATAAGTTTATCAAGCGACGAGAATACTTTTTGTGCGAAAAAACAAACAAAAATAACGACTTTATTCGACTATTCCTTTTCTTCCTTGTAGGCCTGAAACGAGACTTCAAGAGATTTCCACGACGCGCACGCGCGAGAACTTAACTGAAGTAGTTGAAGGAGATCGCAATTCTCGCGCATGCATCGTGGAAATCTCTTGAAGTCTCGTTCCTACAAGGAAGAAAAGGAATAGTCGAATAAAGTCGTTATTTTTGTTTGTTTTTCGCACAAAAAGTATTCTCGTCGCTTGATAAACTTATAGTTGAGCCACTGTTGTCACATGGAATATTTAAACATTTTCTTCATTGACTTTCTGGGCCATCAGGATTCATTCCCTTAGGGAGCCTATGGAGGAGTGATCCAGCTGTCACATTTAATCAAAAATATCTTCATTTGTGTTCCGAAGACGAACGAAGGTCTTACGGGGTTGGTACAGCATGGGGGTGAGTAATTAATGACTTAATTTTCATTTTTGGGTGAACTAACCCTTTAATGCAGCACAAGTTTTTGTGGGTACAAAATGGCAGCATTACTATGGTTTCTTACTGGTGGGAAGAAGAAAAAAAATACAACATTAACATAACAGAAGATAAATAATTTCTTAAATTTATATTATTTCCACAATATAAAAATGTCTTTATACAAGAAAATATACACCTGTTCGTATATTTTAGAAAGAGGGTCCCTCACAAGGGTATAATTTCTTTTGAGGATTCTGTAGCATCAAAAAGTTTGAAAACCCTTGAGTTCAGATGGGAATTCATAACAAGGGCATAACTTATATTTGTTGCATTAAGTGTAAGAGGTCGCACTATTGAGTCTTGCAACTGACAAATTCTTAAAATGAACATAAAATTCTATCTGTTTGTCCACAGGTGTATATTAGTAACGATGTGGTTGTATTTTACTTTGTGATGTGGAATGAAATGGAGAGTGCTCCAATAAGAGATTGAGAAATGACGCTCGTCATATTAGAGTAATATTTAATGTAATAATTGGTAATGACTGGTAAGGGGAGGATTTAGAAGGAAATAACCTCTGCAGATACTTCGGCAAATATAAAGAGAGATCACAATCACAGACTTCTAAGGGTGCAGATTACAGATTATTTGGGTGGTTAAGATGAAAGACCAGGCCAAAGCCCCTCTAGATATAGTCCAGCAACATCGGTATGGTGTGACAGCTGCTGCTGTAGTGAAGCATGTACTGACTGTTCCATAGAAACACTTGTCATTTCTTCAAACTGTAAGCACACTCTACTTAAAAAAACAAAAACAAATGTCTGGCTAGATATGTGATTCATTCTTTGCATGTCACAAATACATCAATACTCATACATGTCCTCACACACACAAACACACGTGCCATGTAGCAGAACCTGATTTCACCATGTACAACATGTTCTTGGATCAACATCTTTGTTGATCCTGGAACAACATTCCATTCAGCCAATCAGATTTGAGACGACAAGTTTACAGTTTATGTCAGGTTTAGACTTACAATCAGGGTTTGATGCTTCTACATCAGTGTTATTCACCTATCATTTCCCACTAAATTTAGGGATCACTTATAGGTAGGGTTAGGTTTACATTTTTAGGACTACATTTTCAGACAGGAATGTTGTTCCAGGATTGACAGAATATTTTGACCCAGGAACGCGTCTAACTCTGCAAAATCAGGACGTGTATAGAGGGAATGCATTAACGTCACTTCCCCGCCGGAACACGCCCCCCTCAGCGGGACTGAGTGGCAGAAGAGCTGCTGCGTGACTGGAGTTAATAGGGGAAACTGCGTTAACGCGAGTAAAACAAACTATTATCAGTTTAAACTAAAAGTTGGACTCGATATAGTGTTCCTTACAACTTATCAAAGATCCAGTGATCCATGGATATTGACATGCAGCCAGGAATCGTGTTTCCTGACATTTATATGTGCCTGATTTCGACGCCGGGGAAATAAATGAAGAAAATTTGCCTGTAAACGTTTTATATAAATACAATATAGATAGGTCTAAATCCGAGTGATCACTTACATTAATGTTATACTGTATATCATCATATCGTCCAGCCCTAAAACTTGTATAGTTTTTGGTCAGTGTTTATTTAAAAACATCCAATTATGCAGAATATAGTCTGTTCTGTAGGTTTTTGCAGTCTGTAAAAATATACAGTACCTCAGATTTCTGGTCAAATCTAGTTGTACAGTCAATCGCAAAGCTCTTTCCCGTTTTAGATGTGTTTTGTGTGTTTTTCACGGCATTCACGCTGAAAACAAATGCAGCCGCTCAGTCTTTTTGCCACTTGTGGGCGTGACCGCATTCACTCCGGCCGGCGGTGACGTCATGCGCACACCCTCTATATGCATGGTCACATGGACACCTGAGTAAGTCAAGCCAAAAATAATCACATTTCTGACCTGCAGCCCACTCTTCACCCCAGAACATGCCCTCAGCGAGCAGATCTTCTTCGGAAAGCATGATTGACCCTGCCGCCCTGCATTAGTCCCCATTAGTTATGCTAACTGCATCATTAGGACTCAACAACCATTCATTACGCAGGTGTGACACATCAATTATTGCTGATGACAGAGAGAGAGAGAGAGAGAGAGAGAGAGAGAGAGAGAGAGAGAGAGAGAGAGAGAGAGAGAGAGAGAGAGAGAGAGAGAGAGAGAGAGAGAGAGAGAGAGAGAGAGAGAGAGAGAGAGAGAGAGAGAGAGAGAGATTTTCCTAGGAAAGAGAAAGAGGAGATCCCACATAACTCCACTCGAGGCTGCAGTAAATGTCAGCCAGTGTCAGGGTGTGTTTGTCTCCCCCACTGCTGGTCAAGATGCCCTAGAGTAGCTATCTGTCACGACTGCCCTTTCTTTGCGTGTTTGTCTAGGCATGTATTTGCTCACTCACACTTTATAACTCCACACACATATTGGGAACATTAAGAGTAGTGGAGACCGTCAGAGGGGGGTTGTGTGTCTCTTCAGGAAAGGTGACAGAAAGTATGTATGACTCAGTCTGACACTGCCAAATGTCCTTGAGACACATGCTCATATATACATACTCAAAAAGGAATGAGGGAACATAGCTGTCAGTTGGTTATAGAGCAGAGACTATGGGCCAGGATTTATGTAAACGCAAAGGGACTAAAGGAAGTTACTAATATTAATATGATATCATAATACTCAACCTTTTTCACTCCAAGGCCCGCTATTGTCCTCAACAATAATCAAAGGCCCATAGCCTTAGTTTTGTCTTTAATACTTATTTTAATTTTACAGAAACTAGGAGTGCTTATAGATTAAAATAAGTCATTAATAATTACAATTACAATTAAAACAATTACATTTCAGTATTCCAGAAGTTTTAAGAGGTGGATGTTCTTCGGGGTTCTATAATCCAATTCCTCTGAAATCACACAATAATTGTGTGATTTTGTGTGCACAACAGATCAAAATGTACGCTTTTATTTACTCATCTTTCCCTCTACTGAGATCTATTTTATGGGGGGGGGGGGGGGGGGGGGGGGGGGGGGGGGGGGTGTGTTAACTATTCCTGCAATCCTCAATCTACCCACTTTAATTGGAAAAACAGACTGTGGTATCCAGCAGAGGGCACTCACACTTATACGCACAAGCAGTGTTTCTTTCTTTCCAGAACAGTCTCTTGGGGACAGCAGACTGATTTGACCTCTTCTGCCCTTACGTCTGTTATTTCGGCAGTGACCTCACAGATGTCACTCAGTCTTCTGCTCGTGGGCCAGCCTGCTGACAGGAGGTCACAACCAGTGCTGACCCCGTCACTATCACTTTGCGCACAAAGAGGACATGCACACAGACTCTCACACGCAGGTCTCAAGTCTTTTGTCACAGTGTGGTGTGTATAGTTGCGGTGTGTGTGTACCCAATGATTTCTGTTGTTAGTGTGTGAGAGTGTGTTTATGTGTGCAAGCATCAGTGAACAGCCTATTTTTTACTTTCCACATGCAGAGCTACTTTGATTGCCATCTCGCTGCCAATGTGTGAAAACTGCTAATGAGAGACATAGTGAGGAAGGAGGGAGAAAGAAAAGGTGGCAAAACATAAACTGTTTACTTGCAAACCACCCACACATCTCCCCGTCTCCTCTCTCTTTACCTTCCTCGCTATCTTTGTATGTCTCTGACTTTGTCTTACACAGGCATTTAGCAATTATTTGTTAGTGAGGAGAGACGCAAAGATAGTTTTAAAATTTCCAAAAGCAATGAATTTAAAAATCTCCAAACAAAAAGTTTGTCTCAGCTTGTCTCTATAATTACATACTGTCGAACTCATTCATTAATTAGGGGATAGATGAAATTGCTCTGGGTACATTCAATAATGTATTATGCAGATAAATAGAGCAATTATAATAAGTCATTCTAATTATAGACAAACATTAGGAAACAGCAGTAACACACCATGCGTCTGCGTCCAATTATGTTTGGCTGCTACTGTCCTCCATTTTCAATGCTTGGGTAGCCATGCTAGCCAGACCATAATCACAGCTAAACATACATTAAAAAGAGGAAATATGTGTGAGTACACACAACACACACACACACACACACACACAAATTAAATGACTGGATGATTTATGAATGAGTAAATAAGTTTATAACACAGTGAGCGACTGAACAAGTGAACAAACAAATGATTGAAGGAATAAGTAAATAATTGAATACCCCAACAATGAACGAATGACTGAATAAACAAATGAATAAACAAACAAATTACCTGTGATCTTGTGTATTTTTGTATTTTTTTGTATTTGTATTTGTCTGTGTTATTGTTTGTGTTTTGTAATAATATGCTTAATAATAAAGCTTTGATTGATTGATTGATTGATTGATTGATTGATTGATTGATTGATAACACTTAAATGAATGAGAAAAGTAAAAAAAAAAGGTCAATAAATGAAGTGAACAATTGAATGAATGAGTAAAATAACTTAATAACTGATGGATGGATGAATGAATGAAAGAAAGACTGACCATTTGAATTTATAAGTAAATAAGTTAATAACCTGTACAAAACGAACGATACATCGGTTAATAAGTTAATTAAAAATAAATTAATGACTGAACGAACTAATTAAGGTTTAAATGAACGAGTAAATAAGTTAAATACTAATTATTGAATTAATACATAAACAAAACTGTTTGAATGAATGAGTTAATAATCAATGAATGAAAGAATGGAACAAATTAATGAATGAACAATTACGATTGAATAAGTAAATAAGTTAACAAAATGAATGAACAAATGAGTGTGCAAACAAACAAATAAATGAGCAAGCAAACAATATATTTGCATGCAATATATTTTGCAGGTCCATGTTGCTCAGTGAAGCTTGTTCTAAGTGCCTTTGTCATCACAGCTGAACCTGAATGATCCTGAAACAACTATATTCTCCACTGTTCTCTCTGCACTCTCTCTCTCTCTCTGCTTTAACCCTACGAGTCACATCTTTACAGAGCAGCCTGTAATGGTGTTTAATATTAGGCTATTTGCTCCCTTCCATCAGCCCTCTATGATTTCTCTGATCCATTAGCCTTGGTTTTCAGGGCTCCTGCAGCTAAACACATTTTCTCCTCTCTCGCCCTGGATCCCACATGAGGATTCATCCCTTTGCCCTGGAGCTAATGTATTTAATTCAATCACAGCAATCCATACCAGGACCTTGTTCCTTTCAGCTTCTCTGGAGGGGGAAGAAAGAGATGAAGGGAAAAACGGAAAGAGAGAGAGAGAGATAGGTGAACGGGCAAATAAACAACCTGACCCCCCTACACACACACCCCACTGATCTTCAGGGACAGGCCTGTCGAATCTCGATAAGAATAACCATGCAACCACCCACTCCCCAGAGCAACATACACACACACACACTCAATCACAGACTCTCAGACAGCCAGTAGTGACAAGTGTACGAAGACTAATCTCTGAACCAATGAAATGTCAGACAGACAGCGAGAGAAAGCAAAAGGAAAAAGGAGCGAGTATAACTAGAGAGAGAGAAAACAAGAGCAGCAGCAGTCGTGTTGGCCGTCCTTCCTCTGTCAGCCGGAGGGTAACTGCAGTAGCAGCTATAAAAGTTTCACAACACATCTGTGTCTGTGCCCTCTTTTTTTTCATGCCTCCCTTTTTCAAGGCCAGTTTGCCAGCGATGTCGAGAGGGGGAGGTGGGAACAATCCGCGTACATCGCGCTCCCCCATCACCCTCCACTCCTGTTTTTGCTGCTCTAGTGCTCATCAGACTCAGTCACTTGTGCAATGTGTTTTTATGAATTAATAAACGGCACTTTAGAGGCCCGGGGCGGGGGGAGCACGAGGAGGCGGCAGGGAGGGGAGCAGGCAGTCGTTGGCAGCTTAATGAGCACCATGGGGACGTCTCTCTCTCCCCCTCCTTCTCGCTCGCCCGCCCGCTCACTAACACACGCACACACAATGCTCTACATCACTGTCACCGGCATGCAGAGCTTGGCCGCAGAGCGCCAGATGACTATCATTACCCAGATAAATACATCTGCCCTCAGCTATACCCCCTCTCACTAACACAGCCCTCTCCATCCATCTCTCTTTCCCGTTCTCCCCCAACATTCCTATCTATCCCCCTCTCAATCACTCCCGTCCCACCATAGCTCTCTCTTGGTGTCGACCACACCTCTCCGCTCCATCCGTCTCTCTGTGGCTTTGGCTCGTGCGTCCCCAAGGGCCGTCTTTCTCAAACAGGTTCATTGATTAACAACCTGCCATGATCATTGATTGAGGCGGTTCAGGTCTCAGCTGCACGCAGAGTCTTTTTTGGCTCTCTGTGTAGCTAATGATGCTTGTGATGTATGAAACATCGTCATCCGCCACGACGACACCTCCGTGACAGAAAAAGTCGTCGGAATAATTTTCATACATATTCGCTTGTGTTACGTTCTACTGTTGCAGGTATCGGACTGCCGTTGCTAATAAGGTTCACTCCGGCTCATCATTGCAGAAGCAGTTTGCACCGCATTGTGACAGGCCGGCTGAAAGAAAATACATTTCATTTGCCAAATTAGGCCTGAAACAGCCCTCCGTCTCAACTGAGAGGGGATGGTAAATGGTCTCATTAGAGTAGTATGGGCTTTCTCCAGACCATAATCACTGCCATGACAACCGTTTCCTTAGAAACTGGACCGGTCGCCAGGCAGCAGCACAGATTCCTTCTGTGGTGTCGACCTGGGTAAAAAAGGCCTGGAGCCAGAGGGAGTGAGAGAGAAATGACACTGTGACACCGTGCAACAGGCATGAAATCATTAGAAACATTTGTGCAGCAAAATGTAAAGCACAAATCACCATTTATTATTATTTTGTTTTACTTGGATATTTTTTAATTACGTGTTAAACCAGAATTAAAGATCTGGTCAATAATTGTCATGCTATGTATGATCACCAATAAATGGTTGATATTAAAATTGTAAATGCATCTGAAGTGAATTTAGGCATTATAACATCAATGTACAAAAAATGGATATTCATCTTAAGATTTATTAAAGAATACATTTAACAGTGTTATTAAATTATTGGTGTTTTTAAAAATCAACTTAAAGTGAGCGTTAGATGACGGAAAATGTAACCTAAAGCTAAAAAAAAAGAAATGCACATATAACCACTATCAGCCAAAATATACCCAATATTGATAAATAATATCCAAAACCAATCAATAATAATAATTAAAAAATCCTCTATTTTATTTTAATCTGAATCAAATAGGGGTGACATCGGGATATCAGGTTTCTAAGCTGAGGGTCTTACAATGTCTTCATGAACAAATGAGAGAGAAACTAATTCAAACAAACACTTGGAAATAAAGTGACCTGTTTATTCCTTTCTTTCTATCTCCGTCTCATTTTCAATGTATGCTCCTTTTTCCTCCCACTCTGCTCCTGCACCTCAGTCCTCTCAGACAATATGCAATTTACAATTCTATATCTCTCTCACTTGCAGTGCTTTTTAAAGACATCTCACTAGTCCTCTCAAACTGAAGGATTACAATTTAGTGGTGTACTAAAGGATTGCCTTGATAGATGCTGGTACTCTAGACCCAATAAAGAAAGAGAGCGAGAGATAGACAGAGCGAGAAAAAAAGCATGAAATCAAAAATACAATCCTTCTGAATGATACATGTCTGAAAACCAAACAATGTTCTACTAGATAATGCAATTCACTTTCATTACACACCACCTAATATAGCAACCACAATAGAAAAACACATTACCCATCATTTCATAAAGTGCCGCAGGGAGAGATGGAGGGAGGGTGTGAATGAGGAGTTTATTTCGACTAGTGCGTGTTGAGAGTTGACCTAGCTGGCTCTGTAATGAGGGATGTGGGATTAAAATGTGCTAGCGTCTGCCTGAAGAGCTCCTGTGCTTATTCTAATGGAAGCTGTTGGCTGACAGCAGCACCACTTGACTGCTGCAATAGTCATTCTGTCATAATAAAACACTTAACATCAGACCCTGCATACTCGCTTCCTCGAGTGCCACCACTCCGTATCTCTCCGTCTCTCTCAGTGTCCCTCTCCATTCTGATTCTCTCTCTCCTGCTCATTAGTGTCCTCTTCCACAAAAATATGAAGCAGCACAACTGTAACATCGATAATACTAATAAATGTAACACCGGCGACGCAATAAAGTTTCCATTTACAACAAAGGTAGTCTACTTAAAGGTATTGTAGGTAGGAATTTTATAAAAACTTTTTCCAAATTTGTTTAAACTTTCTGTATATATCAATGCATAATTAAAATGTAAGTACTCTGATAAAAAGAGTATAAAAATCGAGTGACTCTAGACCGTTTAATCTGCACTAAACACAGCTCATTATTTACATTCGGGACGAAACAAAGGATTGGCTTAGGCGACTGTCACTCTCTCGCAACCATGGCAACCACCCTTTTGCCACACAGGACCTGCCCACTTGCGCGCGCATCCGTTTGATTTGAGGAATTCAAGAGGCACGGAACCTAGGAATAGCAAAACAATGGCAGAGATTAGAAAGACCAATCAAAATTCACATATGCAGTTCGCGAAGGCAAACCAGGCAAAAAAAGGAAGACAGTAACGTTACTAGAAAAGGTAATGAACAAAAAGTCTTTGGATAAACAACAAAATAAAACGCATGCCAATATCGGCGTGGCTTTCCAGCGATGGCGAGAACTGAGAGACCTCAAGGGGCTGAAAAGTGACGCCTGGATGGCTATATTTCTGCTGGACAGGTAAATCTTTCTTTTTGTATTTTGATCATACAAATTTTTTTCTTTATGTTTTTATGAAGCATGTGACATTAGCACACGTAGCTGCCTAATATAGCTAACATAACATTACTTAGCGAGCCGTAGTAGAGATGATAAATAATATATGCCTAGCTCAAGATGATAGCTATAGTGTTGAATTGTGCATAATTTTGCTTTAGATAACTAAATACATGTTTAACAGATAGTAGGCCGATCCGCATCCAGGAACTTTTCTTAGAATTATATTTACCCATGTCTAACTCTTTTACCATGTTCACCTGGAAGTTTACCTGCATGGTTTTTTTGCCTTTGTTTTGTTTTTAAACAAAAAATCCCTCGACCCCGGATCTGTCCTCGACCTGACGATGCGGTACTTGTCTCTGGAGTGTAGTCCTCATCAGAGTCAACAATGCTTTCATTATGGAAACTCTTACATGCAGAACACCATATATGTTATGAATGTTACACGAAATTCATCTTCATCACAGTGTAAATGATGGCAATGGAAAAACGTGTATCATGCAACCTGTTTTTAGCTTTGCCTTATAGATAACTAGCTCGTTAGCGAATCAATAAATATATATTTTAATCTTTACCAATATCAATATGCTACTTGATAGTGAGTACTAAAATACATATTATTTGTTTATCTTCATAATGATAAAGTTAGATTTTTTTATTACATGTGATTCTGACATGATGTCACTACATGCACTGCGCTCCTTCCTCTCCACTCGTCTCCGGTAAATAATGCGTCTTCAGCTCAGCGGTCGGAGTCGCGCGTTCATGTGTTTTGGAGGCGTGGCTTTGGAAGGAGCCCAGAAGGGAGGGGGTAGAGTGAATGGAAATAATGAGCTGTCTTTAAAACAGTCGTGAGAGGTCTACAGACACTCGATTTTTATACTTTCTTTTTCAGAGTACTTACATTTTAATTATGCATTGATAAATACAGAAAGTTTAAACAAATTTGGGAAAAGTTTTTTTTATACAATTCCTACCTACAATACCTTTAATCCGCTATAATATTGTGTTCATACGAATACTGTCTTTTTGCTACTTAAAAGTGTTACATCTTACTATTTCTTTTGGAAGTAAAAGTTAATAATATTTCAGTAGGGCCTAACTCATCAAGAGGTAATGGGAAAATTGGAACGATATGAGCATTCAGTCTAAACCGTTTTCAGTCTGTGTTTCTAGCAAATATTGTATGTAGCCTACTTGTAACATCGTTGTATGTTGACAGACCATGTTTTAAAATATTTCAGGTAATTACTCTGGTGCTGATGGTCAATGTAAAGGACATAATCTGGAAAATATTGAAGCTAACAATTATTATCTAACAAAAACCTGCAGGATGGATATGGGAGCCAAAGGGTCTTGTAACTGTGGTTTTGTAACTTTTGTTGTAAATCCTCATAGAATTACCTTTAGATTATAGTACAGATTATAATCTTGTTCAAATGTTAGGAAATTATTATGTTGGTTTAAGAAAGCCAACATATTGTTAACCTATTTAAACTAAATATTATTATTATTCTGATTTCTGAGACTAAATTTTTCAACTCTTAACCCCTAGAGCTTTAGTGCTACAATCACCTAACACAGACCTTAAAGGGATAGTTCATCCAAAAATGAAAATTAGCCCATGATTTACTCACCCTCAGGTCGTCCTAGGTGTGTATGCCATTCTTCTTTCAGACAAATACAATCGGAGTTATATTTAAAAAATGTCCTGGCTCTTCCGAGCTTTATAATGGCAGTGAATGTCATCAAGCCAACATCAAAGTTTGTTCACATAATTTAGCCTCTAGTTGTGTTATGTATATAATGGATAAAGTATATGTTTTAAATGACAGAAACAAAATAGATACTCACAAGATATCATATTTATACTTATAATATAATATAATAAATGAGTCTTTACATAATTTCTGATTACTAATTAGGCTGGCTAATTTTGAAAGTTTTCAATGTCAATATTGCTTGTGATCTTAATATGTATGTATTTGTATTCTTTCTGTCTAAACTGTTGCATGATCTTCTTTAGGCTATGAGGAAAAACTCTACCATGCACACAGAGAATAGAGCTCAATGCTGCTAACTGGGAGAGCAGCTGGAAAACTAGAAGAGAAGAACAGTAGAACACTATTAATACAGATGACTGAACCAAGACAAGCAAAGACTGATGATGAGCGCTCTGAGCAAACACACCAGTCAAGACCCATGATTGCACATTGGACTTTACTGAGTTCTTCATGTTATGTTGGGCATTTACTGTACGCAGAAGTTCTAATTTATGTGGATGCCATTTATAAACCTGTTAGATTTTGATGTTTTAGTTTTGAGATTAATAAAATAGTATGTTTTAACAATGTTATAGCTAAGCATTTTTTTATGTTTAAGAGAACATTTTGGGAACAAAAATAAAACTTCCCGCTAAAAACTTTATAAGAATGTTAAAGGGATAGTTCACTTTGAAATTAATTTTTGATATGTTTTAGCTTACCTCCAGTGCATCCAAGATGTAGGTGTCTTTGTTTCCACAGTATCTTCAATTTTGATAATTTTAGGTAAAACCGTTGTTGTCTGTCAGTCATACAATGGAGGTGAAGGGGGTCCAACTCAAAGAGCAGTCAAAATTAAACATTATTTAATGACTCGTAAATGTAAGTACACATTGATGCCCTAAGACACGAAACGAGTGGTTTTTGTGAGAAAACGAACAGTATTTATATCTTTTTTAGCTCGTGTAAGCATATCCATGTCCAACTGATCTGAGAGCAGGGCACTTCGGTCTGCGCATGCGTACAGCGTTCGCCGGAATGCCCCGGTTCAGGTTCAAATAAATAAGGTTGTGAAAAAAAATCAACGTTGTCTGTTGGTATATAGAAATCGTCTTCCATTGCGATCCTGTATATCTAAATATGTTTAGATCTTCACAGTGTAAGGTAAAACTTCCGAAATCTCTGCATAAACAATGAGTGACGTAAACACGCGCGAGGGAGCCCTTCCGGGGCATTCCGGCGAACGCTGTACGCATGCGCAGACCGAAGCGCCCTGCTCTCAGATCATTTGGACATGGATATGCTTACACGAGCTAAAAAAGATATAAATACTGTTCGTTTTCTCACAAAAACCACTCGTTTCGTGTCTTAGGGCATCAATGTGTACTTACATTTACGAGTCATTAAATAATGTTTAATTTTGACTGCTCTTTGAGTTGGACCCCCTTCACCTCCATTGTATGACTGACAGACAACAACGGTTTTACCTAAAATTATCAAAATTGAAGATACTGTGGAAACAAAGACACCTACATCTTGGATGCACTGGAGGTAAGCTAAAACATATCAAAAATTAATTTCAAAGTGAACTATCCCTTTAAGAAATGTTACTCGAACCTCCATCGCAAGGATGACTCGAGCAGGACGTTTATCAGTGATACACTACTCAGTTTGAGGTACATTATGGCTGTGTCCGAAATCTCCACTCAAACCACTACTCCCTATGTAGGGGGTAGGGAGTAGAGCACTATATAGTGAGCTACCAGCATAATAGAAACACCACTTTCGGACACTACTCGATCGTCTTTCGGCGCCGTTGATTACGGCATTACTGTCGCACTATTTAAACGCGCCATCATCTGTCAGCTGGTGCCGAGCCAGCTCTGGGCTAAATAGATTTTTTTTTTTATAAATACATTACATCATATTGAGCTTATTTCTCCAAAATTGTAAAATTAAAAGTAATTTCTGGCCGTTTCTGTTATAATGCGTTACTCCACACATGATTATAACTTATAAACATAAATAAAATTAATACACATATTTCATATATTTTCATTTTTGCGCCACACCGTTTTCACTTGCCTGTTGACATTAGAAAAAAAAACAGATCTACGTTATCAAATATCTTGCTCATAATACTCTTAATAAAACAGCTTTTAGACTCTGTGGAGATGCCACTCAATATTTATCTTTTTTGTTTGTTTGTTCTCGTGATTCAGAAGATTTCGTGGATTAGCAAAAGAAACAGGATTTCTAGACAGAAAACGAACATAACTTACATTTGTATGACAAATTCGTATTGTTGTCGCGCTGCTCTCCTTGACGTCCATCCGCCTTTTTTACGATCAGCGCAATGCATGATGGTATGTAGGGCTTGGGTTAGTGACCATCGGTTGTACACTACTTTTCAAAATGCATTCTGGGATACATTGAGTGGACTATATAGGGTATAATAATCATCACTATACATTCGGACAGCACTACAAAATGGCGAGCTCACTATAGTCCACTATATAGTGAGTAATGGGAGATTTCGGACACAGCCTATAAAATGTTGCAACTGTAATTCCTCAGCATCAGCATTAACAAGTGCATGTCCATCAACAAACCGATTATTTTACTTACTTATTGATTTACAGAGTATTTTTCTAATATATTGAGAGATGGAAATTATCCCTCAAAAAGCCAAATGCTGGTGATTTTGTGTTGTGGCTGGTAAACTCGCTTCACCTACCAGCCACAATGGCGGATAAATAAAACTAGCATGCCGTTTCACCCGGACACTTTTAGAGGAGGCACACCTTGAGACTTTACCCTATGGAATAAACGGCTTAAGTATTGTAGATCTTGTAGTATTAATTTTCACATGCAGTTACACATTGCCGGTTAAAAACAAGAAAGTGGCTGGGAAAAACATTGCGTGGCTGGTATATTTTGGAATCCACCAGCCACAGTGGGGGTGGACAAAAAAAGTTAATTTCCATCCCTGCTGTGAACACGTGGAAACTATCAATAACAGTTCATGTATGCAGTGTATACATTAGCCAAGCTCTAGCGTGAATGACTGATGTAACATTAACGTTGGTAAAACAAATCTTGCTCCATCCTTAATCTTTCCTCAAAGTAGTAAGAATGACAGATAATCTGCTTTAATAGACACAGTTTTAGGTAATAGTGGCCCACAACTGATTAGCAGAAGTATTTCAGTAAGACAGTGATAACACGAGTTAACCAGTTAGCAGGAGACCTACACAATATCAAACTCAAAACTAAGTATTTTGAACACCATCTTTCAAGAGCAAGCGGTTTGCGAATCCTGCATTGAACTCCGAGATTTGAGAAGCAGTCGTCAGTAAAATAAAGGGAACACGTGCAGCAAAAAAATGTTAAAGACATTCAAGAACAGACCAATCTGTTCTTGACAAACTTAGACAGTGGTCTGTTATCCTGTCTTGTCAAATGAAGACCTGTAGTCCCAAAATTAGTCTGTTTTGCAATCTTACATCATAATGCCATTCGTCATTATTATCGGTCTGTATCCAATAAAAAGGCACAGAAGACAGATCCTCTGCGGGCTGATGGTTGTGGCATCTGGCCCAGCGGGGTCAGGCCAGGGGCACTTGGCCCATGTCATAAGCTGTTTATAGGATTGGTCTGCAGTTAATATTACACCATTCATCTACAGATTAACAACAGATAATGGTGAATACAGGTTAAAATAAGGTTAAACTATTCTGGCAGTGACCAAAACATACATAAAATGTAGGATAATGATCTCTATAGCAATAATGAGTACATGTCTGAAAGAAGAAAAAAAACTTACTACAAAAGGCAGTTATTTTTCGATTTCTGAACAACAATCTCCTCATTTAAAATAGATTATACTGCTGCTAAATACATCTAATCAATGTGATAAAGCTCTTATGTCAGAGAGAGAATAATAAACATTGATTTTAGATATGTTTGTTTAACATTCTGAAGTGTTCCGTCTTGATTCAAAGGCATTTATTTAAGTGCACTACTATTCACACGTTCAGTTCTGGGTTCAGAATGATTTTTATTTGAAAGAGATATATATATTTGTATACAGCAAGGAGACATTAAATTGATCAAAAGTGACAGTATAAAAGTACATTGTTACAAAAAAAAGTTAATTATACACTTATACAGACAAGTACAGTTGTCACTATATAGACAACTATAAACTATAAAAATATTGTTGGCTTAACTTAAAGTAAGAAAAATCAAGTTAATACAAACAAAGGAGATTGGTTTAATAAAAAGAAACTCAAAATATTATGTTATCTGAACCACATTAATATTCTAAGTTGATGTGACAAAAGATAAAAAGTTGTGATAACAAATCATGAAAATTATTTTTACAGTAGTTTTCTTTTACAGTTTCCACAAAAATATTAAGCAATACAACTATTTTCAACATTGATAAAGAAATGTTACGCACCAAGTCAGTACATTCAAATGATTTCTGAAGACTGAAAGAACTGAATAATTCAGTTTTGACATCACAGGTAAAATTACATTTCAATATATATTCTAATAGAAAAAGTAATTTTAAATTGTAATAATATTTCACAATATTACCGTTTTTGTGTTTTGAATCAAATAAATGCAGCCTTGATGAGCATAAGAGACTTCTTTCAAAAACTTTTAAAAAAAGTTAGCGACCCAAAACTTCTAAACAGTAGTGTACATGTATAACTTTATGTTTTATCCTTATCTCCTTGCTGGTATATATCTGATGAACTCACTCAGTGATTGTGGGCCTTTAGTCTTTTTTCTGTCTGAGATCATATTAAATGTGACAACTGCCCACTACTATTCAGTGCTCTCTGCCCGTTTCTGCTCTGTGCTCACTCCTCACTGGAGTAAATGTTTGGCCATCCTAGCAGTGCATTTAAAAATCCCCATGTCTGGTGTATGTGTGTGTTTAGAGCAGTGGCTTTAAATATGTCTGTCTGACAGCAGCTGCTCCTGATTTAATAGTCTTGGCTGAGGTGGCAGGCCTGGGATTCAGAGACCCATAGTAATCAGTGTCTCTGAAACTCGAACGGTTATTTAAAAATCAATGGCTCGTCATTAGACCTCGGCCCCCTCATTCCCCGTCTGCACATATATCGATCTGCTCGTACGCTTACTGGTTATCGATCAGACCGGTAATTTGCAGATAAGTGTACATGATGCATGGAGGGAGGGCCAGCCGGGTAGCGCAGCACTATTAATACTGGAGCGCTTAGCCACTATGGTCAAAAGGGGGACAAAGAGGATTGAAGGAAGGATGGTTTCAGGATGTGTACTATAATGATTTTGTGATTAAGAAAAAAAAAAACATGAATTGAGAGTCACTAAACATGCAGATTTCAGATGATTAGTCACCTATGCTAGATGAAATCAGAAATATTAGGACTATGAATTATTACAGCATCCATCTGACTTGCTGCTTTGCAGTGTCATCTCATTTCTAAAATAGCAAATTACATTAATATAATTTAACAGAATATAATTTCAGGAAACTTGAATGTTTTTATGCGAGAATAAGTCATATAGATATGTGAGTTTACAAAAATCACAAAAAAACTTAGTTGCAAATGTACATATGGATTACTCAAAAATCTAAAATAAATAAAGGTAGTCTTGTTATTATTTACTGTTGTTATTATTGTTGTTGTTGTTGTTTTGAAAAAGAAGATGATCATGATGATGAAGACAAAGAAGGGAGGAGGATTACAACTGTAATGATAATGAGTTCAAAAGGCTTATTTTGAATTACTGATTGCATTAATTGGGCAATCAGGGTCAGGCGTGATCCATCACTCTCCTGATGATCAATAGAAAATGCTGTGGGGAAAAAAAGGGAGCAGGTGGTAAACAGAATGAACATCAGCCTATAATGTATCCATTTCACACAGGAGTGTGACTGGAATCTGAGTGTCAGATGCAAACACACTCACAACTCTCAACCACACACCCTACATTCACAGAAATTTCCATTGTTAGCATTAGAACAATTAAAGCTTAAACTGCCTCTCCCTCCCCTGTTCCGCTGGAGGGTTTGTGTTTGAAGAGTCTCCTTTGTCCTCCGCTGAAGCGGAGAAGGTTAAGTGCAGTATGCCACATCACTAAAAAAACAAGGGAAGAGGGCTTTCACTACCACAGCCATTCACTCTGAACTACTGCCCCAGTTATGGAGAATAAATTCAGTGGAGGGATGGTGAAAAGTGAGCAGAGAGACCATTGGAGAGCTCTACATAAATAGCTTTTAGATATAATTGTTCCGTTTTAGGTGTCTGTAAAAGCTTAGCAACATAAGAACACTTGTTATGCTAATAAACTGTTTTAAATATAAGGCTGGGATAAAAAGGGAGACAAAAACAGACAAAAGAGGAAAGCCACACGCTGTTATAGCAGAATAAACCTGTCCCAAGATCATCTCTCTCTTTCTCTCTCTCTATCCGAGAGCTGTTTCGGTCCTAAAGGGACACAACTAACACAGGTTCACATCAAAGTCTCAGTCAGAAACACTACAGGCAACATTTGCATAATTTAAGTTTGTGTACAGTTGCTCTATGGCATTGATGTATCAGCCGCATCTAATGTCCGAGTTTGGACGCACCCCTTGAAACAACCACGCCAAAATAGTGCTTCCAGGTGTTTTAAATGTGCTGTGTGCACAGGGACAGCAAGCTCCATTTATAATGTAAATAAAGTATCTCACATCTGACTATTACTTGCAGAACAATCCACAGAAATTATCAATATGCAGCTCTGGTGAGGTTAAAATACTCCAGATTCATGTGAATATAAAGATCATAGCCAGGTTTTTCTAGTAACACTTCAGGCCACCCCTCCTCCCCCCGCCTCCTCTTCTGCTTTGCACTGATTCAGTAACCATCCCATCACACCCCCATTAATGACAGGGACCCTGCTGGGCTTTTGTGGCTCCATCCACAGACTTTGCTCCAAACTGCCACCCCAGCTACTCAGACCCCCACAGGCAGCCCACCTAAACCCTCCGCCCTGACGCCAAGCCTCCCAGGACCCATTCAGCTGAGGGAGGGGTCCCACAGTGACCCTTTCTTAGGGGCCATTATCGGGACTCGTAATGGCTGCTGGGCACGGCTACACACTGCCTCAGAAATGCTATAGCTCTTTCACACCACTGCTGGCTGGATGTGGCATTTTGAATGTGCTGGGTAATGACGGGCAGAGAATGAGAGAGGAGGGAGGGATGCGTGTGCTGTGAGAGTCTGTTTACATGCCTAGTTATAGACATGAGTGCACGTCTACATGCAAGACCGAGAGGAAGAGAGACTAATGCCCTTCTGAGAGGACATGTGCTTTTATTAACAAATGAGGGTGGGTTCGCAGGCCTAACTGCCTAACCGATGGTCAGATTAGCCATCGTGAAAACTCGCTCTTCTATTGGTCCGCTTTCAACCGACGGAATGGAGTTCCGCTTTTCCACAATGACCATAAATCATCACTCATGGCTATTACGGCAAACCCACATGCATTACTACTCAAACACAGGTAAATGTGGGCAGGCAAATCAGTGCGCCAGCCTGGGATTTGCATTAGTGTGTAGTGCGGCGAAAGAGAGTTACACTCGAACACGCTGCACATGGCCATAATGTGCAAATGAGGCGGCCCTGGCACCTGCTGCAAATTTGCATGGATTCAGGGAAAGCACAGGCTGTAAATAGGGAACCAGATAAGAGAATGGTGTTGACTTTATTATTTCAATATGTTCCGACAATAAGGTTTTATTAGATGTAAGGGTGGGGCTGTTATGAGGAACTATGGGAATTTCTATTGCCAAGGAAAATGTACGCATACAATTTAACACCATACAATACATGGTTTATCTGTTCTATCCAGCTAGTGCTCTGATGTAATCTAGCCTCATGCAAAATACTACTAAGCACAATCAAGCTCAAGTATTTTGCATATGTAAAATCAAATGCAAATACAGACGCATTGCAGAAGCAGGGAAAAAATCAACGATGTTAGATGAGAACGCCTTTGAAAATAATATCAAACGCATCAGACACATTTAAGATAAGAAAATGTCACTGGAAAAATAATGGTGCCGATATGTAAAGGTCGTCTGGATGGCTCATTTGTATGTACTGCGTGAACGCTCAAAGGATTTAAAAAAAAGAGAGAAGTTATGAAGGTATTTCTCTGAGATCAATGAGCTAACACCTTTTCATAATTCAGCTGCTTTGATCATCTTGTCAGTTGTTCTCATCAGAAAGTTTCAGAAATGCATATCTGTTACAAGGCCATGTCTACAGCATTTCCCTTAGTGGAAACTCTTCTGTTTTTGTATAGTATTTTATTCTCAGTGTTTAAAATGTCTTCAGAGAGAGTTGATAGAAAAACTGAAGCCTGTTTCCACCTCAGAATAAAAAAAAATTAACTGTGAGAAAGTTTAAAATAAGAAATAATATCACATTGTGAGATTTAAAGACATTTTGTGAGAAATAAAGTTGTAAAATACAGTCACATTGCAAAATGTACATTTACAGCTGACATATATAAGGTTGCAATTAACATTTTATCCCTTTTTACTCAAAAACAGGCTTCCGTGAATTGTGTATTGTGAGACGCTGGAATTTGTTGTGCTGAATGCAAGACTAGTTCATGATGCTTACATCGCATACACAACACGCACAGAGCGAGAAAGAGAAAAAAAGAAATGCACAGACAGACACACGTTCTCACACATATTACACACACCACTGAAATTTGCAAAAACACAACCCAGGAAAGCTAATACACAGAATGGGCTTGGGGGATAAGCAATTTCTGCTTTGCCCCGCAATGAGTTTGCATAATAAGTCATTAGTTAGAATAATATAGTGCATTCACAGAATAACACATTCTTTGTGTTGGGAGCTCTAAGAGAGTGCTAAAATATTTAAATAAGGGAAAATGAATCTGTGAATATCCAGCCTCCAAAGCTGTGGGTGTTGAATGTTAATCTCTCGCTCGCTCTCCTGCAAGCAACGAGTTTAACCCATGTCGATGTTTATTCCTCATAAAACTAGGCCACATTTTCCATGCATGGGAATTTACATATTATTTACATTTGCTGTAACCTGTCTCTCTCTCCCGATTCTCTCATGTTGTCTAACAGACTGTGAGAGGTCGTTTTCATGCATTGTGTAGTTTAATATAACAATGGATTTCTTCTGAATAATGTGTAGGAGTATACCAGAGTAGACACGGTTAAAAAAGACAGTTATGTATATTTTATCCTCCATTATTTATGATTTCACTTGTTGGTGTAAATATAAGACTGTTCTCTTATACAGTGGGGCTAGTCAGCATGCTGCAGATGTACGGTTTGGACTGAGCTGTGAGTCATACATACAAATACCCAACATACACAAATCTCTCTCTCTATCAGTGTATGTGTGTTTCTCTTGTTCTGTACACCATCAGTCTTGGTTGGCTCATTTATGGATTAGGGCTACATATCATAGGGAAGGAATTTGTTTGTTTGTTTGTTTGTGCTGGAGGCTGGAAGACGGTTTGAGAGATGAATAACTCAACAGGACTGCCATGTGCTGTTATGAGCCAAACAGAGCAGAGGCACCGAACACTGCACAAACCAATGAACATTACCATTCAGAAAACTCTAGCAACTTCAAAACATCCACATCTCCATATCCATGCAGTAAATAACAACACAGAGCTAGAAGAGCAAATAGGAAATTGGATTAGAGTATCCAAATAATGGCATTACCAGTCCTACTAGTCCAGTGGTTACTCAATCTATCGTGCAAAGCCTTCCAGAAAAACTGAAAACCGATAAAAATCCCAATAATAAAAGTCTTAGTAGTAATAGTATACTATATTGTCCACAAAAAAAAAAAAAAAACACAATAAAAATAAATTAGTAGTTGTAAATGCTAGTGAATTTAGGCATCCAATCATTTACAGTAATATTTTTAATATTTTTTTTTTTTAAATTTTAATTGTTCTATTTAGAACTATTTAGCTATTATTTAGAATGGGCTAATATTGAATGGGCACGAATGCAAATTAAGCCCTCTAAATCAAGGAGCATCTCGATAGTTAAAGGAAAGGTAGTAGATAAAACATTCATAATGGTGAGGCAATACCAACAGTTTCTGAGAAGCCAGTGAAGAGTCTTGGGAGATGGTACGATGGGGATCTAAAGGACACAGTTCGAGTGGGAGAAGTTAGACGACAAGCAGTGGAAGGGTTGAAGAGCATAAACAGCTGTGCTCTACCAGGCAAACTAAAACTCTGGTGTTTTCAGTTTGGTCTACTGCCAAGGTTGCTGTGGCCACTGGCTGTGTACGAGGTTTCTTTGACAACAGTGGATAAGCTGGAAGCGTTAATAACTTCATACATCGGGAAATGGTTGGGAGTTCCACGCTGCCTCAGCAGAGTGGGACTTTATAGTAAAGGAATATTGCAGCTGCCAGTCTCTGCTTTAACCGAGGAGTTTAAGTGTGCCAAGGTCAGACTGGAAATGACCCTAGTAGAGTCACGCGACAAATGTGTAAGGGAGGCAGCCCCTGTGTTAAAAACTGGTAGAAAGTGGTCAGCAAAGAAATCTGTAGTAGAGGCAAAGGCTGACCTTCAAATTGGGGATATCGTGGGACAGGTACAGCATGGAAGAGGGGGTTTTGGGCTCAGTTTAGCTCCTCCTAAATGGCACAAGGCAGGCCCAGCTCAAAGGAGGAAGCAGGTAGTCAACGAGGTGCGAAAGCAGGAGGAGAGGATGAGGTGTATAAAGGCCATTTCCCAGGCCAAGCAGGGAGAGTGGATGAGATGGGAGAGTGTGGAACAACGCAAGATGGGCTGGCAAGACCTTTGGTCAATGGAAGAGAGTAGGATCAGTTTCCTTATTAGGTCAACATATGATGTTCTCCCATCACCGCAGAACCTAAACCTCTGGGTAGGAGAGGATCCCTCTTGTCCTTTGTGTTCATCACCTGCCACATTAAGACACATTTTGACAGGATGTAAAGTGGCTCTTAGCCAAGGTCGGTTTACTTGGCGCCATGACCAATTACTGCGATGTTTGGCTTTAGCATTGGAAGGCAAGCGTAGTATGACCAATAAGTTGCCGCCTGTTCTAGCAAAACATTACACGCAGAAGACAATATTCCTCTGCCCAGGCGAGCAACCACCAAGAAAAGGTGTTAACACCAATTCTCGCCCAGGACAACTGGAAGCTAGCCTGGCAAGCCAGACCTACATCAAGATGTTAGGTCTGGGAACTCACAATTGGCATACCTCAATCCGAGGGGCGGGATAAACGGTTGTCTTTCAATATCCCTCTGCACGCCATAGGATAGCGCTAACCAACCAGAGCAACGAATGGCTTTGGCTGAGTGAGTCCCATGCGTTTTCCCACCAGCGGAGCTATTGATATATTAAACTTTTGCCGTATCCGGTCGTCAAAACTCCGAACACATCTTCCTTTTTTAAGAATGACTTAAGTGACGTTCTCTTAACTCCAAGTCATCCAGAGTCGCGGCCAAAGCCGACTCGAAAGACCGCTGTTCGCCAGCAGCATCTTGTTTGTTTTCAAGTAGCAGGGAAATCACCAATGGAAATCACGGCGCAGAACCGTCACAACTCTGCCGTCATTGTGTTAAGCCCGCCCACCAACTCTATACACGATGTGATTGGCCTGACCAGAGTTTGGTTTTTCCACTTCGAGAGCCAACGGAGAGTTGCTAGACCACACTGGCTGCAAAATAATTTTTGCTGCCGCTAGGGTGCGTCTAGATTTCTAGGCTAACTGGAAGCTGCTAGGGACTGGAAGATGCTGGCTGATCTTGATCAACGGCTTATTGTTCCACCTGAGATTGCCACCACTAACCTACGACCAGATATTGTTTTGTGGTCTGGATCAGCACGCATTGTTCAACTGATAGGGGGGGGGGTATCAGTGAATTGCGAACAGGTGCGCGTGCCAGAAGGGAGTGCGAGTGCGCGCGCAGTACCAGAGATTCAGTGGACTGCGAACAAGTGCGCGTGCCAGAAGCGAGCGCATGGAATTATTCGCGCAAAGGGCCTTGCATCACCATCAGTTCTTTCTCTGGGAGAAAGTTTTCTCGTGCTGACCAGAGCGTGCACACCATCAGAAGCTGAAACCACGCCTGGCCTTGGCGATTTACCTGACTGAGTTTGGTGAGTGATGGTTTCAATAATTTTTATATTTTCTGGTATATCTAACTTAAGTTACCCAGGAGCTCTGTTGACATAGGCTTAGCTAACTACAGCTTGATGAATTGAGTCATTGAACACAGCAGGAGAGAATGCAACTTTAGTCAGCTAGCTAAGTTAAAGCTCCGGTGGAAAATTTTTATGTTAGCTAATGCTACCTTTAACGTTAGCCTAACATTAGCTAGATATTGTTACTAAGTTAGTTGCTAGCTTGTATAGCTAATGGTAAATCATACAACAACAAAAAAAAAACAACACTGGTTAATGTTAGTGCTTCTATCTAAAGTCTCTACAACTCGTTTTTCCGGGACGTGTGGATGATTTTGAGGTGAGGGGACTGACAAGACTGAAGGTAAAGTGGTCCACCGTTCTATCAAAAAGGCTAAACTAGAAGTTAACGCTAATACAAACATTATTTTTGCAGAATGAGTGTGTTAGGGGAGAAGAATGCAGCCATTGTTAAACAGCTGGATGCTGGATTGAAATGCAGCTGGAACTGGTCGTGGCTAAAACTGGACGGCAAGGTCTCAATAAAAGGGCAAGAGGTGTCCTTTCATCTAGGAAATGTATTCAGCAAAATCAACAGGCAGGGATTCGCCAGATGCATTATTTGCCACAAAGATATAAATTATGCTAACAAAGGCAGCCATGCTCTGCAGGCTCACTGCCAGACGAAAGTTCACAAGAAGAAGGTGCAGATGATAGCTTCCACTCATAGTGTTGCCAGTACCTTCCTTCCAGCATCAGCTAGCCAGAGTCAAGCAAGCCAGAGTCCAGCAAGCCAGAGTCAAGCAAGCCAGGGGCCAGAAACAATCAGGCAGCAGTGCCAGGGAAAGATCCCTGTACCAGTTATAAACCGCATAGCAAATGCAGAGGTAGGTGGTGTAGGCTTGTTAGTCAGCACAGGCAGCATAGACAGAGTACACTAGCACTTTGAGATTGTTTATTCAATGTAAAGTGCACTACAAATAAAATGCATTATTATTATTATTATTCACAATCAGCTCCCGTCACTGGCAGCATCATCACCTAAACATGGAATACACTAGCTTTACATTAATTATTTGTGTTCTAGGCAATGGTCCTTGGAACCTTGGCGGAGCATTCCATCCCATTTTCTAAAGCTCCTGTAATTGTTGAGCTTGCCCAGATCCTTTCCTTGGATAAACCAGCTTTGCAGGGAATGAAGCTGTCGCGGACGGCAGCTTCATACAAGATGATCCATGGTCTAGGTATTTACATTTTCTTTCTTACCTACTATTTCAGTGTTTTAATTTTCATTTTAGTGAACTGCACACATAAAAAAAAGTTCTAACTACTAAGTTAAACTACTATGTTGCTATATATACTGCTATGTTGCCAGAATTACCTGCTGTATGATTTATATTGTACCAATTAGATTATGCATGTGATGTGACAAATCTGTCCGACTTTTTGTAGGGCGGACCTACTCTGAGAGGACCTTTTCCAACATGAAGAGATTTCCTTTTTCGTTAAATTTAGACGAAAGTACCTCCAACAACAACAAAAAGGTTGGTCTCATATTAAACTATTGCCATCAAAGTCCTTCTGTTTTTGCTTCAGTGTATGCCCTGTAAAATGTTGCATGGCTAATAAACCTTTTTAATGTTTAAGGTCCTCTCCATGCTTGTTTGCTACTATCATGCAGACTTGAGGAAGGTGATAGTAGAGCATTTGGGGTCCTTGGAGATCGTGAAGGTGAATGCTGCTTCTTTAGAGAAGGTGCTCTGTGAGTTCTTTGAGAAAAACAACATCCCGTGGAATAACCTTGTGAGTATGCTGATGGACTCGTGTGCTGTGATGAGGGGCAGCAAGACTGGCCTCGAGACCAGGATGCACCAATACTGTCCCAACCTGCTCGATGTTGATGGTGACTCCTGTTATCATATGCACAATGCAGCAAAGAAGTTCTCAGAGCCCTTTGACAGCTACTTGGAGAAGCTGTTCAGTGATCTCCAGGTTGACCATCAGTGGAGTCCAGACCAGGTAAACAAAATGCCAAGCACATTTGACACTACAGCACTTTACCGCCCTCGGTTGAGCACTCACAGTAGCACACTCCACCTATGTGAATTTGGTATAACCTGAATTTGTCAGCTCTAGTCTAGACCACGGCTGCTGACCCTACTGTACTGTACTGAGTCTGTGGTAAAACTATGGAATGTGTAGAATGTCTATGTGTTTCTTTGAAAATCATTTTATATCTTTTGTCAGGTGAAGTACCTCTAGGAGATAGCTATGATTCTAAATCTCCCTGCCTCCAGCCCGCAGAGGGGCTTTGTTCCTCATCGCTGGCTGTCTGCATACGATGCCAGCATGGCAACCCATGCCATGATGCCTGCGTACAAAGTCCTCTATTATGGCTACCTCTCCACTGCAGATAAGGAGCTGTATAGGGAGCCTTTGGAACTGATGTACACAAAGTACCACGTCAACCAGGCGTCAAGAGCCAGTATCAAGGTGGTTCAGGAGGAACTCAACAGGAAAGGTGATGAGACTTGATGTTCCAATCCCTTATAATAATTAGCACTTATACTTGTTATGAAGTTACTAATGAGGAGGAATATGTATTGAATTTACACTTGCATTAATTCATCTTTCACAGGCATGACTCCACAAGGCCGTGACAGAAAAAAGAGGGTATGTCAGAAGCTGTGGCATGAGGAGACGACAACAGTCCTATGGCTCAGCATCTACATAGGTGTGCTGGCTATTCTCAAGGAGTATGTCATGGTTTTCCAGGTGGGTGTTAGTTGTGCTTGGAATTACTGCAACTTGACTGCACGTGCATGCACATCCAATGTTGGCAATCAATCAGTTTCAAAATAATTTGATTTACATACACCGGGTAGCCAGACATTGGTTCATAAACTCTATGTTCGGCAGCTTGAGCTGTTCCTGGCCTTCCTGGCTTGCTTCGTGAAGGCTGAACATATTACTCAGGTAATTAACTCCTCCTACACCCACTCTGCCTACATTAGTATATTGATTTTATCCCTATTTTTACTTTTCTGTTGTCTGTGCTATCAGTTGAGCGTTTCATTTTTTGTTAAGCAACCTGGGGTCTTTTGAAAAGCACTTAAGTTATTACTCCCATTAATTACTTACCTTACACAGCTGTCTCCCAGGGCTCTGAGGGAGATGGTCCTGGGGGATCATATGCTGCTGCCCTCCAAGGAGGTCTATGTGGGACAGGACGCTGACACGTTCAGGAGCCAGAATCCCAATCATGCTGTAAGTACCCAGCATCACCTGCATGACCTTTTTTCTCAATTGTTTTTAAGACTTCAAATAATTGTCAGTTTTTGGTGTTTTGTGTCAGTTGTTGGTGCCATTCCTAGCAGACGTCAGGAAAACCTACATGACCACTGCAGTGTATCTCCAGAGGAAGCTCCCCTTGGCCAGTCCGACTCTGACAGCCCTGTCTGCTCTGGACCCTCTTCTGAGAGGCCACTCACAGGCAACCATCCAGTTGAAGAGGTAAGAATAACATTTAAAGTTTGTTTTGCCATTACCAGGTACTTTGGAATTTTTGTTACCTCATGTCCTTACACTGATTTCAAATTCTCATCCATTTCTTGGCAGGCTGAGTGGTATGCTGAGGCACCTCTTGCCAGCAGACCAGGACATCCAGAGAGAACTTGTGCGGTTCAATGTTGACCTGACCGTCCCCAGTTTCAAGGAGGGAGAGAGCATTGTGGAGTGGTGGGGTCATGTCTTTGACAAGCCAGATAAGTACCCCTCCCTGAGTGCAATGGTTAAATGTTGCCTCTCCATCTTTCATGGACCAAAAGTTGAGTCTTCTTTAGTTTAATGAATGATGTAATTGACCAAAGGAGTGGCAACATGAATATACCAACATTTAATGCAATCCAGACAGTAAAGTAAACCCTACAGTCCAGGGGGAAGACAGCCATGCAGCTCTTCAGAAGAGACGATGTGAAGTTTGGGGAGGTGGACAGAACACTATGCAAGAACATCAACTCTGCAGCAGCCACATACAAACACCAGCAGAAGATGAATCAGAAAGAAAAGCAGCAGCAGCAGAGCAAGTATGGCTCCCAAGCATCTGGCAGTGCTCAGCAGGCCAAGAAACATACTGCTGAAGAAGAGAAAAGGGCGAGGCTGAGACATGTGGCAAAACAGCGAAAGCGGGCCATGGAGACACTGGTGGTTCAAGGGACACTAAGTAAGAATTACTCCCATCTAGCGGTGAAATTGTATTTTGCATTCAAACGAATTGTGCTCTCCAGCGCCTCGCGTTTTCAAATGCGTGTTGCATCTACGGTAGCCGTTATGTACCAAAAAGCTATGACAGGATGTCTTCTAATAGCACTTCGTCGAGTTTTCCTTCGGGTGAACAGGTTTGTTATTTCAAACAAACTTCAAATTGACACAACGAACAAATGAATGTTACAGTATGAAATAATGAGTGTCAAAAATATGAACTATTGTAATTAGTAGTTATGCCTTCTTTATTCGTTATATTTTCTGAAGTAGCCTACGTGCATTGTTAGATATCATCATCAACTTTTAACTATACATGTTCATCTGTCTATAAAATAAAGTACACAAGCAAACAATGAAAAAAGCTTGTAATTAAGACTGTAACACTGACTTGCCTGTCGAGAAGAAAGCAGGACTTCAGCGTCTCTTTTGAAATCTTTCTCCTGCATTAGCTCTATCCACCTGGAAAAAGCTATCCCGACATTAACTTGTGTTTTTTGTAATCTCCGGTCACGTTTCCTTTTACGATCTATTTTGGACTTTTCTGGCGACGAGGATTTGCAATGCAGCCTTTTAAACTTGCCGGGGCAGTGACAAGCGCCTCTCACTGCTCTGCTCCTCCGCTTCTGCTGCGTTCAGTCACGTCACGCCGGCTCTGAATGAAAACGTGTTGTGGAAACGCGTTGGCCTAGTACTTTTTGTCCCTCTCTGCTATTATAGTTTTTCAAGATGGCGGAACTACATGGAAGCCTCCGTGGACTTACCCGTCCCATGTATATAAATATAATAAATTCTTTGTTTACGAGGATAAATCAGATAATTGGCAGAGGTATTTGTGCACCATTGAGGACATATTTATGAATAAAAATATTGATTTTAGATTATAAATTAACTAAAAGGTTACTTAGTGTCCCTTTCAGGCAAAGAAGAAAAAATTAGATCTGGTTCTGAGAGTATTACGAACTGTAATGTAAATTGTTATCTTTGCCAATAAAATGTATTAAAATCTGAATTACATAACATTGTATTGGCTGTCAATCATGATGGAAGAGTAGACAAGTTAAGTTACATCATGTCCACCATCTCTTGTGGGGGTTATGCATTCAGCCATTTGTGGTGCCCTTACCACATTGTGCCTCATATACTGCAAATGTTAGACCCAGTGACAGGCTGGCATGAAATGGCTTGCATAATACTTAGTAAGGAGGCCATCATATTTTTGACTCATTGCTGAAGTTAAGCTTCTCCAGCTCTCCCCAGGTTGGCAAAAAAAGCATCTCAAAATGCATCAGATTGATGCTTTAAAATATGGAATATTTTAAATTTTCTTCCGGGGCAGCATGCCCCCGGACCCCCCTAGAGGGGTAATATTATTCTCACCTTTTTCACCCCTGACCCGTTTTCATGCCTGTGATAGAGTTAACAGTGCCATGGGAGGATGCGGTAGATGAGGCATATGAGAGGAAGAAACTGCGGTATGCTCATCTGGCCACTGAAGCAGAACAGCGAGGATGGAGAGTCCAGGTTTAACCAGTGGAAGTGGGTTGTCGAGGTTTTGTGGCACACTCTACAACCCGGTTCCTCAGAGACGTCGGATTCAGTGGCCAAGAGTTGCGTCGCACAGTAAAGAACTTATCTGAAGCAGCAGAAAGGAGCAGCAACTGGCTGTGGTTGAGACGGAAAGACTCTAGCTGGCTGTGTACAGGCCGCCACGCTACGGTTTCGTAGAATTCTTAAAAAACTTGAAGTTGGTTTATTTGTATAGGTTGTATAGTATTTACAGTCATTACGTTCCTGTGTATATTGCAAGAATGACGGGTGGTTGGGCAGATATTGTGTTTTTGCAGTAGGTGGTATGCCATACGTAACCGTTGCCACTGAAACTGCATATTTACGCACCAGTGGGGCTCGACAGCCTCAGTCAAACGGGTTGGCGCGTATGGTTGGGTTGCGGAGAGATTGTGAGATTGTGGTTAGGTCTCAGCAGCAGGAGGGATGTAGAGGTCAGTAAGCTGGGCTGAGTTGAGTGGGGGACGGAGGGGGGTGACTCTAGGACGCCAGAGTCACTGTCGAGCCCTCTTGAGGTGTTGTGGGCTAGTCGACGAAACACTGAGGACGGAAGGTGCCCACTTGAAGACTCTAGAGATGTCCCCTACTTGGATCAATCCAGACGGTTGTCGTGCTGGTCCACTAGGGAGACCACACTGTAGTTGCAGCCGTCGTGTGTGCTGACGCGCCAAGTACACTGCAGTCGTTAACGCCGGACAAAAGGGGAGTCACACCACCATATGGAAAGAAGCGTAAATGGATGGAGAAGCATAGTTTACTGTAAAGCTACGTCTTAGTGTTGCTTTTCTTGGCGAAAGCCGAGTACAAATCAGCATGAAGTTTTAACATCTACTCTCGTGTAATGGAAATCATTAAAATTTTAATGATTAAACGTGTTATTAAATTATTAGTGTTTTTAAAGATTACCTTTAAAATCAAAGGCTATCTAAATGTGCACACTCATTTAATCAATTATTTTATTCATTTTACAATTAAATATATTGTACTGGCCAAAATGAGAAAAAGTTATGATAACACTTTAGAATAATGGTCCGTATAATTAATTATACAGGAATGAATGCAGAACAAATTAATAGTACAACATTAACACTTCAGTTACTATTATTAAATTATTACTATTATTATGTTACAAGATTAACTAATAAGTATATCAAATTTAGGACTGAGATAGTTCCTTATTAGGTAATCAGTAATTACTGCATAAGATTGGCCTCATTAAGAACTAATGACTATGAAAAATTATAAAGAATTAGCAATTAGTTACTAATCACAACATTAACATGTGTCTGAGATGTAAGCAATTGTCTTTATTTATCTATTTCATACTTTTTTCTTTGCACTTTAAAATAATAGTCAAGATCACTAGTAGTTCTTGAAGAGTGACTAAGTAACACTTGAGTAATTTGTAATGCATGTTATGACCATGTTATGAGTTTAAAAAAAAGACAATAGCTCAAACTCATTTAGTAATAATTATTGATGACCTAATAAGGAACTATCTCAGTCCTAAGTACTACTTACTGATTAGTTAAACTTGTGTTTCCATTTTAGTTAACAGTAGTAGCGGAAGTGTTGTTTGTCCTGCATTACCTATTAATGACGGACCATTATTCTAAAGTATTACAAAAATATATTGGTCGGTAACCATTAGAGTGCTTATCCCTTGGCCATCCCTATAAATGTTTATAATGATGCTATATATGATGATTCCACTTCTCTGATGGATCTAAAGACAAACTATTACAGCACCCAAGAACTAAGCCAACAGGATACTGCCAAAAGGAGTTGCCCACCCCAGAGCTCAAATTCAGCATCACTCTGCTGCCATTTCCCACATGATCACATTCCGGAGTAAATGACAAGCAAAACAATTAAGCTAAAGCTTCACTCCTATTCTGATAGGCTTGATGCAGTAAAACCTAGATGTACCTGCCATTTAGCCATGCCATCAACAGGGAAACGGACACAGAGAATACTGCCAGTGCAGGAAGTGCCAGTTCTGGGCCCTCTACTGAGCCAGTGCTGGCTCCAGCATTTGGCTGAAGCTCTGATGCATGTGTCCTGCAGTCAGAACTGCTCTGGCCCACAGATTCATGCTCACATGCACAAATGTGATATTATCAACATGGATATATATAATTAATCCCAAAGACATATCCATGTCTCTTGGTAGTGGCTGGATCAAGGTCATTATTAACTAAAACTCAATCCAAAAATTCAAAAACATTTCCGTTACCTGAAATAAAATAAATGTTAACTGAAAAAGGTCTGTAAAATGTTTTAACTTTTTTCAACATTTCTTTTGTTATTTAATTTAACTTGATGTACTAAAATATCTAAAACTCATAAAATGCATTAAAACTATATAAACATTATATTATTTTTTTAATTACAAAACACAACAAAATTACAGGTACCAAAATTGTATGGAAAAAAAAAACAGAATAAAAAAATATGAAATATTTTTATATGAATAAATAATAAATAATATAATTTTTTTATTAATGAATAATAAATTATATATATTTTTTATTAATAATAATTAATAACAATTAATAAAAAGCTTTTTTTAGACCAGGCATCTGATTCAGAGGACAGATGAAGTTGTAAAAATTTGCATACACACACACGCCTAAAATGCTAATTGCGAGGAGTCTTGCATTAAAACTTGGTATTCTTTTGTCTTCCTTTCACTCTTTCTTTCTCAACTCTCTGGCAAGTGATTTATTTCTGCCCATCCTTAAGCATTTAAACCCAGCATTTAACAGAGAATGATTTAATACTAGGTATCAAACATGTCATCGTAAACACTGGTCTAATTAAGCTTAATTAAAGCAATCTAATGGATGCATAATCATTCAGTGGATACGAGCCCGAAGAAAGGAGATGAAGCTTTCAGCTCGCACCCACACGCACTAACAATCACTTGCTCTACGAGTGCACCCACTTCCATCAATCACAGTGCTTTCCAAACCAATGCCAATCCTTCATTAAGCTGAGGAAGAGCCTCATAATTACGATAATGCAATAATCTAATAGAGTCGTTGCCTCTGTCTGTCTCAGTTTAGCGCACCTGGGAGGCACCGCTCAATCTCCATAAAATGTAGACGATGGACAAATCAGTTTCTCCTAGCTGGTGTTATGCTTTTTGAATATTCATAGTGTTTTCAGAATTTTAATCAAAGTCAGTGATGGGCTCGAATATGAGCTGGGCTGAGCAGACACACACACACACACACACACGCATGCAAGCGAATGCATAATTCATTTTGCTTAGCACACGGTAGTTTGGCCACAGCTGGCTAAAGGAAATGTGTGAGTGTGAAATGTGTGTTCCCTGGCTTGAGGGTTTTGGCTCTGCCTGCTGGACACATGGCAGGTCCAGATGTTCTGGTTTCGTTTGTGCATAGCTCATCAAAAACTCCACGCCTGTGCCACCCTTGGGCCCCTGCCAACACAGACACCAAGCGGGACTCGCTCTGCCATCTGCCATGCACGTGTCCCAATGCATTATGGGCTTGCTGTGTGTGTGTTTTGTGATGTCATAATAAGCTTATACACAGGACGACGGAGCTGGTTACCATCCAACTTAGTACAGACCTTTTGGCCAACACCAAGCAACAATCCAAGATTTTTCATACAGGTGTGTTTTGTTGTTGGTATTGCTCTTATTTTTTTATTCAACATTTTTAGCAGATGTGTGCTGCTGCTCCCCTGATTTTGTTTTAGTCCTGTCCAGTTTTCGATCTCAAAAGCCCTGCAGGCCAGATCTAGGCAGCTTACACACAAGTTCTGAATCACTAAACTGAGTGCCTGTCAATACCATATTTACCAGTATGCACATATGCACACACACACAAGCACACACCCATGAGAGTCGCTAGGTGTCCAAACTGAAGCAGGTCTGGCACAGAGTGATGATGTGTCCCTAGTGACTGCCTGCCATTTTGTTTTGCTTCACTAAGCATGTCCCAAGTCAGTCAGTCTCACTACCCAGCACCGGTCAATGGCAGCCTGTCAGAGATGCTAATACTCTCAGACTCTCTCTCCCTCCCTCACTCTTTTTAAGTTCCGCTTTTAATTCAGTTCCGTCCCTTTGAAGTTGATATAAAACTAAATATGATAAATCAAAGGCACGTTCCATGATTATAGTACACTTTGTTGACATTTTGCGCAGCATTAGAGGCTAAATGTTTCTAACAATTAAAATCATACAGCGTCATCATTTTGACAATCTAATGAATTGATATTTAAATAATTATAGTAATTCTAAATATTAATCAATATTATGATAATATATAAATACAAAAAACAAAAACACTTTTCTCATTATGCGGAAATAGGCATCTCTCACTGTCTCTCTCAGTCTCTGTAATGCTGCTGTCAGCCTTTAGCTGCCTGCTGGATGCTGACAGTTAGACTGAGCGTCATCACCTTCCCTCTCCTTCCATATCCCTCTTCCTCCATCAGAGAGAGAGAGAGAGAGAGAGAGAGAGAGAGAGAGAGAGAGAGAGAGAGAGGGGTGAGAAAGGACAGAAAATACAGAGGCAAAGGGAAGAAACACTATTCCTACTGCCAAGTTTTTTTGTCTTTTTTTTTTGTGTGTGCCTGAAGCATTGAGGTGTGTGTGAGTGGAATACAGGTATACCTGACTGACTGGCCAAAGTCTGTCTGCCATCTCCTGAAGAGATCTGAACATCTGGACTGCAGAGGAGTTGTTCTAAAGCTCGACATTTCTCGACATCACCAGAAACAAATACCTAATGAAATTAGCCATTAGTGAAAGTGAAATGGAGAACTCTCTATCTCAGGTGTTATTTCCACATGTGTGCACACACCCACACACACACACACACACACACACACACACACACACTTGTATCACAGCCACCCACAGCAAAGAGATTATTTACTGCTGTTGTACGCAAGCAAAGTTCCAGTTCCACATATGAATGATTAATATGCCTATAAAATATAATCCCTCTGTAATCAGAACTCTCTTACTCTCTCTCACACACTTAATACATCTGGGTGATAGACACACACACACACACACACACACACACACACACACACACGAAACATCTGAGTAACAGAGAGACAGACAAACACTATTAATTATTTATGTACTCATGAGTAGCATTAAAATTCATCTACCAGTCTAATATAAAAGTAACCATTTGTTTTTTTCAACCTCAGTCAGCTGCACTGTGAATCCAGGCAAGTTGAATCTCACCTGCACCATAGTGGGGTGTTATTTTTGTGCCGCAATACTTTTTTGGGGGGTCGCCAGATTTTCAGCCAATCACAGATGAGGAGGGACATTCTGATTGGCTGGCTTGATCACCAGTGCTGTTGCTCATTAGGAGCTAGCAGGAAGTTAGCTATCTAAAGCCCAAAGTATACTTTGGTTTTTACTCATTATGCTAGAGTGTGTGACTGTGTACAGTGCTTGCGACATAGATTTCATCATTTAGCATAGTACGGCCAACTGTATGCATGCTGCCAGATTTTTTCAAACGGGTACTTTGTACGCTCAGCTCATGCACCCTTTTTTCAATACTTATTTTAACACTGGTCCGGGCCATTGTTTCACAGTCGAAAAAGAAATGGAAGAAACAGGCCAACAACAAACTACTGAAGATGGCAACAACAATAGATGTAGCGTTGAGGAGCACTTGTGTTAGGGGGTTAAGAGATGCATGCTAATGAACTAGATGAACTCTAGTTTAAACAAGTACACAAACAATTTATCATTATAACTTCTGGAGAGAAATGGTACAGACACTGAATAAAGACTTTTCATAGTAATAAACTGCACAGTCTTAATATATCTATGGGAGACAAATCCTGCAATATGGCAGAATAAGTCCCGCCTCCTAAATAAAAGAGTCAGTTTTATAGCCAAAGCAGTTTTAGAAATTTCTTGATTTGCCCATTCTTATAAATTTTTCATGGTATTGGACACCCGAAATAGCTGCCCGTTGCAAATATGGCCACCAAGTTAAATGACTTTCCTTGAAAGGGACAAAGATTAAACTTTCTAATGCACGTGTTGAGTGCCTGTGTTTGTGTACACTATTAAACGTCCCATACTTATTTTATTGCTATATATGCATTTGGCTGTACTCATAAGCTAGCATTCACATCAAAACTGAATTTAAATTTGGGCTTAACTATGAACTAACTAACTAGTGTGCAGAATAACTAAGATAACTAACTAGTGGGCAGAATACATATACCTAAAAAACAATTGGTGCACAAAAATAATGCCATATATTATACACACTGACAGCACTCCAAGTACACAGGAACACAATGCAAACAGACTCCTGGACCAAAACATAACAGTAGACAGGACATTCTCTGGATTATATGAAACATAACCTGCATAATTGTGGTGTTAAATTAGACATAACACATTCCCCTTAACAACCTGCCCCAAACAAACCATAACACAGTGAATGCCAAATCCATTGCTTTACAATCTCATTTAACAATGCCTTGTCAAACACACACATAGTACAATGCTAAAACGCAAGGAAAAGCATCCTCGGATAGAAAAAGAGCAGCATTCTAGAGCAGCGGAGAGTGAAGTACATGCTGTTTTTAATGTGCTGTAAAATATTGATGAGGAAAGTGTGTTTTTTTATGTATTTTTTATTTTCTTTATTTTTTTGGCATGCAGGGAAACACCAGCCAAACCAACATAAGATGTGCACCTATTTTATGTGGAGTGGAAACCAACATCTAAATTTGAGTGTTAATTGCAACGTAGGAGACCACAGAGATGATCCCAGCACAGGGTGAAAGGGATTGTGGGTAAACAGAAGGGCCAATGAAAAAGAAAAAGCCTGATAGTGGATGTGTCTTGTTACAGTGATGTGGGCTAACAGTGTCAGTTAGATATTTTATTCATGCTCCTTATGAATATACACTTTAACTTGGCTGCTGCTCCCCACTGAACCCGGAGTTAGTGTGTTTGATGGGACGGAGTGGACACCTGATAGGGGCTCTGAACCATTATCAGCAGCACTATCACAAGCTCTTACCACTTTATCTTACTCATCCAAGAGCGGTTCTCAAACTGCAACTGATAAGAGGTCAAAGTTGATGCGGATCACAGAGGAGACATTAGAATGAAACTGGAGACTGCCTGAGCTTTTTGTGATCACAATCGTGCAACAAGAGATGCTTTGCTGCACTTAAAAGCATTGAATATTATTTGTGCTTCATAGGCAGGCAAATACATCTAATGTATCTTCATTATATGTGCGTAGACTACAAGCTATCATTGTGCACAAAGGTTTTCAGAGGGCACAAAATTGTATCTTTCTCTGCAGCCTGAGGCAGGGCACAGGATCCACACTCACATAAACACATAGATAAGCCCTGCCATTGACTACTATTAATCCTGGCTGATTTGCATTGTCAGCTGCCTGTGTTTGAACAATGCTGTTGTTTCCTTGTTTGCTAATTTAGGAACAAACATTTGCCTGTGCAGCAAACAAGCTCTCCCAGGATGTGTTATTAATAGGCTAATTAAGCCAGCGGTAATGAGCAGGATTACAGCTAATTATGACAAGATTTGTTTTGGCGTTCCGTCTGGGAAGAAGCAGTGGAGTGTGTGCATCTACCTGGGAGTTCATTACTGCCATCACCATGCACCTGAGTGCACAGAGTACACCGCTGGGGTAGTGCTGTGTGTATTTATGTAAAGGAGGACGAGGGGAAAGGAAGCATGAAGGTGTGTGAACGTCAGTTAAGGTGCCGGTGTCCTGGGCTACGATATTGATAGCGCATGTTTACACACTCTTAAGAGTACAATTGTGTTGCTCGGTATTCAGCTACTCACCTATTGAGGATTTCAGCCATTTTTTATTGAGAGATGCGACTCTTCTGTTACTGTCGCTAACGCAGACGAGCTTTACCGAACATTCCATAGGAATTAAGTAGGTTTATTACAGCAAACAACGCAATATTTCAAGTAGACATGTTGAGGGCGACATTCAACGGGAGCGGAGCATTCAGCAGTCGAGGGGATTTGAGAGGTCCCGCCCTTTCTTTGACCTTCGATTTTCGGTAAAATGTGTAAATAAAGTGGTGAAATTTGATTGGATATTACTGAGATTATTTGTGACATTGCGAATAATCAGATGTATTTCTTCAGATGTAATACATTCTTAAAGTCACCACGCAAAGTTATTCTCTCAAACTCTTATTTTTTATGGAATGTTGTGTTTATTATAAATGATTTAACCAAAAAAACTAAAATAGCATAATAATAACAATAATAGGCCTATGTATATTCCTAATCTTTAATCAAAAACATCAACTTCCATTCACAACTAGGCTATATCCCTAAGACGTTTCATGCAGATCGTCACAATCCGGGTAAGTCTGACATCACGTATCACAGTTTCCAGTCAAGGTTAAAGTCCCCATGAATTCAAAATTGACCATACTGACTTTGTTTGCCTAAATTGATCATTTTGTGGTGAACAATTCATCCATGCAAGTCAATCCACACAAAAAAATGTTTTGGCTTCGTAATCTTTAATCAAAATTTGAAATTTCCCCTCCCCTCTGCATTGGAGGACCTTCCCTGATGACGTAGGTTTGACGGTTTGGGTGTCTGCTTAACATCCGTAACCACGCCCCTCCAACTGACAGTAGACAGGGGGAATGAAAACACCTACTTTTCTAGATCCAATCAGGTGCTAGTTGAAAAAAAGCCACACCCACTATTTTGCCTCATTCAGTATTCCGTTTCTCTTGGAAATACGTCACAACACTGGAGAAAAGTCGTTTGCAACTTCCGGTTCACGGGGACTTTAAACAGCAGTTGCTAAGGTAGGATTGGTCAGTTGCATAATATGTATAGGGTGGAGCTTAGCAAATGGTCGATCAATAAATTCAAACTTTTGCAACTGCACACACCAATACAATTTCTGATTAGTTGCTTTTTGGCAACCATGCAATAATCTGAGACAGACATCAGATACACATGTATGTTGCAAATGTTTTTAAAAGCTTTAAATCTTAATTTTTGTAATACCCCATGAAAATATGTGCCAGCTGATGTTACGGGACATTAAACGGACATATGAAAAGACAGAGAGATGACTCAGGGTTTGAATTAAATGCTCACAAAAAAAGGGAAAAAAAAACATCCCAACATAGCCTACACATTTCTGCAGCTCAGGATAAGAAAACTGAGATTGGGATTTACAGCTAAGCTTCATATTTTCACCCTCGTCTTTCTAAGAACAGCCAACACCAACACAAATCCCTGCACCTCATATGCACAGAGAGGGGGAGAGAGAGAGTGAGAGAAGATGAAAAGAGAAACGAATATACTTGTGAAATCTCTATTTGAACAGGTGGATTTATTTGCCTGGCTGGATCAAAGATTAGGTCACACATATAACCTCAGAAATGATTGCTCACATTTTTCCCAGCATTGAGAAAACATCAATCAGACACACATTTAACAAGCCTTCTGGACTTTACATTAACCTCTATTGTTCTTAAATCAAGTGAATTATAATTACTATAGTCCAAACCCAAACACTAACAATAAAACTGTTCTAAAATTGAAGAAGAAGAAAAAAGATGAGGTATTTTTATGAACCTAATATCTTCTTTAAACGATGTCCAGAGTTTTTTTTTCTGCTTCTTGTGGGGAAATTTTTCAGAAATTATGTTTTAAAAAATAATCTGTACATCCACAAATGTAAATTTTCCATTTTATTTAAGAGAGAGAGAGGTGGTATTTACATGCTAAACTTGGACAACAGTTTCCCCAAATAAAACGGCTTTTATTCTTCTCAACATGTGTTCATGAAGATTAGGAGAGAGAGAGAGAGAGAGAGAGAGAGAGAGAGAGAGAGAGAGAGAGAGAGAGAGAGAGAGAGAGAGAGAGAGAGAGAGAGAGAGAGAGAGAGAGAGAGAGAGAGAGAGAGAGAGAGAGAGAGAGAGAGAGAGAGAGCAGAAGTTAAAACAGAAAAATGAAACAAGGCTACACTGCTTCAACAGATGACTTTAATCCTGTTTATTAAATTATAAAGAACCCGTGAGGATCAGGAATAGAGAGTCAAGGATTTAAGCGATTTGTGGATTTTTTTGCGGAGTTATTTGATGAAATGGGATTGTAGTGAAGTAGGGGAGCTTTGTGAGTGTGTGACAGCAGACGTGAACTGGGATAAATCGCTTGAGAAACAGAGCACAACCGACAGGATCAGACGCAGGCGTTTATTTGTTCCAAATTCATGAAGTATTAAAGGGAATAATTCACTCACTCTCACACAGAGAGAGGCAGATCCTAGAACAGCATGATTGATGGAGTACTGACGGCCTATAAAGCAAACGGAACAAAAAATAGCAATAATCAAATCAGAAATCTGCAGGCTATATTTATAATCGAAAGTAACACAGGAATCTAAGATTTATTAATGAAAGTCTATGTTTCTGAAATAAACTCAGATTTCAAAGTGAAAGCACAGGGATGTGCTGAATTACTGACTCATTTAAATGGCTAATTTTCTTGCCACTGATTATAGGAGCTCTTTGAGACTTTATATCTCATTGACACGCATTTAGGAACAATGCGGAGGCAATTTGTGACCCCAGAATAATCTTCAGAGCGCTCTTTGTGATGTCTTTTAAGAGATACTCAGAGGTTGCGATTTGGGAAGATTAGAGCGAATGAGAATTAGCTGGGTGGATTCGTCCGTGGCTCTTGGGGACCTCTATGTCACTGATAACTTCCACTGAGCTGTTTGCTAAGAGGATAGAACGTACTAATCCAAGTCATAAGACATACCATGTGAATTACATCTCCAAACAGATTACTCCAGACAGATTAGGATGAAAGCAATAAATCTTGTCATTTCATTCGTCATTCTGGTATATGCAGGTATTAAAACTTGCAGATCAAGTTAAAATGAGTTAACATATCCAATTCAACACTAAGCAAAGAGCCATGAGAAAATCATCACATGCAGGTGTGAAAATTTGATTAGTAATCTGAAGGGCAGTAATGCTGGAGCAGCCGTCTCTATGCATTCTTTGGTTTCTCTCGAACACTCTTAAAGGGGTCATTGGATGCAAAATTCACTTTTATATGGTGTTTGCATATAAATGTGTCTTTGCAGTGTGTGGACAGAACCACCATACAATGAAAAAAATCCATTCACTCCTTTTTTTTCAATCCTCAAAAAGCCTAAACACTCTCAATAATCAACCCGTTTGGATTTTCTGAGCAATATGATGTCATATTGCTCATGCTCCGTCCACGACCACTGACTGACTGTCCCGTATTAGCATATTTCCACCCTCAGCCATTTGTATACTGTCCACCAAGGCAGGTTGTCCAAGGCAGCACTTTATGTGTCTTGTGTGACACCCCCCATGGAAGAGAGGGGTGGGGTGTGCAGTTGCTCATTATCATTTAAAGAGACATGCACCGAAACGGGTCGCTGTGAAAATAGCTGTTTTTGAGGAGGTAAAAAGGGTGTTGTTTTACACAACCATTGAGGGATTTTAACCAAAGTATGTTACAAACTATTCTGTAAGCAGTAGCATCCTCAACAGAAATTTAGAGTCGCCTATGGGGCACGGAATGTAATTATCTTTAGTCTCTTGTCGTCTCACACCTCCGCTCCCCTTGCACTTATGGGTTTGAATCAAGTGAGAAAGAAGAAAAAGGTGTAAGACAGGTGTGTGGTATTGTCTCTTTTGAGCATTTGAAACAGTGGCACCCAGGGAGTTCCCGATGCACACATTGGCATAGATGAACACAACACATGCCCACAATGCATGTGGTCACCTAACACCCCACCCAAAAAATAGCTTCACTATTAGATAAACACTCTTTCTTTTCCACCTGTGAATGTGAGGAAGACAAAAGGGGAAGGACAAAGAGAGGAGTAAGAGGAGGTGTCAGATAGGTGCTATAGGTCATCAAGATTCTCAAAGGCATTTCATCTCAGTCACACCTGGGTCACACGCGCTGGCATTCTGGGACTGCGGGGAGCAGGTGTGTGCGTATGACTGCTTTTATGTGTGTTTGTGCAACCACATTGAGCAGATGGCGAGAGCAATAACTGACAAACCCTGAGAGGGAACTGAAAGCACCTAATAATTATCCCAGTGTTTTCTGCCACAAACACGGCAATTAGAATCCCAGCAACACCTTGCCAACACATATGTTTGTATGTCTGACACTGAAACCATGTGTACAAGGATATACTAAACACGCTATTTTGAACAAAGGGCTATTGTTTACACTCAAAGTGACTGTTCTTTCTTTCCTTTTTCTCTGTGTTTCGGTCTCTCACTCTCTCTGGGTCTCTAGGGGTAAAAGCAGAGATGTAGCTGTAGATCCCAACAGATGGAACACTTGTTAGAACAAGAAGTGCACTTACAGGACCCACTGGGCTCCCTAGAGGTCCTGCTTCTCAGACTCAACATTCAGATTCAGCTAACAGCAAAGTTCACACTGCTTTGTTGAATTTAAAGCTGTCAGTATTTTAACATGCATAATTGAAATCTGTTTTTTGTGCGGTCAAGCAATCACTACACAATGCATAATCAAATATTTGAAATATTGGTTATAATGGCCTCATGACAGCCAATGTCAAAACCAACCACATGACAGTTTAATGTAATGTTAACCCATAAAGCTAAGTGGTTTCTTAAGTTTGATAATTAATCTGCTATGTCATGTTTATGACATATTTATGACAATTTATGTTGTCTTGGTAATGTCAAGTTGTCATTACCAAGACACTGACAGGTTATGATGTATTGGTTTATGTCAAGTTGTCATAACAAAGACATCTCAAACAATGTCATATTTGCATTAAAAATGTCATAATTGAGCGAATGACACGTAATGACAGTGGTCAAAAACATATGCATAAAACCTCCTTTATATTCATGACATGTGTCATGTCATGATTTTGAAGGTGTCATGTCAGTCTTATGCACACCCCTTCAAGTAGAGTGTTACCGAAGTATTACACACTACTACACTACTGTTTTAGTCCAGCTAAGATCAAACTTTTGAGGATCCAGCTCAGCTTTTGAAAAGCATTTTAGACCAATGGGCCACTGAAGATAGTACAGTATGTTTAGTTCTTTTTTTGTTGTTGTAATAAATCACATATTTAAGCAAATTTAAAATCAGTGAGATTATGTAGTACTTGAGGTCATTTTAGAACAGACATTTTTAATTATGTTGCAAGCAACTGATCGATACTAAGTCAATTGAGGCATATGGCAGGAAAACGGCTTGGATAACAAGACTGGAAACACAGCATTATGGAAAGGAAAACTGAATTATTTGCAGACCAATATTGTGGGCAGAGTGCTTAAAGATCTGGCCAGGTAACATGGACAGTGAAAGGCCAGAATGTGTGATATATGAATCCATAAAAAGGCCAAAAGCAATTCCACTTGTTGTTGGCTAAGCAAAGCAAAAAAATAAAAAAATAAAAAAAAAATAAATGATTGATAATATAATAGATTGCTAAGAAAGTTTATTTCTGGAGTCACACACTGGTTTTTAACCACAACCGCTTTAAATAACCACTTTAAAATGCTTTTTAAATAATTACAAATGCTCTCAGAAATTGACACCCACTTAAACACACACAATCAGATTAAATGACCTTTCAATATTTATTTGGTTTACTCCTCATCAAACTGAGGCAGTTCAATTTAATAAAGACAAATGACACACCCGGTATCTACAGAAGACAGAAATTGTGGGGGAAAATGACCACTTATTTTAAAAACCACTTATTTTAAAAAAATATTTTAAAAACTTTTCTTTGCCCTAAAAACCTCCATTCTTAGTAGATTTTACATGTACATGTCTTCTGAGAGGGATTGTTCGAGATTTAAGCTCGCATTAGACAAAATACTACTTGAGTCCGATCTGTAAGAATAGCTTCCCACCACCTAATCAACCCGAGGCCTGTGCTGTCTGTCCGCCTGGGTGCCTTGGCTTTGTTGCTCCCTGAATAGACGCTAAATATCCTCCCAATCTCCTTCCTGGCTCTGGCTGAGCTCTCAGGACCCAGGCTATTCACATGCTAATGCAGACAGGCTTGATTCCTTAATCACAATCCTGCTGAAATCCAGGAACAAGGAGATGTAATAGGGAACCATTTCCTCATTGTTATTTCATTTTTTTCCTCTCCGTAATTCTCTTACCTTCTCAGTTTTGCCATGAATTGCAAAGCAGGGTGATGAGAATGGAAAAAGTTGGAGTCTAAGATGAGCCGTTCTTTATTGTAGCATTGGATGCGTAGTGGCAGCGACTCTCCGCATCAATTCAGTGGAGGATTTGATTTGTTTCTGTTGACGAGCTCTGTTAATTTCCTCTCCCGCCTCATTAAGCTCTAACTGCCAATTAATGTCTTTTGTTCTCAGTAATGGCTGCCTCCCAAACAGAGCTACACGCACACACACGCACACACACACACACACACAGACACAGGCTTACACAACAATAGGGGAAAAGTATCAGTAGTACACCCCTACAGACGGGAAAAGAGAGCGAGAGAGGGAGTCGTTGATTAATTGGGAGCTCAGTGGAACAGCAGGCAGACAGGATCTCTCATTAGCTCCTCTCCAAACTCCACCAACACTCAGACACCACTCATAGCCCCTCAGGACATGCGGTCACAATCTCCCATGGCAACAGTTGGACAGACTAACAACGCCCTAATTGCAAAGACCTAAACAATAACCAAACACCATAACTTTTTAAGTTTGCACACATAGATAAACACTTTGGACTAAAAATGCTTTGGGAAACAACGTTATACGTAGACATGGTTCAAGACAAAAAATAGATGGTTTGTGTAGTTTGTTTGTCTATGAGAATATTTGTGCACCGCAGCACTCATCTCTGCGTTGAGAAAATCTCAACTACGGTCCCATTATTAGCAAAGAGTGGCTTTTTTGAAACACAAGGCTCTTAGATTGAGTGTGGGGTAGAACCACGCTTCACCCTTCAGTCCATTAAGAAAGAATGGCTGTTTTTGTTCCGGCCAGGGAATAGAGAGAGATACTTTCTGCGAGCGCTCCTATCGGGGCTTTTACGGGAAAATATGATTATGTTGTGATTCGGTTTTCAAAGAGATCCATCTGAAAGGTTTTTGAACCTTGCATTTTCAAGATGACCTTAATGAACTTTGGTCAGCCCAACTTCTGAAGTACTGAGAACAGTCATCAACTTTTCATTTGAGTCTGAGGGGGAGAGAGAGAGAGCGGGAAAGAAAGAGAGACAGAGAGATATTAAAAGAGAGAGAGAGTTCATAGATTTTTAGAGCATTTTTATGGACCTCTAAGACTGAAGGCAGTGGTGAACGCGCACGCATGTGTGTGTGTGTGTGCACGCACGCAAGTACACTGCAGAAATTTTATCTCATTCATACGAAATCTCATTCGTAACCTGCTCTCATCTAACACAACTTTCCCAAACCATGTTCTTGACAAAAACGCTGTAAAATATTGCATAGCCTTGCATGACATTTTATAGCTACATACTACTGCATAAGCACCAGCCAAAATGCCTGTATCAATCTTTCCAGTATATTGGCCACTTTGACACACACAGTCACACACAGTACAGGAAAAGAAGAGGGGCTACTTATTAAAAAAATAATGGGAGAAACCATAACGTTCAAAATGGCGGCTGTTTTCACACATTAACTGGACCAGCTAACAAAAATACAGGTTTATATCGCACCTATTAACACCCTATTAGGGGGTAGCTGAGGAGAGACCCCTGATATGATTGTAGAGCGCTTTGGGTGTACATAGTAAAGCACTATATAAATCCATCCATCCTTCCATCCATTCATTCATTGAATTCATTCTTACCAATATATGCCAACAAAAAATGTCACCCTAAAATATGGAGTAAATCTGCTTTGATACCACGTGTGTCAAGTATAGTGTCAATGCATCTCCTCACTGGCCTCATTTGAAACTATTGGAGACCTTAATGAGGCAGAAGTGAGTGAGGCTTCGTGTCACTAAGCAGCTGTTGCTGTGTTTACATATCAAACTGCTGTATTATTAAACCCCTCCAAAGCACTCCACAGAGAGAAACTTACTGGGAGAGAGGAAGCTTTAAAACAGAAACAGAACAAGCTTATACCAGTACAGAAGCTTGCATTGGAAATCAAATAAAGGATTTAAGGAAAAAGAAAAAACATGCAGCTGTAAGCGAGATGATGTGTGTAAGTGTGTGAGCGAGCAATGCAATGTTAATGAATGCTTTGGCAATTATTAAAGAGATAGTTCACCGAAAAAAGACAATTTCGTCAGAATTTACTCACCCTTATGTCATTCCAAACCTGTATGACTGACTTTCTCCTGTGGAACCAAAAGAAGATAGTTTAAAAAACGTCTCAGTGTTTTTTGTTTGTACAATATTGGGATCCAATTGTTCTGGACACAAATTTTTCATGGTATGGACAAAAAATATCTTTTAAAAAAAGTCAGATTTGGAACACATGAGGATGAGCAAATGACAGAATTTTCTGCTTATGGGAGAAATAAACCTTTAAGAAAATAATACATGGAAAATAGAGACAAATTATTTATGTATAGGCTAACACATACTTTACCACATTTAAACTATATATATATATATATATATATATATATATATATATATATATATATATATATATATATATATATATATATATATATATATATATATATATATATATAGACGTTTCTTGGAGTTTTATGGAAAATAAATGGAAGCTATAGCTGCTGAAAGCAAAACAAAGCCTGCAACTAAATAATCTCCAGCATAAGCATTGTCACATCCAGACACCCCTCTCTCCCATTCTCTATCTCCACCACTGATCAGTGAATTATACTGATCAAATGAGACAGACAATATGCCCAACATGGTGGCAAAGCAGACATCCTGCTGTGCCATGGACTGACAGAACCCACTCACTAACCTCTGCCAACCCATAGAGGACATGCAGTCTGGGGCTGGCACAGGTTCTGTGGCCTGACCACTGCAGCTTCACGCTCATTATCTCGTCCTGGGATTTCCTGTTAACACACATGCATGAAGCAAAAAGACACTTACACACTGCTAGCATTAGCAAGAAACTACTTCGGCCTGCAAACAGAGTGTCAACAGAGCAGAAACAGAAATATCCATCCCTCACTTTCTGGAACACACATTTCTCACTTGTTCTACCTGGCTTTATTTACATACTCTCAGTATCTGCACACTCCTTACTACTTACGATATAATAAAGCCAGCAAATATTTTGAAACTTTAACAATAAAAGTAAAAATTGGTAATTATTAATATAAATATAATATAATTAATTAATATAATACCATAAAATCAATCATTTAAAACTACCCGCATTTAAATTGACATTTGGCTTGCATTCAACCCTGCCAAAGTTATCGAAACAGTTATTTTATTCTCCACATAATTTCGTTTGGTGGGATTACCTGCTGTCATCAGAACTAAAGAACGGTCTCCCATTTGTTTTCCATTATTGAAATTAAGCAATTAAACTATGCAGTTAAACATTTATTAATTCTGTGGTCCATTACTGATCGGTGCCCTGTTTCACCACTTAAATTAGATAGGTAAAACGCATCTGACAGCATATAATTGTTTTCTGAATATTTGGACATTATTTCTTTTGTTTGTGTGCAGGTATTTGTTGAATATTCTTTTTTATTTTAATAAGCATTTTTTAATAATAACGAAAAGGATCTTTTATTTTTATTGACATTTGGCTTGGCCTGTACAGTTTACTATCATCATACATACTATACATGTTTGCATAAAGCTAAAGTGGTTGATACAGAAAAACAAGTCTCTGCCCTTGCAGACAAATTTCAGATGTAAAGCAGTAGTACTAAAGATAAGCAATTATCCAAGTATCAAGTCTTCATTTGCATCCTCGCCTGAGAGAGCAAAAGTAAAACCAGAACACAATCAACAATCTCATTTTCTCTAAAGAGGAGCACTTATCCCAGCGGGTTGCCAATGATCAGTTTATTCTCTTTCTACCACTTCCCTTTGCCTCGTTCACTCTTTCAATCTCTCTCATTCCTCTCTCTGCCGTCTCCTCCCTCTCCTGTTGGTAATGGTGTTATAGGGATGGAAAGATGTCATACTGTGCAATAGGCACATCAAGTCAAGCAATGGGATATTAAAGTCCCCGTGAACCGGAAGTTGCAAACGACTTTTCTCCAGTGTTGTGACTTATTTCCGAGAGAAACGGAATAGGGATCTCCCAGTCACGTGACCCCTAGCCGCGTGTCAGCCATTTTGACGGAATACATCCGTCGGCTACTCATAGATCCATTGCCGTGGGTAATATATATTATTAGTATATTATACAAATAATATAATTATTAGTATATTATTATACTAATAATATAATTATTAGTATAATTAGCCTAAATATTGCAATATTTTGTGCTACAGTATTGATATAATTGCATGCGCAAAATCATGGTGCAAAATATCTCGATACTGAACAGAATCGATTTTTTCCCCCACCACGTCATGTCATTGCACTTATTATTAGTATCACAAAAATAAATATACAAGAGGAAGATAAAGGAATTAGGAAATATATATCCATATGAAGCACCACAACAAGTTCTTTTTACAGGCATTAAATGTGTAGAAAAACTTCCTGACATTGAGTTCGGTGACATACAGCTACCTTATTCACTTCCCATCACGCTACTCCGGAGTTTCATTAAAAGAAAATGATTTTTCAATCATCACCGCAAAGGTTGGTCAATGTATTTTTATCACCAAATTATAGTAGACCTACCTGTAATAATTTTTAAACTGAGTTTACAGGGAAAAACACATTAAACAAAATCACCAACAAGACTAAGTGTATCTTTAATGAATTTGTTTAATCTAGTTTGATCCAAGAAAAACGAAATAGCTTATATACTTTTTTATACCTATCACTGACCGTCACTGTAGTATGATAAACTGTCATTGAGACTGTTGTCTCAACCTGTGTTTCTAACGATTTATAAGAAGTAAAATAAAATAAAAATAAAATACAAGATCAGCTTTTGGTATTTGAAAACGAAAGAATGTAATGTGATAATACGCCTAACGAATTAACTGATCTAGGAATGCATGGATGCGTTTTGCCTGTTTATTGCCGCCAACCACTTTTCTCCGTTTTGTTTCTTTTGGGATACGGTATAAAGATATTCCTTTTGTATGATCACGTATCTGATCGCATCCAAATGCACAGCATCGCTCGGGCATGATAGGAATATTTCGCGACGAGCTGTATTATCACCAGCGGTTTAGCATTTTCTATTCCGTCAAGATGGCTGCTCCAAATGGGACGCCCCTATACTAAATGAGGCAAAATAGTGGGCGTGGCTTTTTTTCCAACTAGCACCTGATTGGATCTAGAAAAGTAGGTATTTTCAATTAGCCTGTCTACTGTCAGTTGGAGGGGCGTGGATGTTAAGCAGACACCCAAACCGTCAAACCTACGTCATCAGGAAAGGTCCTCCAATGCAGAGGGGAGGGGAAATTTCAGATTTTGATTAAAGATTACGAAGCCAAAAATTTTTGACTTGCATGGGTGAATTGTTCACCACAAAACGATCAATTTAGGCAAACAAATTAGTATGGTCAATTTTGAATTCATGGGAACTTTAAAGCTAAACACATTTAGGGCTGCAACAAACGATTATTTTGATAATCGATTAATCTAACGATTATTAGAACAATTAATCGTCGATTATTTTGCCGGCTAATCAGTAAGTTTGGAACGATTATTCAGCTTTTTCAATATATATATATATTATGTCCATCAGGTTACTGTAAGTTAGCTAATGTTAGTGTGAATGGGGAAATGAATGGGTAGAAAATGAATGGGTCTATATATATATGATATATAATTGTATATATACACACACACACACACACAATTAATTTATTTAAATGGGTTAGGGTTATGCATATATGTGTTTGTGTTATAGCCTACATATAGGCCTACATAATATATGCATTCATATATGTGTGTGTGTGTGTATGGGTTAGGGTTAGTTATGTGTGATTGAAACATGTGTACTGTACACAGTAGGCCTACATGATCGTGTATTTGTGTGTGTTTTCTGATGAATGGTTTAGTCTATGATTAGGGTAGGATGAAGGGGTACATTAGCCATACTGAAATGCATCCCGTTAACAGTTATGGATCGTATTTAGGAACATAGTTAATTCACTCATTAACTATCTCTCCGGTTTCATTTTATGAAGTTAATATTAACCGAACATTGCTGTAAATATAGTCGTTGCTTTCTACGTTATGGGAGCAGTCTATTTCCCTCATAAATCATTCATTTGTACATGCACAGCGTAATTATTTATATTTTATGTTGGTTGGAGTTCTGAACGGACTGCAGACCTCTTTGCGTGATCACGAAGGTAAGCTAATGGCTGAATCGGAATTTATAAGCAAGATCACGGGAATCAATAGCCTAATACAGCCCAGTTGTGCTAAAATAAATATCATGAGACGTCCATCATAAGATGAATGACATGGAAAAGTTAAGTTAGAGCCGCTAAAGCCAGTGCTACTACCCATGCGAACATGAAAACTAAGCTTTTCCCTCCAAAAATATAGCCTAAAACTTATCTAAGTTGTCACCCTGCCTCTCTAAATGCAAAACTGACATGAACAAAATTCAATAACAGCTTAAAAAGTACTTGGGTGTGTGTGTTTTATTTTATATTTACCGTTTAATAATGCAATCGCTGCTGTCTGTCCATAGAAGAACATGACAGCCCGCGGATGTTTTGGAACTATTGGGGCTTACATGAACCACGTGACACCCGTCGCGGCGACATCAGAGCGTGTCGCAACTCTTTCTCTCTATGGCTCTGATAATTACTGTACCAGTGACCCTGTTGGCCATCAATATGCTATTCAAATCACCAGAAGAGGGATGCACTTCTCTTTCATAGCTTTCACGGACAGAAGGCGAATTATTTATTTGAATTATTATTTCTCTTGTAAAGACTGTACCCCCAGATATGCTATTCCCATTGGGAGGGACTATCTTACAAAAATATAAAGGCATATGTATGTATAAAGACCTATACTATGTGAGAAAAAGATTAAATTAGAACCTTTTATATTGTTACTGTAACAGAGAAAGAAAATTATTAAAATAATGTTATATCTAAGCCTGAACATTTTCATTTCAATTCAAAATTACTTATATAGCACTTCTCGTAATAAATATGGCAGATTTTACAGTTTCAATTTTACAGTAGGTTTTACTGTTTCTCTTGTGGCCCTTTGGGGACCCTTGACCCATGTTTGAAAACCCCTACATAAAATGTATGCAACATATAAATATAAACATTTTACTCAACTTACTTTACGGAGCATGTAATTTAGGCTTTGCTCTTTGTTTACAGTGTTGTTAGTGAAGCAGAATAATCCAACACTAAATTGCGCACATCAAAACCAACTTTGCATTATGTTAGACAAAACAAAATGCATCCATCTGCATGTAAACCTGCGGAATTAAAAGTAATAAACAGTCGAGCTTATGAATGGCGTGAAGGTGGAGAGTGTTTACAGACAGAAGCAGTTGTGCACCAACCACCAACTGTGTCTCACACACACACAAACATTGCCATCTGCTCCTGTGTGCGCTGTTAGCCTGTTAACATATTAGCATTGTGAAATGTGTGTGTAGGTGGGTCAGCTCAGTCACGGCAGAGATCGGGGACAGAGGCGGAAAAAAACATCTCATCAGATTAGGAAGAAAAAGGCTTATGGTGTCAAGAGGTATGAATAACAACCAGCCCCATCTGTTATCACTCTCTCAATGTCATTATCATCAACTCTCTAATTATTCTCATTACGACTATTTATTTAGAGTCACAGTACTCTGTCTCACATAGCAGCATCATTCACAACATACTTCAAGAGCACGACCACTGATGCCCCGACGACTCTGACATTCATCAATCAGGGCTAGCGTGAGACAAACAGGTCATTCTTCATTTGGACTACTGAGGCTGAGGTCTTCAAGAATATAAAAACATCACCCTTTAAGGATTTAATGTCAATTTTGAGGAAGCATTGGCAACCGCCCTCAGCGCAGCAGTAACCACAGGAAATCATTAGCAGTGAGAGCTCATTTCAGTCCTTCTCCGTCTGATTGAGGAGCTAGAGGAGAACTTCATAATCATGTTAAATTAAAGGTCCTTTAGATTTAATCTCACCCTTTCCAATCTCTTAATTACTTATTTGTCCCAATTATTTGCTTTACTGCGCCCATTAACGGCCCTTCTCACCTCAGAATTAACCAGTAGCAGCTGCAATCATGCCAGTGTGAAGTCCTCTTCATTAGAACTCACACACACACACACACACACACACACAGGGGAACTTATCAGAGGGCGCTCTCACACTCTTCTGATGAAAACAGCATTAAAGTCACTTCAGGTGGCGTTTCAGAGGAAGAACCCAACTGTGCTGAGATGATCTGTACCTGTCACACTCCCCTACACAACACACACACTCATCACAGAATATAAATCATCATCCAATGCTCATGTTCCACTCTTTGTGTGATGTATCACTGCATATGTAATCTAATTTATGTGCAAATAAAATATTTTCTCAAACAGTCACCTTCTCAGCATGGTGCAAATCTTTCATATCTGCTGTGAATCATTCTGAAGATGGCTGCCCCGCTCGCTCTGCCAAAACAGGATATTAACAATTAAAGCAGCACCAATACATCATCATTTCTCAACACCCTAAAATGTTGGGACATGATAGACATTTATCATTGTAAGAATAAAGATATGAACTGCATGTGCAGCAATGATAAATCATTGGCAAACTGTGTGATGATAGCGTAAGCTCTGCAGTGTTAAAAACCAAAGAAAAGAAGATTAATGTCATAGCGTAGCACAGAACCACTTCAAAAACATTGTCTGAATGAGGATTAAGGGGAAACCTTCCCAACTTTATCGGTCCATCTGTGCAGAACAGCGTGCACTGGACTCCTGTGGTTATTACATCTGATTTTGTCAGAGAGATGAGCCACAAAATTGTTAAGGGCAGGCCGTTCAAGAATGAACGGTTTGTTGGCGCTGCTGCTAAATGACCTTTCAGAAAGACTGAGCTCTACTTCTAATGACCACTGCAGGAAGTGTTCCCTTAATCCTGTCTGATTGCTAACGTTATACATTTCCACTTCCAACAGGTTCAAAGTTAATGACCATTATGGACATACCTGATGATTAACCTCATAATAATCACTTCCTGCTTCTGTTACCTCTTCTGTCCAGTCTGTCGGAGTTCCATGATGGATGTAACTGTAGGGTACAATAGGGTTTGTGCACATGATCCATCGATGAAATGGGCAGAAACAAAATTGTGATGTGAAAAGTAATCCCATTTTATTTCCCAATTTGATCGTTTTTACTGTGTTTTTGACCATATATATGCAGCCTTGGTGAACAAAGACTTCTTCATGAATCTTAATGAAGCGGTCTGTTTCTATTGTAATGTCTCAGACTGAATAAACATAACACTGAACTGAAAAGAGATGTGGGGAGATTGCCATGTTTAAGTTTTCGTCACGCATTAACTACTTCAGCCTCCAACTGCAGATGACAGCAAGAAACTCACATACGTGAACATCACATACACACTAAACTGCCCTCTCAGTGTCTAATCAGACGGATGAAACTAATCTTCTCACACAGAGTTCTCCTCCAGTTCAGTAGGAGTCTCCTGAAGAGCCGCAGGAAAGATTCCTGAGCACGCTCGTAACGCAGGAGGAGAGAGAGAGAGAGAGAGAGAGAGAGAGAGAGAGAGAGAGAGAGAGAGAGAGAGAGAGAGAGAGAGAGAGAGAGAGAGCGAGCGAGCGAGCGAGCGAGAGAGAGAGAGAGAGAGAGAGAGAGAGAGAGAGAGAGAGAGAGAGAGAGAGAGAGAGAGAGAGAGAGAGAGAGAGACTGCAGTGGAGGATGAGCGAGGTTACCGTTTCATCTGGCTCAGTAAGCCTGGACTAATTTGAGGCCTGAGTGGAGAGGGCACTTGTGTGCAGGACTGATGAAAGCTCTTCAGAGGAGAGAAAAGAGTGGAGGATTGTATCAAATCGCTGATCGCTCTCATAGAGAAGTCCTTCTCTATCTCTATCTCTCTCAACAGAGCCTCTTTTCTCTCTCTCTCTTCCTCTTCAGTAGTGCCACTCAACAGGACAGCCCTTTAATCTCCACCTATTCGGCTGCTCCCTTATTAAGAGTGAACCTAGGAAGAAACAGAAAGAAAAAGAGAAAATAAAAACACACCTTGTCTATGTACAGCTTTTTCACATCAGAGCAAAAGAAATGAAAGAGATGAGAGTGAGCGAGAGCAGATCGAGAGCCTGCAGGAAAATCAGTATGTTGGGATTTGGAGTGCACCTCTCCCTCTCCTTCATCCTCTGAAGCACTCTTTCTGAGGAGAACATCAAACTCAGGGCTACCAGCTAAGAAATGTACGGTTTTGAAAGACCCAAGGAGGAAACCGAACAAGCAACCAAGAGAGAAGAAAAGAACTGGCTTCTCAAATGCTAAAAGGCGCTTCGTCAGTCAAGTTTAAACAGCATTCACAGGAACTGAATTAGCTCTGGGTTTGGGAAATTCTAAAAGGGCTTCTGGACAGTGTGGATAATGCAGACACCCAACTCTCCGAGCAAGGAAATAGAGCTGGTCAGTCTGTCATCGGCTGAGGAAGACAACAGAAATCTGCAGATTAGTGCAAATCAATAACTCTCATTTGATTTACTGCCATAATGCACAAAGCCTCATTTAACAGGCTGGTACATCAGTTCAGAACTGATTCACGAAATCTGCTGCTGAAACTCCTTTGTATACAGCAAGACCAAGTTCATCATCCAGCATGGTTTATTCAGACAAGAGAGCCCATATTAGCAGCTCATGTTCAAAAAAGCATTTCAAAAGCTGCCTGTAAGAGAACACAAGGTGTAAGGAAAGCATAACGGGGGGCCTTAACACTTCTTTGACACCTGTGAATAATCAGAAGTGGCATCATATAGATGACTTGTGCCAACCTATGCTAATCTTTATTTAAAGTTTATTTTTCTCTTTTGATGGCGGGACATTAATAATCTTAAAATTCTATGAGAATTGTGTGCACACCACAGTTATAACGATAACGACAAATTGGAATGATATCATTGGCATCACTTTTAGAATTATTTTTTTCCCAGATGAACAAAAAAAAAAAAAACATTGACAGCCAATCAGAATCCAGCTCGGACATTTAAAGCAGCAGACGACATAACTGCAGCATGCACTTATAAACAATGTTATCGTACGCTGGTGTGGATGGACATTAAGATAGAGGATCAACAGAGGGAAGAGGTGGAATGCAATTAAAAGCTGGAGTCAAACTCACATTGCCCAAATGAGCATCACCACGAAATGTTTTGGAGCACATGCACTGACCACCACATAGACCCGTAGATTCTATGACCATAGAAAGCGCCACCCATGTCCACAAAATTACAACAATCTTTTATACTTGCAAGTTATTTTAATATATATTCAACCTAATTTGGGTTATTCTACCAGTTGGCAATAGGCATAAGCAAAGCAATAACATGCCACATTTACTAGAGTTACCATGGGCAAAGATTAATAGCTAAGCTCATGGGCAGAGGAAAAGTATCAGAGTGCAGGAGCAGGTGAGACAGAGACATATGCTGAAATCACACCATTAATGAAACCAGTTCAAGCCACCAGAATAAATCAATTTACACGAACATGCTTCCTGGCCGATAATCCACTTGAGGTGAAGAAGTCAAAAAGGTGTGTTGTGTATGTCACCAGCTGTGGTTGGGGGACCGCAGGGCATATTTGAGTCAGCTGGGCCTGTGGTTACAACAGATAGCGGAGACAGCAGAAACTATGTCTCCTTCACACACACACGCACACACACACACACACACACACACACACACACACACGTCTCAACTCTTCCATCAGCTTGACACCGTGTGGAAACAACTAGATGACATATCCAGTGTTGCTGGCCTCTGTCATTAATCTCCATACTTTAGACATATGGAGTTAGCGTGACAGACACCCAGCCTGTGATTCAAATCAGACAATAGCACTTATAATAAACTAGCATTAATGACACATTTTACAAAAAAAAAAAGTTTATTGAATTAATTATTCACAACTGTACATGATCAGTGCTGACACAGTTTGCTACATACTTTGGTGTGAAGTTGAGAGGTTGTGGAAGGCAGGCGGGTTCAGGGTTTGTATTGTAAAGAGAGTTCGCAGCGACCGGTTCTGCTGTGGCCCCATGAAGCGGACTCCAGTTCCAACAGTTAAAACAGTCCACATTTACACAAAAAGGTTTAAAAGAGCTGCTCTCTTCTCTCTCGTGCGCACACACTTTCACACTGAAGCTTCCAAGTCAAGTGCAGGCAATGAATATATTCATTAGAAAACTGGCTCAACTGGTACAGAAGAGAATCCCCAAATGACTCCGATCACTCACAAAGAAGGTTTACATCCATCTTAGTGAAAACAGGGCTGCAGGCTCAGTAGGGTGGGGCTCTACAGCAGAAGTAAGCTGTCAATCACTGGAGTGAGTCATATCCCGTTTCAACAACAGTAAACTATAGTGGGGCCGCTTCTGAGATCAGTTGGCAAGTTACTCATCGCAGCGTGCAATCCAGTCAGCATGTTACAATCACACTTCATTATCTGATTTCCTCTTTCCAACAAGATGCCACACAATGCAAAGGGCACAGAAAAGTAGTACAGTTAGTCATTCTCCAAGTTTAATATCGCTTTCAATTTACAAACGACTCTTCCCACTCCTCTGGGCTGTTTCCGTCATATTCCAACTTCCACAGGATTCCAGTCTGATCCAGTTTCCACGAACAGCACACAGGCTCAAAAAGCAAAAAAAAAAAAAAAAAAAAAAAATTTAAAGAAAATACTAAGATTATTCTGGAAGGGATTTTCCAAGTGAGCCTTTTAGCAAATGGCCAGCCCAGAGAGTGTGCTTACAAAATCAAAATTAAGTGTGTCCTAATCTACATTCATCAAGCATTAAGGACATGAGGACAAAGAAACCCATCACAAGTATATCAGGACATGGAAATATATATAATTATATATATTTATAAAACGTCTTTATTACTCCATATATACACTTTTTAACAAATTGTCCAGGGAGCAGGAGGCTAAATTTGAAGCACTGCTTCATATTACATCACATATTGTTCACTTTTTGTTTGAAGGAAGGTAGGCGAGGGAAAACAATACTAAGGAAGGAATAGGCACACATAATCCCATGAGCAGACCGAAAGCAAAGGCAAGACAATATTTACTACATTAGTGCCGTCAGGGAGTCCTTGGGACAGTTTAACACATTTCTGCTTGGATCTGTAGGGCCGCTCCACTTCTGTAACAATCCAGGCGTGTTAAAAATTAATCCGATCCCAGTGGACCAACAAATTCCTAACCTGGGTTCCAACTATAAAAGGAGGAAAAAGTGGAGGAGTGATCCCTTGAATCTGTTCGAACTCAGGCCCAAAGCTCCATCCATAGGTCTTTACATGTGGTGAACCAGTGAATTTAGTAGATCACTTCATACACGGTGGCCTTCTTGTCTCCAGATCCCGTCACGATGTACTTATCATCAGCCGAGATGTCACAGCTCAGGACAGAGGAAGACTCCTTGGACTGTGAAGGGAGGACAGCAGAAAAACCATTAGCCTAACAATCAAATAGAGACTCAGTGATATCATAAACCACAGAGAAGTGTCAACATCACTCCCTTCTAAATATTAACTGAAGAAAATACACCACTCTAAGAGGCAAATAGGTGTGTCATTAATAGTTCCAAGTTTAATAGACAAGTGGCAACGTATGTGAGCGGTGCAGAGTTGCGTGATTTTTGCCTGGAGCAGGGAGCCTTAAAACACTTTACCAGGCTATTATGTATAAATATTTTGAATTAGCTTTTATTTTTACATTTTTCAGTTTTTTGGCATTTTGTATGTGCTTTTGTCATTTCTATAAGTTTTTTTTTCCTATTTACATTGGCATTCATTTTTTTTTTTTATTTAAAATTTTCAGTTTTCAGTTATGCATTTCTGGTTTGACGATGCGTTTGAATGGAAGTCAATGGAAGAAAAAGTGCAGTGTGACCGCCCCTTTACACATTCTGACTATCACGTAATTAGTTCAAGATCACTTGTGCATTCACGTCATTTTGTGAAGATACAAGTTGTAATATGTTTATCTTGCATCAATAGCTGATTAATCTCATACAGATTTGGTTGAGTTAATTAACCCACTAACAAAGGACTTTTTTACCGGTGTTCATTCACAGTTCAAACACCAATGCTGTTATTTGAAACAGTAATATTAATTTAAGATGTTTTTTTTTTTTTAAACAAACAAACATACATAAATGCATTATTAAAGGTGCATTGCGCACGTCTCTGTCTTTTCATCGCACCTTACTGTCTTTGCCTTATGTGGAGTTTGCTTTGGGGTTTGTAATGAACTACAAGCCGGTGTCTTTGAATCCATCTTCTACTTTTGTCGAAATTTGACTAAAGTTTTGTTGCTCGAGTTGGCTTCGCTGATACGGAGAATGGCGGCGAATACACAAACCTGCCAGACATAGCCAGGTGAGCATGAACGCGCATGACGTCATGCCCAGTCAGGGATTCCGGCCCGAATCCCTCTTATTTATTTTACTGTACAGGATTATAGAGGCAATCGCAGTGATCAGAGAAGGGCTCATTCAGCCCATCAGGCAATTGTTTAAGCATGTATGGGTTAGAAAAACTGGTATTTTTAACATGAAATGTTGCGCAATGCACCTTTAATACTAATATGTTAATGCATAATAAGGTTAAATCATTTTTTTTTATACGTTGTCCAATGACTTGTTTGCATTTTTTAGGCATCATTTTATTTCTTTGTAAGGCTTTTTTTTTGGGATACATAAATTTGGCCATCTGAGTGTAAAATTAATTTTAAAAGTTAATCAATCTTACACTGGTTCACTATAGACTACTGTACTGTATATGTTTGATTTATGTTAAAGTTCTTGGACTTTTAATGGTGAGACCTGATTTTGTAATTGGGCTTTAAAAAAAATATATCAAAATTCTGATTTAGATTTATCGGCCAATATAGCGGTTATTGGCTTTTAAATATAAAGAATTATCTGTATCAGCTGTATACTGGTTTTCATATTGGTGCATTGACTCTATCACTCAATGACTATTATGACAGGGATTAAAGTCCCAATGAAAGCCTGAAAAGAGAATCAATCAAACTCCCACAAACAAACATTCATTTCCAATGTAGTATGGACATTTGGAGCACCTCTGTAGCAAGGGGGAGGGAATGAGGTATTGACTGACATACTTGGAAAATGCTGGCACCATAGGGAGTCCTCCAGGCATTCAAGAGATTGTCCTTCCCAGTGCTCACAAACCATTTACCTTTAGGAAATGGAACAAATACACACGGACTAATGGGTACAGAGTCAAGGTTGATCTAAATGACTCAATTCACTACAGCTCAACTTATTTGGAAGTAGAGTGGCGAGAGCGAGAGAGAGAGAGAGAGAGAGAGAGAGAGAGAGAGAGAGAGAGAGAGAGAGAGAGAGGTACAAAGTGCAACCTGGCCCCACTAAAATGGAAAAACACCACTGAATGCTAAACTAAAATATTTTCCCATGTCAGGTCTCAGACATACTTTACAGTCGGTCTAATGCCCCATCCCCCCCACCCCCCCCCCCCCCCCCCAATTTACTTTCAGGTGCAAGACGTCTGCACTACATATAAGGTAAAGTAAGAGTGTCTTACCACAGTAGGCAAATTTGAGGGAGAGGACACAGCTCTCATGCAGATGCAGCTGGTACTTGTCAGGCTTGGTATGATGAAGCACCTCCACATTACTACTCTCCATTCCCACAGCCAGCCACTCGCCCGTCGGACAGTAGCCCAAAGAGAAGATCTGCATCAGACAGAGCATTTAGCATACATACCATTAGTCCTAATCTTTAAAGTAAGTAAAGAAAATACATTTTAAAACGTTGTGGCATGATGCTAGGGTGTATGGGAGGGGATACATTTTTTTGCCACAGAAATATCACCTTTATATTATTGTATACAATTAGCACTCAACATGAATCAGTTCTTCAAGGGTTCAAACCTACAACGATTGAGTACTTGCCTAGTTATTCCTCTCTATTTATTACATAAAATAACTTGGGTAACTTTTGACATTACATGTGCTCATGTATAACAGGGCAACCTACTCATGTGAGTGTGTGAGAATTTTACCTGTGAAGTGAAGTCATGCTGCTGGAGCTGTCGTCCCTCTCTCAAGTCCCAGGATCGTACTGTGTTGTCCAGTCCACCTGTCCATAGTTTGGTGCCATCATGAGAAATGTCTATACAACTTGCCCCATCTGTGTGGCCCTGGAACTGTCTACACACATGGACATACGCATTGTCTTTAAATGCATCAGTACAGTGTACACATCTCTATCCACAAAGAGACACCATTCAATGTGGCAACCTCTGGTGTGCTTCCTACCTGACAAGGGTTTGGTTATGAAGGTCCCAGACAGCAATATTTCCATCACTGCAGCAGGAGAAGCAGACCTTGGCGTCGGGGCTGATCGCCAGCGCATAGCAGGCTGGGGCAGAAGAGGTGAGCTCGGCTTTGATACGGGGAGTCTGAGAGGCTAAATCCCATATGGTCAGAGTGCTGGCTTCTCCTCCAACAATCAGAGTACGGCCATCCGGAAGCAGCTTACAGGAACGGATGTAGTTATCCCTGTTCTGAAGAGAGAGAGAAGAGGGCCACTCATGTTGAGAGTAGGGATGCAGCGATTACCATATTTCACAATTAACCGCGCTTTAAAACGTCACGGTTAATTAATCGTAAAGACTATGCTACACCGAGTGTTCTACACTGAACGGAACTTTTGCACCTAACACAAAACGAAAACAAAGTTACACCAGCGGTGCACCAGCTTAATGCCGTGGTCGTCAACCACTATGGGACTAGCAGCGACGCTCTATTTCCACTGAAAAAACGCCTTAAGGGCCTGTTCACAGATCGCGTCTTTTGCGCGCTCAAGTTCGTTATTTCAAATCTAGGCGCGCGGCATGCGCGCTCATAAGGGAAGCGGCGCGCTCGTTTTTTCCAAGCTCGTCCGCGCCGCATCGAGATAAAAACATCTCTACTTTTCATAATGCCGCAAGCGCACCTTAGGTCAAGTGACAAGAACCAACACAGCAACGACAGATGCCTCCGGAGCGCAACCGCCCTAGCGCTTTGGAAAAAGGAGAACGCGGCGTGCAACTTTCAGCTTTCAGTGCAACGTAAAAACAACAACAACAACAAAAAACAGCGGAATGTTTTGGTTACGCAAGTCTGTGGAAAACAGAATGTGACGTGCTCTCAAGAGTTTCAGTCAGTGAACATTTAACTTAATATCCTATTGCTTTCTCCTGTAAATGTTAGGCTTTTTTAATGCCCGGTGTAAAACACTAACATAAGATCAGGGCCGTGTAGACTTCTAGGACTACCAATTAACTGCATTTCAGTTATTAATAACACTCCATGAGAGATGTTCTCAGTTTCTTTCTATAATTTTTACTTAAACTTCAAACAAACAAACCAAAGGCACATGTAAAATCTGGATTAATAATAAAAAAAAAAAGAGTATTAAAATAAGTACAATAATATTGGAGTGGATAACATTTGGACTATATTTGTTTTCTTTTAAAAGAAATACATAGTTAATATTTAGCTTACATTTAATTCAATCGAGCCAAATACTTTGTTTATTCTTATTTTCATTGGGATTTATTATCCCTTTATTTGTTTTTAAGTCAAATACCAACAAGATATTGTTTTCACGTTATCAAGTTTTCTACCTCAGGTTGAAAATAAATTTAGAAAAAACTAAACACTTAATCATTTTGTGATCTATTTCAATCAAAGAGCCCTGCAGCCATTGACTTAATTAGTTATTTTTAAAAGAAAAATGCTGGATGTTTACAAAGCACTTCTCTTTAATTCCAAAGGAAGAGATTGATTATTGTTTGTCATTTTATAATTTTGTACTGTATTGTGGCAAATAACACATTAAAATCTAGTGTTGAGTGTTCATGTGATATTATATATATAGTGTTGTGCAATTAATTGATGCATAATAATCGTGATAATCGTTAAATCGTGATTATTTCTCAGACAATAATCGTACTTACAAAATCTGTAATCGTTGCATCCCTAGTTGAGAGACAGACATTTTTTAAATGCTGCCTTAAAATATATATATTTTTTTAAATAGTACAAAATTCAATTTCTTTTTTTGTATTTCACAAGAATGTGTACAAATATCACTCTCTAGCCCCTTAATAATCAGGCTGAAGAGGTAAACCAATCAAAATGGCAGAGCTAAAAAGCAGTCGTTCAGCTCCCTGTTATTTGCTCTGGCTCTCTAAATCTTGTCTAACCTGTGTTTATGAAGGTTAATAGAAGAGAAGAGGCGGCCGATAAGAGGGCCCAGAATGGTAAGTGGGTAGGGAAAAGCTTTTAAGGGTTTTTAGTTGCAGCACATTTTCAAATTAGCAGGAGAATTCTAGATCTGTTCCTGAGGGAGATCAATAACTCCAGGCTTTCAGACAAATTAAATCACTTTATAATGGCCAAACAGCTCATCAAATTTACAGCTTTCTGCACTATGGAGCAAGCGCAGGAAGATGCGGACACACACACAAAAAGCAAGTTACTCTGACTGAGGGGGATAACGGAGAACCATCATGGTATTTTTCCTTAAAATAACTACACATAGCCTATAGATTTGGTTCTTTATTTGGCAGGCAGGTTAAAGGGGAGGATAATGATTAAAATAGTAATGTTAAAAAACAAATAAAGAGTGGATTAGTACTTCAAAAAGGATAATTCAAAAATAAGCCTGGTAATTTGTGTGGACTGATTAGACAAATTTTTACCAGACAGTCGAGTTGCGAGACAGGGCTCTTGCTGCCAGGCTGACTGATGTCCCAGATCTTCACGCAGCCCTTGCCGCCAGTGTAAACGTGCCGCGTGGGATTGCTGATAGTTACGGCACACACCACCTCACCATGGCTGAGTGTGTTGATCTGGCGGGCGTGACGGGGAATGCCTGGTCCAATAAGAGCGTCTGGAGGAAAAGGTACTGGTTGCATCTGGCCATCCGCACTAACGTGGAAGGAGTAGGCCCTATTTACCAGGACATAAAAGAATAAGAACGATAAAAAATTAATAAGAAATTCTCTTACACTAATGCTCAAAATTTTGTAAGGTTTTTAATGTTTTTAAAAGTCTGTTAAACTCTGCCAGGCTGCATTCATTTGATTAAAAATACAGTAAAACATTAATATTGTGAAATATTATAACAATGTAACTGTAAAAAAAAAAAACCCTTCTGTTTTAATATATCTTTCAGAAATCATTCTAATATGCAGATCTGGTGTTCAAGGAACATTTCTTGGTAATGTTAAAGACAGTTGTGCTGCTTAATAATCTTGTGGAAATTGATACTTTGAACGTTTTATTAATCAAAGAATCCTGAATAAAGGAACAGCATTTATTTTAAATTTAAATCTTTCCTAACATTATAAAATGTCACAAGCAATTTAATGCATCCTTGTTGAATAAATGTATTAGTTTCTTAAAAAAAAAAAAAAAAAAAAAAAAAAGACTTCAGACTTTCTAAGAATAGTGTGTTATACATAGTTATAGATGGCTCAATAACAGCACTTACGGTTTCCCTCCAGGTATAGAGGTCAGACTTGCAGGCAGACCGGGAGCACGCATGTGTGGATGAGGATCAAAGCCCGTCTGCAACACAGACATCTTAGCATAAAAAAAGTAAAATGTAAAAAATACATAAGCCACAAACCAAACTGAAACTGATTTGACAGTCTAATTTCTCCTGCATCAGCTCTTTTGTAATACATTTTTAATATTCTAGTTGAGCACTTGTTTGCGCTTTATCTCTCCCCTCAAGCCTTTTTTAGAGACCCCCAGACAACTGTTTTACTTCCCATGGCATCAGCGCAAATATAGAGATGCAGAACAAATCATTACAAACGCAAAAGGCAATATTTACCCCCAATGCTAAGTTAGACTCTAGATCCTGGGGACCCACCTACCAGAATGTTTTAGATGTCTCACTAATTAAAACACCTGATTCAACATATCAGCTTCCAGTTCTTAATGTTGATTAGGGAGACATCCAAAACATACAAGGACTGGAGTTGTGAAACACTGTCCTAGATCAGTGGTTTTCAAACTTTTTCAAGAGGGACCCTTTTTTTTTTTTTGACACGACCCATAGGCTTGTGCGCAGAAAAAAAAAATCCGCTCAGCACTTTTTTTTAACCACTTTTGATGATGCACGTGCACTTGCTGATCCTTGACGCGATTGCAACGCAAAATCGATTCTGAAATAATTTGATCAAGCTGTAGGCCTACATAAAGGAATTTTAACCAATTAATAGCCTATCGTTTGCTGCATGCTTAAAAAATACACAAAACATATTACACAAACTCTGTAATATTCAGAACGGAACAATAAAAAAAAAAATATATATATATATATATATATATATATATATATATATATATATATATATATATATATATATATATATAAACAAGCTAAAACAAAATAATTTAGAGCAAAATGTTTCAACATTCGCGATGTATTTGATGGTTAACTATTCTTTATTATAGGCTTTGTAGCAACTTCACTTACGTTGCAATATCGACAGGAAAAAAAAAATCATCCTTTTCACATGCACAAAAATGTGCTTGGAAACATCACAGTTGAGCGGTGCATACGCTGAATGGTACGAATTTGTACTACTGACTATTTAAACAGAGCAGTGTGATTTTTATATTAGGTTGACTATTTTATTATCTTATTTTATTTCGGCTATAATAAACATGCTGCGATGACAAGCCTGGAATGGTGTATTTGTGTGTGTGTGTGTGTGTGTGTGTGTGTTTGTGTGTGTGTGTGTGTGTGTGTGTGTGTGTGAGAGAGGCACGGCACTGGAAACAAAAGCATACTCCGTCAATTTGTTCATACAGAACATCATTCAAACTGCAAAGTGTTTATTTATATTTGTGTACACTCGCAATAAAACACAACATTGTGCTTTTGTCAAACTGTAAACTTGTCAAACTTAACCTACAACTGTCATCCAACCAAAATCGCACACAGTTTAAAAGCAAACATTTATAGTGTTAATTACAATTTTAAGGAAAACAAATATATTGATCTGAAATGTGTGTGTTGCTGCCAATGGAGCGAACGAGAGCGTGTAGCGGAACGAACGAACAAGTGCGTGTTTTGTGTATATATATTAATGAGAAGGATGGGCCTGCTTATTCTGCATAATCATAAATGCTTTTTGACTTTGGTGCTCACGTTCAGCATAAAATAAATTCATTACGGGCTACTAATGTCACGGTACCGAATATTTTCATCATCTCATGGGAAAAAAATAAAATGGCTGCATATCAACAACACTGCGCAGAAGGTTTTTTGTTTTGTTTTGTGTTGCCTAGGGCTACGAGTAGGTCGGTCAGCCGGTCAGGTGACGTGGATTATTTATTTTGCATGAATTTGAATGGTTTTTTAGTGTACTTCTAATCAAAGCTATTTTTATTAATATTAATATTATTAGAAAACTGATTTTTTTTTTTTTAAATCACTGGCAACCCATTTTTTAATTCTCGCGACCCACCCTAGGGTCGCGACCCAGGGTTTGAAAACCTCTGTCCTAGATGATCAGAAGAACAGGAGTTGGAGAAAAAAAAAAACTGAAAAAGGACTAAACTTCTGCAACCATTTAGAAAGGTTTATGTAGTGAGAAAATAATGACATGGGAGTCTAACCATCGGTGAGCGTCCATAGGCAGCAGCGGCAGCGGCACTCATCTGAGGCGAGATGTGAAGGCCAGGGTAAACACCTGGACTGGTCAATGAGCCGTTCATCTCTGGGTGGTGTCCCATCATGGCAAACGGAGCCCCATACGGCGCTGCAATCGATAATGGCGTACGTAGGGCAGGTGCTGATGGGAATATATGGAGAGAAGAAAAGCCAAAGTTGAAAAGCCATAAATACACTCTCACACTTACAAGTTTGGCTGGTTAGAATAGATTAGCTCTATTGGCTCAAAAAGTTGTCCCATGATTAAAAATATGGTCACAATCTTTAGGTTTACACAATGGGAATGCTTGATGTACGGATAGCTGTATAATGTGCGCATTTACTACTTACCCAGCGCTTCCATTCCAGGTGGTTTTCCAGGTATGGGCCTGAGCCCAGGGGTGTTGCTGGTTCCTGGGGTGGGAGCGTCATTGCGTGGGGTGGGGGTGTTGGACTTTAAACCTGGGGTGGAGGACTTGTCGTTCTGCAAGATGAAGGAACAGAGATGGAATTAACTAAGCTAAAGCTACATACCACAAATTCTCAAATCCAGAGAGCTCTCTCACACTAATCCAGTCAAACACTGACAGCTCATTATTGCTGAGGAGGATAAAGCTAAACTTCAGACCGAACCTTTCCCCAAGACCTCATCCTCTCACTCATCTTTAATCACTCTCTCTACTCTCTTTTCTCCTCTTCCCCTCTGAGGCTAGCTAAGCGCATTGAGATATTAGCCAAGGCTAGCAGCTAAGCCGCTGTTTGTCTGGCAGTAGCTGATGTATTCATGTTACTCTTCAAACTGACATTTATGCCTCAGCAATAAAACTGCTGAGAGGAAGAGGGTTTGCAAATGTGCAGAGACTTGACAGCACAAACACCCATCCTCTAGTCCCTAACGCTTACATGTGGGTGATCCTTCACTTTAGAAGAGGGGGTGCTCCCAGAGGAGGCCACAGAAGCCGGGCTGTTGGGGGCATCTTTCTTCAGTGCTCTGGCCTTATCGAGTCCATTCTCAGGAGGAGAGTGAGATGGGCTGACCCTTGGAGTGGCTGGATCCTACAGTGGGAAAGAGAAAAGTCAGTCACATACGAAAGAGATGATGTTCTCCAAACAAAAAAGGGAAAGACTGTTAGCTTTTACCTCGTTAGACACATCCACGACTAGATCATCACTTTTGTCGCCATCACTGTCCTGTAGTGTATAAGCATTTAAGACAGTTATGAACTTTGTGGGGTTCAATAATAAATTTACAGCAAATATATAAAAAAAAAAAAAACGTATACTACAGTTTAAAAGTTTGGAGTCGGTGAGATATTTTATGTTTTTGAAGTTTATTATGCTCATCCAGTCTTCATTATTTGACCAAAATACAGTAAAAACTCAAATTCTGAAATATTATTATAAATTAAAATAACCATTTTAAGGAGAGACACGGCAGGCAAAAACATCGTTTTTTTTCTTCACTGGTCAATTTGGAGAATTTGGGATATTTGTCTTCAATAACATGTCTTCTTTCAGACTTGTGGTGAAAAAAGTCTGAAATACACATTTAGGTCTTTATTTTACTACACTTTGTCTGTTTGTGTGTGTAGATTTCTGATAAATTCATCAAAAGTTGGCGATGCAAATCATCCCGCTGCTCCGCGATCGCTGTCTGCATCCTGTCATCACATACACCGTTAGAAAGCTCTCTCTCCTGTACAATACTGTCGGATCCAAATATGGTCATTTCCTTTTTATCAGAAACCAATCGTTAAAGTAAAAGGGGGGATTTAACTCTAAAGATTTGGCATCAGCCAATGAGATTGCGCATTTAAAGCCCGTTTTCTCCAAATGACCTTTCTCTCATACTCCAAGTCCGAAATATCCACTTCAGTAGCACCTATATACACCAAACTTTCCAGTGTCTTGTACCTAGTTATATTATGAAGACATTTACAGAGGGATTTGTAAATATATTATTCCTAGCCTGATTTATATAACATTTTATTCCAAAAAAAAAAAGAAAATCATTTTTTAAGGCTATTGACAGTATATTCAAATTTATAGGATAACAAAAGTAGATATCCATAAAAAAAAATTATATCTAATATGTGACCACAATGAAAAAAGTTTTCTTTCTTTTTTTTAAATATATGCAAATTAGCACAAATTCAATTAGATAATGCCTAGTTTGCATATTTAAATATTAAATTACAGAAAACTTGTAATAACTTTTTTCTCATCTTAATGTAGGTAATCAACTGGGAAAGTTTCATTGTGATATCTAGTTAAAAAAAATACCATATTCACCTGTAGTGTCTCGCCTTAAATTTTAATATATTTTAAAATGTCAGTTATTCCTGCAAAGGCAAAGCTGAATTTTCAGCAGTCATTGCTCCAATCTTCAGTTCAGAAATCGTTCTAATATGCTAATTGGTGTTCAAGAAACATGTATCAATATTGTCAATGTCAATTGTGATGCATTTTTTCTTTGCATCAAAGAAACTTTTTGATTGATAGAAAGTTCAAAAGAACAGCATTTATTTGAAACAAACAATCTTTTGTAACAATGTCAATGTCTTTACGGTCACTTTTGATCAATTGAATACATCCTTGCTGAAGTGTTAATTTCTTTAATAAAAAAATCTTACTGACTACAAACTTTTGAACAGTATTATAGATTTTTGCAAGAAACTTAATTAGGGATGCACAATATATTAGTATCATTGTAAGAGAATTTATTGTAGATTACATTTGCAATGAAGTAAAATGAATCTTGATACAGATTACATTCAGCAGTGTTAAATTAGTGTTTTAAAAAAGAATTTTTAATTTTGTATACTGTACAACTGGGGCTGTAAAAGACAAACGCTTACATATCGGCTCATGTTGTCCTTCTCCTCCACTCTGCGTTTCTTTGAGTCCAAACTGTATTCAGACGAGCCTCTGTGTTTCTCACTGGCTCTCAGACTGTCTGACGGTGATACTGAATTATTCTATCGAGACAGAAAGAAAAAAAAATTGATCAGAAGTTGAACAAATCACAAATAACAGCTTTTCCCTGTGCACTTGCTGACAAAACAAACTCTTAAAATGTTCCCTTGAAATAGCATTACATTTAAAGAATATGTACATTTCCCACTACCGCATAATCAGTAGGGCTGTCACTTTTGTGAAAAAATCCTGTTCGATTTCTGAGACATAAGTGTTCATTGAATCGATTGTAAAATCGATTTTCCATGTCTAAAGACGTTTCCATTTTCAACACCAAATATAGGCAAATCCACGGACACCTAAAAGGCATTAGGACGGACGTAATTAGAGGGCGCTTGAGATGCACAAGTCAGCAATATTTCGGATGATTTATTGGCGTGAAGTTTCGTACTCAATGACAAACAGGAGTGCAACATTCAGGGATTGAAATTAACACCCTCCAACCTGCCAAATGAGAGTAAAAATTTACTTTGGCGGGAAACTGTCAAATCACGAGACAATTTGGCGTGTTTCTATGTTTACTCACTTTGCTTGGAAAGTTCGTGTAAGCCAAATCTGCGCAGATTTAGCGCAAATACGCAACTCGCGAGTCCTCGTGATATATTAAATACAGCGTATTGCGCAGAATCTGCGAAATTTCTGGCTTACTTGAACACACACGTCACTGAGCAACAAATGACGGCGCGCTTGTTCACTTGCATTGAAGTAATAGCGAATATTAAAAAGCATTTGGTTAACAGAAAAGACATTGTTATTTACCAACATCCTACATGTTCTGTGTACTGTATTGATCTGTCCACCTAAAACACATTTTTGGTAAAAAATAAATAAATAAAATCGATTCCCTATTTTCGTTTTCGATACTTGTGTTGGTTGGTCCGATCGATTGTGCAATCGATTTTCGAACGTGAGGTGACAGCCCTAATAATCAGTATTTCCAGATCCTCCCTTAAAGGTGTCATCTTGAGAAACGCAAATAGAGATATATACAGTAGTCAAAATTTGAAGTGGATCAAACCTTTCAAAGTTATACATGAATTTTGAACAATACCCATTCTTGTTTTCGGACAACTTTGATGAACTTTTTTTGATCCACATCAAATGTTGACTACTGTATACAAACACTCCAAGTAAATAACTTCTTTCTCAGTATAATGTAACAGGCACTCCAGGTTCAGCTCATTAGCTGTAGACAGTCAGCTATGCTCAGAATGGCCCAGGCTCTCAGCAGCACAAATACAAATATCAGAGGCGTCATGGGGCCACTGGTGGCTTTGAACGAGCAATGTGTGTAAATTCCTCCCTCGTACAAGGTAAACACGGAAAAGCAGGGGGGTTAAGCCCCAGGCCCTGTTAGATCACCCCGTACTCCCTGGCAATGAGGAAGGGAGAGAGCGTGGGGCCTGCCAAGCAAGCAAGCCCAGGCCCCATGAAGCAAAGCAAGCGGGACAGCTGAGCAAACCCCTGAAGTGTGAGGCCTCTAAACCAGCCTGACCACACCACACTTCAAACATTCTGGGCTAACCCCGCAGCCCTGGGCAACCTGCAACGAGCATTACACAATGCGAATGCGCCAAACTGGACAGCAGGGTCAAGCGAAAACTGATCCCTGCAGCACGGAAATGGGGGGAGAGAGAATAACAGTGAAACGCACACACTAAACCAGAAAAAAACGGACCTTCACCCTGAGAGTTAACAAGCCAGACGACAGCTTGTTTTCCTACCCTCCCGCACATGCCCATCCCAACTAAAACACAGCAAACAGCCACCCTTTCACCACAACTAGTGGGCCTTAAATAAGGCCGTAGCAGAGAGAGCGAGTCCATGCATGGCCCTCTGCCAAGACCACTCACTATCTTTATTGTAGGGTTGCACGAAAACGCAATACGGCTTAGTTTGATTATCAAACTGCAAAGTGCAAATGCTGCCATTTAATTAAATACATGCCCTGTGTGTTTCAGAGTGAAGCGTGGCACATGACCTGGTGTCTCAGCAAAACACCAGCGTGGCTTTCAGTGTCTCAGAGCAGCTTGGTTCGCAGTAAATGCTGCTCCTTACGAAAACATTCTCTGCATAAGCTTTGAGTTTCTGCATTTCAAAACACAACACGTCAACCATCTACTTAAACTTGTAAAGGACTTCTAAATCAGCCAACAAAAGAGAATTAAGGGCTCCCTTCAGTTTTCCACTAAAAAACTTAATTGTATAATACTTGGACAGCCATACATTTAAGTAATTTAACTTGTAATTTTATAATTGTTCTGTAAAATAGAAGTATTATTATTATTGTTGTTATTTTCTTCTTAAATACTCATATTTTACAGTGAAATTTTACAATAGCAATTTATTTTGTTTAACATTTTAAATGGTAACAACAACAAACTAATAATATTCACAATATTAATAATAAATTATTATACTTATTATAGTCATATTGATATATAAATCACAGTTTTTGACCAAATTGTGGAGCTCTCCAAATAAGCACAGCAAATCTGCCTTGTCACCACACAAAAAAAAAATAAGAGTGTACTTAAACTGAGAAAGTGTGTGCAGATACAATGCAGTAGTAGAAAGTGAAAGCAGAAAGTAAAGGAAAGGAGAATGGGAGGGCAGCTGAAGTTTTATTGCCCAGAATGCACTGAGAATGGCAGTGGCTGAGTGGCACTCCCTCTGTGAGCACAGCTGGGCAAATGGGCACCATCTCTGGGCCAGAGAGTGTGGCCCTGCCAGGGCATGATCTCAGTGCCAAGCCCACACTCTCAGTCTGACTGACAAACCTCTATTCATGCAGAGAGCGAAGGGGAGATATATGAAAAGGAAGATGTGGCTGGGGCAAAGGAAGTGATCTCGAAGGCAGAAGGAACTCCATGCTCTCCTGGAGACGACACAAAGGCATCCCAGGAGCTTAAATCCCACTCACAAACACTCTACAACAACCTCAGTGTTGCTTTTGTCAGCCCATTTTTCTCCCCACCCCCTTCTTCTGCTAATCCAAAAGTAATAAATAGACCTAGACTGCTCTCTCAGGCTGACAGGGAGAGAGCGAGCAACTGAGCGTGTATGTGTGCATCTCAGCTGCGGGTTTAATAGGCTGACCTTTTAAGACAGGCTTGACGTGACTCAATAAGCAAAGTCAGAGCGGTGCTATCAGATGACCCGTGACAACAGGAAGTCCTGGCGGGCAGAGAGCAGGATGGCCACTGCTGCACTAAGCGCTAATCAGCAGCAGAGTCTGATTTCTGCAGGCATGACTGCACTCATTCACACTGCTGCCCATTCAACACACACACACACACAATTGCCAAGTCAAACTGTTCTGCATATCCAGTTTAAGAGGTGAAATGGGGCAATCCAGCATTTGAGAATAGGGAGAATTTAAGTGGTTACATGAAAACCTCAAATAAACTGCAAGAGGTATGCACAGAGGGACAGAACCAGAGCTGTGGAGACAAAGAGCCAAAGGAACGAATGAAAGAGCAGTTAACAAAACTGTAGAAAAGAGGCACAAGAAGAAACAAAGGAGGAGGCTATGAGATATGGTTGAATGAGTACGGTTTATCTGAGCCAAGAGCTGCAGACATGAAGAGTGGGTGAGGACAAATCCTTTAAGATAAGAGTCAAAGTCTTTTTTAATTGTGATGAAATTATAGCGCTGCTAATCTCTGGCCTGTGCTTTTGCGCATTTTTTACCTGGATTAAAAGCAGGATTATACAGCAGGCTCCCCTCTCTGTCTCTTTCTCTTTTTTTTTTTCCTCAAATCTTAGTGTGCCCTAATACTGCCTGCTTGGCTCTCTACACGCTGTTAACGTACCACTGACTCCCCTCTATCAAACGTCAGGACTTACAGTAAAAGAATAGTTCAATGAAAAATAAAAATTCTGCCATGACATACTTCATCCTTATTCCAAACCACATTATTTTTGTGGAACACAAAATGAGTAATGTTAAAGAAATGTAGATGCCTTTTTTTTTTACACACAATTAAAAACAATGGTTTTCCAGCTTTAAGTTTGGTGCTAATTTAAAAAGTTTCACATATTAAGTAATAAATCACATTTTTGCAAAGTCATCTGAATGGTATACACTCATGAAGACTGTGTACTCATAAAAGTTTTCTATAAAAAGCATTTTAATTTTGTATTGTGCAGGTGTGTTTCACTAAACTTCAAAGAGAATCCTCACGCATACAGGCTGCCATCTATGTAGATACGCTAACAGGATAGTGTTGTTGTTTGGTGTTGCGAAGAGTGAAAACTAGTCTCATTAGCATTAAAATTAGCACGTATTATCATGCTTGACCAGCAGAGACAGCGGGAAATTGACATCTAGCACAGTCAGAATAAAGTCACATGTAACCATGTCCTTTGGAATAAATTTGCCAAATCAGGTGAAAATCTCATTTGGATTGTAAGGGGTGGTTTAAACTTTTTCTAATCCGATCAAGAGGACATGTAAACAGTTGATCGGATTGAAAACCAAAACTGGAAAGGACTGCGCATGTGCAATGACGTAGAAATGGCATAATGACACGAGGAACGAGCTGTTGTTAAATGAACGAAGTGACAAATGACTATCGTATCATTCTTAAGTTTTCCTTTCACTCAGCATCTGTGAAGTGGAGCAGGACAATGTCCTATCAGTCCTTGTTTCAGACTTTCATCCAAAGAGGCCCTGTTTTGGGTGCAGGAACAGGTGTTTTTACTGCTTGATTAATATAAGCAGCATGGCACAACCGTTCATGTGCTCACGTCTCCTAATTAGGACCCGGATACATATCAAGTCTGCTCTTTAAAACAAAGCAAACAATGTAGGAGAATAATATGTGCAAACAGCAGGAAACTTGTGCAGTGTACGCATGTGTAAAAAAAAAAGCTTGTGACGAACGCCCAGATCAAGTTATTTAGCGTTTAAGTAAACGCTACGTTCGGATTCATCAATCGGAATGAATTTATTCCAATTGAGTAAACATAGCTACCGTAATTTACATCAAATTCGAACATGGTTATGCTGATCCACTTCGACAGATGGCAGTGCAGTGTCTAACACCATTGTAGCATCGGTACTTAACGGAGATGAACGGCAATGCAAACGCTAGCAAAAAGCAACTGAATGCACATTTAAAATGGACACAAAAGTACCACTAAAATAAAATGATTTATTTGTAAAGCCTTCTGCACTATACAGTAGTTTTGTGTGAGGAACAAATTACAATTGAAAAAGTTTTTCGTGAAAAAAAAAAAAGGTACAGAGATTCAGGAACTGACAGAACTCACCGTGCTAGACTCCCGCTCTTTATCCAAGGGAGAACGACGAAGGAGATAAAAGAAACAGAAAGAAAAACATCAAGTCAGCATTTACATTTATTTTCTTACCAAAGCATGAGCGTACTGCTTCAGGACATTTGTTGTGGTTTTCTCTTCAGTGCATGCGCGAGTTACCTCTGTGCTCCAGGTCATGGTGGTTCTTCTCATCTTTGACTGGTAGGTGTGCCTGGCTTCCCAGAGCCCCCAGCGCCAGCAGACCTGATCCTGAGCCTGTGACTGGAGGGATGCCTGGGGGCTGCAGCCCCGAGGGGTGAGGGGGCAGCTGGACCGGGGGTCCGTGGGCAGCATGAGAAAGGTGCTGAGCCTGGAGCTGCTGCTGCTGTCAACACACACATTTACATCAAGTGGGTCGGAGTGAAAGGGCTTATGGACAGCAAGCACTGAATAAAGGTGACTGGTTAAGCCCTTCTCTCACAGGAAGCACAGAGAGGAACATTGGCACCCTAACACCTCCATTAGTGGCTGGATCAAAGCAGGACACTCTTCACAAGGACATGTCCTCTTTGAGCTCAGCGGGAACAGCTCACTCCTACACATACTACTGATTTCTAAACGTACACACTGCCTTTGAAAAAGCACACTACTTAACATGCATCTTTTTGCAGCAAACCAGGATATGCACAAACCTATTAATAATTACATGAGATTCAAACAGGTTTGATTTATACACCCTCCCATCTTACACGAGGGAAAACGCAAAAAAGAGAATGCATGATTTTCAGATATTTGTTCACTGAATCAATATGTACACAACACATACATTAATCCACACACACACAAAGTCAAGTGAGTTTAGTGAAATGTTGGTAAACACTGCAGTCACCTCACAAAATATCTGAGAGTTTACACACAGACCCATGGTTATCATCACATAGGCTATGCCACTCATCCATGCCTCCTTAACAACAGCCAATGATATGCCATTCTCTGTTTGTGTTAATTTAATAGTACGTATGTAACACGTGGTGTCAAAGCAGTGGCTGTTTACAGCTGAGAGAGGAAGATGTGATCAAGCAACAGAATAGATCAGGTAAATTTGTGATTCATTGTGTGATTTTAATACCATCCGAATCAAACACAGCATGTTGTTCTTTGCTTAATGTCTGAAATAAAATTGTGTCTTCATCTAATAATACAAATAAAGCTAGATATCTCATTGCACTGCTGTCAAGCTTCATTCATCTTAATTCCCTTAATTGTACAGTTATAATTATATCATTTATAACCAATATAATTTTGCTTTATTAATGGTTCTGTGACACATACATACATTGCACATGAGCTTCCCACATCTACAAAACAGAGACACACCCACATAAGTAATAACTGCAAAAAAATAAAACAATTCAGTTCAAATCAGTTCTTAACTAATAACTGTAAATCAAACTAATTTAGTCCATATAGTGTTAACAAAAATACTGACATTTATTGTCAGATAAAAAGCTGAAATACACTACAGTTCAAAAGCTTCAAACTTTTTGTAGGAAAATATTATTTTTGCTCAGAAATAATGCATTAAACTGATCAAAATTGACAGAAAGGGCATTTATAATGTAACAAAAAAATATATATATATTTAAAAAAAAAAATGCTGTTAATTTTCAAATGTGATAAGAAATCGTATTAGAAATCACGTGACACTGAAGACTGGAGAAATAGTGACTGGAAATACTGCTTTGCCATCACATTTCAAAATATATTAAAAAAAAGTTATTTTTAAATTATAATGATGTTTCAAAATATTAGCATTTCTACTCGTTTTTTTTATCAAACAATTTTGATAAAAAAACTCAGCCTTTGTAAAAGGAAGTCTTTTGCTTACAACAAACTTTTTTTTTTTTACTTTTGAACAGTAGTGTACATACATATTAGACCTGCGAATAGACAACTAATAGTAATTTCAAATGCAGAATTGAGGCTCTAAATACAAAAATGTTCTCATGCAAAATGTAATGCATTTAGTTAATGCATTCAGTTCTTCTATTAAGCAAACAAAACATGTATCAAATACATTTTATTGATGTCTCAGCAGTCCTGCATTCTCAATGTAAACAGCACTCAAATATATAAAATATATTTATAAAACTGTGTGAGCAAGCACTACCATTCTCACAGTAAAAAGCCATTGCTTTGACTAAAAGAAGCACAATGCAGAACATAAACACACTAAATAACACACAAGCGTTAGGATCTAAAGAAGGTTGGGGTCTCAGCTTCTTTAGAACTGACCATCAGAGCAGGGTAGACAGCATGAGGCTGCTGCTGATGAGAGAAAAGAGACGAGCAAGTCATTACACGCTCACTCGTGAATAACACATTACTACTTCACAAATCTACCCAGTCACACCATGCTGACCAATACTATTTCAGCAAAAAGGGTGCTTTTATTTAAATGTGTGTTTTTCTAACCTCAACACATAGCTGAACACCCTTAACCTTCCTAGAAAAACATCCTGATCCCCATTAGTAATCCGCTACTATTTTAAAAGTGGCAAATAACTGGCTAAACATTCGCCTTGATTGTTAAAAGACATGTTTTGAGACAGACTGAGGCCATTTATGCTGCTAGTGTGAAATCTGAAATGCAAATGAAGAGAAACAGTATGCAAAGTGAATCTGGTGTTCTGTATCAAAACAGAGCAAACCAGCAGCAAACCTCAGAGTCAGCCACTAATGTTTTACATGAAAAGCATTAACATTCACATTGACTTATGAAAAGAAGGTCCTGTTTTGCTTTGCCTGTCTGGAAGACTGCACAATTTGGTCAAATATTTTGAGATTATATATCAATATGACTAAAATAATAATAGTTTTGAAATGTATTTTTATTACAACAACTAATTGAAATTAAAAACAAAACAGGAGGTTACTACAGTGTATTAAGTCCTGAACTTAAAGCCACACTAAAAACACTGAACAAAAAGAACAGTGCCATGGTTCACTCTGAAAAACACAGGGCACATTTAATTACATCGCAGCCCCTAGATTTTGATAATCGCACTAAGCCATTTTTCGTTTCCAACTCGATTTTGAATAATCATGCAGCCCTAACGTATGTAACATGCAAGTGTATGTGTGTGCACGTGTTATTCATACCGTTTCTACAGCATCCACATAACGGCAGTAACTTACTAGCAAAACCACATACATGTACAGCACTACCACTTTAACAGGTCAGTCGTACCGCAGACTAAAGCATTCATGGGCGTCTCTATCCTTTTGCTAACCCACTTATTTGCCTCTGCCCCTCCCTGTGGATATCATTCCCTCTCACAATGTCTCTCTCCTTTCACAATCTTCCTTATCCTATCTCTTTCTCCGTGCCAAACGCTGCTGGCTCCTGATTAACAGTGAATCTTTAATGACCCCCCCCCCCCTCGTCTCCCCCCTCCTCTCTCCACCAGGGCTCACAGATTGATCTCCTGCCATCTTCACTAGCCAACAAATAAAAGCTTGTTTTTTTCCCCCATGTTAATTCCTGCAACAGTGTGGCAAGTGTCTGCCTGACTACATCTATTTATCCACTATCATGATGACCATGTGACTGCTAAGTGTGTGTATGTGTGAGCAGAAGCAACAAGCCCTCCCCCCATGCCTCCCCCACCTCTTGCCAAGCTGCTCTGGTGAATGGCTAGCTGTTAAATGATGGAGCCCCATCGACAGTTGCATTCAGGCAGATTCGAGGAAGCAATTACCTTGAAAACAGGGGTCAGAGTCTTGGCTCATTTGCCTTAATTGAATTCCAATATCTGGCTTTGGCTGTCCTGACCCAGCTCAGGACCTCCTACCCACTAGCCCAGCCAAGGCTAATCAAAGCTGGGTAACCACACTCACCACAGGAGACAGACCAAGAACTTTTACATGCACATTCAAGGTTTGATTGAACTAAAACAATTTGTCTTTTTAAATGAAATGCAAATGCTTTAAGGCCTGCTCACACAAGGACGACAATTATCCAGCTTATTTTTCAATGCGGAATTAAGTAGGGCTGTCGCGGTGAAGGAATATCCCTTGCGGTAATTTTGCGTGGGTCAATAGCGCGATATGCGGTATTACCGCCATTTATTTATTTATATTTATTTGTTGCTATATAAATACGTGTTATGATGTGGTCAGCATACACAAAAACAATGTAACCCATGTAACCGAAACTAAACAGCGTCTCTGCATACTGAGTGACAGTCTTTCAATCCGAAGTTACATTGTTACGCCAACGGACTGTCTTTGAGTGAGTCATTAAACCGTTCATTCAACGAAAACGTTCAAAAAAGCTGATTCCTTAAATGATAGATGTAATGAAACAAGGTGTTAATAATTTTTTTTAACTTTGAGCTCCACTTTTCAAGGCTCAGCTGGCCAGCAATGCTTCACTTTTGGGCAAAGCTGAAGCAATGCTTCACTTAAAGGGTTAGTTCACCCAAAAATGAAAATTAAGTCTTTAATTACTCACCCCCATGCTGTACCAACCCCGTAAGGCCTTCGTTCGTCTTCGGAACACAAATGAAGATATTTATGATTAAATCTGAGAGGTGCATGACTGCTACATAGGCTCCCTAAGGGAATGAATCCTGACGGCCCAGAAAGTCATTAAAGAAAATGTTTAAATATTCCATGTCACAACAGTGGCTCAACTATAAGTTTATCAAGCGACGAGAATACTTTTTGTGCGAAAAAACAAACAAAAATAACGACTTTATTCGACTATTCCTTTTCTTCCTTGTATGCCTGAAACGAGACTTCAAGAGATTTCCACGATGCATGCGCGAGAATTGCGATCTCCTTCAACTACTTCAGTTAAGTTCTCGCGCGTGCGTCGTGGAAATCTCTTGAAGTCTCATTTCAGGCCTACATCTTACGGGGTTGGTACAGCATGGGGGTGAGTAATTAATGACTTAATTTTAATTTTTTGGGTGAACTAACCCTTTAATAGAGACCAATGGCATCGATTCAATGCGTGACTCGCTGCTTTCCCCCCACAGCTTCCTCACGCTGTGTAATGCTGACCAGCGCTGACGCCATTCATGGTAAATACCCTTACACGTTAAAAGGATGATACGACAAATATTTCGCTTTCCTTGGATACGGCAATCTTTTCACGAATATACATGACTTGACTTCAAAGACAGACGCAGGTATTTGCACGCGCTCAGTCGGTTTGTCTGTTTAGGCTTAAGTCTAAATCCATGAAGCCTCTGTAAAAATCACCATGATAAACAGTCTTGTTATCATTATTAACTTACTTAACATTCAATACACATGGTACGAACTACGAAGGGTGGCATTATGAAAAAAGAAAATGCGGTTGCTGCGGTTGGCCTGTCAGTAGCGGCGCGGTACTGCAATATTGCGGTTATCGCGACAGCCCTAGAATTAAGATATTTTCTGTGAATGTGCGAGACTAGATTCACTAGCCACTCACTATAGGAAAATACTAGAATAATAACAAAGTGCAGTAACCAGTAAACTATTTTCACTACAAACCAGTGTGTTTATGATTAAATAATATATTAACACAATATGATAAATACCAGTTTGAAATATCAAGCAGCATAATGGATTGTTTTTGTACAGCTGAAATAACAGGATGTAAATGACACCAGAAGCCTCGAACATTCAAGTAACAAAATGGCAGCATCAGCTTAAATAAAAAAATAAGGTGGGTAATCTAAACTAAACTATAAGGTTAAAAATGTTATAATGATGACACAAAGAAATTATATTGTTGGAATCACTTTTAGATAATTTTTTTTCCCCAGCTGATAAACGATAAAAACATTGACAGCCAAACAGAATCCACCGGAATTTAAAGAGCTTGAGCATTTAAATCAGATGGAACCATAACTTTGTGCACTTTTATAATAAACAGAGCATTATCATTAGTTGGTGAGGACACTAATATTACATTATAGTTATCTTTACAGTTTATGTTTTTGATGTGAATGGTCCTTTATTCTGGCAGAAAACGTACTAGTTTGGTTTTTGAAAACTCTGACCGTGTATACATCCTTCACAGTCTAGGTCCGTCTAGTCTGAATACAACTACGCTTTCTCTGGATGACAAAGACAACACACATCTTCAAATATTCAATTACAAATTGTGTCATGTATATTTGGACAGAAAGATGAAGACTGTAGCTGCTCGACTATGCAAAAACCTGCCGTAGCTTGCTTGACTGCGCATGTAAGAGAACTTCAGTTTATAGTCTACTGACCTACAGAAATCCATAATTTGTATTTAAAAAAAAAAAGATTCATAGAGTTATCTCTGGATTACAATCAAAGATTGTAATTCAAGTAATGTTTGTGTTGCCCAAGTAAGTAAGAAGCTTCTCAATGCTCCTTAACACTAGCTCTTTAAAGTATTTAACATGGCTAATCACAGACAACCCTGCCAGAATTAGACTTCTCCCTTTGTGTGATCAAAACAAGATCTTAACTACACAAGCTTAAACATGTCTCTCTCCACATGCCTCTCAAAAGATGTGACAAACAGTAGGGCTGCACGATTGCGATACTGCACAAAATGATAATCACGATTATTTTTATTAATATTGAGATCACAATTATTTGTTGATTTTAACCAAAACAAATTTTATTGTCACATAGGCTAATTATAACTGTTTTCACATCCATATTGTGCTACATTCCTGCTAATGTACAACTATGTGCATCAAAATAAAACAGGTCCTCTTATTCACCAAAATTCAGTCCATCTCCTTAAAGAATAAAGAAAAATAAAGAAAACAAAGAAAATGTAGCAAAACTTCAACAGGGCATTGTTTTACATTTTACATTGTGTAAATATATTTTAGGAAGCAAAATATAAACTTGCACTGTGCCTGCATAATGGATGTGAATAGAACTCAAAATATACAATCAAATAACAAAATGTAACCAAATGAGAAAATTTCAAGGCAGAACTATGCACAAGTTCGATTAATGGATAAAATTCAGAGTCATTGTTATGACGCTTAAGAAACGTAAAACCTGGTTGTGGTACAGTGTCAGTGATTTAGTTGTGAAATCTTACTGCATAAATTGAATCTTATTTAATCCTCCATATGAAAGTTTATGTGCTTGAATAATTTCTATTTATTAAACAATAGTTCAAAACAAGACGTTTGTAGTAGGCTACTGATTATTGGAGTCCATTAATCGAACTTCCATGACTCTTATATAGTAATTATATATTACTATGTACCAATTTACTAATGCTCACACTCGGTCTCTCTCGCGCGGACACGCTTGGTATCTCTCGTGCGCAGACGCACTCATTATCTCTCGCACGCTGTCGCTCATGGAGGCACGTGATCAGAAAGTGGTTTCCGGAGCGCTAAATTTGCTTTGCAAAAAAAAAAAACTTTGATACGGAGCGTTCTGTGAACGGAATGACGCATTTTAAATATTGCTCGACCACGCGAATTTGATCGTGGGAAGCCAAAATCGTGATCGTGATTAAAATTCAATTAATCGTGCAGCCCTAACAAACAGACACACAGATCGGCACATATTGATAAGACAAAAACAATGGCATAAAAAGGCAAACAAAATGGTGTAAACATCACATTACAAATTGAAACAAAGTAAAAAATAAGACCATGAAGGGCAGGAGCAAATCTGCAGCAGGAGACTGATGGGACTAAGACACACCAACAATCCTGATCTCCTCCCATAACACTAGTATAAATGGCTTTAGCAATCACGGATTAGCCCTTGGACTGTTTAGGAGCTGCTGAGGTGATGCGTGTTGGATTGAAGGTTTTACACTGGAGGATTACAACTGACGCATCACCTTTGACCCCACCTGTGGGAGTAGGCTAATTTAGCTGCTTCTTAGAGAGCAAATTTGATCTTTATCACCACAGACTATAAATCCAATTGTCATTTAGGAGCCAGGCATGAATGCATTAGTACACTGAGCTGCTTGTGTGCAGGTTTGTCCCTGGCCCTGGTCAAATGAAGGAGAAAGAGGGGTATACACACGGTGAGAGGCAGATTGGGAAGTCCACGTACCCCGATGATGGCATTCAACTCAGTCATTGTCACTTGCTTAGCACGTTCAACAGCCTGTGCGACCTGCTGTTGGTGCTGGAGGAAAAAGAAAAAGACAAATCAATACACAGAAAATTTACATGGGCTAACAGAAATAATGGCAAACAGCTCATTTTATGAAGAAAGATGGAGAATATTTACCTCTTGTGACAAAAAAGGCATTATTTGAGCAAGAATTGCATTTAGCCGTTTGGCAATCTCAGTCTGAAAGAGAAAAAAAAGAGACATACAAACAAGTACGTTATTGAATGTTGTCAGCTCTTCTCTAATCACTCAAATGTACTTCATTTTCGACAGCATGCACTCAAACACCCTAACGTTACTTTCACGTTGCTGAATGCTCTAATCAAGCCTCCGCGGATCTAAACGAGGCATGATGGGATACCTCCAGAACTCCTAATTAATGAAGTAAAACTTCAGAAACGTCTGTTTTTGCTAACGTTGCCATGTGTCTGATTCGGCGCATAATGAACAAGAGGCTCTTTGAGGGTTGATATGGTGTCTGTGGCTCACAAAGCCAAACGGTGCTCCAGCACACTGCTACTGAAACAGATCTAGCCAAATCCACAGCTTTGCCAGGCTAAGATGGGCAGAAGGCCTGCGGTGCCCATCTGGCCAAGAGATGGAGAGAGAGAAGGAGAGATAAAGGAAGGGGGGGGGGGGGGGGTTGTGTGGCCTCAACCCTCAACCCCCCACCCCCTCATTACCCAGACAGATTATTTCATTAAGATGCTGAAATATGCTAATGCTGATTTGGTGCTGGGAGATTAACGATGGCAATACTGAGCAATTACCATTTTTCCCCATGCTCCCATTCCAGCAGCGCAGGAGGCGAGGAACCGGAGCCCTACAGCAATATTCAAAATGACTTTTATTGATATGGAGAGACGGACAGGGTAATCAGCCAACATGCTCTGGTTCTCCTGCATTACTCACAGCTACCTGAAGTCCCCAAGAGCTATATTTCATCATGAGCTATGCTAACGCTTCAGGATGAAAGGGAGAGAAGGGAAAGGAGAGCACGAGGGAGGGGGGAGAGGAAGTATGGGGCGGTGGACAAATTGATTATAGGTTGGAGCAGATGGCCCAGCAGGTGAGGGAGGAGAGAAATTTCTCTTTCTTTCACTGAGAACCACATTCCGTTCATTTTTTGGCAGTGTGACCTCTGTGCCCCTGGGAGGGTGCTGACCCTGGCACTCTGATGGATTCGGTCTCTTTAGAGCGGGTGAGAGTGGATGTGTTCTGACCTGTGATGAACTGTCTCTAGGGATGTGAACAAAGGATCTAAGCCCTCTCCACACCCCTTTAGAGTCATTGAGCTATATTAATGCTTTTTCAGCTCAGCTTTGCTACACAAACACACACTCCTTCACAAAACAAACGCATACAACAACAATCTGTTGGCATCTAACTAAAGAAATATTAGAGCATAAAACGCTGCCTGCCCTCATACACAAGCCATACGCTGAGGTTATTTTTCCTCGCTCACTCTATCAGTTCACACCCTCCCCTTCGCTTCCATTCCTGTATGCCACTCTCAGGTTGCCACGGTAACCAGCCCACCCCTATCTCTCCCTCAGATCATTATGTAAATTGGAGCTCTGCTTGACCATAACAGGCAGTAAAATCATATTACGCGCACAGGGGCAGGTCATTAAATTGAATTTTCGGCCTGTCGATCAGATCAACTCAGCAAATTAATGTGGGATGAAAGGGAGCAGAAGGGGGAGGGGGGAGTAACGGCTTGTCTTTCATGGGTGGGGTGAAGCGTGTGTGTGAGGGAAGATTGAGAAACACAACCCCTACATCGGAGCCAAAAAACCCTGGTAACTGTCCAAAGGAGAAGATATTCCACAGTAATTATCAGAAGAGACTTTTCCATTAATAAACAGCATACAAGACTTGTTAGTACACAACACACCACAGCATTCAAATACAGTAGAGCACCTGCTTAAGCAAACAGCCTTCTGTTGTGATGCTGCCTTGGATCAAGCAATGTGGATTGTGGAACAAATATCTAAATTTATTTAAAAAAAGTTTTTAAAAAATTAAAAAACTTTAAGCGGGGCATGATGCAAGGGATACTATCTCATGAAAATAGTGTCTACGTAGGGCTGCTCGATTATGGCAAAAATCATAAATCACGATTATTTTTGGTCAATATTGAAATCACAATTATTGCTGGACGATATGATAAAAGTCTTATTTCACGATACGAGTCATTTTAAATATCAGTATATTTAATTATCAATACTTTAGCAAAAACTAATACTAGCTTTACTAATGTAAGATAAAAGGTCCTAAAAATAATTACAGAATACAAGTAAACAGTCAGCAATACATTGAAAACAAAGAAACTATAAATAAAACAGAGCAAAAATACAAATTAAATAAGCAGTGTTCTATTCATAAAGTAATAGCCTACAACAACCACCAAATTTAATAAGCAAATGTAAAAACAACACTGCATTGTCTTACTGTATACATTAAACGTAGATTAATCCTTATTAATGCAACTTAGGCAAATTCACTAACTGATCTTGACTGAATTACTTTTGGCCTTTGTCGTTTGATTATCATTAATTACAGACACTGCAGATGGAATATTATGCTGCATTTACTTTAAAATCGAATGCACAAATTGAATATACGGTTACACGCATTCTTTCTCAACTCTGTATGTTTACTTAAGACATAACCCACTGTATTGTGAACACTCTCCAAAAAGGCATTTTTTAATTTGTGTGTACTTCTTTAGGCGCGTATCTGAAGCCTACTTGCTTATCCGCGTGCACACACAGGAACAGTGTCTCTTTTGTGGCTTAATGCACTTTAAATAAGCTAGGGATGCTAACCGATGACCGATGGTTGACCGTCTCACCGTTAACCGATCAAAGTTGTCGGTAGTCGGTTAAAAAAAAAGTGATCTCTAAATTAGGCTATTATAGACAGTGGACTAAACGCTACTACAGTTAGCCATCTTATTCCAAGATATTTTTGTGTGAAGTGAACAAATCCTTCACACTCAATTTTCTGTTTGTACTTAATAAACCAATAAAAACATTTGGCGCGAGGTCACAGCGTTTGGGTTCGCGCGCTCACAAGGTTTGCGAAAAGTAAAGGCTACGGGCTAAAACACTAGAGGTTAGAGCCAGGGCAGACGACAGGATGAAGCGTGCAAAGAAACGTAGTGTGTGGGACCATTTCACCAAAAAGAATGACACAGTAAGTTGCAACTTGTGTAATACAGTGCTTATACAGTAATAATACTGTAGAAATACATTACATCTACATTTCAGCGGTAACAGATAAGGTGATGATGATCATCATCTTTCTTTATTATTGTTAGCAATAGAGGGTATGCGCATGACGTCACCGTCGGCCGGGGTGAATGCGGTCACGCCCACAAGTGGCAAAAAGACTGAGCGGCTGCATTTGTTTTCAAGGTGAATGCCGTGAAAAACACACAAAACAGATCTAAAACGGGAAAGAGCTTTGCGATTGACTGTACAACTAGATTTGACCAGAAATCTGAGGTACTGTATATTTTCACAGACTGCAAAAAGCTACAAAACAGACTATATTCTGCATAATTGGATGTTTTTAAATAAACACTGACCAAAAACTATACGGGGACGATATGATGATATACAGTATAACATTAACGTAAGTGATCACTCGGATTTAGACCTATCTATATTGTATTTATATAAAACGTTTACAGGCAAATTTTCTTAATTTATTTCCCCGGCGTCGAAATCAGGCACATATAAATGTCAGGAAACACGATTCCTGGCTGCAGATCAATATCCATGGATCACTGGATCTTTGATAAGTTGTAAGGAACACTATATCGAGTCCAACTTTTAGTTTAAACTGATAATAGTTTGTTTTACTCGCGTTTTCGCAGTTTCCCCTATTAACTCCAGCCACGCAGCAGCTCTTTTGCCACTCAGTCCGGCTGAGGGGGGCGTGTTCCGGCGGGGAGGTGACGTTAATGCATTCCCTCTATAGAGTGCCGAAGTTACGACGTCACTCTGTAGGCCAAAACGCGGAAGTGAGTTAGCATTTTAGCACTCCCGGTTCCCTTGCTCTAAAGTCTATGGGATTTTTGAATGGGTTTTTGCTACATCGCCTGAAATAAGGTCTGTGGTGAACAAAGCCTCTAAATATTTTCACGTTTTGATCTATGACATAGAACACACAGTTATAACCTGCTTGTGGTTTTTTAAAATTTATTGTGTCTACTTGTGTTTTTTAAAAACTTTATATAGGCTTCAAAATGTATAAATTTTGGATTAACTTGTAAAGATTATCTTGATAGACAAAACGTGTAAGGGTCACAGCTCTTTGTTAAACACAGATCTTATTTTTTGCGATTTTCCAAAAGTCTATGGGGAAAATGCATAGCTTTTCGATCGAGGGAACCCATGCGCCGCTAGCTTCCGAGTTGTCCTACAAAGTGACGTCATCACTTCGGCACTACGTTACCTCAGACTAACGCCGCCTTCACACTGGCAGTTGAAATCAGCTCCGTAATTCGCAATACGCCCCCAGCGGACGTCGTACTACACCGCGAAAAGCGTCGGAAGCGGGTAGAACAAAAATGGCGGAGAGATTAGAAAGGTTGATTTTGTCCGTGTCAGAATGTACGATTCTGTATGATCTCTCTGATGAGGGCTACAGAGATATTAATAGGAAGGCTGCTGCGTGGAGGAAAGTCGCTCAGGACGTTGAGATGTCAGGTCGGCTAAAAAATGTGATATTTTAGTGGTATAATGTCAATAGTTCGATGTCTGTCACTGTGCGCAACGATACAGAAAACTTTTCCGTCTACAAATTCCCTTCATTTACCATGGATTTACTGTAACGTTATAGCCTATTATATTATTTCCACCATGAAATGTGTGATATACATATTGAATTGTATTATATTATTAATGTAGACAATGTATTAAAGGACTAATGTAATAAAATTACAGTATTTAATGTATTGTTAGGCTACTGTTTTTCATACAAATACCATAGAAACCATACAGTTACATTTTGCCATGATAGTGAGGTGCTATAGGCTATGCATGGTTTTATTTGTGGTTATGATCTAAAATGCATGATACTGGATGACCAAAGGTTAATTTGAATAAAACTCAATGACTTTGCCATCATTGAATTTTCTGTCTGTATGTGAATGAGCGGGGTGAGGGAAAATGGCCACAATATTTAATTATAGCCATTTTAATTATTTAATTATAGCTTACATTTTAATTGTATAACTGCCCTAATAACGTTAAGTCATGAAAATAAAAAAAATGACATGACAACTTATCGTTCTAAAATCATTATTTATTGTATGAAAAGTTTAGAAATCAGGTTTGTTTATCAGTACCATAGCAACGCTCAACTTCCGCTGGAATTGTCGGATAGGAACCGTCCGTAGCTTTTTGCAAGAGTTCAATTTTTTGAACGCATCCGGATGACCAACGGACGCGATTTTCTTCGCACCGCACTCTGTCGGACCCGTTTCGGACCCATTCGCATGCGGTCTGCGAATCTCCATAGGAAATGAATGACTTCCGGTCGTTTCGGTGCCGTATCGGAGCTGATTTCAACTGCCAGTGTGAAGGCGGCGTAAGCGGAGTCTCTTCGGAGCTGTCATTTTCTTAAATGAGACGCTGCAATGTTTCAAATGAGCTTCTAACGCTAGACTAACGTCTTTATTTTCAACGCGATCACCTTGTACCCAAACCATTTCGAAACTAAGGAGCCATTTGTCCTCCGATTACATACAAGCTCCTCGGCGCCGCGTTTGCGGGACTCATGTTTCGCGCTGTAGGGGATTTTAAAAAAGTGACGTGAGTCAGTGGAAGGGCGGCGCCGGGGCAGTGTGTGTGTGTGTGTGTGTGTGTGTGTGTGTGTGTGTGTGAGCGGGAGGCAGAGAGAGATGCGACAGAGTTGCGAAATTGCAGGCGCGGCTCGAAATGGCTGTTATTTCAAATAGCGTGGCATATTTTAAACTAATCGGTTAACCGGTTTCAACCGGCTAATGAGGCTCGGTGGTCGGTCAAGAAAAGTTTTAGTTTTCGCCATCCCTAAAATAAGCGTCTAATATCAAATACGTCCCGCAGTTTAGCAACGGCAGACTACTCACTTATTTGGACGTTACATTTGGGCTTCTAGGGAGGAATGAAAGTGCGCGGCTGTGAAGGAAAGGAAGATGCGCTGGACGGAATGCTCCAGCGGCACAATAATTGGTTTACCTCGATTATCTTGTTTTCATATTCATTGGAAGCCAAAATCAGAATAAAAAAAGAGCCCTATATCTATGCTTAATTATCTTAAGACTTTTTGTATTGTGACACATTGACAATTACATCATATTTTATCCTCTAATCTTATTATGATGATGATACAAAAATACTGTAGCCTACTGCTATTTACAGTAAAGACAATAATAATCAAATGTAGGGAAGATTAAGGGAATTACCAAAGAACAAACAAAAAAGTAAACCGAAAAGTGACCCAGACATATTACAGTAATGATAAACTAAGAGGCAATACATGTTCGTAACAAATGCAACAATGCAAATGATCTTGATGGATTTTTTTCATTTTTACTTCATGCAAAATGAGACATTTTCTTCATGCAAAACAATTTCTTTTTTTTTTTTCCTGAGGCAAAATGTGACCTGGGCATGTTTTTGTGGGATTCACCCTTGATAGAGTCCATAAAACAAGCCAAAAGGATTGTAATCCAAATCACTTCACACAAACTAAACTACTACATACATTAACCTCAGATTAAACCACTGCACCATGGGAAGAGAACAGGAAGTGTGGAACTCCTGAGTGCCGTAAGCTACCAGAACAGCTCCCACACAGGCTGATAAAAAATAGGGCCAGCGAGTGAAAACAAGGCCCTTCAGCAGAGTGAGGGTTTCTGCTCAGCTTCACAATCCCAGGTGCTCAGTGCTGTCAAGCAGTATGTGAAGAGCTCTCACACACAGCCCAATGTCAATGGCACGCCAGAAGCCATTTACCTGTTGCTGTGGGTACGAGCTGAGTGCAGGGAGACACTGATGAGGATTAAATATGCTGCAAAACAACTGCACACTGAAGGAGAGCCACTCACTGACAAATGAACACACATACAGCTGCACTCTCTCTATGACTCAAAGAACAATTACAGACAAGAGACAGGGAGAGAAAATACAGTCAGTTGGATGGTTGAACTTACATTTACATGCTCACTCAAACATAAAAAGCCACATATACATTCTTCACAGTCACAGATAAGTCCCGCCAACAAATAAACGAAAGCACTCAATGGCATTTACAGATTTGAGTTCATTCCTTCCCGCCTGACACAGACTCCTCTAACCCTTGGCTTCCGTCGGGCTGAAAGGCTGCATTGAGCAGCAGTCGTCTGTACAGGGTGTCTCTGTCTTGCCCTTGATGCATATGCAGCACAAATCCTGTTAGAACAGTTTAGTGATGTTTGTGTCTCTCTGTGCATTCATCTGCTGAAGCCGGACACAAAGGACACAGACACGACCACCTGGTTCAGTGAACAGAGCTGAGAGACAGATGTGGCCTAAAATTACACAAACACTACAGTATCTATATCCAACACTAAGGATGCGATGTGGCGAGCAGCTTAAAAATCTCCTGCTGGTATCCGATTACATATTGTCCAATAACATAACCTATTCAGTGTAGCTATTTTGAGAGACTAAATAAACAATAATAATAATAGGTTAAACATTCAACTTAAAATTGATCAGTTTTGGTCTCCATTTAAAATGCATGTCAGGAAATATTGGATTTTTCACTGCAAGTGATACAAAAAGGTGCTAATTTAAAGTTAGTCCTTAAATGAATTCATTAATAAACGTTTAATATAATTTAATAAAAATGCTAATTCCACGCTGAAAATTATAATGTTGTTGTGACAGCAAGTTACTTGTTTCATTTAAAGCAATTGATTTTACCATTTATTTTTGTTTAGATAAAATATAAGTTGTGTCCCAACTTATAAAGATGAGCGTACACCAGGGTTAGGCACGTAATTCCGCTAAAACAAGGCGAGCATCAACGATTTTCACGTGATTTCTCCCGAGAGGAAAATAAAAAAATTAAAAAAATTAAATAAATCACCTGCTGAAGAGAGACTGTGTGTGCTCTGAGTCAGTTTGCTTTGGCTCAGAATCAAATCGACCATCATCACCTTGGCAAACAATTCCTGGAATCCTGAATAAATTATTCATCTGAACAAGTTCCCTCCCCGCTGCCGGTCTCAACCCCCCTCCTCGCTCTCTCTCACCCTCTAAGGCCACAGACTGAGCTTCACTTAATGAATCTGGCTTAGTGTGTGTGTGCACACAAAGAACTGACCAAATACAGCCACACCAATAATAACACACACTAGTTCTGCATTCATTCAGCAGTGAGTACTTCAGGACAAAACGAGGAAGAAAATGAAGACAGAGGGAACTGTGTTAAACACAGAGGGACAGCAGTTCAGGGGCCTCTGAGGCTCAGTAATTTAAGGCCTACATTGACAAGCACGGCCGTCCAGTTCTTGCCCCCACACGGCCAGCCCTCCCCTCATGGCCGCACACTCACCATCCTGCCTGGGGCTCTAACGTACTGCAAGATCAGCACCACTACAAACTCACAAGCGTGTTTACATAAAACAGTTATTTAATAGTATTCTGAATCTGGTGGATCCTGAAAGCACATGGCAAATCTGGCACCTATGTGCATTTTCCTTCCGTTCTTTTCCATCAAAAAGAACTACATGAAGGGCAGACTATGTTATCAGACTGCTGTCATCACCAACTCCAGAGAGAACAGGGAGTCCATGCTCCAATGAATAATTCATGCATTTGAGTCCACTCAGTCAGGGCTCTATTGATAAACAAAAGAGAGGGTCTACAAAAAATACAAAAAAACAGTCGATTAACCTGTTTGCGCAAAGCCCAAGCACCTACCCTTCCCTCCCTTTTCATTTTCTCTCAGTCTCTCTCACAGCTGGAGATAAGTGCCTGACAAAACCTTTCAGAAAATGCAGTGTGTGTGAGAGAGAGACATGTGGGCCAGACACACACACACACACACACACAAACACAGAGTAGCTGATGGATCGTGCATACTGTTCCAATTCACCACCCTCACACTGATACCATTAACCTTGTGAGGCCTCAGGGTGAGAACCATAAAGGGCCTCTTCAAACTGAGCCCTCCTCATATGACTATACATCATACCACTACTAATGACATAGACCAGCCAACACCCCCATTTCCTCTATTTCTCTTTCTCTCTCTTTTAAAATGCATAAAATGCATTTGTTACAAAACCAATCGATCAGTTTCAGGAAGAAAAAAAAAAAACATACAAGCTGCCAACAATTAGGTCAGCCTGTGATGGCCACCATTCACATCAATTACTAAAAAAGGTTAAATAACAATTCCTGCTAGATGAAGCTGACCTAATGACCTTTAACTGGGCCGGCCTCAGTCTGTGCCTCCATCTTTGTCTTGATTTTCTTTTTTTTTTTTGTTCTGTTATGTGCAGACACCTCTTTTGGCTACATTTATTTATAGGGCCAGCATAGGAAACAAAAACAAGAAAGAGGAACAGATTCAGGAAACAAATTCAAACTTGCACAAGCCAGATTCAAACTAGGCACTAACCACTATGCCTCTGACCACTGTAATCATATAATCTATGCATCACTACCATGGGCGTCAGTTTGGTTTGAAATGTGCTGGGGACAGAGACGCATTCGGAAGGGCATTTTCAAAAGTGCTAGGTACAATGACGCATTCATTCTTTTTTCTCTTTCGCACAGGTTATGTTTTGAAAGACGATGTCCTGTAGCTTACTGATTTAAATAAATACAAATGTATACAAAGATGTGATGTCCGACCAAAAATGTGATGGTACTTTGGGTTTAATGGGTCGTACAATGAGATCTAATATATGTTGTTAGGATCGTGAATTTTTGCGTGAATAAATACATAGATCCGCCTGTGTTGTACATGTACTATAATGGTCTAGTGGCAGAATTTTTGCCAAGCCTGTAGGAGGTTCTGGGTTCTAATCCGCACTCGTATAGTTTTTTTTTCCCCTCATCGATAATGTTTATCAGTGGTTGTATCAAGAATCTTGATATACTTTATCACTGATAAACATTATCGGTTTGGATGAGGGGAAAAAAACTATACGAGTGCGGATTAGAACCCAGAGAAGCAGGGACACGTTTGTGTGCATTTTGATTTGTGATTTCACCGGAACGAATAGAATCTCTGCAACGGGTTGAAGCGCGCGTCCAAGTGAAGACAACACATTTTAGCGCTAGATCGCCTCTTATTTAACAAATGAATGAAACGAATGCTGCTAGTTAACTGGAAATGTTTTATTTGTATATGTACATCCATGCCGCGAGAGGTTTCAAAAGTGGTGGGGACAATATCGACCCTGGCGAAAAGTGGTGGGGACATGTCCCACCCGTCCCCCCCGTAAATGACGCCTATGATCACTACTCAAAACGTATACTTGCATGTTTTTGTGCATGCGCCTTTTGCACACTCTGACAGATAAAAATAGCTATTAAGCTGCAGAACACTTTTCAAAACCCCTACACCGTCCAGTAATGTCTGCAAAGACCCTGCTGTGTTATTGTCGTCTCTTTGACCAGACAAATTCATTGACTGTCATGGCAGAGGACACATGCAAAAAAAAAAAAAAAAAAAAAAAAACCCACAAATGAAGCAAACAATGCACAACGAAAAGAATATGGTGTCAGAGTACATCACATACCTGTTTATGCATTTCAATGTTCAGCCCATAGGACATCTCATAGTACTGCAAGAGAAAATGAGAAATGCATTCAGCACACAAGTAATAGATTATGATATTGCCTACAGTAAGCTCTCTCTCTCTCTCCTAGTTTAACAGACAAAAAAAAGCTAAGAACACAAAGCTAAGAAAAAGATCATTGCCTGATTCTAGGAGTAGAGAGCAATGTTTATGAATCTCTCTGCTAACACTTATTTAGCGACCACTTACTATTTACTCAGTCAGCACCACTACCATTCATGGAAGCAGAGTTCTCAAAATAGTTACTAAACAGCTCTTAAAAACAAACTAAGCAAAGATTGACAAATAAGCATCTCATCTGTTATCCTTCACTCTCTCTTTCTACACCCTTTTGATCCCTAAGAAACACTTATTTTCCCTCACATGAATCTGTGTCATCTCAAGATAAAAGTCCTTTTTCTACACTCAAAATAGTCGATCAGACTATGTTCATCCAAACAACTAAGGCAAACATTTGTTTTTCGTGGAGCATGTCTGTGTATTTCAGTTAGTTTATCTGGTAGGGGCCTTTTTACCACACGGCATTCCTCCGAAAAAATAATATTTAACAAAGGTGCCAGCATGTTGAGTCAATACCTACTGCATGTTCAAATAAGATAAGAGAGAGTAGAGCTCAGTTAACAGTGTTCAACCTGTGCACTATTACATCACATCCTGATGGAATTCAGTTTCCACTCACTGGACTTCTAATAAGAGGTGTTCTGCCACACCCATATTAGTGATTCTTGAATCGCACACAAGAGCCAACAGAGTGACTGTAATCATCCTGAAGGTTGATAACCTTTCAGCTGGGTAGTTATTTAAGTCAAAAACAACTATACACACTTAAATTGCATAAATACATAGATTGTTTGATTTTCAATTGGCTAGCTGAGAAGATCAATGACAGCCCAACAATCGTCATCCTTTACATTCACTGCACGCAATTATCGTAACATTCTTATATAATCTTCACAAATTACTTACAATAGAGTGGACCCTTAAATGCCGATCATAACAAAAATCTAAACCTGATTAGACTGAGCAAGCCAGCCTTTTTTCTTACTCGAGTCGAGAGACACTCAGCACCTGGAAGATGGAACAAGCAACTCCCTGTCCAAAACACCCTCCAGGCATTTTACAACAAATAAAAACACCCACACTCTTATAATATCACTGATCCTTCAGTACAATCAATGCAAACGCTATTACACAATAAATAGAGGTAGTGGATACTAAACATTAGCTCAAATAGCTGGCTGGTGGCCCTATTGATGTTTTCAAGGAACAAAAGAACAACAGATAGCAGACCTCAGATTAAAAACAAACTTGCTCTTACCATGACATAATGTCGCTGCATCTCGGTCTTCTCATTTGCTAGTTTGTCATACTCCACTTTAAGACTGTAAGAAGAGAGAAAGAAAAGGAATGAGTTCCAATCGTTCCTGGATGGCAAAGTCACTTAAAAATCGCTAGGTGGTAACATACACATGGGATTTATTGACACAAATACTAATGTTGATTTTAATAGTCGTTTACATGAAATTGCAAATAAAACATTAAACCACTTTTACAGTTACTGTATATAATGGTAAATTACATAATACACAGTTTAATATGGTTATAGTTACTTATTAACTCTGTTATGACAACTGCCAGGCTTAAGGTTGCACTGATGCTGCATTTGATTTACACAGACTTAAATTGAGCAGCATCAGAACCGTCTCCGAAGCTACAGGTAACAGGTGTAAAAAGCATCATCATAAAGGTCATTAACAGCAATATTTACCTGTGGTACTGAGCTTGAAGGAACTGAAATTCATCTTTGATCCTGTCACAAGATTCTGCTACAGTGAATTTGAAGCCTGGCTGACCAGGCTGGTGAGGTGCCTGAAAAATAATAGCATTCATTTATGTAAAATGCTGTAAAGCATAAAACTCACATTATTCATATAATCTAGTCACTGATGCAATATGCTATTATACCAACTGTGTTTTTAATGTGTCACTGCAGCTTTTACTTCCTACCACCAATACCAAAACAAACTACGACCTTCTCCATTTTACAGCAGTCCATAGGTCTCAGGTTTTACTTTCACTGTGTTTTTGAACAAGTCATGGGTATAACCACGGGTGTCAATAACACATTCATGCTTCCCGATTTTTAAGGAAATTATATTTCATCGGAGCTGAATTGCGGTTTGTCAGAAGTGCCCAGGCGCTCCCTCGAGCTCGGCCTGTCGGTGGTTTGGACACTCTAGTGGGAACAGCCTCCAACACTCAGCAGCGGTCGGCGCGACACAGACGGGTCACTGCGTCTAAACAGCCCCGGAGAAAAACTAGCAACTGATTCTCCTCCCAGTTTTTTTTTTTACTGTAAAGTGAGATGAAAATGTACCACTGTTCAGAAGCAAGTTAACGGACATCCAGAAGAGCGCATTATTGTTAAGTTTAAGCAGAAATAAAGGACACGCCGCGCGAGAGAAACGTCACACGACACAATGGTGCGCGAGCATCATGAGCTCAACGGTCGCAAAGGTAACGCGCGGCGCTAGACTCAATGCATCAATATAATTTATGTTACTCACCGGATGCCGGCCCTGCGGATACATCTTGAATGTATCCTTCTGAGGTGACGATCCAGGGGATGTGGCGTTCTTCAGTAATCCGAGTAGATGAGCGAGAGCCCGTCCGTCACCCCTCCCTGCACTCGCGGACACACAAAGTCCAGTAGGTCCACGCGCTTCTCGCACTCCTTTCCCCGGGTTTAACCCCTTTATCCTTCACAGAGTCGATGAGCAAAACAAAAACACATCGCGTTGGCTCATTATCTCCAATAAGAGTTAAGCATTCAGCTGCGCGTGTGCTGTAAACTGTTTGTCATCTGCGCTGCGAGCTGCGACTAACAAGCTGCTTACAAGTCTTCTCGCAATAACAAGATTACCTGACTGCTGTTTGCTTGAATGTGACCCGACAAGATTACAGAACAATGTCAAAAACGCGAGATAAGACAAAGTAACAGCAACCGAATCCCAATCAACTTATAGCAATTCCTCGATAAACAGATAAAAAAATACATTTATTCCGTTTGACACAATCGTGCCTCGAAGTGAATAACGTTACGATATAGCAGCTTTGCAAATTGGAAAACAGGAACAGAGAAAATAAAGCACGAAGAGCGCTCATTTGCTAAATAAACAGTCGAGATTACAAGTGGATTCTTTTGAAAGTTATCTTCCGCGTTACCTTTAGTCTCCATAAAATCCTTTTCCGCGAATGTAAATACAGCATTAATTCCTTTCTCCGCGGAAACGTCGAAGTCCTCCACTCGTGACCTTATACGATCAGTATTAGGCGCTGGTTGGGAATCAATCCCAACCCTAGAAAAGCAGCGCCTACAACCGCTTCGAGAATGGTTTCCTCTGTTGAGACTAGTGTCTCGCTTGAACACAATTCGCAGAAATGTGGTTTTTGGAAAATTCCCCCGATCCCTATTTGCTTGTTTGTTTGTTTAAAAAGGTCTAGTTGTGAAGAGTTTGTCTCGTACGAGCCAGCCGCTCTCAATCGCTTTGCCTAGTTTCTCTAACACTCGCAGTACCACACACAGACTGCCCACTGACACGCGGGCTCAACTACCGCGAGAACAACCGAACGCGACCAATGGAATCTCGAAAAGGACTTCGCCAAGACCGACCAATCAAACCTGGGATCCCACGTGGGTCACGCCTGTTCTGCGCGTGCTGATTGGCGAATAAAAATCTGACCTCATGTTCGCCATTTTGCCTCTAAAATAGGTTGCTTTCCCCGTAGACAAACAACTTACATGAGCGACGATTGTTCGAAGTCTAGCCACAAACTGAAATCTCTAGAGATAGATCGTAGCCTAAGAAATACATATTACAAGCGAAATTGTCTGTTGCGCTTCTATTCACTGATTTATGACCATGACTGCTGCTGTTTCAACGAAAAGCAGTTGTAAGTTTCATTAAATCTTGTTATAATTACTTTGACGTTTCATAAATAATGTTTTAATGTCATATTTTCAATGAACTGCGAACTCGTCACTGATTAAAAAAAACTGAGCGACTTTATGAGCCTAAACATCCTTCAAATGTCCAGTTTTATCCCTTCCAAGGACGCCCATAACAGTGATGCGAGAGGGCACCCTCATTGTCAATGTATAGTTATGCTACCGATTCTGAATGTAACTCAAATTAACAGCATAATCTGTGAAATCAGCCCTCATTACTTGATTCACGCTGTCTGCTCAGCAACACCCTCCTTGAAGCCCACGTCTGCGACCGAAAAAAAAACCCAACCTATCATGTGTTTCTCAGACCCACGTGGGGCGCGGCTCGTTGTTCTGCGCCCGTCGACCAATCAGAGCGCTGGCCTGCATCTGATTGGCTTAAAGCGACACGGGATGTCAGTTCGAGACCTAAGTTGTCAATCAAGCCCACGAGGGGTAGAGCGCTGACAAATGCCTGTGCCTCTCAGCCTCCCGCCTGCGAATAGTGCTTGGAATGGCTGCTTAATTAGCTTCGAATGGCTTTTCCTTCCAGCTCAAACAATCTGTCACTACCATGTGGTAAAAAGAGCCCCGCGTAAAACAAAAGAGGGAAAAGCTAGTAGGGGCTAAATATCAGTTTGATTTTTTTTTCTCTATGTATGCAAGTCGCATTACCACAAAACAAAACATTTATTCCACTTAAAGGCTGGTTCATCGTAGCCAACTGTTTCTGGCTTTATTTGATTTAGGGATGTCCCAAATAGGGATATAATCTGATATGTTTAATAATCCTCCATTGTTATTTATTTATTTTTAGTCATTTAAAAAAATAACAATATCAGACATTTGCTGTATAAAACAGAAATCTGAGATATCATGAAAGGCATTGTTAAACTGAAGCTTCTGTCTAATTGGACACATTTAAGATGTTTGCACTCAGGGACTTCAGGGTAATTTCAATACAAAAGATCTGTGAAAAAGCCAACCATTGTGCGATTAAACTTAACTTTTGTCCATCCTATTTGAGAGGGTTATTGGCTGGAACAAATGTCAGGAGTGGAATCGGGGATGGAGCATGGAGTCACAAAGAGAGCCATAATTGATGCATTACTGTTTTAACACTTAAGAGAACTGTACATCATCATTTTTGTCAGTGCACAAATGTAATATTGATTTTTTTTTCTCTCCTGGAATTACAGAAATGTTCAAAATGTTCATATCCTCGAGCCACTTGTGTACCATTGGTGTGCACAGAGATAATAGAGATTTCCTGCTTGCTCAGTGACCCCTAAAAAAGGTCTATATAATACAACAAAAGTGAGAGTCAATGAGTTTTCAACCCACAGGCAAGGGCTAACAAAGTCCTGTCAAGTCTATTTTGATGACTATAGTAACAGCTGAAGATGACAGACTGCACCCCACCCCTCTCTTCAAATTACTGCCTGGGCTATAAAACCAAGTATTTGTCGTATACCTGCAACAGTTTAATTTCACTGTGTATTTATGTGTTGCTATACCATTGCTAAAGGATCAAACTTATTTAGCCGCAATATGGAGAGGAAACGCACAATGCATTCATACCCAAGTGTCTGTTCATTCGCACCTTTGTTCTGACAAACACGTTTTGTATTTTCATGCTAATGTATCTCCAAATGATAGCTGGCAGGATTATCCTCAGTATGTGAAAAATGCTTCTTTCTCATTCTCTGCCTTCCTGTTTTTTCATCCACACAACCCTCCTCTACCTACCTCTCTCTTCTTTGCTTGATTTCCCTGGTAGTGGAGCAGAAAACTAGGTTTCGACTCTGATGGCGTGCATGCATTGTGGGGCGCCTCTGTCTCTGGATTATTGACGTGCTTTCATACGTGGGATTGGAGCCTGAAAAGAGACATTCCTGCTTACAATAGCTTCAGTGTGCAGCGCTCGGCTGAATGGGCCATGGTGTATCAGAGTGACTTGTCAGGCTGTAATCAATGCAAACAGGATGAAAGGCCTTATCAAAAGAGACAAATGCAGACATGAGCACTGTCACCAAATGAAAACAAGAGTAAGAAAGATGGAGGTTTTGGCAGTTGGCCCTAGCCTGTTGTATGTGGAGTGTGTGTGTGTGTGTGTGTGTGTGTGTGTGTGTGTGTGATAGAGAGAGAGAGAGAGAGAGAGAGAGAGACAATAAGAATTTAGAAATTCTGCTTCTGTTCCGGTAAAAGTAATATCAATCAGGAGCCTCGTCATAACCATGCTGACTCACACACTGCTCAAAGAAATAGCATTATATTAGATGATAATGTGCAGGTAATGAATGATATATCCATATAAAAGGACTTAGTGCTTGTGGATCTGGACCGTTAATCCAACACTTTGATTTGGGAGCTGCCAGAGATGATGGGTAAAGAAAAGCTTCTCTTTAGGGATTCGCCTCCCAATCCAATCTGCATCTCTACTGATGGATTCACTATAATCTCACCATAAAGAAGAAAGAGATTCCACACAGGAACCTGTGGCACATAAGCCTGTTGAGAACTCAGCTGGCTGTCACAGTGTGTGAGTGTGTATAAGCCTGTTTTGAGCGCAGCTGAGTGTGTGTGTGTGTGTTAGGAGAGGGTGTTATATGTTCATAAGCCTGTTTGGGACACAGCTGCCTATCACAGCTATTTGAAAAGCTCTGGGGGTAAGCCACAGGGGCATGAGAGTTCTCTTGAAAAAACTTGGCAGCAATACTTTGCTGAGTTTTTCTCCATGTTGTCAAAGGAATCAATAGCTGTGTCCACTCTTAGGTTCAGAGACAGGTTAAGTACACATTTAAAGAAAATCTGGATTATTTTTTAAGGCTTAAAACATTTATGGGGCCTCTTTGTGTATGTTAGACTCCATAAAAAATGGTGTAATGGAGAACATTTTATGATCCATAAGAGTCTGACGTTTCATTGGTTATTGGAGAAGGACTATTGCTTTTATACAACAGCTCAATAAACAAAAAGCTAGGGATATGTTCACAACCCGATTGGTCGGCTTGATAACAAAACAAAACAATGCTGTGTGCTTGGCTAAATGTGCCCGCTGTATGTGTGGAAAATGTGTAAAGGAATAAAAACAGCAGCAGGAATCCCTCCGTCACACACAAATGAAGATCTGCTGCGAGGAGACGCTGTTCTGATGCCTGTCCATTACAGGTATGCTTGAGCATTTTGTCCTTTTTAGGGTTGCATCTTGTGACATCATGTCCCGTTTTTGGGTCGTTTACATGTCTTTGTTCCGTGTTGCGTTCATACTTCAGTCAAACCACACCAGAGTTTTTTTTTTTGTAAGTAACACCCGTCACTGCTTGTTTGGTGCGCACCAGGGTTCGGATGGCAGAGTTCACACTTATTCAATTGAACCACACTAACAGAGCAATAGCGCCAGAGCTTGTTTTAATCGAACCAAACATGCCAAGTGTGAACACACCCTTAGTTATTTTAGTACATCAACTAAATGAAAATGAGAAGTGTTGCCTTGGCAACTATCTTAAACAAAGTAAGTATTATTATGACTAATAACCCTAATGTGGAGTATCTCGGGGCCAGTTTACACATTATTCATGTGTTTTTACTGATCAGATACTGTAGCTATCTGAATTGTTAAAATGGTTCCATTTACACTTGGTCACATAAATGAATGCAAAACAAATATAAATCCAATCTTCAATTCCTTCGCTATATGCAGATTTAACGGAGTTAACATCAACAAAAGCAACAAAATGAGCTGCATTTTATTTTATTATCAGCTAGTTTCAAGATCAAAGACCACAATAGGAGAAAGAGCAGCATCAGCACTTGTGAGAACATTTAGTCTTACTATTATGAAGATGATTGTGTGTTGAGCATCTGCAACTTACTTTCAGCTACTCATCTGTGGCGATGTGTGTTGCAGTGGCGCTGTCATATCTGGCTAACATGTCATATAGCCTATAACATGCTCTCACATGTTTATGTTTTTAAAATTTACATATGTGGTTTCAAAAACCATGCATATAGACTTTTCCAGTTTCATCTGGAATGCGTCTCAGACCACCTCCTGAAAGTTTGAATGAATCAGTTCAACCAACCAACCAATTAATTAATTAGACTGAACCAGACTGAAATTAAATTATCTTGACTTAGATTTGTTAATAAGTATACATTATATTATTATTTGGACTAAAATAGTAAACGCAGTACATAAGTGCTTTCACACTTTGAGAGAAAAAGCGAGAGAAACATAGAAATAAGCATAAGTTCCTCAGAGGGGTGCAGTTATTTTTGGTGATTGAGACACAAGTGGATAGGGCTTTAAAAGCAGGTCAACAAAGTGGCCATGCAGGTGCTGCAGGCGGAGTGTGAAAGCTTGGGGGGGGACGAAAAGTCAAGCACCTCCTCAACACCGCCAGTATCTGTAGTGCCAACCAAGCTATCATCTGACAGAGAACAGAGGATGAGAGGAAATATAGCTGGCTTTACACCTACACACACACACACATAAAAGCCCACAGATATACTTGTTCATGCTCACTAGCTGTGGAGTGGGTAGCCTATACTGAACACTCTCGCACATGGCACCTCTCATTAAAAACTACTAACTGTTTAATGAGAAACTATATATGTTTCCTGATAAAAAAATACAACAACTTGAACTATAAGCTGATGACGGTAAATGTGAGGCTTTTGTTTGTTGGCAACATTTATCCTTTGTTCTCAGCTCCTTTCAGACATATTGTGAACAATTACTCACAAGCACTCAAAATTTCCCTGGGGGGGGGGTATTGTTCTCTTAGGAAGATTTCATGTAACTATTCCCATATCCTTTGACACACACGCACCTGTCTAAATGCAGTATTGTAGGAGGCGTAAAACAAAGGTTATCACCTCAGATTATGTCTTATGGGAGACACGCAACAAAGAGCAGTATCCAGCCCTGCCCTGCCCTGAGGGTCTCATTAGCATGACACAGCTGTGATCAAGAGAGCACACCCAATATGCCCATGCTATCATGTATATCATGCACCCAATATGCCCCCCCCCCCCCCCCTCCTCTTATTGCTCATTATCTCATGCCATTATTTTGATCAAAGATAAACCCCCAATTCACATGGCAAAAGGTGCACATACAGCACTGTAAGTTTAGAACTGTGCAGAACTGAAATAAACACAAAAGCAGAGACCTGTGTAAACACACACACAATCAAATATATCATACAAACAGTTCTGTCTTGTGCAGACTTATCATGCACTGTATAACATCTCTCTCTTCCTTACAAATCTACACAAATGGAAGAAGATATCATCACATCCTTGACCTGGAACTCCTGTGGAACTCTATCATGCTTTCAAAATCTACTATCCCTTGCTCTCTCCTTCTGTTGACTTCACAGAGTGCCGCTACCTTGTTATCAGCGTCTCCCTGCAGTCCACTTAGAGAAAGGGTTAGGGAGCTTCCCAAGGTCCACCTAACTCACTAGAGACCGCTGACTATTCTGCCACTACAGTTCTCTCTTTCTTTATCTATCTATCTATCCGATAGTAACACATTTCACAAACTCTTGGACAAACTCCATCAGTGTGTAGCCAATCACACTGTGAAACTCAGATAAGGTTAAGTACTCTTTGATAGTATTATTGAGTGAGTTTGACACTTATGCAGAAGGAGAGAGCTCACTGTCACGGCCCACAACCCACCATCAGGCACACATTCCTGCAGGCATTTTTCATAATGATATTCATAACCTCAAGACTCAGAGGATGGGTGAATATGTGAAAAATAGATCGATATCTCTTGTTGATGGTACTATTTTGTTAACTGTACATTCAAAGGGGGTGGGGTGCTTTTTGGCCTTGGATTATACTATGCTAGTCCTCTAATATGTTTTCAGAGTAAAATAAATAAACTATGATTGACTAAATATCTAACAAAAAAAAACTTTTTTAACATCGATGACCTCAGTTTATGAGTTCATATTTTCATATAATCTTTGAGGGAGATGAAAGAAAATATATTTGTCTCGCTGTCCTTGATAGAGGACTTAAACACAAAACTCGCCTTCAGCTTCTTAATCCTCCAGACTAATTAATGATATATCATTTTAATGCTAATATAATTTTTAATACATAATGAAACTATTGGTGGAGGGATGCCAGAGGACTTGTGACAAGTCTTTACTTCCTCCTTAAGTTATTGTATTGTAAGTTGTAACTTTGTTGCATTGGAAGCAATTAAATATATTGAATATCTTTGTTTGCATGCTGAACCCAAAATATGCTCTTTTCATTTACCTTATTTCAATTATCACTTTATATATATAGCTATAGAGATCGTTATATATTAAGTGAAAAATCCTTTAAGTTTTGTTACTTCACAAAAAAATATTTTATTGTATGAATATTTTTCTCATTTTTAATACTTTGTTTTAAATGTAATATGATTCTCAAAACAGAATTCTGTTATTTGTTCCTACCACTTACATTCATCAAAAAAGGACTAAATAAATGTACATACACAAAAACATGTTCATTCATCATTGTTCACAAAACATTGAAAGCATTTACATTTCAAAGTAAAAACAGAATTCTCAAGTTTTCTTTTTCTTAGATATTTATGGTTTCATCATGTTAGACTGGTATGACGTCTTGGGGCCTGCTGCTGTTTGCTGGGAATCTGTTATTACAGCAAGATATTTTCCTCAGGGATCAATGAAGTTCTATCGTATCCTATTCTAATTATGTTACAGAGAATTGACATGACCTCTTACCAGTGAGAAAGACAATTAAGTTTAGAACAAGGTTATGAGATTGAAACAAAATGGATTCTTGACAAACTAATACATCTCAATGTTCTTTTATTTCTTGCAGTACCTTCAAAATCTTCAGTACCTTAAAACATGCCTATCTTTTTTCTAACCTGTACTGCATAAACTCTGCTTGAGTGCTTTTAGAAAGCTTAACGTGCCATCTTGACCTAATGAACACTGCTGGAATAAAGCAGCTGCTGTATCTAATGCTCAAGTCGTAAGAGGTTTGTCCCCTTCTGTGAGGTGATGGAGTTTCTGGGAATAGGCTACAAAACGCTGTCTCTGTACTTCTATGTCACTGCTTTATTCGACTCACGTAAAGTTCTGCATTTTCCTCTTCTTTCCTTCTTTCACAAAAAAAGCCTTTAAGTCTGTGTACAGTTTGCCGCCCGCCAGCACTGAAAAGTAATGAGCGTACCATTAGTGATGTAGTACTCGAGTCCGGTCTCGAGACCGATTTCTGCTTTCTCGGACTCGACTCGGACTTGTTCCTTCAAAGACTCGGTCTTGACTCGGACTCGACCCTTCAAAGACTCGGTCTTGACTCGGACTCGGACCACAGTGGGAGGAGAAGGACTCGTAATTTTCAGACCGAGTCCTTGAGATTTTTTTTTCATATAAAAATGTTCATATAAAAAAAAACACACAACACATAACAACAATAATAATAAAATGCAATGTTGACGGGCATTATTTGAATATGACATCCCATTGTGCAATGCAAAGATACTGCCGTCAGAGCCATCAGCAGGGGCGGACTGGCCATCTGGAGCACCGGGACTTTTCCCGGTGGGCCGCTGGCCAATGTGGGCCGGCCCGGTACACATATAAAAAATGACGGAAATCATAATAGCCTATTACATTTCTTTTCTACGCAAATGGATGAGGGAATCGATCGCGCGGGCGCGGCCGACAAGGAGTGTGTTTCGTGTCCATGCATGTGAGTGTATTGCCCTCCCTCCCTGTTAAGTTTGGTCTACTCCATTGCGTATCTTGAAACACGCCCTCTTTCACGTCCTGGAAACACACCAATCCAACGCCGATGAACTAGCGCAGAATCAGATGAAAGCCGACTGTCGCCTCGCATCGCCGCGTCGCCTGTGTCGCGGGGAAAAAAGCTGCACTTGAACACACCGAGAGACCTACAGCCGACTGTTAGCTAGAATGCGCATTCTGCGCCTGAGTGTAAATGAGACAACTGTCTATTTCTGCAGATAAATTCGTCTATATTCGTCATTCAAAAAGAGAAACCGAGGCTGCCGGCTGGCGGCTGCAGATACACAGCGTAAACAAAGCAGTGCATGCTTACCGTTCTGAATATCACACCTGCTAAACACTTTCTTTATTCCACTCCACTCATGTTAATATTGAAATATTCGCCAAGGAACACTCAGGTAATATGACGTAACATTAGAACAGCTTCTATCTGTGCTGTTTTGACTTCTTTGCTCTCTGTTTTGCTATTATTCTCGTGCAGTGCACTGAATCGTTCACTAAGCTGAACAGCCAATCAGAGTTCCCTCTTTCACCGACATGTCGAATCGGCTGAAAAAAAGCCGACGAGGACCAATTTCAGCCGACGGTTAAAAAAAGGATTAAAGGTAGATGCTGTGAAATGCTTCAAATTAACAGATTATACATTTGGCGCGAAGAGTAGCAGTTCAACAGGCTCTGATGGCTCTAGCTTCCCCTGACTAGCTGATATGCTGTCTTGATAGTATTAATAATGTTGTGTCTTAATGTTCTTCTGTTTGTTTCCCATTGGTTTTACAAATATGACCTAATATATGTTGTGTTACTTAAAATAAATGTTTAAATAGCATTTATTTTTGTATTGTTATATTTTTATGCTGTAAGTGGTGTTAAAAAATATTCTGCATATTAATGGACCAATGTGTTATGATTTGGTATGTGGTGGGCTGATGTGGGCCAGAAAGTCCAGGGCCACTTTTTGGTCCCAGTCCGCCCCTGGCCATCAGTGTCTTCAGTTGCTGCCTGGTGTGAGAGGCGGCAAGATGAGCAACGAGTCTGCCATCATCAAATTCGCCTTTCAGAACCACAAACCGTTGGTGACCATACACCTGCATTATATGACTGACCGACAAGAACAGTTTGGCCTAAAAATATCAAAATTGAAACTACTGCAGAAACAAAGACACCTACATCTTGGATGCCCTTGAGGTAAGCTAAAACATACCAAAAATTTATTTCAAAGTGAACTATCCCTTTAAGACGTTAAGACGACTGCTCTAAACAATTCCCAATCTAGCTTAGTCTGTAGGCTTAACTGTTGATCATTAACTGGGGTGATATTAAATCATGAATATCAAAACTGAGATGTCGGGACAAAATCTCGACTCGGACTTGCTTCCTCAAAGACTCGGCCTTGACTCGGACTCGACTGTATTTGAAAACCAACGGACTCGGTCTCGACACGGACTCAACCCTTCAAAGACTCGGTCTTGACTCGGACTCGACTGTTTTTGAAAACCAACGGACTCGGTCTCGACTCGGACTCGACCCTTCAAAGACTCGGTCTTGACTCGGACTCGGCATAGGCGGTCTCGTCCCCATCACTACGTACCATAACCTGTTGCTTTTAGTGATTACCTTCCATTTGCATTATTTATACAGTAAAATCCTTTCGGTTGCTTTTTAAAGCATTATGTTAACAAGAGAAAAGAGTCACAGCAGCCACGGTTCACTACCACAATAAAGAATTGATCTGAGCAGGATGTGCTGCTTTTAACCTTCCTTTTTAAAGGCTCCATTAATGCACTCACGGAGAAGAGTGGCAATCCCAGCATGCACTAGTGTTAATGGCACTGTGACAGAGGCCTGGGCGGACAGTCTGGATTGTGCGTCACTGACAGCCTACAACCTACAGGGTGTGAAATCTCTCTCTCCTCCTCTCTCTCAAACACACACATACACAAACCTGACTACACACACACATACACACACACACACACACACACACACACACACACACACACACACAAACGCAAATAACTCAACAGCATGAGGTGGAGTGACTGGGTGCCATCACAAGCAGAGAGAATAGGAAATGGTTTCAAAGGTGAATTCAGGCAACCAGATCCAGCAAACAGTCAAAACAAGTAAAGGTAAACATCACAGGCATTGTGTGTAAACCGCAGTTGATGGATTAGAACTGCACACTTGCTTTCATTATAAAGAAGGGTGATTAATATCACATTATAGGCGTAGCCGGTGTCATCACACAACAGGTCTTTGCTGAAGTAAGCCACAAATATCTGAAGACAGAAGAACAAAGAACAAGATCAGAGGAATAAAATGAGACCATTACATTGCATTCACTGCTGATGTAAGTATCGACGCAGACTGACGTGTGAGGAAAATGTTTGTATAATGTCAATTACAATACGGATGTACTGCAATATTCCCACCAGGGTTATGTGCCATTTAAAATCGATTTGAGAATGCTTTTTAAATTCCATTTTAATTGAAGTGGCAAACATTCTTTTTTATAAGAATTATAATTTGAATCAAAATGTAAGGAAGGTAAAATTGAAACTAAATGAAATATTATTATTTTTTCTTAAAGACATTTTTAACATGAAAAAGATGATGACAGATAGATAAAACAACAGAATGAACGATATAGCGAAAGAATGATAGAACAATAGACAGACAGACCACCCTGATCCTCACAAAATAAGACATGATTCAATTCTATTTGAATATAAAAGTTGAACAAGCATTTGTGTTCTTAGCACATGTTCCTTCAAGGCAGAGGGTGTTCAGTTTATGCTGATGCGCAGAGCAATCAGACAGCCTGTGTCTGCAAATGTGAAAACTAGAGTATCCGCAGGGATGGAGGATAACAATTAAAGAGCATCTGTCAGAGTCAAGCACCCCCTCTCAGCCTTTTTTCCCATTAATTGGGATGTAGGGAGGCTGAGGGCGGGCAGGTTCAAGAGGCTCCATGTGAATGACAGACCCACTCAGGGGCCTCTTCAGAAACCATCCAGAGCAGATGAGTTTCTGACAAAACGTGATCAACAGCATACGGTAACAGCTGAGGTGTCCCACCGTCCCCCCCCCCCCACCCATACAAATACGCTTTTTCACTCACAGTTACAGCAGTTTGCCATCAGTGTTCAGTTGTGGAGTAATATAGTTTTGATTAGAATAAAATTTCCCAAAAGGACAAAAATATTTCTCTTTGCTTTTTCGATGGATGGATGGATGGAGACATACAGACAGACGGACGAGGGATATTTGAGTTCCTACAGAAACTCCATTTGCTTTCTATTTAAGCTTACTTACCTGTACAAAAACATTTTAAAGGATAAAAATGAAATTTCGGTCATCATTAACTCGTCCTGGTCTTCGGTAGAACACAAAATAAGATATTTATGTTTTTGTCATTCTAAATAAAACAAAAATGAATGGAGTATGTTATATTTTCCTACCTTCCTTCCTTTATCATCCTCCCATATGCATGTCACTAACCAGAAATGTTGAAAGTCTGGTATTTCATGTGGAGAAAGCAAAACAAACACTTGAGTTTCTTTGTAACTTTGCTATGGACAATGAGCAGAGCAGAGGGTGAGAAAGGAAGTTAAGAGCACTTGTTAAGAGGCCAAGAGTGTCAGCAGTGCGGATGTGACTTATCAGTTCAGTGCTAAATGGGTTCAGTGTCCACTGTCACCCCCCAAGACCTTGGACCAAATGCTTGAGGCTAGAAAAACTGAATACAGCAGTGTGTAAAACAAAAGAAATCTCTTACCCTAAATAAAATTAAATCTTCAATGCAGCAATATGATTGATTCTAAGATTTAGACTTGTAAATCCTGCCTGTTTCCTTTGATACACACAGAGTCGCAATGTTCACTATGTAATTCACACACTTTCTGGAAGGAGCGGAGAGGAGATGGGAGCAGGCGGGCTTGCCTTGACAATACACACCACTGTGTTTTCCTGTTGAACACAAAGGCTATCTGTCACAGCAGGCCTCTTCTGACTCACTCCTCCTAGATGCTAATTTCATGACCTTCCCAGAAAAAAAAGAGGGGAAAAAATGCTTTCCCTCTGGTACTCACTGCAACTTAAATCTCCCTCCAGGCGAAATTGACTTCACACAAGTACTGCCATGCTCGCTGAATGACACAGTCTCTCTAAAAATATCCCCTTCACCAGCATTGGATTGCTGTTGAGCTCTATTTCCTGTCAGAACTCACTAGACTAGATGGTGAGATGGAGAGAAAGAGGGAGATGAAGGGAAAAAGAGCAAGAGTGAAGGCACAAAAACGCTTCAAACATGGAGTTATCAAAAAGTACTGAGCAGGGGTTGCGATACAAATCAAACGCACCTCAGGCTCCCTGTTATCATGCATACATTAACACCCACAACCTCTCTTACGCATCCTAATAAACAAAAAACACACACCTCACAAATGTGTTATGTTGATTTAACAATCATAAAAGCTCAACTCACACACATACACACAAGAAGTGTGCTAGCTCAGAGCAGTCAGTTACTCTGATTAACCTCCTCAAGGATCATGAAGTCTGCCGGGGCCTGATACAGGATTCATCGATCGTAACACTTAGCTGTTTCTTCCGGACTGAAAACGTCTCTGAACCCAAAACCTCGTAATCATCTTTCTATGATCTTACACACAAGAGAGAGAAAGCGATTAGCCAAATCAACAGAGATTAATGCGCTAACCGTGTGTGTGTGTAAGAAATCCATTAGTCTGCTTTTCCAAAGAAGATTAAAAATGGACTTTCTTTTAATTCTCTAATTATCAGACTGCTCCATGTTAATGTGTCTCCAACAAGGCTGCGGCTCTCAAGCAATTATTATGAGTATGGCTGATGGCAAGCTAAAAACAAATAGCATATTTAACTGGTGCTAATGACTTAATTACTGTACAATTCGGTGCCAGTGAACTTACTTCATATTTATCCACTTCAAACTCAAAACAATCACAGAGAATGTATTTCACAGCAGTCTTCAAGGTCAGTCTTGTTTAATTGCTACCCTTTAAAAAGATTGTATCTATTACACCTATGTGTTCAGGTCACATTTCTCTCATGTGGCGAGTCAGGAAACAGTTGGATGTGTATTTTTTTATTTAGGATATTTTTGCCAAGCGGCTTTGTGAGTCACACACCATAATGTCATGAGGCTTGCGTGTCGCCGTGTGAGTTTCTTTCCTGATGGTGTGAATCCGGACCTCTGAGTCAATTAGGGCAAAACTTACCAGGAAGAACTGTCTGGACTAAATGACTAACATGTGGTGTTACTCTACCCCTTTCACTCCTGTCTTGAACCATCTGTTCTTCCTATTTAATGAGTGATCATTTACATTTGTACCCAGACAGGATTTTTGGTACCATGGTGGTGAATATGTATTTTTCTGGTGTTCATTTACATAGTGACATAGACACCATGACAACACTTTTTGGTTGATGGCACAGGTCATGCAAACAACCTGTGGCGTGAAAAGCAACAAACAGGATTTTTTTTTACATTTTAACAGAAGAAAGTCAGTGGTAAAAAAAACGCTATAATGAAACATAAGTGATGCATATGCTTTTTTTTTTTTTTTTTGCAAAAACTATATTCTGTAAGAATACTCTGATTTTTAAAAGCAATCAATGAACAACATGTTTCTTTTTAGAACCAGTGACTAGCTCTACCAGATGGTGTGGTCAACTACCATATAAGCAAGGGTTAATGGGGCCATGCTAACCAGCAAAATCATGACCCCTTAGGAACAGACTGCAAACAGATATCGAACCAAACAGCTGTGTGCAAAGCAACAAATCGCTGGCGCAATAAACACCACTCAAAATGAACAGACACTTCACAGGGAAAGAATTTTGGAAATTGACAAAAAATACAGCTGTCTACGATGATTATTTATTCAAGAGAGATTTTCAGTAGAGGGAGTCTCGTATCTTTGTCAGCATTTTGAGCCACACATTAAAAATGTATTATTGCTCTCTGTTTCGTCTGTATGCAGAGAGTGACGCCTCAGCAAGAACTCGTTGCAGATGGTCATTAACTTTTTTTTGTTTCAAAACATTTTGATGTCCCCCTGTCATTTACCTACTAAAAATATAAAAAAATAAAATATCAATAAAAATACAAAAATCCATATTAATCTATGACTAATATTAATATATCACCTACAGCTAGCAAGACCATTCATATTAACAGTGAAATTTATTTTAGACTAAAGTTTTCTTTCAGTGAAATTTATTTACAAAACTAAGCAATCCAATAACATGTTTGGGATTTTAAAAAGTTGCATCCCAGGAATTCATTTTAGAAGGTCAGGGTCGTGTTATTTTATTGTCCAGTTTAAAGTAGATTGAAAGACTCTAGAAAGAGTGGGGGGAAAATAATCAGTAGATTTTCTGTTGTACATGGTACAACATATACCTTAGGTATATGCCTGATGAAGGTCGTGAGACCGAAACGTTGCTAATAAAATTGTGATACTCTTTTGCAAGTACTGACAGTGTGCGGGAGTTCCTTGTTGTTGTTTTTTTTCTGTTGTACATGATGAAACAACGCTATCCTCAAAGAGCTACTCACACCGTTGCCAAGACTGTAGTCCTAATAGTCTCAGAGCTGGTGTTGTCCTGGTAACATACAGGTAGGTGTCTAGTGCCCTGACGGCTGTGCCACATGAGACAGAGAGAGTGCTGCGCTCACATGATGGCTGAACAAATGACTAAAGACAGTTGAGACACCATCTGCTTGCTGGAAACTGTTAAGATATACAGGGCAGGGTAATGGCCAATGTAAACATATTGAACATAATATGAGCATTTACTATGGGAAAACCATCAACAACAATCATTGCAGGAGCAAAGACTGTTTGATCACATACTTGTATAAAATACACAGTTATAATAACACAGGCAAACTGGCCCATGCTAACCAGCCAAAACTTGACCCCATGATATACACACTATACACACACATGGTGTTTCCCAATCAGAAGGCTGCATTTTAGTGAGACTCTGTCCTTCCTAATCCAGTCCTTCGGCTTCTGGGCTAGACTCCTTCTCAAAACTGAATGCTATAGAATGAGATCATCTACTAAGTCCACTGGCTACATCATAAAGGTTTCTGACACCTACGCTCATGTGAAAATACTAATATATAGCTAAATACTAATACTAAATATATTTCTGAAAAATCCCTTATATTAAAAAATCGTTGTATTTTCTGACTTTCTATGAATGCAATACGAGGTCATTGCCATAATGGGAAGTTTAGTTTTATGTCATTCATATCCAAAACAATAAAAATGTATAATTTCTAAAAAATATTTTTCATCTTGCATTTCATAATGCACCCGGACAAGCTCAGTGCTTACTTGTTTTCCACCGATTTTTTTTTTTGTGGACTGAAATGTTGTGGGTGACTGGATGACGCAAAGGACACACTTGATGCATCCTTCAAAATACGCTGAAAGGAGGACACCAAATGAAGGCTGACTTCCAGGGTTCCTTCAAATTGAGATGGCCTTTGATGGCACATTCGATGACATGGCAGCTGAAATATGCAGCTTTAGGATGCAGCCTTTTGATTGAGAAACACTCACATAGACTTAATGATTTAACAACAAGGTACACCTGGAAACAAAATTATGGTATAATAATGCGCATTGTGTGTGGTTTTGCTTTTTTATGTTTTTTATTCAATCTATGGAGGTGCTGTAAGTTGAATTGCTATTTTATTTTATTATATTGTACAATACTATGGTGTTTTGGACATGCAACTTCCATCGTTTAATTGTAAATGGAAAAAATACATTTATTTTAACAAATTTATCATTACTACAGAATGCATTCATTGTGTCCGATATGTTTTCTCGCTGATATGCTCCCAACTGGGAAACTTGAGGCTTAAAGAAAAGTGAGAAAACTTTCCCACTTGTAATTATGACTTTGTGGTAATGTTGATGTGCATTCGGCTTGTACTGTAAATATGACCTTTCTGACATGGCTTCAAAAGCACCAAAATAAACCTACTTCAGACACAGTAAATATGACTATGATTTTAACTCCTATGAAGTCTGTGAAATCATAAAATAGTTCAGCCCAAAATAAATCCTGTCAGTCTGAGTGCTCAATCTGACATGCACATACACACACTCATATAAGAGTGGTCTTTAGTCTTCAGATCATTCCCACAAGTCTTGAGAACATGGCTTTTGACATATTGACACACACATACACATATATCCTGCACACTAACATCGACCATCATACAGACAAATGGAATTTCTTTCTTGTGCTTCCCTCTCTTATTGTCTCCCCCAGGACAGCAAGTCCAGCCAAGATCTGAAAACACATTTTCGGCTCTACTGAACAATCGACTGCGAGGGTGCAGAAATGCTTGTCCTTGCTGCTCTCTCTCGCCACCTCTCCACCTTGTGTTAGGACAGTCCAATAAATCTATATTGCTCTGGCAACATGCCACTTACACCTCAAGCCTGCTTTTTAGACAACCTTTTTTGGTACAGATTTTTTCACACCCTTCCCATGCCAGCTTCCTGTGGATTACTACAGACAGATTGCATGCTCAGCAAAGGACACTGAGTCCACAGCGCGCTAGCACTAATGAGCTATCTGGCCCACTGATGGGGTAACCGCACATACCCACGTCAAAGTCGCTCAGTGACCCTCACTAATTGGGCTCTGGCAGAGAACAGCTTCATTTGCCCAAGAGGCGTGTATGAAGCAGACTACCTGAACACGCAATGAGCAGAATAAGTATGCACTGCATTTATCAAATAAACGTCACATAATAACTACAATGAGATGCTTCCTGTAACATGGCCTGAGATTTTTTTCTTTCTTTTTGTTCAATTTTATTCATACTGCACAAAGGAATTATGCCACTTATTTACACATCAGAGTAAAAAAAAAGAAAAAGGTAATTAAGATATAAAGTTTGAAAGTTATATTGTTAGATATAGTGTCACAGTGTGAGATATAAAGGTAAAATTGCTCATTTTTAAATCCTGTCAAATCAGACCAATAACTACACTGTGTTTTCTAAGTTCCTACGTTATATAATATTTAAAGCAGTTCTATCTGCTATTCTTCTTGGTTTTGTTTTTCTCTTATAAGGATGCTTCAGTAGCCACATGTTCCACTCACCATCAAAACCACAGCAAAGACGCTCATCTCAGGCAGGAAGTGGCTGCTGAGGCCAAGACTTTTCAGTGGCAGTAGATGGCAGAGCAAAGGAAGTGCGTCACATATCAGACAGTTCGAACTGTGTCTTGGAACACCGCAGACTGACCACATTCTAGAACGTCTATCTGTTTGAGCACATCTGTACTTCACACAGGATTGTAAACAGGTCACACATCCTTGCAACCAGCGCTCCGAAACCCTGCAATTATCACATGATCAAAAATGCTGTTAAGAAAGAGAAGAATCAGCATCAGGGTGAACATATACATATATACACTACAGTCCAAAAGTTTTCTTTAAACAAATATTAAACTTGTATTGAGCAAGGATACATTACACTGATCAAAAGAAGGCAATAAAGACTTTCACATTGTTACAAAAAAAACTATTCTTCAAAGTATCCTAAAGAAATGTGTCATGGTTTCCAGAAAACTATTAAGCAGCAGAACTGTTTCTTGAGCACCAAATCAGCATTTCTCAAAGATCATGCAACACTGAAGAAGGAATTGCCGGAAAAATTAGGCTTCGCTATCACAGGAATAACTTTAATTTAAAAATATATTTGTTCAAATAAATGCAGCCTTGGTGAGCATAAGAGACATCAAAGAAATATTCCTGACCCCAAACCTTTGAACAGTAGTGTATATACAGTACATATATACATAGTCACATTGATGTATTACTTAGAAGACGTTGAGGGATAATTTCAAATGCTTTCAGTGTTTTCAACATAATTTGGGTGTTTGGGAGCGGTACATGATAAATCCACCAGTTAGGGTTGATTCCGAAGTCTCATTAACAAGTGTCTGCGAGTATGATGACAGCGGATGGAAACTCGCACTAATTCTTGATAAAGAAAGAGGAAGAAAAAGAGAGAAACATAAACACAAAGAAAAGCAGTGTAAGCTATAATTTGTTACACTCGTTAGCACGCTAAGCAAGCTGAGAACCAGACATAAGTTAGAACGTTGACTCTTGGTAGCACATTTTTACACACCCACACACACATCCCGAGTCTGTTAACAAGCATTAGTGCAGACTTACTTTCAAAGTTACGTTTATCTATACTACTGTATTTCATTTATTGTTATTTTTAATAGTCCCTAACTTCAGTGTTTAGCCAAGCTTATTGTAGTGTAAATCACACACAATCACAATGTGTGTGTGCTGCAAAAGTCTCAGATCAACATAGCTGAAATATATAGGATAAATGCTACAGTCTTCATCTGTCTGTCCAAGTACATGACATGACGCGTAATCCAATCTATGAAGGATTAAATAAACATTATCATGTCTTTCGGAGCAAGCTACCAACAGTGAGGCCAATTGTAGTTCGATTAGCATGTAGGACAAAGCCCAGCTACAATCGCATTATCTGTTAGTCCGTCTTCACAAAACACAGATTTCAGTTGGACTAAAACATTGACATGACATTTAAAAAAAATGAATTACTGTTTTAGTCTGAAACTTTTAAAGTGCCTGTAAACAAACTTGCAAGTGTGCCCACAGATTCCAATCTCCATCTGTGTGGTGCTATTTTTATACTCAATACCACTCAGACATGTGTCAGAGGAGCTGGCAGAAACCTGCAAATCTGCATAAGCAAATCTACAGGGCTGCAATGAAGACACTTCAGTAATGATCCACCATCTTTATGAGCTTCATTAGCCACACACGCAGAACAGAGGAGCACCTGTGGCAAGCCTGAGCTCCTAGGACCGGCACTCGTGGCCCACCCAAGTGCCTGTGTATGTGCATTTGTGTGCGGGTTCAAGGCCTACAGCACTGTTGCGCATCGGGGCCTATGAAACGAGAGCCCTTGATGAGAGACGAGTAGAGCGCTTTACTGTGTGAGAGAGAGAGCAGACTAAACCACAGCTCTACAGCAGGCTGTAATTCACCCGCCACTGAAACCGCCGACAATGCTGCTAAGCTGTGCCTGCTTTCATACACATGCACACACACACACACAGGATTGCCTTGTTTGTTTACGCAACGTCAAGAACTGGTTGTGTACAAAAATGCAGCTACTGACAGAAAGCAAATTTGTGATCCAACTTTAAGGCGGTTGTCGTGTTCGGGGGTTGCAATCATGGCTCAGAGTCAGAGATGAAGTTTAATTTCTCCCACTGACCTATCAGGATAAACTAGAAAAGCCACTTAACTCTGGGGCTCAGCTGCCAAACCTCAAGAGTGTTAGTCAGAGAGGGAAGGAAAGAAAGAAAGAGAGAGAGACAGATAGACAGACAGGGAGTGACAAAAAACTGACACAGAAAAAGAGAAAGAGGAAGTGGTTACTTGACTACAGTACAAGCAGTGTGGTTGTATGTGGTGCTACACAGTTGTTACATTTAATTAGTCATATTGCATTTTTGGAACGCAGCATCTTATAATAATAGGGTTCAAAGAGTTCTTAACTAGGATTTAAAAAACACCATAAATGCAACATTTGAGTTTTATGTTAGATATAAGCCATCTACTGTTTTTGGTACACACTCCTAAAAGTGTGTGTGTGTTTGTGTGTGTGTGTGTGTGTGTGTGTGTGCAGATATTGACTTTTGTGTGTTTGTGTGTGTGCAGATATATGACTTTTAGCAGATATGCACATTTAAAAAAAAGCTTTACCAGGAGAACAGCAAAATTGCTGATTTTTTTTTTTGTCCAATCAAATTATGAGAATGTCCATCCCCCGACATCATCCCACCTGCAACTGATTAGCAAGGATTTTAAAGGGGTGGTTGATTATGATTTCACTTTTTTAACTTTAGTTAGTGTGTAATGTTCCTGTTTGAGCATAAACAACATCTGCAAAGTTACGACGCTCAAAGTTCAAAGCAAAGGGAGATATTTTCTTTTAAAGAAATTGCTTTTTAAGGACTACAACAAACGGCTGGTAGGAACTAGGCTACACGACATTCCTCCCGGGTTAGTGACATCACTAACCCTAAAATTTACATAAACCCCATCCCCAGGAACGCGATTTATAGATTATCATGATAAAATATGCTAATCAATTATTAGAAGATAGTTAACTCCACATCAGCTACATAAATTTAAACATAAACAAAAAAGTTTTTGCAATTTTCAGGACACAAGCTGTTATAGCTCCACCCCCCGTGCTGGGAGCAGCAGCTCATTTGCATTTAAAGTGACAGACACAAAAACAGTGCATTTTTGCTTACCCTTAAAAAGGGTAACAATTTTAACATGCTATATAAAAATATCTGTGGGGTATTTTGAGCTAAAACTTCACATACACACTCTGGGGACATTGGAGATCTATTTGACATCTTGTAAAAAGGGGCATTATACCACCCCTTTAACAATATGGTTCAATTTGGTGACATTAATTAATACATTAAAGGTTTGGTCATACTAGTGAAATTTTGTGGGCAAATGGTACATCATCTATTGACATTAGTGTAGCGATGTATGACGCACCGCTCACATATAAGTCTCTTTCAAACAAAGAAGCTTTCTGTTGGTCAACATGGCAAAATCATGTGACCAACTTGAGCCTGTTGTGAAATCTGCATGGGGAAATCTTTCACCCTCACATGAAATTCTTAATCGTGTGGATTCCTATTAAAATGACTGGATTTCGCCAAGATTTTTTACATCATTTATTAATCTACGATAATGCCGTGTACTGTAAATTCATGTTTGTTCATAATAAATCAAATTAAAGTTTATTTATACTACTTGGAATGTCAAAAATGTGTTAGAAATTAACCAAGATTAGTAAATGGAGTAAAGTATTGGTCAATATTATTTCATGTTATCTGCATGCATGAACTAATAGTAAAGTATTGGTAAACATATTGGTATTAAAGTGTTACCAAAAAAAGGAATGAGCCATTCAATGTGTTCCACCCAAACTCCTGGTTTCCGTGGGAAATACTGTGAAATACTGTGAGTCAATACATGACAGAAAATGATGCTTGTCATGTGATTTAATGGGGCCTTTAAAGATATAAAGATTGGTCATCATGTCATGCCCTATATCAGTTTTTTACCTCATCGAATTCTCACAGAAAACTATAGCTTACCTTTTGGCTGACTGAATTTAGACCTATACACTAGACTATGAGAGTCCCTGCAAAATTTCGCCACTTTTGTGTGTGTGTATTTATCAAGAGTAAAGAAAATGACTCAACGAATACCCCTTGGTGACAGGTTGGAGTACCTCTTTACCAATCTGTAGCAATTTGTGACCGTAAGAGCAAACATCTGGATGGTCCCATTACAGCTGTGTTCAGAATGGCCACAGAGCAACTCTCAGTGAGTTGGAGAAAGAGACTGTCCAAGCACATCAACTGAAATCCCCAACCACATTTTGAAACCATATAGAGCCCAACCTCATTCTAATTCACATCTACCTTGTGACCTCAAGATACATTAATTCTGTGAACTTTGACTCTAGTCTTGCACTGACCTGTCTGTCTGACAGACTGGAAGTTACCCAAGAGTTGCTAAGGCTAACATCACTATTATTATTGCTAATAATTAGGTTAAAGGGATTTGTAACAAACCTCTAACCCTGGGGTATTTTAGCCCATAGCTCAAATTGTGTGGGCTTTGCAAAAACATGATGTCAACAGATGCTCTGTCTCAATCATAAGAGCTGATGATGAGTTCATTTTATTCTATCTCCTTCAATATTGGTTTCTTTTTTGAATTACAAATGGAAACCCCCATCTTTCATCCATCTCTCTCGCTCTCATTCTCCCCCAGGGGCTTTAATGGCTTGATAAGCGTAGGCTGAGTAGGCAGCAATCCGATAGCACTTTGTGACCTACTAACAGACAAACACATACACAAACATTCAGTCACACACTGCTTTCACCTCCAACAGCCTTATCTATCCATCTCTGTGAGCAGGGATTGACCAGACACTGATAGCACTTCTCAGCAGCTTATTGCTAAGAGCAAAGAGCAGGCTAAGAGCAAATACACGTGTCTTCTATGTCCTCTATTGTGCACAATAGAGACATTTAATAAATAAAGAATGGCTAAAAATGGATTCATGCATAAAATAGCCTTTTCAACCAATTATTGTCCATTGTTCACCCCACAGTGACAATTAACTACATGAACAGCACTATACAATTTCTTTTCCATCCAAACATATTCCAAATCAACACACACAAAACATGTGTTCACTCTTAAACCCATTTCTCACTGAATCAGCTGAAGACAGAACGGCTACTGAGAGTGTCAACATAAGCGAATACAAAGAGAGATAAACAGACCAGAGAGAGAGTGGGAAATTGCTACCGAGGCCAAGTGCATTGTGCCGCAAGCCTGTAAATCACCAGATTATAGCTTTTATGAGCACCGCTCGTGTGAAAATAATTGCTAATGTTCGGAGAGTAACCAATGGAAATCGAGGTAATGGAGCAGTTTATAAATTCTGATTGCTATACATGGAAGACTTCCAGCCCATCTACTTTGTTATTTACAGCCTATAATAAAAAAAATACTTAGAATTGCACAATGAGTGCGTGGCTGTTATAATCAATAATAATATATTTTTTTAAAGTTTCAGTAGCGTAGAATCTGTTCCATTATTTTTAGCCAGGCTGCAGAAGAATCTGCCACCAACTCATAAATTAAAAGTCAGTGTGACTGCACAAAAAACTGCCCTTTATTTTACTGAGAGAATAAGTGATATGAGAGAGAGTCAGAGAGAGAGAGAGAGAGAGAGAGAGAGAGAGAGAGAGAGAGAGAGAGAGAGAGAGAGAGAGATTTTTACATCACTGTAATTAGGAAACCATTTAAAGGAAGGCTGAACATGCGGGTTAAACTAATAATTGCCTGCAGGATGCATGAGTGACATGAGTGACTGTGTGTGTGTGTGTGTGTGTGTGTGTGTGTGTGTGTGTGTGTGTGTGTGTGTGTGTGTGTGTGTGCGTGTGTGTGTGTGGGTGTGGTCCTGGTAAACCCTACATTATGGGGATAAATTATGGAAATATCCAAAATCCTTGTGGGGACATGAGGAAAACAACTTAAATCATTCAGAATTATGTTTTTTTTTTGCAGTATGTTTTCAGTGAAGGGTATAGGTTTAGGAGTAGGGGATATAAACAGTTTGTATAGTTGGCTATAACAATCATTGTGTCTATGGAAAGTCCCCATAAAACATGTCCATGTGTGTGTGACACAAACACAAATACCACAAAATAGTTGTTTTGTTTTCAAAAGAACAGTTTTACTGGCCTACTTGGAGTGTGTTGGTCTTGCTCAGTAGTGTATGCACAATTTATCACACTCATCTCAGAGATCATGGTGTTCATAACAAGCTTTTCTCTGTCTCAAAGTGTGTCTTAGCCCACACAGATAACACGCTGCTTTTCACTCTGAGGTGAAAACACCTCTTCAGTATTTAAATCATCTGTGGTTTAAAAAGAGAAGCACAACAGTGTCAGGGTGATGTGGAGGACGTGTTTGTGTGTGTGTGACGCTAAGAGAGAGAGAGAAACAGAGAAAGGGAAGTAGGATCATTAGAACTGTGAAGGCTCCTGTTTATGTGTGTATGTGAAGTAAAAAAGCGAGAGCAACAAAGAAGGAAGCAACATAAAGGTGATGTGAAGAAAGCTTACATGCAGCTGAGCGCAGCTGTGGGTGAATGCTTAATTTAGTTAATCTGTTGCAGTATACTCATATTTTTACAGTACTGAATTGGTGTGTATGTATACCAGACTAATTATAGCATATCGGATTATAGCATATATTAATAAAAATTAATGAGGTTCACAAAAGTAAATAATTAAAGATTGGTAATGTTAACAAATACTTTTCATAGAATAAATTGTGTGAAAAAATTTATTTGTAATACTGTAGAATGATTTATACTTCTGCGTCGGACCTACGCCGGAGCCTCTAAGCTATAGACTACGTGTTGGTTTTCATTTATACTTCTGCGTCGTTGTCCGCGTTGACGTGCAATTACACATGCAGAGGTGGACGCAGAAGTATAAATTGGGCTCAGTTACTGATTCAGCCAATCAGAATTCTGTTTATAGGAACCGCCCACTTGCTGACTGAGCAGATTGCGCAAGAGGCTGAGAGAAATTCGCTTAGTTTAGTAGGCCTATAAGAAAATCGAAATAACTAGTAAAACTTTGAAAAAGTCTTTAAAGGGGTCATGACATGGTTTTTTGTTTTGTTTTATTATGTTCCCTTAGGTGCAATTATAGTATTACTATAGTTTTTTGTACAAAAATTTTTAAAAATGTAGTGATTTATGACCTTTTCCCACCCTATTTCTCAACCTATGATTCAAACAGTCTGTTTTGGAGGTGTTTCCCCTTTAAGAGTTCAGTATTAACGCCCACTGTTATGATTGGCTAACGTCAGTGCTGCTTATGCATAAATTATTAACGTTAATATAATTTTGTATCACATGTAAGCTACACAATGCTCCATCACATGAAACTTCGGTCTTCGATCTTTTACCATCGTGTCAATTCTCAATTGATTTTGATTCATATGCGCGAGAGAGAGAGAGAGAGAGAGAGAGAGAGAGAGAGAGAGAGAGCAGGACAGTTTGAAGGCGCGCACGCGGCCGTGGCTCTCTCTCTCTCTCTCTCTCTCTCTGCTCGCTCTTTCAGTAACCTGCCCTGTAACACTCATCTACATCACTTACCGATAAGATAAAGCTTAGGCGCGCAGCATATGCTGCAAATAAACTGCATCCAACTGCTTTCCCTGACGTCTGGATTGTTCGGCAGCGTATTCGAACATGTTGTTTGTCCACAGCAGGAACAGCACATCTGTGTGGCATCGCAGTCATCTTGTAAACAGACCCACTCGCTGCACGACAGTGCATGAGATGATGCGAAATGAGGCGTAGTTGTCTTGCGCTGGAGGCGGTCATATGCAAACGACTGGTACGTCACTTCATACCGTGACGTAACTAAGTTCAGAGGATCTAGAACGAGCTGTATTTAGAGCTGGATTAAATAAATGCTTCGTTTATAATGGGGAGGACGTCTTAAGCTATGAAACTTGCAGGAAGTTTTAATAGTACATAGATCTCTTATATACCAAAAGATCAAGGCAAATTTGGTTCCTCATGTCATGACCCCTTTAAATCTCTTCAAATTAGTTTAAAGAGGAAGATATTGATTCTGTAGTCATTTTACTCCTGGGACGATCGATGGGTTAATTACATCGTTGTATTGCTGGAAAGTGAATATGGATGTGGTGAGTTCATTTATGTAGCCTATACGTATCCCTTACAAAAATAACCTAAAGGAATCCTGCAGGATTTTAATTTTTTCTGCAGGTATCCTGCAGGAATGATAAAATCCTGCAGGATTTTTCACTTGTGCTGCACAGCAGTCCTGCAGGAAGTTTAAAATCCTCCAGGTATTCCTTCAGGAAAATGAGCTGAAAATCCTGTAGGAAATCTGCAGAATATTCCTGCAGGATTCCTGTAGGTTATTTTTGTAAGGGCTGAATTTAAAGGTGCACCATGTACGAATTTTGCAGTAACCACATCCAAAAACCACTAGGCCAGTGTTATATATTTTGTTTAGTTGATTACTTACAATATCCCAAATGTTTCCAACTATTTGTAAATTGTAAGAAAATAGCAATTTTAACCAAGGAAGCGGGACGTTTGAGCAGGTGTGAGGGAGTCGCCAGTCAATGACGTCATATCCGCTTTACTGTATGTACACACCATATACACTAGATGTCGCCTTGGGGTTCTAAGCATGCGTCAAAACTGCCGCCATCTTGGAACAGGGGTCTTGTCATGGGAAGTAGCTAACGCTGCTATCTCCGCCTGTACTTCGAATTCATGGATTTTCGGACGTTTGTGCTGCATATGGATGTTCACACGAACGAAATCTGAACTTGGAGGAATGTTTTAAAAAAAATTCTCTGGACTCATTGATAAATACATGTCTGACCATTGGAACGAACCAAAAATACTAGAAAATCGCATTCATGACAATTTATGGTCCCGTGGGAACTAGCCGGAAAAAGGTAAATAGCAGTGTGCAGATGGTACGAGCGTTATAATGACTAAAAGGCACATAGATTATGTCTTCTAAATATAACAATAAAATAAGTGCGGAAACTAGTATGCAAATGAAATATACACACATGAACATCTTTACGAGCTAGTTCGTATTGTCACTCGCATACATTCACTTTTACACATGTGGGGCTATTCAAATGTTTATAAACTAAGTAGGCAAGGCAAGGCAAGGCAAGGCAAGTTTATTTATATAGCACATTTCATACACAATGGTAATTCAAAGTGCTTTACATAGAAGAAATAAAAATAAAAAGAAATAAAAAGAAATAACAATAATTAAAACAGTTTAGAATAAAGAAATTAAAATAATCAAAACAAATAAGAATAATTAAAACAGTTTAGAATAAAAAATAAAATAAAGTACAGTAAAAACAGTCGGACGAACAGTGGCACAGTGCTCATTCAGTAAATGCATAGCTAAACAGATGTGTTTTGAGTCTGGATTTGAATGTAACTAGGAGCACATCTGATCTCCTTTGGAAGCTGGTTCCAGCTGCGGCTGGCATAATAGCTAAAAGCAGACTCTCCATGCTTAGAGTGAACCCTTGGTATTTCTGATGTGATCCTAATGATCTGAGTGATCTGTAGGTTTATATTCAGTGAGCATATCTGCAATGTATTTGGGTCCTAGGCCATTAAATGATTTATATACCAGTAATAATTCTTTAAAATCAATCCTAAATGTAACTGGGAGCCAGTGTAAAGACCTGAGGACTGGTGTGATATGTTCATATTTTCTGGTTCTGCTCAGAATCCTGGCAGCAGCGTTCTGTATGAGCTGCAACTGTCTTATGGTCTTTTTAGGAAGGCCAGTGAGGAGTCCATTACAATAATCCACCCGTGATGAAAGCATGCACAAGTTTCTCTAAGTCTTGACTTGAAACAAAGCATCCAATTCTTGCAATATTTTTCAGGTGATAGTATGCTGATTTAGTTATTGCTTTGACATGACTACTGAAACTAAGGTCTGACTCTAGAGACACACGAAGATTCCTGACTTGATTTTTAGTTGTTAGACCCCTAGCGTCAAGGTATGCATTCACCTTAAGAACTTCCTCTTTGTTTCCAAACGCAATGACTTCAGTTTTGTCTTTGTTTAACTGAAGAAAGTTTTGGGATATCCAACTGTTTACTTCATCAATGCATTTGCACAAGGAGTCAATGGGGCTGTAGTCGTTAGGCGATAGGGCTAAGTAGATCTGTGTGTCATCTGCATAGCTGTGGTAAGAGATTCGGTTCTTTCTTATTATTTGGCTCATTGGGAGCATATACAGGTTGAATAGGAGTGGTGCAGGAATTGAGCTTTGAGGGACTCCGCATGTCATGGATGTCCACTCAGACTTATGGTCTCCTATACTCACATAATAACCTCTCCCTTCTAAGTATGATCTGAACCATTTTAGGACTATCCCAGAAAGCCCCACTCAGTTTTCCAGCCTGTCAAGAAGTATGTCGTGATCGACAGTGTCAAATGCAGCACTGAGGTCGAGTAGTACCAGTACTGATAATTTGCCTGAATCAGTATTTAAGCGAATATCGTTTATTATCTTTATGAGCTGTCTCTGTGCTGTGATGCGATCGGAATCCAGATTGAAAATTGTCAAAGTATCCATTCAAGCTTAAGAATTTGTTCAGCTGATTGAAGACAACTTTTTCAATGATCTTGCCTATGAAAGGAAGATTTGAGATCGGTCTATTGTTGCTTAATATAGTCTTATCCAGATTGCTCTTTTTCAAGAGGGGCTTGACAACTGCAGTTTTCAGGGAGTTTGGAAAACTACCAGAAAGAAGTGAGGCATTAACCACTTTTAGGAGATCTGCTTCTAAACTGTTTAACACACTTTTGAATAAAGATGTGGGAAGTGCGTCAAGGACGCAGGTTGATGTTTTAAGGTGCTGTATGGTTTCTTCCAAAATTTTGCCATCAATTTCTTTGAAATCAGACATAGTAACTACATTCTCAGGTTGTGGTCTGAACTGTCTGACCCCAGTGCGGCCCTATGATGTGCTGATCACCTTTCTGATATTATTAATTTTCTCAGAGAAGAAAGAAGCAAACTCACTGCACTTGCTGTCTGAGAGCATTTCACTGGGAATCTGGCTTGGGGGGTTTGTCATTCTCTCTACAGTAGCAAAAAGAGTGCGTGTGTTGTTTAAGTTGCTGTTTATAATATTTGAGAAGAAAGTCTGTCTGGATTTGCCTAGTTCCATATTGAAAGCGTGGACACTGTCTTTGTAGATGTTATAATGGACTACAAGTTTTGTCTTCCGCCACATGCGCTCTGTTTTTCTACATGTTCTTTTCATATTTTGCACAGCTGTTGTGTTTCTCCAAGGTGCTTTTTGTCTAACACTCTTCCTGACTTTCAAAGGAGCAATATAATCTATTACACCTTTAACCTTTGAGTTAAAAGAATCAAGGAGAAAATCAGCAGAGTCAGCGGATATGCTTGGTTTTAAAGATATAGCCTTCATAAATAGCACACTAGTGTTCTCATTTAAGCATCTCTTCTTGACAGACACAGATCTAGCTTCAATGGCAGGAGAGATCAATATATCAAAGAAAATACAGAAATGATCAGACAGTGCTACATCCTTAATAACAATCGATGAGATGTTTAAACCCTTACTGATAAGTAGATCTAGAGTGTGTCCACGATTGTGTGTGTGACCATGTACATGCTGAGTCAGATCAAAAGTTTTGAAAACAGTTTTGATTTCTTTTGCCATATTGTTTTCTGCATTATCTATGTGAATGTTAAAATCTCCAGTAATAGCAAAACAGTAAAACTCTGAGGAAATTGTTCATAGCAGTTCTGCAAAGTCCTCAGCAAAGGCTGGAGAGTATTTTGGAGGCCTGTAAATAATGATAAGTAAAATACGTGGGGCACCTTTTAACACAATACCCAGATATTCAAAAGAGGGGTAGTTACCAAATGATGTTTGCTTACATTGATAGACATCTTTAAAAAGAGCAGCTACTCCCCCTCCTCTCCTAGCAGCTCTGCAGACAAAGTAGAGAACATTGTATAAACAGACTGCTTTACTTTACAGGCACGCACACATCTTTAGCAAAGATAAATCGTTACAGTACAGCTTGCATCCATCCGCTTTCTCGATCAGTCAGACTCAATTCAAAGTTTCAGTCTGGATTCAGGCCACATCATAGCACTGAAACTGCGCTTGTTAGAATCACAAATGATTTACTTTTAGCTTCGGACCAAGGCTGTATCTCAGTACTAGTTTTACTTGATCTCAGTGCTGCGTTCGATACTATAGATCACACAATACTCTTAGATCGACTACAAAATTACACTGGTGTTCAAGGACAAGCATTAAGCTGGTTCAGGTCATACTTATCTGACTGCTACCATTTTGTCTACTTAAATGGAGAAAAATCGATCATAACTTCGGCAAACTATGGAGTGTCGCAGGGATCTGTGTTAGGCCCTTTATTATTCTCAATATATATGCTGCCACTTGATAATATTCTAAGGGAACATGGAATTAGTTTCCATTGTTATGCTGATGACACTCAAATATATATTTCATCACGGCCAGATGAACACGCTAAATTATCCAAATTGACAGATTGTGTTAAAGATATAAAAGATTGGATGACGCGTAATTTTTTTTTATTAAATCCAGACAAGACAGAGGTAATACTTATCGGTTCTAAAAACCGTCCACAAAACCTTTCATAGCACGACTTTAACAAAGTAGGATGCCCTGTTACTTTATCCGCTACAGTAAAAGACCTGGGTGTTACATTAGACTGCAACCTGTCTTTTGAAAAGCATATTTCATATGTTACAAAAACAGCCTTTTTCCACCTTAGAAACATTGCTAAGCTACGTAATATGCTATCAGTCTCTGATGCAGAAAAGTTAGTTCATGCATTCATGACCTCGAGACTAGATTACTGTAATGCTTTATTAGCTGGTTGTCCTGCATCTTCAATACACAAGCTACAGTTAGTCCAAAATGCAGCCGCTAGAGTTCTTACTAGATCAAGAAAATATGATGATATAACACCGATTTTATCATCACTTCATTGGTTACCTATAAAGTTCCGTATTAATTACAAGGTATTGCTTTTGACTTATAAAGCTCTAAATGGTTTAGCTCCAGTCTATTTAACGGATCTTCTATCGCCTTACAATCCATCGTGCTCTTTAAGATCACTAAATTCGAGGCTTCTGGTCATTCCTAGGATATCCAGATCCACCAATGGAGGCAGAGCATTTTCACATTTAGCTCCGAAGCTCTGGAATAGCCTTCCTGATATTGTTCGTTGCTCAGACTCGCTCTCCCAGTTTAAAACAAGACTGAAGACGCATCTATTTAGCCAGGCATTCATATACATTTTTTAACTTACAGTAACTGTAAATTCGGCCTCTAGTTCACAAACGCCAGAGGAGAACTGGCCCCCGACTGAGCCTGGGTTCTCCCAAGGTTTTTTTTTCTCCATAGGGTCATCTGATGGTGTGTTAGGACACCTTTAGGTCACTGGATGGAGTTTTTCAGTTCCTTGCCACTGTTGCCTTTGGCTTGCTCAGTTGGGGATATTCAAATTAATTAACCAATCATACCATTGATCAGCTCTACCAAACTTGGATGTCTTTTTTCCAGTAATAAACAAACATTGTTAAGTTGTTTTGATTGATACTGTGAAGCAGCTTTGATACAATCTGTATTGTGAACAGTGGTGTAAAGTAACGAATTACAAATACTCTCGTTACTGTAATTGAGTAGTTTTTTTTAGGAATTGTACTTTTTTAAGTAGTTTAAAAACAGTGTACTTTTACTTTTACTTGAGTACATTTTAAGTGCTGTATCGGTACTTTTACTGCACTATTTTCCCTGAACCTGCCGTCGCTAAATTTATATTAATATTCATTTTTATAATAAGTCATCATGTGACTCCATGCGTGATTCCCGTCAAATCAAATCGCGCGCGGAAAACTTTGCATCAAACCAGCATCAACAGACTTCGAGACACCTGGCGCCAATTTATTTTGTTCACGAAGTGACTTTCGGAGTGGATCTTGAGCCTGGAGGAAGTTCATGCATTTGTGTCTTCATATAGGCTAAAAAACAGCGCAAGCGTCACACCTCACACGTGCTTCAGTGTGTGTGTGTGTGTGTGTGTGTGGTAAATGAAACTGCGCGTCGGCTGCACCATTCATTCACACAGAACATGCAGGATTCGTATTTAAATTGTCTTTGTGGTTTAATATTCACACTATATCGCGATTTGATTTCAAGTGTACTGAACTGCTTTCTATTTTTTCTCAAAAATTTTACAAATTCCGTGAAATTCCGAGTTATAAATTCCTTTTTTATGACTGGATTTTGTCAGCATTTTAGGGGGGGCGGGGGTCGTCCAAAACAATGGTAGGGGAAATGCTGTATTTTTAGTGCTAGCAGTCAAAAATAAAACTGTTGGAGAAATATTGAAATACTTTTTTCTATGAATCTGTGATAAAAGAGTAAGCTACATTTTCAATTTGCAGGGTATAAGGTGGACTAACATTCATAGCATAATACTCACTACTCACTACTCTTGAGTACTTTTAAAAGGGCTACTTTTTACTCCTACTTTGAGTAGTTTTTAGGACCGGCACTATTACTCTACTCTCACTACATTTTTTGACAAGTAACAGTACTTTTACTTGAGTATGCTTTTTCAGTACTCTTTCCACCACTGATTGTGAATAGCGCTATATAAATATTTGACTCGACTTGACTGGACTCAATTCAGTGGGCGGGGATCACTGACTTGCACGTCTTTTCCGCGGCGCTGATTGGCTCGCTGGACGGATGCTGCGACGAATGTGTCAATTTTGTCATATGTCATATCAGAGCAGCCAAAGCGTCAACAAGCTTCCCCCTACTTTTTGACAAGCGTCCTTAAAGGAGTAGTTCACTTTTTAAAAAACTTTTGCTGATAATTTACTCACCCCCATGTCATCCAAAATGTCCATGTCTTTCTTTCTTCAGTCGAAAAGAAATTAAGGTTTTTGATGAAAACATTCTAGGATTTTTCTCCATATGATGGACTTCATTGGGTACCAAACGGTCCAAGTCCAAGGTCCAAATGACAGTTTCAGTGCAGCTTCAAATGGCTTTAAACGACACCAGACGATGCATAAGGATCTTATCTTGCGAAACGATCGGTTATTTCAAAAATAAATAAAAAAGTTTAAGTTTTATAAGCACAAATGCTCACCTTGCTCTGTTCTGTGATGCACGTTCGTGACTCTCCTGTTCGAACTCGTTCATCACAACGAACGAAATGACTCGAAAAAATATTTGTTAATTTTGAACGAGTCTTTTTTCGAGTCATTTCGTTCATTCAAGGAACGAAATGACTTGAAAAAAGATTTGTTCATTTTGATGAACGAGTTCGAACAGGAGAGTCACGAACGTGCACGTGCCTGAAAAGAGATAGGCTATGTTTATTAGCAATGTAATATTGTAAAACATTGAAATGATTACTTGATATGTTCATTTGTATGTTTAAATGTTAATTTACTGGTATGTTAATACTTACCTAATGTGATGCGATTGTGCATTTCTGACCTTTTAAACAGGTCAGATTTTTTTGTTGATTTTCGTTGATAGCGAGCCAACCTAATCGGACACTGGAAGAGAAAGAAGAAAATTCATCCTACAGGACCAAGAGAGTATCTTGATTTATATTTTTCCCTGCTGAAGGTAAAATTATTCCTGCACAGACACCTTGTTTTTCCATACGGGACTGACAACTGAGATATAACTAATGGAAGGAACTGATATCAGTAATTGAATAATTGAAAATTGAACCTATCGTCAACGCGTGCGTGATATTACAAAATTGTCTGAACAGATTTTTGTCATTCTACTGTTGGGTATTGTCACAGTCCTCGTCTGCACCTGTCTGTCCTTGTCTGCACTACACTTCCCAGCATTCTCTTGTCTCCACACCTGAACTCACTCCCTCAATCATCCACCTGTTCATCGTTATCATCATCTGTGTCACCTGTCTTCACCTTGTTATGTTTGATTTGTACTTGTATTTAGTTCCTTCAGTTCAGTCATTCTTGGTCAGTAGTTAGTCTTTCTTATAGTGTTGTGAGTTGTTCTGCCTGTTTGTACCTGTTTTTGAGTTTACACTTAGTAAATGTTTGCATTGGAGCTTTTGCCTCAGCCTCCTTCAACCCACACCACAACTGTGACAGGTATATGGTAATGTATTTCTAGTGTGAAACTGACAGTGATTTGCTCAGTGATTTGTTCGTTTATTTTTTTTTTTCATTTGATGTAATTTACTTTTAATTGTTTATTTGTATTTTTTATATATATATATATATATTTTACATATACATAGTATGTGTATATATATTATAGAATTTATAATTATATAAAAAGGGAAAGGCCTGTGCTGTTACGCAAACATTTATGACAATTATATATACTTACCTTAAAGGTACAATATGTAGGAATTTTGCCACAAGAGGGTGCAGTTACCAACAATAACAAAGGCGAAGCTTGATGACACTATGAGGGAGAGTTGAACGATGGGAGATGTCGTTTTCACCATCCAGAGATGTTATGGAATTAATTAATCATGATCACGGATGAGGTACTTTATTTGTTTTTGTATTACCTGTACGTCTGATCGCAATATTTTGTCACCATAATGAATTAACTGCAAGGAACGCAAAATGTTATGCTATATTATCCTGTTACAGCTATTTGTCAAATGATTTGTTGGGTTAATGCTGCGCAGTTTTACGTGTTTATCGTTAATGCCGTGTTTTACGTGTTCAAACCAATCGTACTCAAAGTAAATTTGAACGAACATTTATATGGAAGTAAAATCATACCAAATGTTTTTGAAACAAAAAGCCTGTTGAATTGCACTACTTGAAAAAAAAAAATATGCTTTGCATTAACCATGCTTGCATTTTAATGCACTGCATTTTTAGGACTTGCATTTTTTTTATTGGCTCAAATTCGACATGGTTGAATATTTAAGCTGTGAATATTTCAAACGCATTTTCATTATTAACAATTCAATAATCCATTTTCACCCTTCACATTTCACTTCCAAAATATTCAAACTTTTTAAAAATACAACCTATAATCAACAGGCAATTTTTGGTCCATTTTATTTCGCTTCACAAATTCGCTTCCACAAATTCAGTGGTTCAAATTCAACAGTAAATTCAACACTGACATCCAGGAACTGCAGGAAAAGCAGTAGATTACCGAGCATAATCCCCATTTGCTGTTGGTCGAGCTCACCAGCAGGGGGTGCAAGCTCGTATTGTTGACGAAGACCAGACAGAGCAACAGTTAGAGCAAGCCATACATTCATAAACACATTTATAGAAATGTAAGTGTATTTGTTTACTTTATATCGTGGCGACCTGCTTCAGTACAAGGGTTTCCCTCAATACTCGATACAAACAACACGCGCTTGCACCCCCTGCTGGTGAGTGCGACCAACAGCAAATGGGGATTATGCTCGGTAATCTACTGCTTTTCCTGCAGTTCCTGGATGTCAGTGTTGAATTTACTGTCGAATTTGAACCACTGAATTTGTGAAGCGAAATAAAATGGACCGAAAATTGCTTGTTGAATATTATAGGTTGTATTTTTTTAAAAGTTTGAATATTTTGGAAGTGAAAATGAAGGGTGAATATGGATTATTGAATTTTTAATAATGAAAATGTGTGAAATATTTTGAATTGAAATATTCACAGCTTAAATATTCAACCATGTCGAATTTGAGCCAATAAAAAATGCAAGTCCTAAAAATACAATGCATTAAAATGCAAGCATGGTTAATGCAATGCATATTTTTTTCAAGTAGTGCAATTCAACAGGCTTTTTGTTTCAAAAACGTTTGGCATTATTTTACTTCCATACATTTACAAGTAATGGCTAAATATTGTTTAACAACACATATCCGATTGTATTTAATTGCACTGCCATAATCTCGGTCAAAACACAAGTGATACAAAGCATTACCAAAGTACAAAGCGCAATATAACTGAATTTTCATCAGCAAAACGATCACTTGATAGTTTGAGGTGAATCAACATATGCATAATGAGTGATCTGTCACGTCATAAAGGCCTATGTATCTCGCATTGTTTATAAGTGATATTATTGAAAGTTGCAAGGAAACACAGATACATCCTTTTGTTTTATGTACATTTGCTCACCTGTCTAATAAAGTATATGCAAGAGCGGTGTTGCTCCTCCAAGTTAGTCGCGGACGTGGAGCTCTCGGCATCTCAAACACCACGCCGATATTGATCCTCATTTTAGTTCTCTTTTTTTTTTTTTGTCCCAAAGTCTGCTTGCCATGGTCCATAATGAACAATGAACGAAACAACAACAGTGTGCAGCTAAATGTTACGCAATATGCAGTTGTCCGCGTCTGTCACCATGGTTACGTCATGGCTGTGGCAGTACGAGCGGAAACCGAGGAAAGCGCGGATTTTGCGTCATTGACAGGCGACATTTCTTTCCGGGACGGCCACTTATTTAAAATTGGAATTTCTCTGAAATAAAAAATCTCTGGAGACTTTTGGGATATTGTAAGTACACAACTGCAGGAAACATCACACTGTGCAAGTGATCTTTGGATATTTTTTTCAAAATTCCTACATATTGTACCTTTATCTGTGGTCTCCTGTCATCCCTCAGCAATTACCCTCCTCCTCTGTAGTCGATCATAGTGATCTTCTGATTTCCTAATTGGTCCATAAAGTGAAGACCTAAATTATAAGTAATAAACCCGTTACATGTGTGTATATATATATATATATATATATATATATATATATATATATCACACATACACTGTATTGGGGTTAGTATAGCCACCTTATTTTGCAATGCAGAAGTAAGGTATTTTCTGTGAGATAGATAAATTACGGAGCCCCTAAAGGGACCTTTGCAAAAAAAAAATAATAATAAAGACGATCACGTGCGCACGCGATACGTTTCTTGTGCGCACGCATTACAATTTCCGGTTTGCGTACAATTTGCGTCACTGTCATTACTATGAGGAAAACTAGAGCATGGATGTCAAAGCTTAAACTTCTCTAGATTAAAAAAGACCAAAGTGTTATTAAACTGTTGGTTACAACGCGACCAATAAATCCTTATTTTTAAGGAATTGGTTTAACAGGGATATTAATCATCTTATGAATATGTTTGATAAATATGGAAATATTTTAACATACGAACAATTTATGCGAATCCATAGTTTTCCTGTGCATTTTAAAGAATTTAAATCTGTCATTAAAGCTATTTCCCCTACTCTGATTCATCTTATCAAAAGTCATATTTAATTTAACTCCACATTAAAGGAGCCGTATGTAGGATTGTGGCCAAAACTGGTACTACAATCACTTTAAAAATACCATAGAGCGCTGTATCCCCTCCCCCTCCCCCCTGACTCGAGGTTGCCAGATTAGCTGCAGGGTTCAGCAGAAACGTAGGCTGCTTCCAATGGCAAGTGACGACGAGACGTACACAGTAAGTTTTTGGTGTGTTGAGGTGCTGGGGCCATAATAGCTGAAGAGATAAGCGTTTTTGATTTGATATTTAATTTGATTTCGTTATTTTGAACCTATAAATACAATTATAATTTAAAAAAAAGTCTGTGGAAAAATAAATGTATAATAGTAAAACAAAACAAAAAACATATAACCACAAAATAAAACTTCCTTATTTTTAAAGACGAAAAAAAAAATCGATTTACAAGTGCTAAAGTTTTTGTCATAAGCGGGCTAACAAATAACCAAAACATTTACCACAGCAATTATAACGCCGGACAAATTCAATATCACCAATGGCTATCACAGGGTTGTTTTCAGTTTCATCATAAAATATTGTTAGAGTAACTAAACTTGATTAGCAATGTTCATACAGGTCAACTTGCAGCATGTGTAACTTAGTCCACGATATACGCGAAGAACGAATGACGAATCATTTTTTCTGAGGTAAAGTTAGGCTTCTGTCTCAATTACACTTCAAATTGCCATAATGGGAGAGCTAATAATGTTTTCCTCTGCGTCTCAGCATAAGGACAGAGAAACAGGATCCTATAATACATTGCTAATGTTAGCATACGTCCATGTAAGCTTACGTTACTTTGCACGAACATGCATAACTTTGTTCGACTGTCATGAATACATGAAATGTCCACTGACATCAAGTACAAGTTAGCCAAGCATAGATGAATCTTCCCTGTCCAGGAGAAAATTAGCAACGTTGGCGTCTGTGTTCAAATTCTTCTCCGTTTTCAGCCGTCTCCATCTTTCAAAAGCATCTCCAATGCAAATTCTGGTTTAATTTCTGACTTTGTCACGACCAATTTCTGAATCATAACGAGGTCTTTTTGATTTAGTAACGTTAGACATCTTTATCCGACTACAGTTAGGGTAGATTAGAGCAAAGCTGGCAACCCGGATCCCGAAACACTACTGACTTCGTGATTGGTGGATAGGTGGAGGGTGGCGCATCAGACCAAAACACATGACAACATCAGTTGAGGGCTGCAAGTCCACTTTTTAAATGACAGTATCCTAGCCATACTACTGTTGTCAGTGATATAAGTATTTGAAATGAACATGATTTCTTAATGTCTAGTGACATATCAGGGCCTTTTTATGATTAATTGAAATACATTTCTTACATACAGCTCCTTTAATGATAAATCCAAAATTAATTTTAAATGGCATTGAATTGATTGATAAATGCAATAATAAACATATTTGTACAATATTTCAAATACAAAATAAAATAGCACCTAGAGGAAATTATTTTTGGTACTATTAATTGGAAGACTGCTTGGTTAATCCCCTTTAAATATTGCATTAATAATAAAATGGGGAATGGTGGTACCGAACGTTTCAACAGGACATTAGGAAATATGCTGAGGTCTCTTCCACCTAGGCCTCAGCAGAGGTGGCCACAGTTGATACAGACCATGACATTTGTGTATAACTGCACAGCACACGATACAACAGGTTTCGCCCCTTTTGAACTAATGTTCGGTAGGGTACCAAGATTGCCAGTTGACCTCAGGTTCCGTAGTGTCCTGCAGGATAAGACAATCTGTGACTATGACAAGTATGTCAAATATCTTGTCAGCGACCTCCAGTCTGCCATGGCGTTGGCACAGAAGAATGCTGTTGTGGAACAAAAACACCAGTCCAGCCAGTAGAACAAAAGAGCTAAAGGCCTACCTCTAGCCGTTGGTGATCAAGTGCTTGTGGTTAACAAGGGTTGTAGAGGGAAATGTAAACTTGCTGACAAATGGGAGCCAGTCATGTACACTGTTGTTGCCTCAAAGTCTTCCATACATGTCTATAAGATCAATGACAGAGCTGGTAATGAGAGAATAGTGATCTCAAATAATCGATCTTCTTCAAGTGAACTTCCTCCCGCTGCTTGAACCAGAAATGGTTAGTTCTGATAATGAGGTTGCTGAAACACTTCCCTGTAGTGTACCTTCACAGACATCTGATGCAGCACACTGTGGTGGTCTAACCGAGCAGACAGGCAGTGGTGAGTCATTCTACATTGCCGAAATTTAGTCTGCTGGGCATGCAGATGATGGGCAGAATGAGGCTGAGGAACTCTCACATGCAGACTCCATGTCGAACATCTCCAATGTTGCTACTTGTGGTGATGTCCGCACTTCTTCATGGGTGCATTCTCAGTTGTCCAGTCAAGAGGAGCCACATGCACAAGTTGCTGTGTCAGTGACTGATGATAATACTGTGCCTGTGGCTGGTGCTATCCACTCTCTACAACCCTTAAGACGGCAGATATTCAAAATAGGAACGTGTCTAATTAATTTAAAGATATTTAGTGAAAATAAAAATTACAAATAAGCAAAGAATCGAAAATAGCCCTACTTACTTGACAAATGGTAAACAGAGCAACAGGAGAACTGGATATTAAGAAAAAACAACTTACGCGCTCTAGCCGTTCTCGCAGAGTGACTGCTTGTCCTAGTAGCTGATTTGTCCTAGTAGCTGATTTAAGATCCTGTAGCTGATTTAAATACAGATGTTCGTTACACTACCAGGTTTGGTAGAGTAATTAAGCCTGTTCGTAGGCTGATTGAGTCAATGGTTCAACTAGAAACCTTATTTGGTATGGAGTCTGTATCTCCTGTTAGTCATGTTTAGATCAGTCTCTCTTTTTTTTTCTTTCTTCTTCCGCTGTCTCTTAAAATGCTAGAAGTCAAGTCTTGTATTTTTAATGCCTATTGGCTCTGTTTAAAGGGATACTTCACCTCTGGAAAGATGAATGTGTATTTAAAATGGGTCATTTATGTGAAATTATTTTTGAATTTGGAGCTTTCTAGACTGAGAAAAGACAGAAAATGTATTTTTGGCTTATGTGGATGAAAGACAACAACTCCCAGAATGCACTTGCTTCTCTGCCCTGGCCACGCCTACCGGTAACAGAGCGCAGTAGTTCAACAACAAGTCTAGGCTACTAGTGAGTCTCCGTGATGAGTCTGGCCGGGATTTCGAGATCGCCCAAAATGTCCCTGATTAGGCTTTTGCGTTCTACAGTTGCCATTAATTATGTTTACCGTTGCGAACAGGACGAGGCTAGGGCCGTGGGAGAACGGCGCGACGCTGGTGGCGTGATTAATGAGCGACGCCTGTGAGACGCACCGGTCTTGTATCTCACGGAGGAGCGGGAATTTCTTAGCAATGTTAAAACGCACATCAGCCGATCACTTGTTTGGCGTTCATGTAAACACTACATTCAGATTCACCAATCGGAATGAATTGAATTCAGTTAGATTGAAACAAAAGGTGTGCATGTAAACAATGAATGGCGACTGCAGAAAGCAAAAGCTGAATCCAGGACATTTTGTACGATATCGACGTCCAGGAAAAAGAGGATGGTAACCCCTACTATTCGGCTTTCTCCACAGAACAAGAGCCTGCTAGCTTAGCTTCCAAAAAAAGATAGCTGACACTATGTGTACATTCTGTGAGTAAGATCCCACCCTCTATGGGCGGGTTGAGAACATGCGGGACAGCCCCAACTACTGGCTGTAGTCTTTAGCCTCTGGCCAAAAAAATCCTCCGATGACGCAAAATGCCGATTTTTGCATCATCGGAGGATTTTTTTCAGACATTACGCAGACATGCGTATTAATGCGTACTATAGCACACACACGCAAGGTCTCTCGCTCTCTCACTATCTGTCGTGCGCGCGCTACACGGGCACACACACGCAAGCTCTCGCTCTCTCCCTCTTTACCGTGCGCGGGCTACACGGTTTTGAACATAACATACATACATATTCACGTAGCCTTTCGAAAACGAAACCTATAATATATAAAAAGATATATATATTAACGATGAAATACGGGACAAAACATGATTTTTTCATAATAAGTCGGGACACTACAATTAGAGTTGAAATACGGGACTGTCCCGGGAAAAACGGGACGTCTGGTCACCCTACCCAGGTGGGCATCTTCAACCTCACAGTTTATGAAACTCCAAAACTAACATCCCAAATGAAACCGTGTCATGTTACAGGGCTGATAAGGAGACTTTTATTACCTCCAAAGGAATGTTCAGAGAGTGCTGACTCTCACTTAATTCTTGCTGAGAAGGAGAAATTAACCATTTTAAACCTATATATATATATATAACCATGTGATAAATGTATTAACATGTATCTAATGTTCCATCTCATGATTCTCCTTTATGTTGTTGGTCTAAGTTTTCTTGCAAACTCTAATGGGTTAATGTTTCAGACTTTGCATACTATGGTACTATGTGTGGCATATTTGGTCTCTATAACTTGGTATTTTGAAGATCGAAATAACTGTGTACATATGTCGATAACAACAACATATTAGTATTACAAGAATATTTCCTAATTTCTTCATCGGCTTCCACCCCTCCAGAGTGCAAAGGCAATGAGAACAAAGAGCAATAAACCAAATTCCCGCCTGGAACTTCCACCCTTCTTATTGGTCAAGCCAATGAGAGGTGGGACACTTTTCTCAGATTATAAATTGCATTCACACCAGCCCTTCCCTTCTTGATAGTTTTCATCCTTGCAAACACTATCTCGGGTGATCCGGGGGAAACCCCTCCCCCCTCCATGGGGCCCAGAGGCCTCCCAGCAGGCCTGGTTCCCAACCAGATCCGGCCTCATGGAAGAGAGGACACTCTCTCACAAAGAACCAAGGACAATCTCTGGAGTTTGTAAAAAGGGCTCTAACCCACCATCCAAGTTCATCATATCTTCATCCAACAAAGAAGAAAATGATTGAGACTTCAAAATCTGACACTCGCAGAATCCTCAACAACTTCAGTTTTCAACAACTTTGATAATAGTGTACGCTACCCAGGCATGCAAGTATACTTTTGATTTGATGCTTTGAAAATGAAATGCTGATGTTCTTCTCATATAGTTACATGGAACTTCTCAATAGTTCCGTTTTCGGTTTCGTTCTACCACTCACCTATTTATGTATTCATGTGTGTATGTTGTTTTGTTTATTTATATTCATATTAATATCTATTTTTAGTTAATAAAACTTGTACATAGTATGTATTTGGTTCTGTTTTGTTTGCAATACAAAGTCACTTTTACGATCGCGGTTTTTGCTACTTGCTGTATATGCTAAGAAATAATTATTCTTCTGTGGCCATGGAAGATACCCTTTTCTTAGAATAAATTAATAATCAAAAGAGTTCGTTGAACGAACTGATTAACTGATTGTAATATTAATTCAGCCACATCAAGTTAATCCAATTAACTGACCCAAATATTAATAATAATAAGTTATTATTGATTATTATTTCCAAAAGCTGAGGTTCCTTACATGTATAATATTATCTGGGCCTAAATGTGAAATGAGAGCACACGTGATAAGTGTATGTCACCGGGGTGACAAAGTTAGGCGGAACCTTAATCACGGTCGGGTGTCGGAGGGGAAGGATTTCCGGTGTGGGACCCGGAAGACACCAACCCGGAAGTACCGGGGAGAAACGGAGAATTATTAGTGAAAGATTCGAAACAGGTGCGGGAGAGTGCGAACATGATGGCGATTGGGACACGTTGTCATTCGGGAAGGATAAAAGGGTATCTCATCTTCAACTCAGCGTCGAGAAAAAAGGGAAAGGAAAGCTGCAGGTGTTCGGGCGAATCTGGATATGTGGAGAGGAGAATCGTAGTGGATGAGAGAAGTGCTGTTGATGTTTGGCTTGTGATATGAGGAACCTTTTGGAGGATGTGATGAGACTTCAGGATGTGTAAAACTGTCTTTTTGGAGAAGGTTTGAAAGCCCCACGCTTCATTGGGAGAAGTCAAGGAGGTTGTAGTGATGCACAGTGGACCAGATCCCCTGTCTATACCCTAATCTGTGAGTGACGAGACTTTGCAGTGTTGTACATTAATATATTCATGTGTGTGGGTTATAGTGGAACACGAGTGGAAGTGTAATGCAGAGACATTGGGGAGGCGGTCCTGACTGTGGAAATATCGTCTGCATCTTGTTGAATTGAGGCCAATGGAGGAAGCCATCTAGTGGTGAATTTCTCATCTGCTCTGTCTACGTCAGTTTGTGAAGTATTCGTTCACTATTGAATCTTCAGCTTCTCTGTTCACCTGAGTCTCGTGAAGAAAGCCAGCTTCACTGTTGAACCCTCATCCTCTTTCTGTTTGTCTGAGCCCTGTGAATAGAGCCAGCTTCGCTGTTGAATCTTCCTCTTCTCTCTATCTGCCTGAGTCCTGCGGAGAGAGCCTGCTCCGCTGTTGAATCTTCATCTTCTCTCTGTTTGCCTGAGCCCTGTGAAGAAAGCCAGTGACACTGTTGAATCCTCATCTTCTCTCTGTCTACCTGAGTCCTGTGAAGAGAGCCAGCTTCGTTGTTGAATTCTCATCCTCTCTCTGTCTGCCTGAGCCCCGTGAAGAGAGCCAGCTTCGCTGTGGATTCCTTACCTCTCTCTGCCTACCTGAGCCCTGTGAAGAACGCCAGCAACACTGTTGAATTCTCATCTTCTCTCTGCCTAACTGAGCCCTGTGAAGAGAGCCTGCTTCGCTGTTGAATCTTCATCTTCTCCCTGTTTACCTGAGCCCCGTGAAGAAAGCCTGCTTCGCTGTTGAGTTCTCACCTTCTCTCTGCCTACCTGAGCCCTGTGAAGAACGCCAGTGACACTGTTGAATTCTCATCTTCTCTCTGCCTACCTGAGCTCTGTAGAGAAAGCCAGTGACACTGTTGAATCCTCATCTTCTCTCTGCCTACCTGAGTCCTGTGAAGAGAGCCTGCTTCGCTGTTGAATTCTCACCTTCTCTCTGCCTACCTGAGCCCTGTGAAGAACGCCAGCGACACTGTTGAATCCTCATCTTCTCTCTCTGTCTGCCTGAGCCCTGTGGAGAAAGCCAGTGACACTGTTGAATCCTCATCTTCTCTCTCTGTCTGCCTGAGCCCTGTGGAGAAAGCCAGTGACACTGTTGAGTCCTCATCTTCTCTCTCTGTCTGCCTGAGCCCCGTGAAGAAAGCCAGCTTCGCTGTTGAATTCTCACCTTCTCTCTGCCTACCTGAGCCCTGTGAAGAACGCCAGCGACACTGTTGAATCCTCATCTTCTCTCTGTCTGCCTGAGCCCTGCGGAGAAAGCCAGTGACACTGTCGAATCCTCATCTTCTCTTTGTCTACCGGAGCTCTGTGAAGAAAGCCAGTGACACTGTTGAATCCTCATCTTCTCTCTGTCCGTCTGAGCCCTGGGAAGAAAGTCAGCGACACTGTTGAATCCTCATCTTCTCTGTCTATCTGAGCCCTGTGAAGGACGCAAGCGACATTATTGAATCCTCATCTTCTCGCTGCCTGCCTGAGTCCTGTGGAGAAAGTCAGTGACCCTGTTGAATCCTCATTCTATCGGAGCCCTGTGAATAAAACCAGCGACACTATTGCATTCTCATCTTCTCTCTGTTTTGCCTGAGCCCTGTGAAGCAAGCCAGTGACATTGTTGAATCCTCACCTCCTCTTGGCCTGCCGGGGTCCGTTTTAACATATTTTATTCAATAAAGATTTTGTGCTGTAACGTCTAAACTGCTGGTTGCCTCTGTGTCCTCTGTGGTGTTGGCTCCTCGCGGTGGTACGTGAGTCGGGGGTTGAAGCAGCCGGTCATCTGGCGTTCACCCTCGACCGGTGACATGTACATCACATTTGTTTTATCGAGTAAACGAGGGCGACTCTCACGCTAAGAGGCTAATTACATTTGTTTGTATATCAGGTATGTTTTCTGTTATATGCATTTTATTGTGATTTTATTCCTCTTTGCATTGGTGATGCAGTGAGAGAATTAATGAGGGTGACTCTCACTAAGAGGCTGATTACATTTGTTTGTATATCAGGAATAAAAGATCAGAAAAACTGCCGAATGCTGTCCTGTTCTTCTCATACCAACCAAAAACACAACGCAGAAAAGAGACCAATTACACTTGCGGTCGCGCAAGTTTTTTGACATACATCAGAGCAAGGCGGACCGCACTCGGACCATAGACAGTGAAAGAAATGGACACAGCGACCCCATTGATTTCAACGGAGAAGACTTGAAGCCCGATTATTGCACTTCCTGTCTGATGTCTGAGCGACTGCGCAGGCTCAAACTGAGCGTGACGACAGTCTGATTGTTGAAAATCTTCTAGTAGCTGTGCCAAGACAAATCTGAATCACCTAATTCCTCAAAAACGTTGTTGAAATATTTTGTTCCGTTGCTTTTATAGACCCTCTATTTATGGGCTTCTACCTTGACTTTGTGCCTTCATGTCCCCACCGATTGCCTCATAGACAGTAAAAGATTGCCGCGAGCTTCTCCTCCTGTCTATACGGTAATGTCTCTTTTGTGTCTCTATTGTCTATCTCTATAAAAAATACAGTAATTTCATTAATTTACCAGCGAGCGTACTTCGGAAGCACTGAAAATGAATGGGGTTCAATGCTGGAACTAATCAGTGTTTGGAACTATTGGCTGCTCCACGACACGCGTTACTTCCGCATTCCTAAGTTCCTATGGCGGTCTATGGGTGTGTCGCAACTCTGTTTTTCAACGGCTCTGCGTGCTACAATTGGTCAGCTCAATGTGGCCATTATCTGATTGGCTTGAGGAAACGGTGGGTGGAGTCCACTTATTTGTGGATTTGTCTGCACCTGGAAGCTAGATGCGTTTCAAAATCCACAAATGCGTGAGGGGATTTACAAATGCACAGAAAGCGGTTCACAAATAAATGCCAGGCAGAGTTGTGTTTGTGGCATAAAAAACATTTGTAAATATATTTTTTTATTTGCACATCTCATTTTATTTATTTGTAAGTTTTATAATTTTTTGTGAAACTCTTTACATTTATTTGTGGATCATAATCTATTTATTTGGAATAAGGCAACAATTCTCACCCCATAAGAGAGAAGCTTAAGAAAAATATATATATATATATATTTTTTTTTTTTTTTCTTCTCTCTCTGAATCAGCTGAAGCCAGATAGTATTATATATATATATATATATATATATATATATATATATAATACTATCTGGCTTCAGCTGATTCAGAGAGAGAAGAAAAAAAAAAAAAAAAAATATATATATATATATATATATATATATATATATTTTTTTTTTTTCTTCTCTCTCTGAATCAGCTGAAGCCAGATAGTATTATATATATATATATATATATATATATATATATAATATATATACTCACCTAAAGGATTATTAGGAACACCATACTAAAACTGTTTGACCCCCTTTCGCCTTCTACGTGGCATTGATTCAACAAGGTGCTGAAAGCATTCTTTAGAAATGTTGGCCCATATTGATAGGATAGCATCTTGCAGTTGATTGAGATTTGTGGGATGCACATCCAGGGCACGAAGCTCCCGTTCCACCACATCCCAAAGATGCTCTATTGGGTTGAGATCTGGTGACTGTGGGGGCCATTTTAGTACAGTGAACGTCTCGGTTACGTATGTAACCCTAGTTCCCTGAGAGGGAACTTCGAGCTGCGTCAAACGCTGTGAGAACGCCCCTGCGTTGTGCGTCATGAAGCACGTATGGAATCAGCCCAATGGAGAGATGGAACATCATAGGCGGGTGACATCATCGACCAGGAAACTATAAAGCACCCCAAAAACACAAGCGCATCAGCTTCTGATAGGCCTGAAGGAAGCGCTAACGGGAGTGCCGGGAGTATGGCGGAACGATGCAGCGTCTCGTTCCCTCTCAGGGAACTAGGGTTACATACATAACCGAGACGTTCCCTTTCAAGGGAACTTCGAGCTGCGTCAAACGCTGTGGGAACGCGAATACCCACGTCGCCATAGGAGCAAGGACCGTCATGTGAGATCTAGTGCACAGCGGACGAGAGCACCTGCACCCCAGGGGTAGAGCTTAAGTCTAATTAATTAATTAATAATTCGTTACATTTATATAGCGCTTTTTCTGGGACCTCAAAGCGCTTCACATATGGTAGGGGGGAATCTCCTCAACCACCACCAATGTGCAGCATCCACCTGGATGATGCGACGGCAGCCATATTGCGCCAGAACGCCCACCACACACCAGCTTATTGGTGGAGAGGAGACAGAGTGATGAAGCCAATTAGTATATAGGGATGATTAGGAGGCCATGATGGACAGAGGCCAAGGGGCAAATTTGGCCAGGATGCCGGGGTTACACCCCTACTCTTTTTCGAAGGACATCATGGGATTTTTAATGTCCACAGAGAGTCAGGACCTCGGTTTAACGTCTCATCCGAAGGACGGTGCTCTTTGACAGTATAGTGTCCCCGTCACTATACTGGGGCGTTAGGACCCACACAGACCACAGGGTGAGCGCCCCCTGCTGGCCTCACTAACACCTCTTCCAGCAGCAACCTGGTGTTCTCAGAAGGTCTCCCATCCAGGTACTAACCAGGCTCAGCCCTGCTTAGCTTCAGTGGGCAACCAGTCTTGGGCTACAGGGTGATATGGCTGCTGGCCGAACAACTATGAGTCTAGGTCATAGAACTTAATAAAATTTTGCGGCGAAGACCATCCAGCCACATCACAAACATCACTCAGGGAAACCCCCGACAATAGAGCTTTTGAAGCAGCCATACTCCTGGTAGAGTGGGCTCGAACAGCCAAAGGTGAAGGCTGGCCAGCCGACTCATAAGCAAGTGAGATAGCCTCGACCACCCACTTGCTCATTCTCTGTTTAGACGCAGGACACCCTTTCCTGGGTGGCTCGAAACATACAAATAGTTGTTCTGATTTCCTCCACAGGGCAGCTCTGTGGACATAAGCGTCTAACGCCCTAACAGGGCAGAGTAAATTAAGTTTCTCCTGGTCCGATGACATAAATATAAGAGGACGGAAAGCCTGCAGAACCGTAGGTCTAACTACATTAGTAGGGACCTTAGGAACGTAACCTGGTCTAGGATGCAGAAAAGCTTTAACCATGCCAGGCGAGAATTCCAGGCACGAGGGTGAAACCGACAGAGCCTGGAAATCTCCGATTCTTTTTAGTGAGGAGATAGCAAGTAGAAAGATAGTTTTAAAAGTGAGAAACTTCTCGGGAACTTCTTCGATAGGTTCAAAAGGAGCTAGGGAGAGACCTTCTAATGCAATGGCCAGATCCCAAGTCGGCACCCTCGTACGAACTGCTGGCCTCAGCCTCAAAGTGCCACGGAGGAAACGGGTTATAAGCGGGTGTCTCCCAAGAGAAACTCCACTGAAAGCGACGTGGTAAGCAGCCAGTGCCGCCACATACACCTTTAGTGTGGAGGGGGATAACCCTGTGGAGAAACACTCCTGTAGGAATTCCAGCACTGCACCCACTGGGCAGTTAACTGGGTCCTACAGGTGTTCTCCACGCCAAGAAGTGAAAAGTTTTCACTTCAAAGGCATATAACTTCCTCGTGGATGGAGCTCTGGAGTGAAGGATGGTCTCAACAACCTCGGTTGAGAGACCGGAATCTAAGAGCTGGGCCCTCTCAGAGGCCAAGCCCACAGTTATCATAACTCTGGGCGGGGTGAAATATCATGCCGCCCGCCTGAGAGAGTAGATCCCTCCTGCCTGGGAGCTCCAAATGAGAGCCGTCCAGGAGAGAAACCAGGTCCGCAAACCATACTCGGGCCGGCCAGAACGGGGCTACTAATAGTAGGCTAACCCCGTCCCGGCGAACCCTCTCCAGAACTCTTGGTAGCAGAACAATCGGGGGAAAAGCGTACAGACGTGACCTCGGCCACGGCTGCACCATAGCGTCCAACCCCAGAGGGGCTGGATGACTGATGGAGAACCACAGACGACAATGCGATATCTCGTTGGAAGCGAATAGGTCCGCCTCGGCGCGACCGAAACTCAACCAAAGGAGCTCCACTACCTTGGGGGTGGAGTCTCCATTCCCCCGGCCTCGGCCCCGGCCTCGGCCCCTGCCTCGACAGGGAGTCTGCTACCACTTTCAAATACCCAGGGAGATACATTGCTCTCAGTGATAGTAACTTCCCTAGGGACCACAGGAGGACCTGACAGGCCAACTTGTAAAGCCGGCGTGACCGCAGGCCCCCTGACGATTTATATAAGAGACCACCGATGTGTTGTCTGACTGAACTAGCACATGATGACCTCTCAGGTCTGCTAGGAAGTGTTTCAGAGCCTGAAACACTGCCAACATCTCAAGACAATTTATATGCCATGATAGATGATGGTCCTGCCAAAGACCTTGGACTGGACGACCACTCATGACCGCCCCCACCCTGTGAGGGAAGCATCCGTCGTTAGCTTTATGCGACGACAAAGAGCCCCCAGCACAGGATCTTTGGATGGGAACCAAGTTTCTTTCCACAAGACCATAGCACGAAGGCAGCGCATCGTGACTTTGATCGTGCGGAGTGGATTTCCCCTCGGGGAGAATCCCTTGGTCCTGAGCCACCACCGCAGCGGTCTCATGTACAACAGGCCAAGGTATAACGTTGGACACTGCTGCCATCAAACCCAACAGTTTCTGAAACTATTTTACATTGAGTAGCTGGCCTAGCTTTACTGTTTCAAAGCTGACCAAACAACGCCCAAAAAAGTGGTCTCCTGAGAAGGAAATAAACACTTTACTTCACGTTCAGCCTCATCCCCAACTTCCTGATATGCGCGAGGACGACATCTCGATGTCGAGCCGCCATCTGCTCCGTAAAGTACGGGGAGATAGCTAGACCGAACGGAAGAATGGAAATGTTGAAGTAAGCGTCCTTTAGATCTGTCGTGACAAACCAGCCCTCGGACCTGATTTGTGACACGACCTGCTTGATAGTGAACATCTTGAATTGAGCTTCCCTACCGAGCGATTTTATAGGCGCAAATCTAAAATTGGACGCAACCCCCCATCCTTCTTTGGAACGATGAAATATCGGCTGTAATAACCTAGCTCCAAACTGGGAGGAGGAACCCGTTCTATAGCCCCCTTTTGAAGGAGCGTTTTCACCTCTTGTTCCATTACCAGAGCCTGCTCGGGGCCCACACTATGGGCAGAACCCCTCTGAGTTTCGGTGGACGACACCTAAATTGGATCGCATAACCTCTTACTACTGTCTGCAGGACCCACTGAGATATTTCTTGGAAGGCTTTTCCACTCTGCCAAAAAAATTCTACTAAGGGTACCAGTCTCTCGAGACTGGCCTCTGGTGTAACTTGAGCAGCAAACACAGCGCCATGTGACGGCGCACCGGCAGGGAACAACTGGTTAGACCCTCCTCAGAGGGAGCGAGCGTCCCTCGGGAAATTACTCGCTGGGACCGTCTACGCCCCGGCATGAAGGCGGGGTTGGCAGAACGGGCCCCTGAGGGCACCGAGGAAGAATGGGCACCGTAAAAAGAGGTGAACACCTTTCTCCCTCGATGGGACCACCCTCAGTGTCAGAGGCGGCGAGCGTCCCTCTGGAAAACGCTCGCCGGGACCGTCTGCGCCCCGGCATGAAGGCGGGGTTGGCAGAACGGGCCCCATAGGGCACAGAGGAAGAATGGGCACCGTAAAAAGAGGTGAACACCTTTCTCCCTCGGTGGGGACCGCCCTCAGCATAGCCAATATAACTGTCCTCAAATCAGTTCTATTGCTTTTTTTTTTATTATTATATTATATTATATTTTTTCTCTTTTTTTTCAAAAAGCTTTGGCTGAGAGTGCCGCGTCTGGTCCCACTGTCCAGCAGGGGGAGCGCGAGACGCGATACTCTGCTTTGCTGCGCCTATGCGATGAGCTCGTGGACGGCCGGGGCTGCTCCCGCCCAGCAGCCCCGTGGACGTGAACTTTTAATGGAAGAAACCTTTTAAAAGCTGCTGCCTGCTTCTTTTCTTCCTGAAATTATCAATGACTGTATTAACTAAGTCACTGAATAACCCCGCAGGGGAGAGAGGATCATCTAGAAGAAAGCTTTCTCTTTCTGTTTCATGTTTGAAAAATTTTTTTTTTACCATAAATCGGCAGCCTGACGCAGTTCTCGAACCACGTCAGTACTGCCTCCTCACTCACGCTCACGTCCTTTAGCAAATCAGCCTGGTATGCATGCAATATAAACATTGTATGCAGACACGACGCAGCCTGACCTGCCGCCGAATACACTTTACAAAGCCGTAATATTTCATTTAATGGCTTGGAAGGTAATGCCGGTGCTTTAAATGACAATGCAGCCTCGGAAGAGAGATAGCTCGCAAGCGTCTGCAAAGCGCCGTCTTTTTTTTTTTAAAACCCAGCCCCCGCTAAATCGGAATGTGAATGATTGGGGGCTAAAAATTATCTCAGAAGCCGCTTCTTCCATAATCTCGACACCTCAGTATGGGGATCATGAAAAAACGGCAAGCACCGGCGTGGAGGTTGCACACGGAAATGGAGAAATCTTTCATTAGATTTAATAACTGACTCCTGCCTAGCCACTCAATGCTTAGATTTGATACAGCTCGAGTGAGAACCTCCATGAGCTCTTCGCTTTCGGGAGTGTGGGGTGGCGAGTCCTCCACATCTCCCTCGTCAATACTGCTATTTTTATCTCCTCAGTTTTTTAAACTAACGTTAGATAGTTGCAGTACTGGTGCCTCAGCCCGGGCGGAAGAAAACCGCAGAGCGTGCTTCCAAACCGGGCTGAGACACTGGATCTAACAGGTAAAGGCAGAGATAAGGCAGAGCCCGTCTCTAACCCCGCTGAAAGATCCATTTGCAATCCCCACGATAAGCGTCACCGCTCAGCCTCGGCAGAAGCGGGACTCGAACCGCGGGGAGCGCGCACAGAGCACTCTCCTCAAAGAGCGCTCGGCGGGAGCGGAGCGTCCATAAAGGCAGACGCTCGCAATGCTCGCAGCCAGCCCCCTCGAGAACTGACTGGGCATGCTGCACTCCCAAACAAACAACACAAAGAAAGTGTGTATCCCCGCCCGTTAGATAGCGCGAGCAGGGAGGAACACACTTCTTAAATGCTGTTCGCTCGCCATAGTCTCTCATACAAAATTGTTTGAGTGGTGTAAGTGTGATAACTCCTGCCTAGCAAATACTAAAGACAGACACAGTGTTTACACTCAGACAGATTCACATATAGCGTGACTGAAGGCACAGAAGCTGATGCGCTTGTGTTTTTGGGGTGCTTTATAGTTTCCTGGTCGATGACGTCACCCGCCTATGACGTTCCGTCTCTCCATTGGGCTGATTCCATACGTGCTTCATGACGCACAACGCAGGGGCGTTCCCACAGCGTTTGACGCAGCTCGAAGTTCCCTTGAAAGGGAACTCATTGTCATGTTCAAGAAACCAATTTGAAATTATTCTAGCTTTGTGACATGGTGCATTATCCTGCTGGAAGTAGCCATCAGAGGATGGGTACATGGTGGCCATAAAGGGATTGACATGACAGGTTGTAACGAGTGGTTATTTCAGTCAAAGTTGCTCTTCTATCAGCTTGAATCAGTCGGCCCATTCTCCTCTGACCTCTAGCATCAACAAGGCATTTTCGCCCACAGGACTGCCGCATACTGGATGTTTTTCCCTTTTCACACCATTCTTCGTAAACCCTAGAAATGGTTGTGGTGGAAATCCCAATAACTGAGCAGATTGTAAAATACTCAGACCGGCCCGTCTGGCACCAACAACCATGCCACGCTCAAAATTGCTTAAATCACCTTTCTTTCCCATTCAGTTTGGAGTTCAGGAGATTGTCTTGACCAGGACCACACCCATAAATGCATTGAAGCAACTGCCATGTGATTGGTTGATTAGATAATTGCATTAATGAGAAATTGAACAGGTGTTCCTAATAATCCTTTAGGTGAGTGTGTGTATGTATATGTATATATATATAGCATCACATCATTATACTAACACACTATTCAGTATTTAACTTTGAGTGGAAGATTATGTGTGTCTCTATTTCTCATGCTGCATATCACAATATAAATCTGAACTATTTTCGACCACACAGGGAAACAAATGCTAAAAAAGACCTGTCAAAAAAGCAAAAAATAGGGCACACTCCCTCCCACATAATGTCATAAACAAAAAAACCTTTATGGTCACCATCACCTCATTCTGCAGTTCCAAGAGAACTTTTTTTTTTAATCAGTGTTTTTCCTTTGAGGGAGGATGAGGTATACCAGTAGTTGACAGACCTTTAACTATACTACAGATCGAGGAAAGGCTGTAACAGTCAAAATCACTATTGTGGGCTGATTTCGTACACATACACACGTCATGCTCGCACCACAGCGCTGCCTTCACCTCCCTAAAAACTAACACTCCACATACACTTCTCTTTTTCCGTGTGCCATGCCAGCTAATGTGTGGTTGTGACCCATCTTCCTCCCCTTTCCTTTTTTCATTCTCTTTGTTATTTTCTTTCTTTTGTTTTTCTCTCAGTTCATCGCGTGTGAACTTTGCTTGTGCTGTTGTGGGTTTAACTGCCCCTGAGATGAAATATGTGAGAGAGCGCGTTCACCAAACCTCAGATGATGATAAGATGTGTAAAAGCGTGAGAGACGGTGTTTATATGTGGTGAATGCATGTGTGGTATCTTACATCTCATGGACTAGAATGGGTAGAACAGAACTAACAACCAAACAAAGAAAAAGCAAGAAGTGCCATGTAGGGCACAGAATGTGCATTTTTAGCTTCCACACTCTTCTGACAGGCCTCGATACATTCACACGCATCAAATGCAATGACATTGGTGGAAATATGTGCAAAATGCAATTTGTCACCTACACCTACACAGAGAGAGGTGCACAGCTCCTGGAACCATAAACCTCTGCTTATAACGCACACTGGTATACTAAAAGGGAGAGAAAATGTAGAAAGAAACTACATTAACAGCATTCCAAAGATGCAGAAATACAATCTTAAACTGGTAATGCACAATGATAGAAAATACACTGTGTATATGCCCTCAGTTACCATGACAACAGCAGCAGATCATTTTGTGCGGATAAGTCAAAGGCAACAAAAAGAGCGGGAAAGACATGAAAGGGAAAAGAGAACTGATAACAATTTCAACATCACATGCAGTAGCAGCTTGTGAGAGAGAGTGTAAGCAGCTGGTGTGATAGAGTGAAAAGAAAACTAACTGCATAATCACACCAAACCGGCACAGTTTACACATCAAGTTGCTAACACCCCAAAATCAGCTACTGAGCATGTTTGTGTGTGTTGAGTTAAAAATAAAATGAGTTTTAGGTTAGGAGAGTTATGGGAGATTTAGGTTATGAGTTATGAGTAGTGTGGTAAAGTGTGAGTCTGAGTGTTGCAAAAGCACACAACAGAGGGAAAAAGCTTACAGAGGATACAGCATGTGGTTTCTGGTCTGTGAGGTTTCACAAGAGCAAACGTCTCTCTTGCTCACTCAGCACTAATAGATCTTTGCACTAAACCGCAGCTGAACCTGTGAGATAACCTTTACACAAACACACTTGCACACACTCTAGAGTAGAAAAACAACCTTAAAAATAAACTTGTGGCTGTACCATGGCACATGACAAGATGATATTTTGTGAGAAAGCGAAGAAAGAAGAGACGAGCAAGTGAGAACTCATGTTTTTGTTATTTTGACCAAGATAGGTGTGTGAGAAGTGAGTGAGTGCGTGCGTGCGCATTTGTGGTGAAAGTACGACGCTTTCGTAAGAGGAACTGGTTTTGGTAGCCTCATTATTTCTGCCGACGCGATGATTCTCACAACCGCATCTTCTTTCCTTAAGAACAACGACGGCACTGACACAACCGAGTTCAGACAATAAAAAGCACAGCAGAATAGTTTCAGAGATGCTGTGATGTTATTTTGAGTTTTAAAAAAGCACAGAATGCGATTCTATATCAGATGCTAATCTATCTGAAGATAGTAGAATTGGTGGACAGGTCTACACGAACAGTCATTTTGTATTGGCAGGATGAGTCAGATGATGTTAAAAATAAGATCAAATGTTGAAGGCAGTTCAGAAATTACACACTCACAAAGACTTTAATAACATACAGTATATTACCATTAATACTGTCAGTGCCGGTCCTCCCTATACGCAAACTACGCACAGTGTGTGGGCCCCCGAAGCACCAGAATGATTTCAACGATCATTTAAGTAGCATATTACTACTTACTGTACACATATATTTTTTTATAACATGCAAATATAAATGCAGATTTAATTTTAGTGGTCATGTGGAAATTTCTTTTTTCTGATATTTAATGATTTATATTTATTTAATAACTGTTTTGGCCACGGACATCATGCAGTGCGGCAGATAATGACGTGTCTTAACATATGGCTTCCAAACAAAGCTATTTATAAAATTAAGAAAATGTGCCAAAAACGAGGGAGGTCTTGACAAACCAATACATTTGTAAAATAGTAATAATAAAAATAATGCAGTTCTGATCTACGGGTTCAATAGTCAACTGTTTCATTAGAAATGCCCCATGATGAAAAAATAATCATTTCAGTACATGTCAGTATTACACTCAAAAAAATGCTGGGTTGTTTCTGTAAACAAATTGTTGGGTTGATTGTGCTGGGTCAAAATGCTGGGTTGTTTGGGGCACTGTAAACACATTATTGGGTTGCTCATGCTGGGTAAAATGAGTTGTAAGGGGGTAATTCACAAATAAACAGCTGGTTGGGTTATTTTGACCCAGCAACCGGTTTATTCTTTGCGGAACTTTCTGGATTCTTCACTTCTGACTCGAGGAGGACTTCACTCGGAGGTCGGAGCAGGCAGTGTTTTATGGTAAGTTAATATGTTTACCAATATTTTTAACATTAATAATTTCACTGTTCAGCATACAGTCTTTGATATGGAAGTGCGAGGGGTAGGCTATAACGTATTTATTCTGTAAAACATTAGTAACAGCTAGCCGGTTAGATTTTTTGACAAAATGCCACATTGTAAACCAGCTATATCAGCAGCCTTAATGAAATATGTAGTTTAAATTGTAATTTCATCACGTAAATATCGTATTTATTGTGGACGTTTAGTAATTAAAAGTGAGAAAAGCGTTTTGAATGAACCCGTGCACGCGCAGTAGCCTATGTTTATGTCCCTATAGGGCTCGTACGTAAAAACTGCGGGAAAAAAGTCTAGTCTGTGTGGAAACTAAAGTCTGCTGGCACATTTAAGAAATTCTCGTCAGAAGTAGCGACGGGGGTAAGTTCCAGCACAGTCTGCGTGTTTCTTCTGTAATGTCTATGTCGGAACCAGGATCGTTTTTACCCCAAAAAATCAAATAATAACTGTATGACGTCTGACCATAGACTGCGTCTGACGTGCAATCTTTACAAACGGCGACTGAGGCAATGAGAAATAAATCGATTTCATATTAAGCATGTTCTCGCCCTGAACCCATTATAAGTTGTTAGGACCTGAGGTAGGCCTACTAAGAATAATTTAGTACTACTAAGACAGCGGTCATGGATCAAGTGTGCGCGATGTTTGAGGCCAATAAATAGTTTTTGCTATTGTCACAACAGCGCCATTTTAAACACCAGGGCAGAAAAGTCAGAAATGCTACTTTAGAAATATGAATTGTTATATACAGCATACTATTTAAATGATAATGCAACTTTATGTATTATGCTCATATTGTTTAGCTGCTGGCTTTGAAGGTCCTGCAAACTCTGCTTCCCCCATCCATCTAACGTTACAGGAGAGGAGGAAAGGGCTTCAGACCCACCACAGAGGCTCAGAGGTCCTTGACATGCAACCTGTAAGTTTGATATGCTTGATAACTATGAAAGGATTTAGGTTTAGAATATTTAAAGGTGCAATCTCTGTTTGCAACATAAAATTGCATTTTTTTTTAAATAGATTTTTGTTAATTTTTAAAGCTGCAGTCCGTAACTTTTTTTGTGTTCAAAATTTACAAAATGTTTATAATGAGCGAGTACATCATGAATCCATTTTCCAAATCGTGTTTTTGTCTTATCCTGAATAGACTGCTAATTGTCTATTTAGATGTGTACCGGTAAATATACATTTTGTTTGTTTTTCACATTTGGTAATGTTTGCAATAAAAAAAATATAAATACTTTCACAAAAAACTTGCATGTCAGTTATATTGCAACACTCTAAGTGATTGTGTGTAATCAACAGTTGGGGACCAACATGGATGAATATTTACAAAATGACTGGAGCATCAGGGATGCGACGAGGGGGACACGTCAGACCGTTGCCATTGTTCCAGGCCACGTCATCGAGACCGAGTCTTTGCTGGAGGCTGGTGATCTTTGTTTCAAAGTTTTATTTTGTTTTTCATGTTAAATACACGAAGCAGTGTATCAAATTAATGGAAAAGAATCGTCCTCTGTCAAATGTGAGGAAAACCCTGTGATATTTAGTCGCATTGTAAATGTTTGTAGCTATTCTTAATAAATCAACACATCTTAATAAATGAAATCATAATCGTATAAGAGTTCAAATTAGTTTCTTATTGACTTTTAAAGGTGCATTGTGTAATACTGTATTTAGGAGGATCTGTTAACAGAAATGCAATATCATATACATAACTATGTTTTCAGTGGTGTATAAAGACCTTACTTAATGAACCGTTATGTTTTTTTACCTTAGAATGAGTATACATTGTATAATTGTAATAATTGTTTACAAAAAAATATTAAAGATGTATTAAAAATATAAAAAAAATAAAATAAATGATTGAAATCACATATACAGTGGCCTCTCTGGTTTATTGTATTACAGAGACAATCATTATTTTACATTAGTACGGTAATATAAAAAATATTTGTTACTAATTTTAATTAGGCAATGATACAGGAAATAACCCAGCACATGAGTAAGACTTAACCCAGCAAGATGGTCAATTTCACCCACTGGTTGGGTCAAATGAATGACCCAACAATATGGGTTAAATGGAAAAACCCAGCACTTGGGTCAAACCAACCCAGTGCGTGTTCTGTCCTATAGTGACCCAGCGGCGTGGTTAAGGTTGGGTTATTTTTTAACCCTGCATTTTTTAGAGTGTATACATCAATAATAAAAACGTTCTGGTGCGTGGTATTGCATTAGAAATAAACACATTCCTGTTCAGTTATGCAACCTGTCCTGTCAAGTGCTTTAAAAACAATGCCCATCTAAAGTTAGTACATTTATTGATGTATTTTCATGATTAGTTAAGCTTTCTTGGGTAAGCTTTGTTTATCTTGCTTTAGTTTCATTAGTAAATCAAGCATTTGGAAAATCATTTCAGCTGTGTTAAAGATTGGTGTCAGAGCGATCATTTCATAGAGTATTTATTTAACTTTCAAAGAAAATGTGTTGCACCTCGCATACAGAATTCCATTGCCATTAATACTAATGTTTATTGAAATTCAACTCATTGTATGTTGTTTGTTGACAGTGAAACTGCTTTGAAAGAACAGATTTAGGGTAATTTCAACAGGGGCACCATCTCAAAGTTTAGCTGAGGGCCCCCAGAAGTGTAGGACAGGCACTGAATACTGTCATTCAAGGACATTTTTAGAGAGCTGTCCAGTCAGGATGCCAATTTACAGGCCAACCTGGAAGGCTAATTCAGCATGGGTTCCCTTGGGAATTTCCTATGAGATTTTAGAAAGGCGGCAATGGATTTATGAGTAAAATTAGGTCTGTGGTTAATATTACTAGATGAGACTTTCAGGTTTTGCTCTAGAACAAAAAAAATACACATCATTCAAATCTCAAACATGAAGGCATTGTGTGTGTCCTCTATATAAGGACAGCAGTTGTAAGATTTGTGAAGCACGCAAACTCACATAGCCTACTTGTGGTAAATTGCAGCCTTATATAGCAATATGTCATACTTTTCCTCATCAACCATAAAACTTGATTAACCAACTAGAAATTAACTGTTACATTAAAATAACATATAATAGCAAGGTAAAAGGACAGCTGAGATAACTTGATGACCAGTGAACTGAATTGTGAAAAAGATCTAATCAAGACATTTGTGAATTTAACGATTTCCTAATCTAGTCTGATGAATTTCACAACCCTCAATAAATCTTCCTTAGAATGTTTAAACAGTTCAGACAGAAAACTTAAAAACTGTACTGCGATGGTAAAGCAGTGAGTTGTTGTGGTCGCATGTAGTCCTAAAACATCTGTTAGCCGCCACTGCTATGCTAAATTCTTCTCTTTTTTTTTAGAAAAATTATGACCTGTCATCTGACTGCACCTAAAACCAAAAAACTGCCAACATGAGTTACTGAAAGCAAATTCTTTGCAAATATCCAAAATATTAATTAACAATAGTTGTTTAAAAACAACTTACTGGGTTATAAATTGTATTTGTGTTTGTATTGTAGAAATGTATTAAAGTATTTGACACAATGAATGGATTGTGTACAAACTCCATTTTGCAAAATACAATTATATTACATTAAAGGGTTAGTTCACCCAAAAATGAAAATTATGTCAGTAATTACTCACCCTCATGTTGTTCCAACCCCGTAAGACTTTCGTTCATCTTCGGAACACAAATTAAGATATTTTTGATGAAATCTGAGAGTTGTCTCATTCCTCCATAGGCTTCTATTGTAATTGAAACTTGCCGGCCCAGAAAGTGAGTAAAGACATCATTAAAATAGTCCCAAGTGACTACAGTGGCTCAACCATAAGTTTATCAAGCGACAAGAATACTTTTTGTGCACAAAAAAAACAAACAAAAATAACGACTTTATTCAACTATTCATTTTCTTCTGTGTGGGCCTCGGAGTTAGTTCACGTAGTGTAACTGCGCAGCGCTTCTGTGTTGTACGTCACACATAGGATCACTATTGGCCGACGCTGGTCATGTGTGTGATGCGTGTAATGCTGGCCAATAGTGAGCCTACACAAAAAGTATTCTCATCGCTTGATAAACTTATGGTTGAGCCACTAGTCACTTGGACTATTTTAACTATGTCTTTACTAACGTTCTGGACCAGCAAGTTTAATTTACAATAGAAGCCTATGGAGGAGTGAGACAGCTCTCAGATTTCATCAAAAATACCTTAATTTGTGTTTCGAAATCTTACAGTGTTGGAATAACATGAGGGTGAGTAGTTACTGACAGAATTCTAATTTTTGGGTGAACTAACCCTTTAATAGACCTGATGAGGTGACCGGCCATTGTGCTTTTTTCCCACATGGGCTCAAATTCCATTGTGGTTGGATAATGGAGATGTAAACTGTTTAATACAAATTGCTGTCAAATAATAAAAAGGGTAGAAAAATGTCTTACATTTGGCTTTTATATTGCTAAGTGTGAAACAAGCTTGGACATTTACCATCATTAATGAATATTGCTAAAATCACATTCATAATGATAATCATATAACTATATTACCTAATCTATTTAACTACACTTTATTCCTGACACTTTAATATAACGTTGTCCCTTAACTTCAATGAAGATGTTTATTTCATGTTCGCTCTTGTCTGCCTTGTGTTTTACAAATAAGCACTGACTTGCAGAGCTGATGTAAAAGCATGAAAGAGAACGTTACAATACAGACAAGAAGAGAGAGTACGAGAGAAAGATTGAAAGAAGCCTGCAACTGCTCCATGATGAAATTTGTTGTAGACTAGCAGCAAGGGGGCCCAATTTCCATTGTGGACTTAGTGGAGGATGAATCAGGGAGTGTAGCCCAGAGTGGTTGTCTTTCCCTAGGGTTGACATCCACACCTGCAGCTGTGAGCTCCATCCTGCTGCTGTAGCCTAATCTCTTTAATCCAGAATTATCCCAGCACCCATCCACTCACTCCATGCACACTTAATCCTCCCTAATCCCACCAACTCCACACTATCTCAGCCAGCTGCAGACACACCGCTATCCTTATCACTAGAAGGGAATGCGTGTATGTGTGTCAACAGCTACTGTGATGCCTTGTATTATCAAATAGTACATTTATACGTCTCAGAAATACAGTGTTGTGGATATGATTGGAGGAGTGAAACCTTTCTAACTAATTATCTGATGCGTTAGCATCTATCTTTTTCTGATATATATTACTATCTATGCCAGTGGGTGGCGTCAAGTGGCTGTCGTTATGAGTGAATCACTGAATCGAGTCAATAGAGAGGTTTGACAGAGCAGGCAGCTGGAACAAGAGCGCCAACATGAGCTTAGGCCAGCAGTTCTCAACCTGCGGCCCATCACATTTACATTTACATTTAATCATTTAGCTGACGCTTTTATCCAAAGCGACTTACAATTGCTATATATGTCAGAGGTCGCACGCCTCTGGAGCAACTAGGGGTTAAGTGGACACATTGGTGTCTCAGGGACACATTGGTGTCTCACAGTGGATTCGAACCCGGGTCTCTCACACCAAAGGCATGTGTCTTATCCACTGCGCCATCACCACCCGTTCACAAATGCAAATGCAGTCTGGATTAAACAGATAAGTTTGAATCATAATGTTTTGGGGTTTTTTTATAAAATAGTTT